>CM074120.1:39827464-41077464 GCA_037177725.1 Cyamopsis tetragonoloba | reverse complement strand
AGCCTTTATCAAGCCTAAAGTTCAGTGAATTTCGCAGCAAACTCATGGTTACTCCTTCAACCACCATGAGTTTGAAGGAGGGTGTTATGGGACACTCTTAGTTTCAGACGATTAATTGTGTTACAATGATTACATATATTTTCAGAGTGTTAGTTTTGTCCCTTCAACACATGTATAAGAACCACTCTGTAACATTCTGTAATTGATTCATCACTTTTAATAATACACATTACAATTGCAGTACTCAATTCTCTCTCTTTTTTCTTGATGAACAATTCCTGACTGATCTTTAGAAATTGCTATAATTCTATGTTAAGTATAGTCCCACACCCAAAAATAAGAGTAATTAATTGTTTTGGTATCTCATTTTGTAATTACAGGGTATTTTAGTTTGTCATTTTAAAATGATTGATTTTGCACTTCGTAAGTCATTTTAGTCTCTAAAGTTAACGGATACCGACGAAATATCTACGTGACACGTTAAACTGTGTGACATGTTAAGTGTTTATTTAGTACATTAATTGACACTTATAACTTATAAGTCCACATAAACTATAAAATAACTTCGTTTGCTTAATCTCGAAATAGGTAACTCAACTAGTCGCTCAAATCACTTACAATATAACCTAATTTTAGGCTCTAAAACACCGCATAATTTTAAAAATTAAGCAAAATGGCATTGTTTGGTCGTTTAATTAGGTGGACTTATAACGTGTTAAGTAGACATTTGTTAAGTATTTTAGAGAACTAAAATAGTAACTCATTTCAGTATAGTGGAAAAACAGATTATCGTCCTCAGGGAGCAACTACAGAACAATTTAGTGCCAATATAAGACCTTAGGCGAAGTTTTCGAAAGGTTTTGAATTGAATTGAATTATGAAACGAATGCTCGTAATGTAAAAGGAGTTTAAAACAATTTTAATAAATACTTGGATTTGAACTTGCTGCGCACTGTAACGATCTCTTCCTTTCTGTTAATTTCTATATTATTCGAAAGACCGTAAGGTAAAATTTTCACTTACAGAAGATTTCTCATTCTGTAAGATTCTGTGATAATGAAAATACATATTCCAATCTCTTAAAAATATGTGAATTCAATCACGCAATAAGCAAAACCTGTAAATAAACGGTTCATAAATTAATACATATCTCTAGGTTATTGATTTATGAAAATCTTTTATCAGAACCTCCTTTTAAATCAAATTCTCATTCAATTGAAAAGGTTAGAAGAAAGAGAAGAAAGATTATTAAGTTTTAAACTCAACAATTAAAACAGATAAAGAGAAACAATCCAATTAATATAGAAAGGAACAAGAGAGTTTGAGTGATTACAGTGCTAGCCACGTCTAAATCCAAGAATAGGAATCTAAGCTACCATCTTGAATTGAGAAACAATTAAATTCATAGATGAAAGTTACAGAAGATCTCTCTTTGCACTATTTCTATCTCTAGAATTCTCAACTTCTCTTCTAAAACTACCTTAGCTCCTAGTGAATGAGGCTTTTTATAGAGATGTCAAGTGATTTATCTTTGCTCAAAATAAGATAAAATAATATTAGATAAGGTTTCTTCAGATCTTTTTTCCTTTTTCTTCACCCTTATCTTCTGTGTTTTTATCTATTTACCTACAATCCAATAATCTAGGGATCAAATTTTATCTAAATTAGTCCAAGGATGAAACTCAAATAATCAACCAACTCTCTCTCAAATTAAGATAAGTATTGAATTTACTAAATTTAGGGGAATTTAATTAAAAGATAAACATAATATCATTTAAAATATATTCAAATTAAGCACAAAATAGTTTAATAATTATCCGTCATCAACATTTTGTCGGTGTCACTTAACTCAAGAAATTAAAATGACCTACAAATTATAAAGTCAGAGACTAATTGAAACATTTTAAAAAATGTGACCTAAAACACTCTATAACTATAAAAAATGAGTGACTAAAATAATCAATTACTCAAAAAAAGATTTTCTCTCGTTTCTTCCAACAAAATAAATCTATCTAGGATCCGTTTATGACGGTGATAAAAAAATGATCGCTACTAATGCTCCAATCATTGTAAGTCTTACGATATGATAATTTAATATTCAATAGCTATAATTATTATAAATAAATTAGAAATATATTTTAAGTTTGTACCGATAGTTCATAATTCAGTGGACACCATCGAAATGGACCCATTTATCTAAACCGTGTATTACTTTCTCTTTCTTTGATGCTAGTGAAGAAGTGTCTATGTATAGTCCGCATCCGAGGTGCACTTGCGCAACCAAGTTATTGTTCGCATTGGATCTAATTTGATTATACATATAATAATTTGAAAAGAAGAAAACGGGGAATGAACGATTTAGACACATAATTATTATTTATTTAATTATTTAATTTTTTTTGTCTCTTGTCTTTGGTCTTTAACAAATTAGAAATGGTTTTGGGGATAAGGATAAGGTTATGTTCATGGAATAACAATAACCCTTTCTATAATGGTATATGTTTGGTTTATTTTAACCATTGAGTAATAATCAATCCGAAATCATTTTCGTCGTTTTTATATTTCACCTCATTCTTGCTTTCTGTTTTGCGTGTTGTCTTCTACTGCTTTACATTTGTCGTAACGCGAGCCAGTTTCAATCAGCATCCATCATACTGTGACTATCTCATTTTTATAATTATTTTTTATTTTTTTTATTGGCCTTTTTTTTTTGTTTTTTTAGAGGTAGAAAAATGGAAGATAAAAGAATTGAATTCTGAACCTAAAATTAAGTGTCACTTGATCACTTCTAATATCTGCTGAGCTAGACTTCTAAAGCTATTTAATTTATAATTCGTTGTAATTTAATGTTACTTTCATCATATAGGTTATAGGTTATATTAAGCATCCTATTGCCTAAGGCAATTAGTAATTAAAATTTTTGCCGGACAATTACTGTTTATTAACGTTAATAGAAATTAGTATTAACTAACACTCTCTACCGGTACTATTATGCTTTGTTTCAGAGAGTAGAAAATAGTTGGAAGAAAAATGAAATGATAAAAAATATCTCGTAATTTATATTTTTGTCTTGTTGTATGTGTTTTTTTTTTTTAATTTTTCATTCAACCAAAATAAAATTATCTTCTAATACGTATTTTTTTTCCTTTCATTTTCTTTGTATCCATTTTCTACAATTCCAAACAAAAAGTTATAGGCCGTATAATATCTTAAGAATATGTTTATTTACCCTAAAATTTGATTTTCTTAACTGTATAATTTAAGTCACTCTATTTTAACAAATTTGTCATTTCAATCACTCCATTAAATTGTGTGATTTGAGTCAACTTAACAATTAACAAATATTAAAAGCTAATAAAATTAAAATAATAACCACACTAGTACTAGAAGGAGACTGACACACATACATTTGCTTTTCTTTTTAACATATAATTTTTGTTGCTATTTTTAACATTTAATAATTAAGTTATTTCTCCAATATCTTTTTTAAAAAAGTATTTTGTTTTGGAGGTTGGAGTTAGTAAACTTTTTCCTTAATAAAATGTGGTGTGTGTTTGGATTGGCGTCAAATCACGTTAAGATAGATAAATCAATGATTGAAATAAATTTGACACATAAATCGAGACAAATCCAATGAATGCAACAAAAAATAACGTTAAAGTGAATCACATTAACGTGAATCTACTCCTATCCAAACAGAGCACGCTATTTTGCAAAAGTTGAGTTAGAAATTTTCTTGTGAAGTATTTTTGTGTATACTGTTATATTCTATACATACCTAACACACTTTTACTGAAGAAAATTCTCTTTGGATTGTCACTTAAATGCTCATATAATAATTATTCATAATTTCTCCGGTTTAGTTATAAAAAATATATTATGTCTAGAAAAAATTCAAAACTTTTTTTTTCTTTTTATTTCTTTCTTATATTTTCTTTCTAGTCTATTTGTTTTCACTCTTTCTTTATACTCAACTAGACAAGATATGAATACTCATATTTCCTTTTTGGTTACAAGAAAAAAGAACGTAAATGCTCATATAGTAACTATTCATAATTACTCATAGTTTAAAGTCCTAATTAAGAACGTAAAGTGAAAATTGAGAAATACCGTCAGTTTCGAAGGATGTAGGATTCTCTGGTCAAAGCATAAATGGAATAAAGAATTTAAAAAAGAAAAAGGAGTCATAAAATAATAGAATATCCATTACTACTACTTGCTCTCCAAGAATCTAATTAATCGCTTCCATTGTTCTTCCCAGGAACATCTCTACAATATTAAAAAATTATGTTCATTTTTTTTTCTTTTTTAACAAAAAAAGAAAAAGAAAAAAATTAAATGTGTATATACAAGAGAACAAAACCACCGGCGCACATTTTCTACCGAAACTACCCTACTCAGGAATAGAACTCAACAACGCCGTAAACTTCCCTCTACCACCACCAGCGCCGCCACTCACGCCACTCACGCCCCTTCCTCTCCTCGTCCTTCGTACAGTCACACCGTCACCAGCTACGGGAGAGACGCGCTGAGGCTCATACTCGCCGGTGAACAAGACATGTTTCCGGCGGCAACCGCATTTATCAGCGGCGGTGCTTTTCATGAGGGCGGAGCTAGCCTTAACGGCCAATGCAGCCATCTCCTGAGCCTGCAATGGATGCCTCAACCAACTCAACGGAAGAGCAAAATAAAGCTGTCCAGGTTGCAACACCTGATCCTCGTCGATGGCGGAAACGACGTCGTCGAAGTCCATTTCATCGGAGTTGCAAATGAAACACGCCGGATATTTCTGCAAAAGGTAAGAAACCTTCACCGGATAAGAAAACTCCTGAAGCCGTCCGTCGTGAAGAACGAGTTTGGCGGTGGCGATCTGAGTCGAATCGGAGGAACTGCAATTTCCCATTTATGACTCAGTGAGTCAGGGTCGGTTTTGACTCGTTGAGAGTGAAAGAAGGCAATTAGCTGGAGAAGAAACGAACACGAGGTTGAGAATATATATATAGTGATTTGATTTTGGAGTCGTTTGCCACGTCGGATATTCTATTTTTAATTATTTTTAATTTTTTTTTCTGTTAATTTGTTGGCTTTCCAGGCTGTAAGTTGTTGTTGACAGGTTGTACTACTCGCTTCTTGCATTAGTGTGCGAACCTGACCCTAATTTCGAGGAACGCATATTTACGATTGTGCCACTGAGTTCGGAGTTTTCAGCAATGTGAGCAAATCACGTGAAGTCGCGTGGGGTCGCTGTTTAACCGTGGTAATTACTACTACCTATTTACCTAACCTTTCACCTTTTCTTACCCAATGCTCTATTTTCCTTTGAAACCGCTTCAAACTATACTAACTTAACATGAAGCTAATTTAACAGAAATTTCATCTTTGTTAAAAATTCGTTTGTTTGTGCTTAAAAAAATTTTTTTGGCCTAACTTGTTAAGTTTGTTTAACCATTTGATCTCAATATTAATTTTGCTCTTGACTCTAATTCTCAAGTTTTGTTGACCATACTTGCTGACTTATGAATCGTTAAAAGATCTTATCTCAACTGAAATACTTATTACAACTCGACACCTCTATCCTATGTTATGCCATTAAAAGATCTTATCTCAACTGAAATACTTATTACAACTCGACACCTCTATTCTATGTTATGCCATCTCAACACGTCGCAACGACTATTATTCAAAGGTCGTTTAAAATTAATATCCCTAATTTCTTATGTATCAAAACAATTACTATTAATGAACTACACTCACACAATACTTCATTACGACAAAAAATTATGTTTGAAAATTTGAATGATAGAAAAAATTTTATTTAAAAGATTACTACCTTAACTAATTATATCTCTTGTCACATACGAAACAGCAGTATAGTTAGTTTACATTTAAAAAATTATTACCTTAATTAATTATGTTTCTCTCACATATAGGATAGTGTATTTAGCTTACAATTACTTTAAGACCAAAGTATTTTTTAGAAAAAGAAATTATTATATTTGTTAAATATAAATATAATGTACATTTAAAATAAATAATAATTATTTATATATTATTAAAATTCGAAGAACATTATTGAATGAAAAAACAAAATAGGAGTGATCATTTGAAGTTTAACTTGTTCTAAATTAAGGGTTGAATGTAAAATTAGAAGTAATAAAGTGGTATGGTAAAGTTTGCAAAATTCAGGAAGCTAGGCTATTGACTCAGATGTCACCAATACACGAATAAAGGTGCAACCATTCACATACTGCCAACCACTTTGCTACCAGTAAATATTCTTTGCATTTTTTTTATTCGGTAAAGTATCGTTCAGTTGATAGTCAAAAATAAGAAATTTTTCGAAATACAGAGATTTTTGAAATAATTATAGTCTTTTCTAACGAATTTTTTAATTTGCATAGTCAAATTTACCTGTTAACGTGTTTAAAAAAATTCAAATATCTATGACTTAATCCAACTAGTTAATTTAATGGTTAGAAAATACTACTTTAAATAATAGCTCTTTGGTTTGATCTCCAATAAACTCATTTTCGCTTATTAAAAAAATATCTATGACTTTATTAATTTCTTTGTATTTTGCTAGTACATTCTTCTTTGCTCATTGTGGATTCTCCTTTATCCCTTCCTCTTTTGTTTCTTTCGTTCAAAAGAAAAAGAAAAAAAAAATGTGCAATTTTTTAGATTTTAAGTTAGTACTATTTTTTGTCAATAAATATACACATATCTTAAACTAATTTTTAATGTCAAAGTTTGAACCTTTAATTAAATCTTTAATCTCCCAAACCTTAAAGATTTGGTACAGTGGACTAATGTCCAATGTCGCTAATACAATCAAATTAAATTTATGGTCACTTCAGTCTCTAATTTATAAGAAATGATTAATTTAGTCACGGACTTTCACTCTTATTCTTCACTTTAGTTCCTGATTTTATAATAATATTTATTTTAATCTTTAAATTTAAAGACTAAAATAACTGGTAAAAGTAAAAATCAGAAACCAAAATAATTATTCTTATAACAATCAAAATAACAAATTAGAGTAAAAATCAGACTAAAACATCCTAGTTAAAAAGAAGTTAAGAATCAAAATGTTAATTTATTCTAATTAAATTCTAGATAAGAGTAGAAGAAGTAGATTCAAGGGGTGAAATGAAAACCAGGATTACTAAAACAATTTTGAATAGCACGCCATTGCATTTGACAAAAAGATAAACCTTTTTTCAATGAATAACAAATATATATATATATATATACACACGAGATAAAATGAAATTATGATTCTTTTTATTAGAGCCGTTTACTTCTCTCCCAACACGTGAAAATAAATCTGTCACTCTCAGTCAGGATATATTTATTTATACGAAATATTTGGAATTAATTAATTTTTTTGATACTATGGTGTTACAAATAAAAATTGTTATATAAGTCCATTGGAATGAGCATTTCAATTCCATGATGACGATGAAAGGATCGCCAGACATTAATGGCCAATCAAGGTATTGACTTCATTGTTTGTTTGTTTTACAATTAATAAAAGAAAAAGTAATAATGGTAAAAGGTAAGAGGTCCCTCTTTTTGAGATATCATGTTGAAAAGTTAGGAATATATAGTTAGGCCAATATTAATTAAAACATAAATGTTTTAGGTACGCCTATTATAGCTGTACTCTTAATTTATAACAATTTCTTAAAAAAAAAATTTACTTCTCTCATTTTATAAGATTTATTTAAAAAAATTTATGCATATTTAAATTCTTTTTATCAATATTCTTACTATACTCAACTATTTTTTAGTAGTCTAAAAAACTTAAACAGTTGTTCATTTTTCTCTTTAATATAAATAATTGGGCAAAAAATTTAATATAAAAATTAATTAAGGTGAGAAAAAATTAATAAAGTCAATAAATGGACAATATTAATTAGAAAGAAGATGGTTTCAATATCTTAAAGGATAATTTTAGAAACTAATATTATTTGTTTGATAAATTTAATATATTTAACTAAATTAATAAATTTTCTTAGTTCACAAAAATTAGTTGAATGAGTCTTATATATATTGGGATGAAGGGAGTGTATGAGTGATACATGAATATTTGGTGTACTAATTAAAGTTTAGAGGTGGGTTTGAGATGAGTTCGAGATGGACTGTTTTTGTTTTACGCGAGGTTTATGTCCGAATCAATTAAATTTGATTGGGTTATTAGATTGGTTCAAGTTTCGTAATTTTTAAAATAAAATCTCAACCAAACCAATTCAAGATGATTTGGATTAGATCGGTGGAAAACTTGAGAATTTTTTTTTTTTAAAAAGATCATTTTTAATATTAAAAATTTCAAAATAAAAATCTTATCAAATAGAAAAAAAAAATTAAACCATATAATATTACTTTGCTCAACTTTGAAAATATTGAATAAAATTCTAATGACTTAAATATGATTTTAGTTCTTGAAAATTTGAAAATACTTGATTTTGGTACTTATAAATTTTTTTTTTATGAATTTAATCCCTGATTTTAAATAAATAACTTTTTTTAGTCCTTGAAGTGAAATAATGAATTCTTCGTAAATACATCTGTAATTAAATTCATTAATTACTAATTATTTGTTCTAATTTTATTATTTCATTAAATAAATAATCAATTAAAAAATTTAGTTAAGGATGTGTTTTGGGATAGAGTCTATTATTTTTCTCAAAGGAATAAAATAACCTATTTATTTGTTCTAATTTTATTAATTCATTAAATAAATAATCAATGAAAGTTTATACTCCTTCCGTCCCAAAATGTAAGACCTCGTAGACCAATATTGCAAGAATTAAGAAAAGTGGTTAACTTAGATAAATGCATTAAATTTGTCTAACAAAAAATATTAGTTTCCAAATTTACCCTTTCAATCTTTTTCTATCACCTCACACTCTCTTTTTTAATTAATTTTTTTCATTTATTTACTTTATTAGAGTAATTTTTTTATTTTTAGAAAGACTCTATTAATTTTTTCATGTTTTGGAAATAGTACACAATGAAAAGTCAAAATGATTAAATTTGGTGGCAATGAGATCCACTTATATGGGAGAGAGAAATGGATTTAGTTAATTCATGAATTTATTTATTGTGTTTTGGATTCATCAAAATTAGTTGAGTAACAAGGGTATAATGGTAAAAAAAATTAAATGTGCACAAAAATTCTCAAGGAGTCCTATAAAATAGGACAAGCAAAAACTCTCTAGAGGGTCTTACATTTTGGGACGGAGAGAGTATGATGTAAATCAATTATGAAAAAATTCATACAATTTAAAAATTTGTATGTATGTAATCTGACAAAAAAAAATTTATTTATATTTTAATTAATGTATTAGACGTTCAAGCAAAATATTTCGATAACATATCAAATTGTACGAATTTTTGCATAATTGATCTACATCATATAAACTTTCAATTGATCAATTGGATCGACTAAATTCATTTTTTATAAAAAAACATGCGCAATATCATTTACTTACTTTGACAACTTGATGTCATTTGAATATATATATATATTATTTTGAGTTTGGCTTATTAAACTAATGATGTTCAGATTTTATTAATTGAATTGACCTAAATCATACTTTGGTTTGGTTTTCCGGTGAGCCTAGCACAATTTGTGTATGAGATATGATATAAATAAGCAGTCTAAGGTTCAAATCTTAGAATTCACATTTTCTTTCTCTTGTAGTAATCTCGCTCTTACAAATAAAAAAAAAATACTTTGGTTTGGTTCAAATTATTCAAGTTTATTGATATTTCTGAACCTAAACCTACCCCTTACATGCATGTATTTTGATTTTGAGAGGTACTACATTCGTTTTGGAATATTAGTCACTTTTGTCAAAAATATTTGTTCTGAAATATTTTTCACTTTACTATCAAAATAACATTTATTGCTATTCTTCCAAGTTTATTCCTCTTTAACTCATTTGTAGTCATTAATAAAAAATAATATTATTGGTAATTTTAATTTTTAAGAGAGAGATAATAACGTTTTATTAATATTAAATTTTTTAAATTTTAGAATAATTAATGTTTTTCTTAATACTTATGCTTTAATTTAAATTTAAAGTAATTAATATTTCAGGGTGTATATCATTTGAACATGGTTATTTTTCTTAATTTTTTAGTACATATATCAATTTAGTTGTGTAATTATTTTTTAACATTAAATTAGAGAAATAGTCAACAATTTAAAAGTCAACATGGTTATTCCTTTTTATAAGTTTTTCTTTAAAATTTTGTGTAAATTTAATTTTTTTTATTAAATTACTCTTATTTACTTAACAACTTTTATGTGATTAAAAGTCAATAAATATAATAAGTTGAATTCTCTTTTTTATGATTATTAGAGAAAACTAATTGAGTGGAAAGAAAATAATTCTATTGGTTTTAATAGTTGAAGTGTAAGTAGGAAAATAAACTCAAATTACTAGACACACTTAATTCTTTTTTTTAAATTTACTAATTTTCTTAATTTTTATGTTTTTTTAGAGATGGGCTTATATATAGGGACGGAAGAAGTATTCATTAATTAATAATTAAGACGGTTGATCACTAAAAGTTATATTACTACTCATTTTAGTCACTAATTCTGTTGTCTAGCGAGTAAAACTAATAAATTTGGATGGAAAGAAAATAGGTGAAAGAAAATAGAGAGTAAAGAAAATTAAAATAAAAAAATTAAGAATTTTTTTGTTCTAGAGTGTTTTTTTTCTTCGTAAACCAAATAATAGTAATCTTATCGTTATCCGTAATTTTTTTTTTCTTCAATCCATCGAAACACACTATTATGTTTTCTTTGGAAGAGTGAAAAGAAAATGAGAAAAAAAAATTCACAAAAAAAAATTCTTTTATTTGATCAGAGAAAAAATAAAAAGAAAATAAAAGTAAAAGCAAGTTTGTAGAAAAAAAATTAATTTTTCTTTTCCTCCACTTTTCTTCCTCTCTCATTTTCTTACTCTTTATTTATTTTTATTCATTTACCTTAAATTCGAACATAAGGTTAACGATGAAAAAAAATAATTTAACTACTAATTTTATTTTTCGCCAAACCAACTTATTTTTTAATGAACCATCCGTGTCCTTAAAATAAAAGAGACAATGATAATTGAATTTTTGTTTTAGATGTGAATTTTTTCTTAAACTAATACTAGTATCTTTTTTTTTCTTTTTTCTTATTATTTTAATCCAAACATGCAAAAAGTGTGGACATTGGCATGAGAAGAGGACGTGGCAAGAAGAGAAGTCCACAGTGCTTCGCTGCAAGGTAGGCAAGAAGCCACGTTTACAAAATCACTTTGGAAATCACAAAATGGACAAAAAACAAAAAGAAAAAAAGACAATAAATAATAAATAAAAATTTAGAATGAGAAACCTTCCGACAGAAGATGGCGTAAGGTGATCTGGGTTGCATCCCCAGGCCCCAACCCTGCAGCGTTTCCAGGCACCACAACCCATATTCCGCCTCCTACTTTGTGGATCCAACATCATTAAATTAAAAATTAAATATATAAAATATAAATCCTCCTAGTATTAAATTATTTCGGTTTAATTGTAATTTTGATCTTAATTTTATTAGATATGTGATTTTTGTCTTTTAATTTTTAATTGAAAAATTTTAGTTTTATCTTTTTAATTATGCAATTTCGGTCACTTGATTTTTAATTGTGTGATTTTAATTTCTTAACTTTATTTATTGTGTGATTTTAATCCTCTTAACTTTTTTAAATTGTATGATTTTGCTCAATTAATTTTTTTTTTAAGAAGCCAACAGTTAATATAATCAAACCTATTCAATAAAATGCCCAAGAGAATAAAAAATCGTGTAAATAAAATTTTTTTTAACTAAAATTGTACAAATAAAAACTTATTATATAAGTTTTATTGTGTTGATCATTAATTTATTGACCAGAGATGCTAAAAAAATTTCAAAATTATGCAATTATAAAAGTTTAAAAATAAAATTTATAATTTAAAGTTAAAAGATTAAAATTAGACAACTGACAAAATTATATGACTAAAATCAAGCGATCAAAAAGTAAAAAATTAAAATTGCAATACTGAGAAAGTTGGGGATTAAAAGTGCAGTTGAGCTAAATATTTATATTTTTAATTTCCAAATAGGAAGAAAGAACACATTATACTGGGGTTTAAGAATTCTTCGGCGAGTATAAAAAAAGTGATGTTATTGTCGTACTCATATGGGTATTATAATTATAATATCTTTTTTAGTGTGTTTGATTTGTTAAAATATACGGTACTGCAGAGCACAGAAACTTTATTTTATATTTGATTATAAAAATAGATATGTTACAGCACAAAATTTGAGGTACAACACAGAACAAAATGAGAGATTTTTGTTACTCACTATCCTAGAGGACAAGAAGTTATCCCATGGTACAAGAGGGTTAAATACAAAAACACTCTCACTCACATCCATTATCTCATAAAACTTTAACTACATCTCCTCACTCCCACACTTACACAAGGTAGTTACTATAATAATTTTTTTTTATTTGATGCAATATACAACACTAAATTAGCTCATATATATATATATATATATATATATAATTTAATAATATTTTTTAGTGAAAAATAATAAAACATCTAAAAATATATCAAATTATTTGACAAATCTAATTTTATATATAATTTTTTAAAATATAATATTATAACAGTTTCAAAATTTCACAATATTAATTGTCAATTTTTTATCTAAAATAAATATTTTAAAGTGTAAAGGATATTATAGTAAAATTGACTTTATATTTTTTGTGTTGTACTTTAATAATCAAACAACAAACAACCCAAGTAGTTGTGTAACTTATTAAATTGTCCTGTACTATACTTCATGTACTGTACTTGTCCATACATCAAACGCACCATTTATCTTTTAATGGACATTTATGATAACCAGAGATGATTTTTTAAATCCTTAATTATATTGGCTTAAAGGTGGGAATTTGGATAGTTTATATAAATGTTTTAACTTTTTAATTTGTTGCTTTCATTGTAAAAAAAAAAAAAACAAAATTTCCAATTAGGCAATAGACAGAGTATGATTTAGAATATGTTTGCTTGTGTTTATTTTAAAAAACATGCACTTAGTTTAATAAAAACAATATTTTTATGAGTTTTTAATATGTTTGCTTGTGTTTCTCTAAATAATTAGAGATAAAAAATAATCAAATTAGATTACTTTGAACGGTTTTTTTTTAGAATAATTAACTATAATAAAAAAGAAATAAAAAAAATTAATTATTTTTATTATAATCAAACATAAATAATTTTTTATTTTTATCATAATCAATTAAAATTATAATTACTTCTCTATATATATTTAAAATCACTTATATTTAAGTCAAACAAACTAACCCTTAGTAAGAGAATCCAAATTCAAACTCTAAAGAAAACATAATTAAAAAAAAATAAAATTTATTTATATATGAGAAATTAGTCTTTAATTAAATTAGTCTGTACCACATCAAATATTTAAAATGAAAAAAAAAAGAAGTAGCATGGTGAAGAATCAATAAGGCTTTGATTCTATATTATTGAATTAACTCTTTACTAGCTTATTATTAATTTATTATTATCCTATTAAGAAATTCTTCTCTATGAAGTAATTAAATGGAACTAGGGAAGGTACAATGATGGCTCCTATTATGTGTGATTCTTGGTGGAGGTTCTGAGAGGGTGGGATCGGAAATTATAAAGTCAAGCTTTTTTGGCTTTTGTTTGATTATGTTAAATTCGAGGTCCATATGATATTGTTCCAAAAGTACTCATGCATATGTCTTTTCTCCTACTTTAAAATTTAAGTATTTGGATGTTATGAGTGAATAATGATCCTCTTGTCCCACACCTCAAATTAAACCCTAGCATGAAGCTTCTCCACTAATATCCTTCCCCACTCAACCATGGTCTTTTATTGTTAAAGAAGGTCCACCTTATTAGAATTCACTAACTTTTTGTTTAACTTTTCAAAATCATATTCATTTTATATACTTCCTCTTGGCCTTATTATTCTGTCCGATCCTATATATAAGTTACCTTTTAGAGAAAAAAAATTATAATTATTTTAGAGGTTACCAACTAACGCGTCCACATGGCACAACTTATCCAGAAGCCACACAAATGGTCATTTGTGATAGCTTTTGGTCATCGAAAAAACAAAAAAGTCCTAGTAAAACGCTAATTTTCATCGGTCACAGAACGTCTAAAATTACTTCAAGTAAACACGTTTACATTGGCTTAAAGGCCGTCACAAAATTGCGTGGGCCAAGCCCATGCAAATCTGACGAAAGCAGACACCAAAATTGCATGCCAAAATACCAAATTTATGAGGGCTTTTAGCCCTTGCAAATTGAACCACAATAATGACGCATTTTTGTGTGGGCCTTTTTTTATTTTCTTTCTTAAAAAATTTCACACAATCAAAAAGAACGTTTGCAATGCTGCTAAAGGAAGCCTTGATCGGCCATTAATGCTTGTCCTGTGCAATTTCAAAACCTCAGTGCATAAGATTCCATCAAAATACACTGTGATGTACTATAGTTATGTTATGCTTAGTATTTCACATATGCATGCCACCACACAGAGAAGATATATTTTAGAAAATAATCTATATTTGAACATAATAAAAAGAACGAAGCATCAGCATAGTATTCCGGAATACTACATTTCTTCAACAATCAGTTCAAAAAAAAATTCTTTCCACTTGCTAACCCATGCAAGTAAATGCTAAAAAACATGCTTCTTAAAGAAATAATTGATTTTTATTGTTATTTCTATCTTCTTCCCAGCTAAGAAAGATAACCTTATTTTTCAGTTTCCCATATCAAAATTTAAAAACAGAGAGAGATCTGACATAAATCCCTTATATTACCAAGATTTTATCAGCAGCCAAAAAGCACATACAAATAAAAATATACAATCAAACAAACATTCACGAAATTTAAAAAAACCCCAAACTCTAATTCCACCTGAAAAGAACAAAAATAAAGAGTACTCAAATGGTGAAATTGGGATCTAAGAGATTAAAAACTGAAAAAAGAAATTTGATATCAGATCTTACAAGGTTCGTTGGTCGTACATAGATGTTGATTGTGACGGAAACCCTTTCGGTGCCAGACCTGAGGTGATTGAGGGTGGCCTTCTTATGAGCGACGATGAAGAAGAAGGAAAGGCCGCAGTGGTGGTTGGGGAGGAAGAAGGAGATACTGCGGTGGTGGTCGGGGAAAAAGAAGGAGAGGTCGTGGTGGTGGTTAGGGAGGAAGAAGGAGAGGTCGCAGTGGTGGTTGGGGATGGAGAAAGGGACAATTCGGTGGTGGTTGGGGAGGGAGGAAGGTGTTACGACAATGGCGGAGGTTGTAGCCAGCAGTGATGGTGGCGGAGTGCCTAGAATCAGCGGCGACAGTGATGGGGTTGAGGGGTGATCTTAGGGTTTCAAACAAAAGAGAAAGAAAATCAGGCATTGTGTGGCTGAACAGTTTTTTAATTATCCAATTTATGTGTGGCGCTCAATGGGATACAACATTCACATTTTCCGTAGCCATGGCTCTCTCAAATGGGCCAAAATTTCTGTCAGCCCAAGCCCTCGCAAACCATGTGACACTTGACGTTCAATGGGACACAACGTTCACATTTTCCATCGGCCATGGTCCTCGCAAATTGGAAGAAATTCCCTCCTTTTTCGTATTTTTAGCGCCGAAAGTTTTCACAATTTTCGGCGGCTTGGCTGATGGAAATTTTACCGTCGTCTAGGCCGTCGTAAAATCGTCATTTAGCATGGCTGCAATATTTCCGTCCATTTTCCGGCAATTTGACCCTCACAAATTCTGTCGGCCACGAGCCGATGAAAATTTTTCGTAGCTATTCCAACGTTTTCTAGTAGTGACAGCTTAAAGACATCGCAAACAACCTTCATTTTAGTGACGACTTTTCCATCGCAAATAAGCCACATGTCCCTCTATAGCCATGACTTAAAGCCGTCGCAAACAACCTTCATTTTAGCGACGACTTTCTATTGCAAATAATCCACACGTCGCTCTATAGCGATGACTTTAAGCCGTCACAAACAGCTTTCATTTTAGCGACAACTATTTCGTTGCAAATAAGCCACGTGTCCCTCTATAGCCATGACTTAATTCCGTCACAAACACCCTTCATTTTAATGACAACTTTTCTGTCGCAAATAAGTCACGTGTCCATCTATCGCGACTGCTTAAAGCCGTCACAGATAACCTTCATTTTAGTGATGGTTTTTCCATCGCAAATAAGCCACATGTCCCTCTTTAGTGACTGCTTTAATTCGGCACAAACTTTGTTTGTATTAGCGACGACATTTTCAATTTGGTAAAAGTACTTTTGGCAAACTGGGTTTGACATAATTCAAAGGTAACTTATGTTTTAGGTACTCAAAAGTACTTTTCAAAAACTATCCAAATAATATTCAATTTGTCAAACTTACTTTTAAAAGTATTTAAATATAAATTCCGTTGTAGTAAATTGACCTTTAACCCAACTTACTTCCACCAAACTGACTTTACACATATTGAATTTAACTAACAGAAAACCAAACACACACTAAATTTAGCGACGGCCTAGCCGTCCCAAGCTCCGCCACTAAATTTGGTTGATCTTTGTGTCATTTTTACTCATGTTAGCGACAGTTTTTTCGTCGCAATTAGTGACAGAATCAAGATTGTAGCTAAATTTTCGTGACTATTTTGATACATTTTTGTAGTGTCAATGGGAATCACCACCAATAAAGTAACATGGATATAGAAGATTCTGCTTGATTTTCACATGCAGGTCACTAGCAATCGCGATCAACTTTAAAAAAAAAAAAAACTCTTCCAAGGACTAGATAAATTTGTAATATACAGATATTTGAAAATCTGTTAATAAGCTAGTCCTAAACACAGTTATTCCTTATATTCCTTTATGTGAGCTTTTTTTTATTAATATTTTGTTGAAGAATAAGAATAAAATCCGTATTCAATGAAAAGAAAGTAAGTCATCAATTTTCATGCCTTTTAGTCATGCGTAGAGTCCAGTATCTGAAGGCGCTTATTAAATATTTTGTAAATTGACTGGAAATAAAAAAAAAAAATAAGTATGTTTGAAAAAGATTTCTTTTCAAAATCAAATCAAAGAAGTGAAACTTTTTTCATGGTGACGTTTGTTTAGCTCTTTTTCACGGATGCAAAGAAGACGTTTGTTTAGCTCTTTTTTGAGATGATACTCTTTTCAATAAGGCATGAAAATTGACAATTAAGTAAGAAAGAAGGATATCTCACGCTACAATACTCTAAATTCGGTGGTTCAAAAATGAGGAGAAAGCTCAAAATTTGAATTGATATTTTAGCTTTAGAATCACCCAAAAAGGATGAGTAGAACTCGAGTTATAGCCACGAGTTAAATCTGGGCAGAATTGTGTAAATTTTAGAATTTTAAGAATTTAAAGATGATGACGATGGGTGGAAGAAAGAATCACTCTCCCTTAGTAAAGGCAACACACAAACGTGGTGGAAAACCTTTGATAAAGCCAAGAGCTCTTAAATCACTTAAGAACACTAAGATTATCACTCTCTCACAAGTTTATAAAATAAACTCAAAATTTTCACTTAAGTATCAAATGATTACAAAGAGATCCCTATTTATAGACTGAGTGGTATGCTCATACATTGCATTTTTTTCATTACAAATTCCACTAAGTATTCAAATATCCACTCACTAGTGCACCACTAACTAAGTGCTCCACTAAACTTAGTATTCCACTAATCTAAAACCTAAGAATAAATTCCCACTATATCATAATGATTTAGTGGCTCTCAAATACATTAAAAACACACCAAAAAGAGATTAAAAGTCACTTTTAAAAATTAGCAGCCTAAAAATCTATACGAAAATTACATAAAAAATTGTAAAGTGGGCTTCACAATTTATTTAGACCCAAATTAAATAACTTCGGTCCATTATTGCGTATTTGATTATTTTGTGAATTTTGGGCTTCCAATTGTTGAATCATGGGCCTTTATTCAAGAATTGCGACCAAATCTTGCTGAAGAACCTCTTTAGATTTCTTTAATTTGCTGTAGCCCTTGGCCACGTCCTCATCACTTCACTGCTAAATAAAATTAAAGCTAAATTGCCCCTCTTAGATTCATATCAGTAGGATTATAAGACTCATTTACTTTTGTGCATAATTGTTGGAAGGGAACCTTACAGCATGAGAGCCCATAGTCTGCACTAGGTCTTCTCTCTAAGCAGCAACCTTTAGACAATGTTGACAAGGTCCGCAGGGGTGGGTAACTATAAAAGGAACTATGTTCGTAAAGTGAGTATAGTGTACTAGTAGTAAATGCAACAATAAATGTGTACTTTATTGGATGTTGGCCCAAGGCCCAAATTCTTAGGTACCTAATTATTGTTAGAAGTGATCCTTACATTTGGCGGTTGTATCCTGAATAGGCATCTTGCTATATTAGCATGTCGCTCTATCTCTTATGTCATTAAGATTATATGCCGATGAGCTATGATGTCGTTATAATGAAAGGCAATTACCTTTACTTCTTATAATCATGATCCGGGTCCATAACAATAATATAATTAGATATTATATATTAGACAAACAAAATTCGTAAATATTTTTTTTTTGTTCATAGGAAAGTAGTACAAACGGGAATCGAATCCCGTACCCACACACAAATGTCTCAATGTGCTCACCAACTGAACTATATGATTAAGACCATTCGTAAATGTTACTAACATATATGAAATAACATAAATATATAATATACTAGCCACATGTTTTCTTTTCCCACTCTCTTTCAACCACACTTAACCACATAGTGTTAATGAAATTCAGTGCACTAATATGATATGATGTGGCTTTGTTTTAAGTCCGAGAGAGGAAGGCATTGTGAAAGGGAGATCTTTAAAAATTAAATACAATATAGGAATTATTAATTAATGATTCAAGTGTTATTCAAATCAGATTAGACATGTGCACACGATGCATTGAACACAAGAATATAATGCATGGCACCGCAGTTGTGTTATAGATATTGAATTTGTTGTCAAATGACAACGGTACTCATCTTGTACTGTCCAATTGACCATTCAAATGTACTTTTTTAAGTATTAAATATCTCAGCCGACAACCGAAGATTAATCTCTTTTTAGAGTAAAGATTATTGAAATAGATTTAATCAATAAAGTATTTTTTATGTGCACGATCAAAATTCGAATCCTTATCAGCATTCTTAAAGGACTCAATTATCTATCAACTGTACGTCTGTATCGGGCTTTATTCATTAAATGTACTGTTTTTTGGTAGGACAATATATGGGCATGCCAACCTTGCTGGCAAAAAAAGTGTTGAACATGAAGGAAGTTTCAGGGTTATTGACAATCTCCAACTTTATAAATCAAATATTCGATTGATCAAAGGTGCAAAATCTAATAGAATAACATAACAAAGATTATTAGTGTTGTTTTTTTGTGGCTATGATTTAAGTCTAAATACAAAATATATTATTGTGTTCAATGTGTTATTGCCGGTTGGTGGAGTTGATTGTTTGCTTAACGAACACTATTGTGCTTCCTAATCCATTTAATTTAGCATAGATTATGAACCCAATTATTTTTGAAGAAAGATTTTCATAACAGAGGTCCCTACACAATTAAGCATGAATCTTTTCCCCTTTAATTTGATCTCTATATGAATGATTACAAGGCTTGAAGCACGTACACATTCAACTTGAAATTATAATAATCATTAATTTGTTATGAATAAAATAATATATGAGAAGTCAAAAATGGCATACGTAATGCCTCAAGTTTAAAAGCTTGAAACTGGAAAAACAAGTTTGGCATTTAGCTCCTCTATGAAGTGGTAGAGTATTTTATTTTTTTGTTCCAACAATCAAACTTATTTAAAAAAATCACAGCATTATTCTATACAAGCCAACGGAAGCAGCACTGGAATCAAAGAAACTTGTTAAAAGCAAAGCATATTCTGTTTAGATTTTTATTTATTTATTTATTTATTTTGCACAAATGATGTATAACTTACAATTGGAAAAAAGTGTTTAGCCTTTCATTTACAATGTGATTAATATGTTTCAGCAATGTCCAGACGATGGATCTAAACGAACCAAGAGAGAATGCCCATATTGGTTTGAATAGAAGGAAAGCTTAAAACCTTTTTTTAGAAAAATAAATAAATAACAGGAGGCAACATTTATGTGAAACAAAATAGTTTTGATTTCATATATCAAACAATAGAAGAGATTTACCACTGGGTTTGAATTTTGTGATTGAAAATATCACACATCATGATGTAGAATTTCCTGACTCGAACAAGATACCTTCTGTGAAGAATACCAGTGCCTAAATGAAAAAACAATAAAAGATTTGAAAAGATTCTGTGAAACTAAGATCCCATCCATCAAAGTTGATGCTGAATTAAATATTACTAAAGCAGTATATTTCCTCTACATCAGAAGCTTTACATGGATATCCAGAACAGAGTATATACTTGTTGAAGCTTCATGCCCTCTGTCATCCACCATGAACTCATAGCAACATCCATCAATTTCATTGAAGCTAATTGCCCTGCACTTCTTAATCCCACTTTTATCTATTATCTTCCTGATATTATCTTTGAGATTCTGAATACATGTTTGAAAGAAGAACATAAAGCTCAGAATCATATCACCCCAACTCGAGCAACTGTTTCATGATTTGCTTAGCAATCTCTAGATTCCCATAATTTCTGTATGCACCAAGTAAAGCACCATAAACAAAAACATCCGGCTTATTGTGCATCTTTTGAATCAGAGCCATTGCCTCTCCGAGGAATCCGCCGCACCCCAAGAGATCAACCATGCATGCATAATGCACAACATCAGGAGAATTTTGGAAAACATAACTCATTATGTCAAAGTAATATCGCCCTTTGTCAACTACACCAATGTGAGTGTGTGACTACAAGCAGAAAGTAGCCCTGTGAAGGTAATCTCATTAGGGCATAGCCCACTCGCTCGCATCTTCTCGAATATCTCAATAGCTTCTTCTCCATAACCGTGAAGAGTGAGCGCACTGATAATAACGTTCCATGATACCACATTCTTCTTTGGCATTCCTTTGAAGATGTCCATGGCAGTCTCAAGAGCACCACATTTTGCATAAATGTCTATTAAGGAGTTAAAATGTGTCAGACTCAGAGTAATTTTGTTACCACAGATGTAATTGTGTGCCTGTTTTCCCAGAGCCAAATCACCCATGTGACTGCAAGATGAAAGAATGCTAACAAGAGTAGCATTATCAGGCATCACACCTGAAAAGCACATCCTACGGAAAAATTCCACGGCTTTTGCGCAGTGTCCTTCTTGAAGAAGGCACCATATTATTGAATTCCAAGAAACCACGTTCTTAACTGGCATCTGGTCAAAAATTTCCAGAGCATTATCAATAAGGCCATGATTAGCATAAGCATTAAACATACAAGTCCAAGAAACTACATTGCTATCAACCATTCAGTCAAAAACAGTCTTAGCATACCATAAATTCCCGCACTTGGCGTACATATCTTTCAAGGCATTTATCACGATCATATCAATTTCAATTCCGGTAACAACAATATGAAGATGCAAAAACCTTCCCAGATTCAAATTACCCTGCTTTGATGAAACAGAAAGCAAGCTAACCAAAGTAAAAACATCAGGCTCCACTCCGAAGCATTGCACGTCTCGAAACAGCAAAACGGCTTCATTGCAACAATCTATTTTAGAATACCCAGCAATCACAGAATTCCAAGACACCAAAGTTCGTTCAGGACTATCATCAAACACTTGGCGTGCACTCATTATGAAGCCACAAGCAACATAAACACCCAAGACTGCATTTTGCACACATGTATGAGACCGCATTCCAATCTTAATAGCATGTGAATGAACAACCAAATCTTCCCAATAAGATGCTTTCTGATTAGCAGCACAACCTTTGAGAACAAATGGAATAGTGAACTCGTTCGGTGCGACACCAGCACACACCATTTGACGGTATAGAAACAAGGACTTAAAGGGCTCATCACTATTTGAATAAGAGTTTATTAAGTGACTGTAGATTAATCTATTCATTTGGGGAATTTGATCGAACAGGTGGTGTGCGTAATTAAGTATCCCAGTTTGCAGCGGACGGATTTTAAGATGACGTATATCTCAAGGTTTTATATTAAGATCTCAAAAAGACTAAAACAAGGTTTAAGTATACTGACATTATCGCCCTTAGATGTTTCTGCCGAGCCAATGAAGTCTCACCACCTCCCAAAAATTTCCAACAGGATTAAGATCAGTCATGCTTTTAGTTATCATCTTCAACATTGCAAGTTTAGAAGGCGCTAGGTGATGAGGGGAAGCATGACTTGTGGTTTGAGTTACCCATATATAGGATCCATTTGATTAAGCTACCATTAAAATAGATTTTGTAGAATTGTTTTTCAAAGAATTAATTTTTCATACAATTAATTTTTGAAGTATGAATTATGTTTAAAAAAAGTGAGTTTAGAATGCATTTTTGCAAAGGAAGAAACAATCACATGATACTCGTGATTCCACAAAGTACGTTGCGTAGCCTTCGACATCCAAAGGAATTGGCTTTAAGAAAAGAGATTGTAAAAAGAGTTAAGAAAAATAAGTGTTTAATATTCTAGGTTGATGATCTAAAACAAAAAGAAGAAAAGTGAAACCTTTGCAACCATCAATTCAAACCTTTTCTTAATTTAGTATGAGATTTTATCAACTAAGTTTGTTTGTTATGTAGTGTACTAATAGAAGACCTTTTGTATATTAGTAAGTCATGTTTTGTTGGAAGCGTCAAGTTTGCCTCTTCATTAGCATATGCTCAATTACCACCTTTTGCCGCACATGCAAGTGAATTATCACAAGGAGAATAAACTTTGAATCCTCCCAGTGCATGTTCTCATGTGGTGGCGCCTTTTGTACCAAATAACTTTTACCACAACGCTTATGGTACGTAGAATGACTTCATATTATACCAATTATATAACTATGTTTCGTTCTTTGAAAGGAGGCTTATTTTATCTTATTCCATTTAGGCTCAAGATGACTGCAACATTTCATCACTTAAAGCATTGGGTTTCAATCAAACAAGATTTACTTCAAAAGAGTTGCTTATATTTTGGTCCAAAAGAATAAGATTTTAGTCTAAACGGAGTATCATCTCTATTTCATTTCTATTGAGCCTCTAAACTCATCCAAGGCAGCACAGGGTTATTATGACAAATTGGACGAATTTATCACACACATGTACACTCAAATGGACGAGGTCTTGCAATGCAGCACCGCCATGGAGTGTCATTCCTCTTGTGTCGTTCCTCTTCATCGGAACATGACATCTCCCACCTTTTTGCACGATCGTTATCCTATGCAAATAGTGGAGTTATTGGACAAATTAGGGGCAGCACAGTTCTTCTCCAAGTTGGATTTAGTATCGAGTTTCCACCAAATATGCCTACTACTGCATCAAGTTATCAAATGGTTAGAGCAACACAGCTTCTTCCTACAACCTCAAAAGTGTAGTTTTGTAAAACCTCAATTCATTATCTGGGCCATATCATTTGAGTAGGTTCTGTATCACGTGATCGGCTAAGATTGAAGCTATCTCCAGCGTTGGCCAACTCCTCACAATCTCAAAGGTTTGTATGGTTTTTTTGCGTTTAACAGGTTTTTATCATGAATTTGTGAGGTTATGCTAGTATAGCACTTCCATTGATAACACTGTTGAAAAGGGGTAATTATAAGTGGTCAGGGGAGGCAGAGGGCACATTCGAGAATTTAAAGATGGCAATGACAAGTGCTTCGGTTCTGACACTAAGATTTCAGTAAGACATTTATAGTCCAAACTTATGCTTCAGCTTATCTGCAAGAATTTCATGTGACTACAGCTGTTAAGCGTTGGCGCCAAAACCTGGTGGGATCTCATTTTATTATTCAAATGGATGAATGTAGCTTGTGTGAATTCTAGTGTTATTTGGTGAAGTTGCTGGGATACAGTTATGAATCTAATACTAACCAGACAAGTGGAATGTGGTCGCTAACTCCCTTTGGTACTATGCATTGCAGGGGACATTTTATTTTTTTCTCAATTTGACCCTAAATTTCTTTCCCTGCGTGATCGTGTTCTGGATGATCCTACTTCCCCATTTGGGTACCTTCTTTCTCTAAGTTTATTCAAATATTGTAGCGGGAAAACCATGCTAGTCCGATTAGGATTCTATTGGGACAACCTTTACAAGGATGTTCAACAATTTGTGGTACAATGTTCCAGCTATAAGCAAACACAAGTTGGGGCAATGATGTATTTTTCTTCCTTTAACAAGTTATTTTAACATTTGAAAACCATTGGAAACTCACCATACTTAGTTTTAGAAAAATTCACATTTATTAGACTTGAAATCAGAAATTAATCTCAATTTGGATATATAGGTTGAAATCATATTTCTCACAATTTTAATCGTTCAATAGCATACCAGTTAATCTTTTGAGATACCAGCCTAAGGTCAGTTTAGTTTTCATCCTGTTTATTGTCCAAAAATAATTATGTTTCCTGTCTCTAATTATAAAAACTCAGCATCTATAAAATTTTATAAAATTATGATCCAAAAGAAAAATAAATAAAAACCAAAAAAAAAACAAATCAAACACGCTCTAATATCATGCGATGGATTGATTTTGTATCACAATACCGACTACAGACTAAAGTCACAATAGTTCAAAACCACTTCCAAATAAAAACAAAACCTGAAAAGACTTTTTCCCATCTCAACATAATTTATGTTCTTCCACAAAAATCAACTGAAGCTAAACCATAATTCTCAATGGGGCAATCTAAACCAATGATACTCTTTGAAAAAGTTTCCCAGGAAGAGAGAAAGACAATAGCTCAAAAGTGCTTGAAAAAGAATCATCGAAAAAAATCTCATCATAAGAGAATGTCACTCTCATCACTGCCATCGTCTTTCTCCATATGTAAAAGAATTACGAAATTAAAATCTACACTAAAACTAAAATTTAATAGGCATTCAGAATGAGTAGGAGGTTTTGTATTCGTCATATGAATTATCAGATGACAATAAACAATCATCATTATGCCAAGATTTAAAAAACGAAATTCTAAAAAATAATAATCTTCATCAAACAAGCATAAAATTAACCAAAAAAAAAAGAAAAAGAGGAAAGAAAGAGTGGAATCCTCTCAGACAAATGCCTCGATTTGTCGTCAGTATTGTTAAGAATGGAAGATCGGACTCGTCATCGTTATTAATCATCACGGAGAAAACCACACCTTTCATCGTCAAAATCTATTACAGAGAAATAAAACAAAACGAAAAAAATATCACTAATCGAAACGAGAAAAGAAAAGCATCGAACCATTTATGGTTGAAGAAAACGGTGGCCATGGCTGCGTTGAAGTTCTGCACATGCTTCGATTATATAGCCTCAGGGTTCCGTTACGAGGCTTTAGGGTTTGTTAAGATTAGACTAGTAAAGAACTTGACCCGAATTAATTGGGCATTGACCCGAATTAATTGGGCCGAACATTGCTCATAGAGTCAGAGACCGAGTCTTACATGGAGTTAATATTTACTATTTACACCACCACTTGTATCAAATTAACTCAACAATTATACTTACACCATGCTGACAATAAAAAATTAAATTTGTATCCTCATATGTTTTTTGTTGGCCATGTTCCTCAAAAGATAAACACAATAAAATAGTTATTAAAACCACCTTTTCACTATCATTCATTAAAAAATTTTATTGTATTTATATCTATCGTAACATGAGAAATGTGATAAAAAACGAACACGAGAGGAACAAATCCAATAAAAAAAAATACTTATACCATTGTTTATTCACTCCATTTATTCTAGTACTCATTTTTCTTTGGTTTATGCCTATAAAAATTGACAATTTTTTTTATTTTACTTTATACATAATTTTTTTTTCTATTTCAATCCAACCTAAAACTATTGTTTTTTTAGTATAACCACGGGTTTTCCCACCCTTAGAATTAGACTAATTCCGTTCGCGCTGCGTGGCTGGCGCTTGCCCCCAGGAATTTGGCATAGGTGGGATTCGAACACGGGACCTCCCGTTGTGGATCGTCCCTCCAATGAACTTAGCGGGGCCTTACACCGCTAAGGCAACCCTTTGGGTTTAAAAACTATTGTTTTTACTCCATACAAAATTGGCAATTTTTTTAGTCCTTATAAAATATTTTATTTTATTATGATCTAACTTAATTTAAAATTTTTGTTTTTAGTCTAAGATGTTAACTTTTCTTAATCACATTTTTTAAGGGACCAAAATAAAAAAAGGGTGACTTTTAACATAAGTAACTTATACTACTTGTGTATGATACTTCACTTATTTTAACATGCTACAACCAGTTTTAATAAAAAAGAAAATACCAACCTGCTTCTCTCTGTCACCGCGCCCCACCCTGCTCTGCCGCCCTCCTCTCCCTTTGCTGCCATTTCATTCTCCACCGCGTGCCTCTCCAACACTCTTCTAGATCTCTTCTTACCTCCACAGTTGTCCCCTTCATTATCCACTGTTCCAGAAGAAGAATCATGTTCTAATTTGTTTCATCTATATCTACTTTTTGTTCATCAAGATCTGATTTTTTCATCAAGATTTGATTTTGATTCTTCAAAAAAAATTTATATGGTGGATCTGATTCATCAAGATCTGATTCTAATTCTGATTCATCAAGATTAATGTATAAATTATTTCATTTTGATATGGTGGATCTGATTCTACAATTTTTTTGGTGCGTGGCGGCTTCCGGTGGCTAGAGGAGGAGCTATGGTGGTGGTAGGTGAGGCTATGGTGGCCGGAGATTGGGCTACAGTGGTTGGAGGTGTGGTTGATGGTAGTGGAGATTGGAAAGTTGAAACCTGCCCAACAAGTTGCATTTCCATCCTCTCAACCATTAAATAAAAAATTATTAAATCCAATGACAAAGAACTTGTGAGGCATGGTGCCTCACTTGTTTTGGTTACTTATAATAAATGCAACCATAAAAAAGATTGAAATTCCACTAAAAAAAAGTTACAAGGACTAAAAACAAAATTCTAGTAACTATAGTGACTAAAAACTTGTACTTATTTTGGAAAAAAAAAATTGCACGAACTATAAATAAAATTTTAGAATTAAGTTAGACTAAAATGAAAAGAAATATTTTGTGAAAACTAAAAAAAAAATTATCAATTTTATAGGAATTAAAAATTTATTTAAGACATTTTTTTTCATCTCTTTCCTTCTCTCTTTTTTTTTTAATAAAATCTCTTTCCTTCTCTTCTAGCACATCATCTTTAGTGTTTTTTATTTGCAATCTTTCTCCCTCTTATTTTGCTTTTATCTCTTTTTACCCTTACACCCAATAGATGAGGTGTACATAAATCACTGCTCAAATAATATAAAGTTTATTAACATTTTAGTCTCTAAGATTGTATGAGTTTTTTAGTTTCACCATTGACTTTTAGGGAGCTTTGTTTAGTCTTTTGTCGAAGCAAACTCCATATTTTCTTAAAAATCCAAAAACAATATATAGAAAACTCCAAAAAAATTTAAAATACCTTTTTTCTATTAGTAATGCCTTTTTTTTTTCTTTTGTAAAGTTTCAATCCAACAATAAAAGCCCAATCTAAAATGCCAAAAAAATGCACACTTCTCGTTTTCTAAAAAAAATTATAATTGTTTCACTCCTATTTTTAGGCTTTTTCCTCTCCATCCCAACACTATTTATTCTCCCATTTCACAAAACCCTAGACGACACCCCGACCTCTCATAGCCACCACCCTCCTCTCCTCACCCTCTTCATTTTCTTTTCTTTTTCCACTCACAAGTGAACAACAACACACCGCAGCCATCTATCATTCTCTCATCAACAAACTCAAATTCACTTTTAGTATCCATAAGATACCCACACATCTCTGAGCCAAACACCATTAGATCTCTTCCTATCCCTCTGTCACCCTCCTCTCTCAATTTTCTTTTCTTTTCTTCTCCCTCATAGCACACAATTCACACACCTAACCTTCTATTTTATCCTTTTTTATCTCCCTGGCTTCTTGCTCATCTAATTCCTTCACTTTCTTCTTTATCATTTTTCTCATCAAAGACTACACCAAGTTTCATCCCTCATCAACCATCAAGTTCGTTCTTTGGTGAATGACCATGAAACCGAAGTCAATCGCAAGTTCCCTTCCAAACAGCCACCTTCAACATGGCTACCTCACCTTGAATGGGAACCACTATTTTCGTTCATAAAGCTGGATAAGATAACGACACCAAATGTAATAAAAAATCGTTAGAAAATATAACTTTTTATATTGTTTAAGAGACGAAATAATGTTCACTTATAATTATTTTTATAATTCTAATAACATTGACAAGTGTTTTAAAAGCATGACTTAAAAAAGCACATAAAAGATCTATATTTTTGGAAGGGTCAATTATAACATTTATATATAGTTAACAAATAAAAAATAAAAAATCTGGGGGGGGTGGCTCCCCCTATTCCAACCATACTCCGCCAGTGTGAGGCATAAATGCATGATTATTATTATTTTTTTATTATGGTATGCAAAGATATAAAAAGATGCATGAAAATATAGATGCTTTAGACATGAAAAAAATATGTATATGATATCATTTTTTTTTTGGGTTAAATATGTTTTTGGTCTCCGAACTTTAGCGAAAATTCATTTTTAGTCTCCGAACTTTAAAAACGTCGGTTTTTAGTCACTGAAATTTTAAAAAGTTCACTTTTAGTCCCTTTGTACAATTTTTGATGACGTGGCAAACTGAGGGCCCTTCATCAATCTATGTGTCAGCAGATCAGATTGCCACGTCACCAAATAATGTATGGAGGGACTAAAAACAACCTTTTTTCAAAGTTCAAGGACTAAAAACTGACGTTTTAAAGTTAGGGGACTAAAAGCATATTTTCGCAAAAGTTTAGGGATTAAAAACACATTTAACCCTTTTAGTTTTTATGTATGGATAAGATTATGCAAGAACGAAAAACATAAGTTTTTGTTATGTATGGATGAATGAATCAATCATATGCAAGATCCTATCCTCGGTGTCTTAGACTAGTCACCTAAAAGTTTCTCCTAAGGATCTATGGCACTTTCTTTGTTCCTATTTGGTGCTCGCATGGCTGGTGGACGATCTTTAAGCTCGTTATTCATAATCTCTCTGTATACATTCTCCAGATATGTCACAAATGGGGATAATGAGAATATGTGCCTTGAAACTTGCTTGGGTTCTCGTATCCTCGACTTCTATCCTGGTATCGAGATGATTCTTGATATTACTACTTGCCCTTCTTTTCATTGGAATCAGCTAGATGGTCGACTTGATTGGACTTCTCCCATTCTTTCACTCGGATCCATTTCTCTATCGTTCCTTCAACTCATCCATCGTCTTTGGTTTATTTTTAACCAATTTCTTAGCAAAAATGTTTGGGTACAACCCTTCCTTTAAAAAAAAACTCCATATTAGGATCTGCATCTTTAACCTTAGTAGCCTCTTTAGTAAAACGGGAAACAAAATCTCTTAATGGTTCATTATCCCTTTGCTTAATTTCTTTCAAGTGATATTCTGATTTAAAATATTATTTAATACTAGTAAAATTAAGAATAAACTTATCCTTAAGGATCTTCCAACAATCGACAGAATTTACTGGTCGATTCCAAAACCAATGCCTCACCATGTGCTTTAGGGTTAAAAGGAAAGCTCTGCAAATAACTTCTTGCTTTACTCCTTGGAAAATCATGGATGATTCAAAATCATTCATGTGATCTCATGAACCCTTCTTTCCACTTTACAATACTAGTCGTGTTGCAAACTTAAAATCCCCACTCACTATTGCTCGCATAATCATTCATGTAAAGGGGGTGATTACAACTCATATATGGAAACTCATTTTCTCTGACGTTTTTAGTTGTTGGAGTTGCAACTTCAACTATATCAACTCCTCCAAGTCGAGAAGCAACTCTTTCAGCACCTCCAGCTTGTGAAGTAGCTTAATCAGCTCCTTTAACGCGAAAAGCTGCTCTACCACCTTCCAATTCTTCTCTATCCTTCTAGTTTGCCTTTGTTGCAAAACTTCTTCAAGTATTATCCTCTATTTCATAATGAGTTCTCTCAATTTAGTAACTTCTTTTTGGATTTGTTTTCCCTTTTTCTTTCTACGAGCCTATAACTTAGAATTTGCTCAATTTTCAAGTTCAGGTACTTTGGGCTTCGATGAGGCTTCTTTGTGTCGTTCTTCTTCATTCTGTGATGGATTTGTTTCTCTAATTGTCCTCCTCACATCAACCATGGTAGAGATGAGGTGGGAAAAATTGTTTCCCATATTTCCCACATAGGACACTAATGTTGTGTGAAAATCTCACAACATGTAGGACCATGACTCGTACAAGGTCTTCTCTTCAGGTGACAGCCTCCAAACATCGTTGATAGGGTCCACAGGGGTGGGTACCTACTAAAGAGACGCTAATGCTAAAGTGAGTATTGTGACTTAACGGTGAATGCAACTGAGAGTGTATACTTATCTTATTTAGTTACTCATTATTCTATTTATAGTAGAATCATTAGGTTTATGGTTTTGTACTTTATTGGATTTGGGCCTCATGTACCTAATTATTGTCAGAGGTGGTCCCATCTTTGGAGGCTGCCTCTTCGAATAGCCATCCCATTATATTATTTTGTTGCTATACGTCTATATCTATTTATCCTTTATGTCACTAAATTATCATGTCGTCAATCCATCATGTCATTGTAGTGAAGGGTGCAAGTGCTCACTTCTTATGGCCATGATTTAGGTGCATAACATTTTGTTTTTATATTTATTTATTTATTTAATAAGTTATTTATTTGTTAATAAGTATATGATATCATTACTATTACTATTTCTGCTTTGTTTTTGTTATTATTGTAGTATGCGGTATATACCGTTTCAGCAGCTTTTTTTTTTTTTTATAAAAAAATTGATATGTTACATTATCAATTATTAGAGTATATAGTGTATATTGTTTCAGTAATTTTTTTAAGAGGGATGCATAACAGAATAACCATAAGTTTCTCTTTATTTTCAAATTTTTTGTCATTATTACCGTATCACTTCGGCACTTTTTCAAAAAATAAAAACGATAAGTCACCAAAAGTGTCACTTTTCGAAATTGTTTCCAATTTATTATTATTATTGTCATATACGGTATACACTGTTTCAACAATTATTTTTTTTAGAAGACATTGTCCAACATACAATGACTTGTATCCAAAATAATTCTTTTTCTAACAAAAATATTTCTTAATTCAAAATTGTAATATATGGCGGACACCGTTCCGACAATTTTTTTTAGGTTAAATTATATTGACGATAGAGATGAAATTTATAGGCTAAAGTAGACCGTCTCGTTAAAATCACTAATACTTTAAATTTTTGAAATACACAAATATAGAACACCAAATCTCTTATCACTAACCTAATCTTGATGGCTTAATATAATAGAAATGTTTAACATTTTTAGGTTAAATTATGCTTTTAGTCTCTTTTAGAGGGGTGGGATTCAATCTTTCGTTGAGGTATTATTAGGAGTAGATTTATGAGTAGTGTAATGTGGAGGTGTGTGTTTGTTTGACCAATAAAAAAAAGTTCCTTATATTATATTTTTTGTATTAATTTAGTTTTTTATGTTTATTTTAATTCTCTTTAGTCCCTTATGTTACATTTTTGAAATACTTCGATCTCTCATTATATTTTTGAACCATTATAAAGACACAAAACGATATCATTTTGACCTTTATGATAATTCTGTTACACAAAATTAATATTAAATTTGCCCAAAAGATAAGAATCAATGTGATTCAAAATAAATACACGGAACCAAAATAAAAATTTGTTGTAACATAAGGGACAAACAGTATAATTTAGAAAAAAAATTAACATAATTTCAGATTCAAAATTATGTTTTGGTAAAAAAAAAAAGAACAAAATTACTTCGATCTATTAATATAGTTTGACAAAAAAGAAAGATCTATTAATATAGCGAACAACTTCACTCGATCAAGTTCATGAATACACCAGGCGAGTGGCGACAATTAGCAAACGTGCAACTAGTCAACCACAGAGGGACCATTCGGCAATTATCTTCCAAGTTCCAATCAATGATTGTCACGTGCAGTGCGTGAGGGAAATTCACTCTGCTTCTCAGTCCTCACTCACGATGAGGACGTTGGTGGGGCCTACCCTTGCGCGTATCAGCCACCGCTGATTCATGCGAATCGCAAACCTGCGTTTTGAACTTGCATCCAAACTTTCTTCCCAGAGTAAGCGAGGCCCACCGGGCCCCACCGCGTGGGCCCGACTTGTCCACCTTCTCATCGATCACTCTTCTCATGGAAGAACACGCGCGCTCCAGCTCATGCACCCGCGTCCTCATGCTATCCATATCAAAGCGCAGCACCTGATTATCCTTCACTGCCACACGCCACGTGTCGTTACAACTCTGATCCTTTTCCTCATCTTCTCCCAACGCCGCCGAGGGCCTCCCTGGCTCCTCCGCTGCCATCAGCGTTCCGGCTATGGCGTGTCGAAGTTGAAGCTGCTCGAAGAAAAGCACCTGAACCACCGCTCGCAGCGGAAGCCTTTCGTTCTGCGCGGCATGCGTGCACGCCTCCAGCGTCAACTTCTGCAAGTCCAGCATTTCGCAAATCTTCTCCCTCTCTGATTCCGAAACCCACGGATGCGCCTGAAATCAAGTAAGGTAACCGAAATTTTCGTTTTCAGTAACTAATTTTGTTCTATGGAAACTTGTAATTGTAACGGAATCGGTACCTTGAGATATATGTCTACGGCGCGGTAGAGACCGTCGTCGAAGAGCCTCGCTCGTTCCGGAAGAGAGATAGCAAGATCGTAGAATTTCGCAGGCTTGAGATTCGCATCGGAAGCGATCTCGGCAAGATAACTGTCGATGAGTTTTCCGACCAGCATCAGCGCCGGCGACCTTGGAACGCCGCCGTTAATTCCACCTGCATTTTGTTCCTTTTCTTCTTCTGCTAAGAAATGACCTAAAATTCTCGCCACGCAATCGACGTCGTAAAGCGTTTCGTTGAGATACGAGTAGCTAGGTATGAGAAGGTCATCCAGAGTAGCTTCTTCGAGTTGCAATCCTATCTTCTTCTCCAAGACATCTCTGCATTCTTCGGAAGCTTTCAGTATGTTAACGGTTCGTAACAGTCCGAAGAGAAACCTCGCAGACGTTGAAGGTTTGGATGTTTTCTCCAGTGGAAAATTGGAGATTACAGTCTCCAGAAGCTCTCTCTGTTCTGCTACGGAAGAAAACGACGATGTTGAATGCTTCCGATTAGACCTCGATAAACCTGGAATATAATTCTTAGCATAGTGCATAAGGCATGTTTCTATTATTTCTGGCTTCAATTCAGATCCCCTCATGGCGTGAATCAATTGCTTGAAGAGAGGCAAACCTAGAATCGAAAGCTCCTCAAACCAATAATTTTCTTCACCGTCGCTCTGGTGGTTTCTTCTTCTGCTTCTTCTTCCGATTACCTGCTTTGAAGAGGAATCGCTAACCGGCCGCCCTAACGGCGCCGGATTCGCCGTGGAAACAATGGAATAAATGCACCGTTGCGTAATGCCTAAAGCCTCCGCAAGAGGCATAACGGTTTCACATGATTTCAATGCTAAGATGGAGTTCTTGACGATGCTGTTGAGCACGTTCTGAGAGAGAAACTTTTCCGTCTTGGAGATGAGGTTGTCTTCGGAGAATTCTTCGGTCATCTCGAGAAACTCTCCGGCACAGCGCAGAGATGCCACGTTGGAAGCAGTTAAGTCGATTTTGACGCCGTAACAGAATTTCACGGCCAATTCAAAGGTCTCGGAGCCACCAGGGAAGTTGGCGATGGTCAAGTGACACTGTTGTTGTTGCTCTTCTTCTTCTTCAGAGTCTGCTTTGGTGATGGAGACAGAGGAATGATTTACTTCTTGCTCTGTTATCAGCTGATGAAGCTTCCGACTCTTTGACATCAGAGGGAACTGAATGCAGTAACCGAACATGTCATATACACAAATTTCAGAGAATGTGATTGAGTTTAGCTTGTAAGGATATTCATACTGAATTGGAAGCTCACCTTGTGAAGATGGAAGTTCATGTCATCTACTTCAACTACAATGTCACTTGGCAATCCTGTTGTGCAGAACCTGCATAGAGGTTGGAAAGGTTCAAGAAATTTTCAAAGGTTCAAACTTCAAATCCAGTAAGACTTAATGCAATAGAAAAGATATATTTTACTAACCATGCTTGCCCTTTAGAGCTGAGTTTTTCCCCTGTTGCCATTTTCTCTGTAAATCGTGTACTATTTTTCTCTAGAAATCTCAAACTAGCTTACTACACTGTTAGGTAAATGAAAATTAAGAGAATTCAAATAAATTAAGGTAAACTGAATTCCACTGAAACTTAGCGAATATGTGAGGTTGGAGAGAAGTCAAAGAATAAATGTGAGGGGAAAAAACAGAGATTTTGATATTACATAGAACTATGGATATCTTTTGGAGGGTAAGTAGATTAGAGTTGCACAGCCAATAGCAAAAAATAGATGGGAATGAAAAGTAATTGTCTTTTTGTGCTTTCTGTTGAGGTTTTATGTAGAAACGAACAGTTAAAAGTTTATTAAAAGGAAAAAGAAAGAAAGGACTAGTTGTAGGTGAAACAGTATGTAATGCACAAACTCAAAGCTGACAAATGGACTTTGAGCAAATTTCTATAAAGGGGATCATACAGGATCCTTTTCCTTCCTTTACCAGAATTTCCTTTCCTCTTCCTTTTTCTTTTTTCTGAATCAGATCAGAATCTCACTCTCTCATACTGTTTCTTTCTCTTGACTTCAGATGGCAAAAGGACTCAACAAAAGGAGGTGTCACTAATAAGTTTTCTTGAAAAGACAATGATCATGCATTAGCCCATATAAGCATTGCTTGGCAACCCAGGTTTTAACTTTTGCTTAAATGATGAATAACTTTGCAATGAGAATTCTCGTTTCCTTACCTGTTATTGTGGCCTTTACTTTGCTTTGTTTAATAAATCCTTTTAGCATTATATTACTCAACGGGTGAGGTAACTGTCTACTAAGACCTACCTTAAATTGTGTTATCTATGTCTTAAGCTTGTTAACCAATGCAAAATTCATGATAATAGACTAATTCATGAAACCTTTTCCTGTATTTACTCTACCAGAAATGAAGCAAACATGTCAGTTTCTGTGATGAATACTAATGAAAGTGTTTCCTTTTGTCTGTCAGCAGTATTGGTTAAGAACAGATATTAGGGGGGAAGCCTGTGCCGAGGAGCACACATCTATTTAGAATTTAAGGAAACGTAATGGATCTGAGTTTTTTTCTAATCACCGGCTGATAAATATTACTGCATGACATATGGCATTAGTTGGAGGATTTTGCTATTCTCTCATGTTAATATGAATAATTAATCCATGCGAATAGCTAGTTATATGTTGCAAATAGCAGAAAGCTGCTTGAGATGTGTGAATCTCTAATATTGAGTTTGTTTTATAGTTGGAAAATCATGGTTTAAGTCTATCTAAAAAAGTAACTTATTTTCCACTTCTACTCAAACTATGGTTTTGGATCGAAAATCACATTGAAAAGTGGTAATGTCACTTGTTTTTTCTAAACGTGTTATTTTCATTCAAAACTCAATTTATAACTTTTAAATCATGTTCTGTGTCATCTCAATTGTAAACTAAATATGCACCATCATTATGGGTAAGATTTTGAATTTTCAAATTGGTTTTTACCTTGTATATTTTGAAATTCAGAAGTTTGTTATGCCTAAACTGCCCCGCCCCTAAACAATGAAAAATTTAGTTAAAGGAAGGGAAAGAGCCATATCTTCAATAATGCTGGCATATCTGCCATCTCACACTTCCTTCCTTAGAATTTATGATTGCCTTTAATAGTATATGAACATCGTAAGGCACTTTATTCCAATCACAAGTTCAAAGTGATTACGGGTATTTCAAGTTTTCAAATTGAGACACATGAGAATGTGGACAAATATCATAAGGCTGGGAAGACAGATCCAATAAGAGCAGCAAAGGACCCCACTTACTTGGGTTCCAAATTCCTTTAAATGGACTAAGTTACACTCACTAGTTATTTGATATGGTGACTCATATAGGTATAGGAATTTCTTTATCAGTTACTGCTTTGACAATATTGGTTACTCACTATCAGACGATTTGTACAAGAATTTTTTTTGTCAAAGTGTCAATAAGATTAACCGTTAGCTCTGCATTGCTTTTGGACGCAAGGGATAACTACAAGGTGCATTTTGTGGATAACTTTCTTTGATTAGGGTTTTGGACAACGTCACCTTTACATCAGATAGTAGTCTTAACTGCTAATTATTTCAATGATCATTATATCCAAAATATTAAGTGCCCCATATCTCCCCCTTTATCAAATTCTCTTGCTACTGTCCCTCAGCAGTTAGCTCAGCTGGCATATAACCCTTTGATTTCTTATAGGGTGTGGATTCGATTCCCAGATGTACATGAGTGCATCTAATTTCCCTTCCCATCTCTCTCACCTAGTGGGTCCACTCCAAAAAAAAAAGAATTCTTTCGCCACTAGCTTGCCAGCACGCACATTCTCTGTGTATTAGGCACCGCAATAAAAATTGAATTCGCGGGTACTTGACCGATCCCGTCTTGACATTGACGGGAAATCACCTCTTACCGGGTTTTGACGGGTTCGGTTTTTTCCGCCCTGGTTTTTGTGGGACGGGGTGAATTTGGGGTTCTAACTTCTAACTATCAGCCGATCAAAAAAAAAAACTTCTAACTATCCGCCTCGCCCCTATCCCGAACCCGCCTTGACACTATAATTCTATATATCTACGAATATTTATATACACATAATATTATACTATTGTTATTAACAATATTAATGATAATAAAATTAGAATTTTATTTTATTTTAAATAATTTTTACATATAATGTAAGTATATAATGTAAGTTAAAGAGATTAATTTAATTTTTAAAAATATTTAATTATTTAGTTAGTGTAAAAATATAATAATAAATTACTTTTTAAAAAGATGTGAAAACTAATTCTCTGGGAGTTTTCCGATCATCAACGAGAGTAAAATTGGGTTCGAATTTTTGTCTCCACCTTATTTTTTCCCAGACCTGCCCCGCCCCACTCTTAGCTGTCCCTACTATGTATGGGTCAAAGAAGGGAGGATAGAACCATGTTTTTAACCGTAGCTCATTTAATTTAACTTAAGAGAGCATGTGTTGATTGATTTTTAAACATTTGAAATAATAAATGATTTTTTTTTCAATAAATACTTTATACTTTAATATTTTATCTGTTTTAATGAACTTTTTTTGTAAAATGATAGTGAAATATAATAATTAACGCAATGATAAAAGAGAATAGAAAAAGATTTGAAAGATTGTATAATTTTTATTTTCAAAATTAATACATTAATCAATTGCATTACATGTTTTTTTAATAATTGTCTTAAGAAAATTTTATAGTATGAAACGAAGAGAGTATCTTTAAGGAGTGTCTTTAGGTAGCATTTTCCTTAAAAGAAGAAAAATTCTAAATCCAAAACATACGTTGCCCTATGTTTAAGCATTGGAACACCAGAACAAGAACAGAGGAATTTATTATTTAACATGGGAAAAAATGCAGGTCAATGTTGGTCATTTTGACATGACCAGCCCTACATTACAAATTATTAATATCGATCTCCTTAGCACTCTATTGTAGCATGGACTGTATCGGAGAATACAGATATATATATCCCTCTTCATGTCCTATTAATTAACTGTTGCAAATCATATTCTAGGCAGCTTCAAGAATTTTGAGAGTTCCCAGTGACTGCAGAAAAAATATACAAAGAAACGTAAATTTCCATCCTTATAATATAACGATTAAGAATTTACAATTTTATGTAACAAAAAAAGCCAATTCTATCCCTAGAGTACTTGTTAGTCAAGCTTATGTTTGCACTACGCCATTTTATATTTAAATTTAAATAGTTTTTGCCACTAAAATCAGCTCTTTCTTGGGCTTATGAGGGATTAACATTTCGAATTAAGAAAATGGATAAGATACTTCAAATTTATCGTTTGAATGAGTGTCTTTGGTATAAGACACTTCAAATCTACGCGTTCAAATCATGCACATTCAGCTGACACATGATGTCCTTATAGATTATAGATTGTTGTCTTAAAATAATGTATTTTAGATATCACCCAAAAATGCATTATTCACTCTAAACGCAAGATAAAAATATTTTAAAAAAGGTCATTGTTACGGTGTACTCTTTTAAAAATGTGTAAATTTACATTTTCGTCATCTTTTACTTATTAATTGATATTTACGATCACATAACCTCTATTTTCTAAGATTATATACAGAATATAGGTATCAAATGACCAAAATCAAGAGTTTTAATGAAAGAACATGATCAAGGAGAGAAAATCACGAGAGTGATTGGATGCAACCGATAATAGTTACTTTTTCATTCTTTAATCAAGATTTTTCATAAAAAACACTTAATCTTGGCCATTTGATATCTACACTCTTCATCTTATCTTTGGAAAGTATCACCAAACTCAAATTTCTTACATAATGGTTAATTTCAATATATCAATTTATGAAAAATAAAGGAAGCTCTTTACCTTGGGATGAGGAATTGTTGGATTGGGTTGGTTGGTTAGTGGTTGCAGATGAACGTTGAGAGGATATAACAACGCCAGGCCAAGAGCGACACATGCAATGCATTCCCTCATCAATGCTTCCATACAAAGTCTTCAAGTGATTTCCACATCCTCCCCATGTATATTTCCCACAACGCTTACATTCCACTCTGTAACACATCTTTTCCTAACACTTATTACAACTAATTCATTTTATAACAGATTTTTATATATATATTCGTAAAATTTTGTAGTACTTCGTTAAGATCAATGTTTTCTTTGTTTATTTATTTTGTCTCTTGTTGACGGTTTAGATGGCTCTACGAATATAACGCCTCTCACATAGTTTTTGGGTTATTCTGTTTGAGAGATTCGATTCGATTTGGTTTGGTACCCACTCTCAGTTGTTTTTCGCACACGAACTCCTGGAGCATAGTATATATATTGCTTTGGACTATTTTCCACGTACTTGGAAATAACCGTTCGAGGATAAATAGAAAAAAATACACACACAATGCGTGTAAAACAAGAAAACAGTTACCATTGTTTGGTAAATAAAGAAAAAGTGTGAAGAAAGAAAGATAAGAAAAGAGAAAAATAAGAGAACCATAACATAAAATTAGGTGAAAATGAAAAGAAAGATGAAGAAAAGTTTAAAAAGATCAAATAACCATTTTGTTCTTATATTAAGTTTATATACATTAGCTACAAGATTAACTTAGTGGTGGTGTCACGCTAACCACTTGTTCTCTGTATTATGTCCCCTCCAATCATAGTGTTCCAAAAAGTTGTTTTTTTTTTTTTCCAATAAACTCCAATGAAGGATATAAATGGAATGACAACATATGTTGCTACAGCAAACCACTTTCTTCGCATAATGAAAAGAAAATTTTGTGCGTGGATCCCATCCCAGCTCATTTTTCTTTTTGTTCTATTTTTCTCTTTAATACCAAAAATAGAGAAAAGTTGCTTCTCTTCTATCTTTCTTTCTTCTCACTTTCTTTCTTTCATTTTTCTCTAAAATCAAACAAAGGCTACCTAAAAGTGTGAGAATTCATCTTTCTTTGATTTTTCTCTAGAAACAAGTGAAAGAAGAATTTAGTGCTTTTTATTTCCTCTTTCAAAAATGTTGTTTTAACACAAGAGAATCGTCTTTCTAGGATAAAGGGCTTGTTTAACATATGTTTACGAAAATGGTTGTTTTTTGAAACAAAAAGCTAGAAAATCGCTTGAAGAAATTAATAATCAAAAATAATTTTCATGAACAAACTATTTTTCAGATTTTAAAAACTAAATTCGGAAGCATCTGCAACTTGTTTTTATTTTCAATTTTCTAAATTTGCATTAAAAAAACTCATTTTTTATATAAAAAAAAAGAGAACTTAAAAGAAAAAATTTATGCAACAATTTTAAAAACCTAAAATAACAAACTGAATCAAACAAGTTCAAAATCTCTTTCAAGTTATAAAATGAGAACCAAAACAAATCCGTAGTCTGATATATTTGGTGCTTGTTTGTATGATGTTCTTATCAACACAAATGGACTTTGAATTGAAAAACTAACTACATTAAAAGTGTTCAAGACCACGACCAATAACAAAAGGGTTCAAGGATTTTTTTACTTAATAAAATGTTAAATCAGTTTAGACACAAAAATCATTAGAAGCGGAAACTTTCGTATACCAAACAGAAAATAAGATCGCTTATAATAGCCGACAAGGATAGAAAAACCCGTGCAACCTCAGAAACATTTTCATCCGCTATTTTCAGTTGGGTAGACCATATATGTATGACTGTAAATAAAAAAGAAAATTGCATTCTTCACTTTCATCCAGTTTTTTCAATTGGGGAGATCACTCAGCTTATACCTGAGCAAGCATTAAGGAAAAAACTTATTTTCTTTCGTAAAGGGCACAGAATATAAAATTGCACGGCTTTTTGTTTAGATTTAACTAATTTTTAAAGGACGCAACGGTTGAGGTCGGCTGAGACCATGGCTTCTGCCAATCCCCATTGGCTACATTCAACCTGGGTTCAAATCGTTGTCCAAAAAAAAAAAAAAAAAAAAAAGCCTGGGTGCAAATTTACCTCGGTGCCTCTGAATGAGACAGCTTTTCCGCCCCATAAACTTTTTTTCGTTCCAGACCAAAAAATGCAGCATCTTTTACAAATTACCATGTAATCAAAATTATATATATCAAAACTAAAAACCCATGCCAAACGAACGTTAGAGGCACATGCATCTGACAATTCGATGTTTTTAGCATAATAGCTGAAAACCTTCATGGTTTTTGTTTGGTGAGTGGGAAATAGCTGTCGTGGTTTTCGTACGAGTAAAAACCACTCAAGTATTTTGAAACCTGTCACAAGACCAATTAGCTGCACATAAAAATACAGTAAGGATAATATATGCTATAACACTATTCCCCGGAAAACAGTGAATCACAGAACTGGCAAGAGTTCATCCCATCAATACATGAAAGTCACCAAATGGTATGGTTGCGTTCGAAGTTCCAATTAAACACCCCATACAGAAGAACCAAGACAGTGACATATCAACATACATTCCCATCACCTTTGTCTTCAGTGGGTTCCAATGCTGGTTTCTTCGGTGCGCTTGCTTCTGCGGCACTGGCATTTGATGTTCTCTTGACTCCTCTTCCTACCACACCAAGATGTGTGACTCCAGCAGTTCCATTGGTGTGGGCAGTGGAAACAGTTGGAGAGTCAAAACCTCCACTGCTGTTGGCAGTTGCCAACTGTGAGGAGCTTATTTTTCCTGGAGATGATTCCTTCCCACTGCCAGCCTTGGCAGCCGCTATTCCAAGGATGTCAGAGAGAATTGATTTTGGATTCGAGACTAACTGCTCCAGGTCTTCAAGCTGCAATCCAAAATTCCATTTATATCAAAATAACAACGGAAGACATGGGTATCTTAATAAAGTTTATAAGATCTACCTTCTTTTCCAGCTCACTTGAGAGACCTGTGAGAGTTTCAATCTCTGTTTGTTTATCCACAATTGAGTTATTAGACTCAGATTTGGCACATTTTTGTGCATCCTGATCTAACTCAGAAGTAGATGCTGAATCTGAAAAGAACTTCACTTCATTTGTGAGACGGAGTATTCGTGCCTTACAAACAGATGTAGCCTTCTGGCAATAAACAATTGCTTCTTGAGGCTGAGACCCAACCTCCAAACACAAGCATATACGGAAATTTCTTAATTCACAAGTCAAGGTTGTCTACCAGTGGAAGTGAACACTTTGTTATCCTAAGTTTAAGCATTTATTAATCAGCGAGTTTAGTAATTTTAACTACTTTACTTGTTTAATTCTTCATTAAAATTAACAAGCTAAAGTCTGCAAACCAGTAAAATCACATATCAAGCCACATATTTAGATAAGAATTATGACAAGGATACAAGTCAGCAATTTTTCTGTCATCTGGTTCAACTAGCTTCTCTAAGATGGATAGTGCCTTCTGGTAGTCGGAGAGAGAAGTTTCAAAATCCTCTGCATAGGACAGAGCCAAGAAATGATCCAGCTTTTAGTTTAATCTTATTGTTACCCCCCCCCCCCACACCAAAAAAAAAACCCTTCTGTGCGCGTCTGGGTCTAATCGGGAAATATCAGCCAATTTTAATATAATCGTAAGAGCATGAGAGTACCTCTTTCCAACGCAACATCTGCTAATGTCGATAATATGTCAACTTGTTCCATTGTATTGACAGATTGCTTTTCAACAATGGCTCTAGCAATATCGAGCATTTTCCAAGCTAGGTCCAGGTCAGACTCATCTTCATCAGCTTCTGCCAAATCTTCTGCATCACTACCCTCATCATCTTCTTCCATCTCATTCTTAGTGGAAACTGCTTTGTATTTTGAAAAGCAGCACAAATAATAAGTAATTGTTTTGAATCTCTTGTGATTGTGAAATCATAGAAGTTATCCAAAAATTGGAATAACATAATGTATTTCATCTACAACAATGATTGTATGTTAACTATACTAAATTTGGAAACAAAGCTTAATGTTGTGACAAAGTGTTAACTCCCAACAATTCTAGGAGGGATTTTAAGATATCTGCATTCATAAGTTTCCTGCATAAGCATTAACCATAGGATGTGTCGAAGAGGAGACAGTGGTCTGATAAGTTAGCATAAGTGCATAACCAGATTAGAGCATTTTACTATTATCATCATCATCAAAATTTTTTAGTAAGCAATTAATAAATCAAGGTAAATCAAACCTGCAGCTGCAGGCATAAATAATGTTATAGTAACTCTAAATAAAAGGCAAATCTCATATCTTTTTGAAAAAATGAATGCCACAAATCACTTTCTCTTATTTGTAATGAGTGGTGAGAGTGGCAGGATAAGGCAAACCACAAACTGCAACAACAACAAGCCTTATCCCACTCGGTGGGGTCAGCTACATGGATCTCGCGACGCCATTGCAGTCGATTAAAAACCAGATTTTTAGAAATATTATTAGGCAAAAAAAAAACATGTGCCTTTTATTTGTGAAAAAAAAACATGTTACTAAGCCAACCTTATTACAATGTACTCATTCTTTGTGAAACAACTTCCAATGTTACTTGACAGATAATCACCATATAAAGAAGCATTGATGGAGGACTCTGAGCAAATCAAACAAGAAACCATGAACAAAAGTCATAATTAATAAGTGAAAAACACTTGAGGCAACACACTGACCATCATCAACTGCTGTAGCCTGGCCATTTGAAGTCACATTCTGCTCAACATTGGTTGAAAAAGATGCAGTTGAAGATTCAGCATTCACAGAACTCTTTACAGATCCATCTTTATTGGAGCCATGTTGGGATCCATCCTCTTTCTTAGGCACATCAGCTAAAGGATCAGCTTCCTCTTGAGCCTTGTATAACAGTGCACACCCATATTTGTAGTACGTGTGGACACACTCAGGAGCAAGCTCACCATAATGGGCAACTCTGTTTTGATTAAAATTTTCTTTTAGAACTTTGTAAGTGAAGCAAAATGAAGCCTATAAATTATTAGTAGACATTCTAGGGTGGACATAAATTCAGTTTGCACATGGGAAAATAAAAACATAAAGTTGGTTCGACAAAATCTGCTGGTGAGTCTCAAATCTGGAAATATAAAATTAGCTATCATTTCTCTCTATCCAGTGCACAAACTACGTAGAGCATGTTTATTTTAAAATGTTTTCAACAACTTTGCACGTTCCAAGAAGAGATTGTGGGAAGGAGAAAATTTCATCTTTGACAAAACTTGGTTACCGACTTACCGTACTCCCTCAACACTAAAACAAACTGTGGGTTATACATCGTCTTGGAATTTAGGCTTGGACCTAACTGAACTTAAATGCTAACTCATAGGGTAAGGATTGCCTCTACATTATATTTAAATTTGGTCACATCTCTAGTCGATGTAGAATTTTCAACACATAATGTCTACGGTCTACCCAAAAGTTTTCCAAGATTACACTTGACATAAGATGGATATTTGATGACATATTTTGAATTTCAAATATTAAAAATAGTATGATTTCATTTGATTGATTAATATTCTTGAAACTTGATAACGCAGAGCTTAACGACCATCACTGAATAATGGCAACCTACTTTTGAGTACTTGCTTACGGTCACAGAGCATACATGCTGTTGACAACAAAAACATCTCTAACTAAACTTCAATGCAAGATAACCCTTCCTATCTTGGAATATGTTATGACCAAACGAGATAACATCTTAAGCATTCATCCATACAACAGATGACCTAACAGGGAGAAATTGCACTTCTAACATCAAATTCCATGTATAGGGTAACTATTGAAACAGCAAAGCAGCAAGAGCACTCTACAATAAAAACTAAGGAAGCGCGAATAAAAAAAGAAGCGGCTCCATAAACAATCGATATTTTAGAGGCTATTGCAGGAACAAAATAGAACCTGATCTCGAGAGCACGGCTAAAATTATCGGCTGCTTCTGCGAAATCGTTCTCTTTCATGGCCTGGTTTCCCTTATCCATAAGCTCATCCGCCAAGTCCAAGGACTTCTGAGGATCGCTACCGGACGCCTCAGCTGAAGCTTCTGTGTTGGAGACCGATTCCGTTCCGCCGTTCGCAACAGACTCCGAGGCGGCGTCAGCAGTGATTCCGCTTTTGTCGTTCTCAGCAGTGGTTAGGGTTCCGTCGAGCGTAACAGCTTCCGCTGGTTGAGGCATTGTCACCGAAGTTTCAGATGCAGGAGCTTCTTCCGCCATTGCTACCAAAATTTCGCAGAGAGAGAGAAGAGGGAAGGGTTCTTCAAATCAAGCGAGGGTTTGGGTTTTGAGGTTTTCCTTTCTGGCGCAAAATGTGAAAATGAAAATTCGAAACCCGAATTCAAATGGCCCGTTTACCCGCACCGTGTCAGAATAATTTGTACACGTGTCAAGCTAAAAAGGGTCGACCAGGAAGGGGTATTATGGTAATTAAAAAAATTGGTTAAAGTTTGCAGAAACCAGTGACCACACGTTAGAGGATCAGTGTGGTAGTGACGATGGTTAATGCAATTTCATCACCGTTCCTAACTCTCCCGTTTCGCCGTCTCAGCGTGAACAATGCGACGTCGTTTTCGCCCAAACCACACGTCACAGTACCTTCACCAGCAATCCCGATCTCCGGGCGGCGGCAGTTGTTGTTCTTTCTCACGGCGTCGACGGCGCTGACGGCGAGGGAAGCTACGTCGATGGCACAGGATATTCCTTTGTTCGGGATACGGAAGAATTTGAAGAAAGCAGAGGAAACAGCTGAGGAGATTGTGAGGGAAGGCTTTGAAGCGGCGGACAAGGGGCTTGAAACGGCGGAGCGGGGGCTGGAGACAGCGGAGCGAGGGCTGGAAGCGGCGGAGAAGGAAATAGAGACGGCGGAAAGGGAGATATCGTCTGCGGTGAGTTTTGGCGGTTTGGCGCAGGCAGGAGCCGTGGCAGGTGCGGAGGTTTTGGGCGTTTTGGTTGCGACGGCGGTGGTGAACGGAATTTTGGGGCCTGAAGCTCAAAAATCGTGAATTATGACCAATGGACAGTACTACATTGTTAGTGTCTATCAATATCATCAGCATTCAATTGGATATATTTGTGTGAATGTTGATCTTGCTATGTAAGATTATGTACGCTTTATGTGTTTATCTTTGAGTCAATGTATTTTTTTTTTACCATAGTATCATATGAATGCATCTTGCAACCATTCCAAGCGGCTTGTTTTAAAGTATAGGAACTGATTTCGTTCCTTACATAACATCTATTATTGAATTCAATGACGATTAGGAAGTAGGGACCAAATCATGTAATTGAACCCCTTTGGTTTCTTGATGTGTGTTATGGTTTTTGTTTTAACTTATCATATTATTATTGATCACATTTGGACACTAATCGATCCTGATACAATGGACACTTTGATAGATAGCTGGGTCGGCTTGTGTTGAGTGTCGTATAGTTGACAAATCTATCCTAATATTGGGTTCTTTGACTTGGTTGACGCCCTCTTTGTAATCTCACTTGGGAGGGTGAGGTGGACGACCTGTCGTTTTATCGTGCGATGATCCTTTAGTAGGTCGAGTTGCTACATTCTAGTCATCAGCCTTGGTAGCGTACCCCTTTTCCATGGCTATCCACTCTTCTACATTTCTTCTAAAATGAGCGAGTTTTACAAGTCTCTTTCTTTTGATATATTAGTAAAGTTCACTCACTTGTAAGCCACTAATAAGCTGGTTTTTCGTCACCTCCTGGTTTGGGTCGTTCACCATGATTGATTCCTGATCATATTTGTCTAAATAATCCTTCAAAGACTCATTTGCTCCCTATTTGATGATCCTTAAATCCTCTTGAGATCTCTTCTTCGCGGCTATGAAGAAGAACTGAGCGATGAACAACTTTCTTTGTTGAAAGAAGTTTTTGATAGAAGCAAGGAGCAAGTAGGTGAACCATCTATTTTCCATTTACTTCAGTGTTCTTGAAAAGTGACGACACGTGAATGCTTCAATGGTATGGTAACCCGACTTTAGCAACATGTAATAATCGTCGTGTTTATGTGGTCACCCTCACCATCAATGTCCATGCGGGTTTTAGATTCTCAAAGATACCGAGCACCATGAGATTGTTCGAAAATGAGGTCTTGAATGGATGGTCAAGTGGGGGACTTCCATAATAGTCGTTTGCCTAGAACCATCTCTTTGATTAATGAGGATCGGTGGCAGGGGTGTGTTTATCTTGTTGTTTCTGAGCTCCTCAATTTACCTCTACAAATCATGATTCGGCTCATTTAACTCGTGATTCATTTTGCTATTTCATCATGGCATGTCTATAGTTGTCTAGCCGAGCTTTGAGAATGAAAACATTTATTACATATGATATATAAGATTCATTGAATGTTTGTTATTCTTATAAAAAAAACTTTTATTTAAATCATATTAAAATGTGTAATATTGCACATCATAAAAAAAAACCGATAAAATAAAGTTCAGATTTCATCTCATAGCCTTCAAATTTTGAGGGAACAAAATTGGGAGAAAAGTAATGGAATAAAATGGGATGTGTTTCATCCAATGTCATTCTACTCTCATCATTTTAACTATTTAAACAATAAAACTTGAAAAAATTTCACTATGTTCCGCTCTACTCCATCTGATTCCATCAATCCAAATAGAACTAAACTTGGTAGAACTATTATAAACATCCTCAAGACTTGGAACCAAGAACACTACTTCTTTCGTTTTTATTTAACTATTCGGAATGAGAAAACCACACATATTAAGGAGTATAATAATTGTTATAATTTTTTTAAAAATAATTTTTAAACTTTTCATAATACCCATTATCTCTTGTTGTTTGATTGGTTGGATAATAAAACATTAATTAACATCCAATTAAATATAAGATTAAAATTGATAAAAGTATAATTAATATTACATTGAAAATATAAAAGAACAAATAAATATAAACAAGAATTTTTTCTGTCTCTAAACAAATAAAAAAGAACGGAAAGAGTAGTTATTAAAATGACACCTCTTTTTTTATCAACAAAGCATCTTAACTAATTTACGCGCTTGTTAGTAAGATTCAATTTTGTTTATGATAATTAATTTGTAATTCCCTCTAAAATGATTAAAAGTAGTTTTTAATTATTGAATTAGTTTTTGTACTTATATTTTCTTGATTTTTTCCTTACAAGATAAATAATAATTAAAATTTACTTTCGAGAAAACTAAGGCTTAAAGATTCACTAATATTTAATTGGTTAATTTGCTATAATAAGATGAAATTTTTTAATTTATACAATATTGCACAAGTTAAACATATAAAAAATACTTTTTATGAGAAAAGACAAGAATTAATTAATTTATGTTTTAATATGTATTTATTACTTACTATTCTTTTCACTTTGAGGTTTTTATCATATATAATATTTTGTACAAATTAAAAAAACCTAAAAGATTTATCCAAACAATAATCAATCACTATTTCTAACTTAATTAACCCGTAAGCATCATTAGTTATCTTTTCTCTAATTAAACTTCATAGATAATCACTAAAAATATTTTATTAATAATATAACACTCTTTAATTCGCCAACGTTTTATATATTTAAACTCTTAAATCAATGGTTGATTTAGCTAAGTTTATATTTTATATATTTTTATTTCTCTTGTTTGAGAAGTAAAAATTATATATTTTTATTTTATTAAAATAATTCTTCTTAATCTCAAATCAAGACAAAAAAAATTTACAACAAAAAATTTAGAAAAAAATGTAATAATATTAGTTTATTAGTTTATTTTAAACATTCAAACAATCAAAATTGCTATAGTTTAAGTCATTTCATTTTATTTTCATACATTTGTCGCGAAATAAAAGTATTATCATAAAAAATTACACTGAAAGATATTATATTTTTATTTATTTTAATTAAAAAAAACTCAGTACTATAATTGGAAACAAATTACTTAAATTTATATCGGTGCGGTTGCTATCGAGTTTCAGTAGCTCTAGTTCCAAATTCCACCAGATTTTTTTGCTTGTGACCACCGTGGATGGCGCGGCTATCTTCAAACCCCATCGGTCTCCATAGATTCCGACCATGTCTTCAAATCCCTAAACCCTCTCAATTCCTCGCAATCCCTCTTCAACGTCACTTCAACACTCGCAAATTCCGAACCTTAGCTTGCCAAACAAATCCAAACCTCGAAGAAGAGAACACCTCAACACCGGTATGTTAATATCTGTCAATTTTTGCTTTCTTACAAAAACAGAACAATCAACTGTTGTTTAATTTTTGGAGTAACTTGCTTTAGGGATTGTTATTGCTTAAAATTAAGTGATTTTGAAAGTAGGCAGTGCAATGATTGAAAATTAAAAACTATGTATGTTTGGTTGGAGAAGTAGCTCAAAGTAACTTATCAAAATAAGTAGAAATATGATATGATTATTTTCTGTGTGATTATTATTTTTACAAGTACAAGAAGCATGTTAAAAGTTTTAAAAGTTTTCTTTAACTGAAAAAAAAGTGTTTATTTTGCAAATTAAGCAAAAACAAACTGGTTCTTAATCTCTGATTTCAGGAACAAAGATTGGTGGTTGAACCTAGCAAGGAAACAAGTTCAACCACAGATAGTTCTGGTCTACCTCAATTGCCAAACAAAGATATCAACAGGAAAGTAGCTCTAGTTTCTACCTTGGCCGCTTTGGGACTTTTCGTATTTACCAGATTGGATTTCGGTGTTTCTTTGAAGGATCTCTCTGCCTTTGCATTGCCTTACGAAGAGGTTTGTACTAGTGTTAATTAATTGTGTGTTTGTTTTACCGTTGACTCAAAGTCAAAGTAATTTCACTCAGAGCAAGAAATGGTTTCTTTTGTGAGCTTGATTGGGATTTGAGTTCAAAAAGTTCATCACTTGCAAGTACTTTCACTGCAATGCATGAAATAATATTAAACTGTTAATTATTTCTCCATAGCGAAACCAGGTTTTTTATTTCATTTGCAGTTGTTACAGCATATATAGCTGATTCATATGTAGATTAATGCTTAATGGTATGAGAATATTCAAGTTACGAACTGAAATTGTTCGGAAAACTGCCTACAAACACAGAATCGTGATTTTCTTCACTTGCATTCGAACTCCGACCCTTGATTTCCCAGAAATACCAATCATTTGCATCCACGTCTAATTCCTCGCATTTAAATTTCATGCAAATTATTGATACAAATTAGCGTTGTATACTGTTTGGATGTTTCAGGCTCTCTCCAATGGGAAGCCTACAGTAGTGGAGTTTTATGCAGATTGGTGTGAGGTATGTCGGGAATTAGCTCCTGACGTATACAAAGTAGAGCAGCAGTACAAGTAAACACTTATACAGCTCACATATTTTCTTGTGGTTAAATTAAGAACTTGGTCCTTATATTTGACAGTTTTTTGTTTTGAAAAAATGCTACCTTTTAATTCCTATATGTAAAATCATTTACAGATATTGCTGAGGTGTCAACCATCTTTTTTGTTATTGTGTAGGATAAAATGTTAGTCAGCTTAGCAAAATCTATTCATAATTTTCCTTCACTTAGGGACCAAAATGTAGAGATTTTTCATATAGGGACCAAAACGAAAAGTTTTCATGTTTACAGACCAATTCTTTAGTTAACCCTTCTTTGTGTTCAGTTGTTCTTGTACCTTTGTTGCTGCCTTATTTTCTGGGAATTGCCACACTTATCATCAACTATGTTCTGAACAAATTGTAAAATAAAGGTCTAGTTCCGGCTTTTTGTGTGTACTAATTCACTATCTTTACAACACCATTTACTTCTCCAAACAGGGATCGAGTTAATTTCGTAATGTTGAATGTTGATAACACAAAGTGGGAGCAAGAGCTAGACGAGTTTGGTGTGGAGGGCATTCCACACTTTGCATTTCTTGACAAAAAAGGGAATGAAGAGGGTAATGTAGTAGGAAGGCTTCCAAGACAGTACCTTCTTGAAAATGTGGATGCGCTTGCTCGGGGAGAAGCATCAGTGCCTCATGCTCGTGTTGTCGGACAATATTCAAGTGCTGAAGCGAGGAAGGTGCATCAAGTTGTTGATCCAAGAAGTCATGGCTAGATGACAACGTACGGTTCCCTCTTTTACTGTTTTGATGTTACCCATTGCTCTTTGTATACATTTTTTTTTTTTTCATATTTATCAGAAGCTTGTTATATCATAATTGTTATACTAATCTGTCAACTTGTAGATTAGGATCTGAAACTGGATATCGACCACAGTTGTTATTATGAAATGTCTATATTCACACAATGTTGATTCTTGGTATAGGTAAAGATGTTCTTGAATGCTTACAAGCCTCCATAGATTAAACATGGAAGTTACTCTTAATAATAAAATGGGTTCACGTTTACCTCTCTTCATAATGTGAAATTAATGACACAATTCATGGAACTCTTGGTCTATCAGAACGTTACTGCATTTTTGGAAACGTGGCGGCTCTGCTCTGCTCTGGTCATAATTCACTGAGAACTTTTGAGTGACTTGTGTTAATTACATTACTCAAAAGTTGGCTGAAACTTCTAATCTACTTGCTATAAAACATCACCCGCAGAACAGAAAGTTGAAACAATTTCTCCCTCTTTTTTCAAACGAAACAAGTAGCAATAATAGGGCACGCCTGAGCATTCCTGTTAATAACGGGCAAAGCGAAGGGATATAAAAAGCTATGAAGCTAGCTAAAAGCTGAGTCTGTAGATGAAAGCTTTTGGTTGTGACCTGTGTAGATAACTTATTGAATTAAAGCTATCTGACAAAATTAGTAGTACAACAAGTTAAATTGTGTCAAATGACTTAAAAAAACATATGAGAGAGTAAAAGTTCTTTCTTTTAAAAAATGAACTTGAGAGCTGAAATATTACCATTTGAAACTAATCGGTATTTTAAATAGATCTTCAAAAACTAATTTTAAAAAACTACAACTACAAACTCCTAAATAAGTACAAATTACCTTTTCTAAATAGTACCAAAGACAAAACTGAAGCAGTGTAATGGAAAGATGGGTGCATAATATTATAAAGCATCACGTATTCCATGTGGGTGCTCTACATAGGCATACTTGGATTACTAAGAAACCAAAAGCGCTATAAGTTTGCACATTTTTATCTAAGTTGAGATTACTAGATAGAACATTATAGCAAAAAGGTGGGTGGCTACTATCTGCAAAACGTAGTTTTTTGTGCACATCACACTTCGTCGGGGTTCTAGAATCCAATAGTTTATTCTAAAACGGATTCTAGAATCCAAGCAAGCATTTTCTCAACAACCAAATTCTAGACCACGGACAAAGTGTGGTACACCCTGAAAATTGTGTGGCGCAAATAGTGACAACCCCAAAGCTAACCATTTCCAACCATAACTATATATAACAACTCATACTTTTCATCCTGTAATGATGTATATTGATTACTGATAATATACTAATATAGTATGAAAGCTTCAAGTTGTTAGTAAAACAGAATCCTAATGATAATCTTACACAAAAGCAGAGCTATAGTAATAACTACATAAGAGAAAAGAAAACTGAAGCCTTTAGTATTCACATTTCCTATGTGTCATCGAACAACATTTCCCAACAAGCTGTTAGTGGATGGCGAGCTCTGTCCACTCGACCAAGGATCTTGTACTGATACAGGGGAGCTGTCCTGTATTTCCATAGAATGCAGAAAACTCTCTGCCTTCTGAGGAACAATCAATCTCTCACTCCCTTTTCCTGCTTTCTTAACTTTAATTTCACTCAGCGACATCTCGCTCGATGAACTCACGGATCCAACCGATGAAGCCATGCATATAGTTTCCTCCATCGTCGCCCATCCGCTGCGTCTGATGTGTTCTAGCTCTTCTGCCACTTCTGTCATTGTAGGTCTCATGTCACTGTGAAAAGCAAGGCATCGAAATGCAAGTTCTGCCACCTTATGAATGGAATATAGTGTCCAAGCATCTCTATGTGGTTCGAGGAAAGGATCTATGATCTCATCTAAAGAGCCCCTTCTAATTCTATCAACAGCAAGTGCAGCTAGATTAACCTCGCTATGAGGTCGGCCGAAATCAACCACTTTCATGGCGGTTATTATCTCTATCAGGACCACTCCGAAACTGTAGACATCGCTCTTATCAGAAAGGTGGAAGTTCTGGTGGTATTGTGGATCCACATAACCCGGAGTTCCCTGTGGCGCAGTTGAGATATGTGACGTTTCTATCATGCCGAGCCTAGAAAGCCCGAAATCAGCTACTTTAGACTTGAAACTGTAATCTAAGAGTATATTGCTGGATTTTATGTCTCTGTGGTAAATTGGAGGATGAATTTCAGAATGAAGATATGCTATAGCATTAGCAGTTTCAGAAGCAATGGTCAGTCTAACTGTCCATGGAAGTCCATTACCTCTTTCTCTTTGTAAATGCTGAGATAATGTTCCATTTTGCATATACTCATAAACAAGGATCTGCTCTCCCTTCTCGATGCAGCAGCCGAGGAGGCGAACGAGATTCGGGTGACTCACTGAAGAAAGGAGCTTGATTTCGTTCATGACTTGGTCTACACTGTTAGTGTCTCTATGCCTTATTTTCTTTATAGCAACCCACTCATCATTGTGAAGCTTTCCTGCATAAACTGTGCCAAATGCCCCAGTTCCTAGTCTTTGCTTCTCAGCGAATGAGTTTGTGGCTCTTTCTATTTCTTTGTAAGGGTAAAATGGTACGCTGGAGTTGCCGGCAGCTTCGCGTAATAGGCGCTTTGCCCTGGTATGTTTTCCACAAATAGAACGGCGCCGGGCACAGTACCATAGAAGAAACAGGGCAGCCACCACCAGAATTGCAGATATGATCACTGTGAAGTGAGAACATTGATGCAACATTAGTCCAAATTCTTCATTACAAAAATTTCAAAAACATCTTTTTAATGTGCATGTTTGTATCAGGATCAATGATATATTATTTGAAACCATGCATTCAATAATAGTATACTAAGTAACTAATTAACTACTCCCTCCGTTCCTTATTATCTGTCTTTTAAGGTTAAAACACACAGATTAAAAAATTTATATAATGCTCTTGTAACTATCAAAATTATGAGATAATTCTCTATTATACCCTTGTTGGAACTCTATAATTATTAATTATCTACTACTTAATATATGTATAAAGTAATAAATGAAAAAGAGTATAATAGGAAAATAAACTATAAATGTTTTATTGAATTCCTAAAGAAACAGGTAAAAAGAAACAATTTTTTTTCAAAACGGAGACAGATAAAAAGCAACGGAGGGAGTATTAACTAAGATTCTTGTAACAGGGCCTGTTTAGTTCATGAAATGTTATCTGTTTTCAGTTTTCACAAATAACAGAATAGGTATTATCTAATGTAATTATTTGTAAAAACTCCAAACATGCCTAAGCTGTTGGGGGTGGAATGTGAAGAAACAAGTAGAGAGAAAATAAAATGGGTTAAAAGAGTGTTTTTCTTTGGTTTGGTTGCGACGGTGAAAGTGAAACTAAAGAAAAATTTATGGTGGGAAAACTTCTTGACGTTCAAAAAAATTTTACCGTCTCAAAATGAAGTATTTTACATTCATAAATTTTCTTTCTTCGCAATTTTCTCTTTATTCAATCTCAAGGAGAAGAAACTTTTTCTCTTCTCTATTTTTCGTCAAATCAAATAGGACTCATAATCTCGTTCTGCTCTTTATGATTATCTCTGCTTTTATTTATCTCTTCACACTTTCTATTCTCATGTAAACAAGGTAAGGCTCGAGACATAAAAAATCTACTATAAATGGGATCATATTTCAGCAGAAATAAGTCTGAAATGAAGAGTAGTCCATAAAGATGTAGGCTTTACCTCCAACCACAACACCAATTTTGGTTGCTTTTCCACATCCCCCAGACGTTAGTGTTGAAGCACTGCATCTTGGACTTGGAACTGATGGCAACACAACGATAGAGAAAGAATTAACAAAATGACAATAATTAGTTAATTACTAAAGGAACAAAAATTATAAAATATTGCTGAAGGAACGAACCAAAAATATATTAATCACAAGTCAATTATATTATACTATTATTCTAATTTAGCCGATTTGTATGACCCGGATTTGCAGTATCTGAAATGTTCCTTGTTGATTGAGCATTAAACAACTTTACTCAATTATTAGTTTTGAAGACAGGATCCCTACAGATCACAAGTTGCTCTTTTTCAAAAAGAAAAAAAAAATCTTCAGCAAAATATATCAATAAATAAATCATTGAAATACATCCAAAATTCACAATAATACACATTTAACTTAAGATTAATTCGAACACAACTAAAAGTATTTTACATGTCTTGAATTCATGTTTGTGAATTCAAATAAACCCTACTAATAACATGTCATTGACACATCACACAACTAATTTTACACAATAAATAATCAAATCATTAACAAAATACGAAAGAGTAATGATATAATTTCCTAAAAATTTTTCTATTTATCTTCTTATTATTATATAAGGTATGAAATTAAATGCATTTTTAATCTTGAAATCACATTAAAAATATTTTTTAATCAGTAAATAAAAGGATTTATAAGAATACACAGCAATAGAATTTAAAATTACTCAATACTATAAAAATTATAAGCAAAATGTCGGTGATGTTAAGATGATTAAAGTTACAAGTAATTGCGTTAATATTTGTAGAATTCCTAATTTGAATTCCTCTAATTGTGAATGCATTGCACCGATTGTTCTTCCCTTTGACCACCACTGCTATAAATAAAAAGAAAAATCCAAGCCTACCAGAACACCCACATGTGCAGCCAGAACATGTTGACTTTTGACTTTTGATTCTTGAAGGCTTCCTTCTTTGGTTAAGTTACAATTCAAAACAATACAAAATTACCAAAATCAACAAATTCAAAGCAAGAACATATCCATTCAAATATCCCAGTTTATTTTCCATCGAATGAATTTAACAAAAGGAACATCAAAATCAGCCCCCATGGTGTAAGATTACAACAACAAGAGAAAACGTATTGCTTATGACAAATGGGATAGTTGGTTTTTGCTCATGTGCCCCCCAATGACACAAATCTTCTAGTTTTGGAGATCCTAATATGTTTTTGGTTTATGGTACTATTAATTGATTTGTCCATTAAACATAATTAAAATTTATATTTAAATAATTATAATCCTCGTACTCAAAATAAAAATCTTTTCACGTTTAATCAACTAAAAATTAAACATTAACGTAATCCTACTTTCAGACCATTCCCAAACTAAGAACAAAACAAAATAGACGGTTTTTTTTTCTTTTGGTAAGTCAAATATGCAGTTTTGAATATAATAATTATGCACAAAACAAATTTTACAATTTACTATTAATTGAGGTGTAGCTACATTATTGGGCAACACATAAAGCCTCAACCAGGTGTTTACTTTCCAAATTGCCCCGTCAAAGAGCATTAGAGCAGGAATTTTTTTTTCTTTTCCATGAACAAGAATCGAAACAATATAATAATAATCATATTAATAATGATTAGGATCAATACACCCAACTTTTTTAATTTTCCTTGAGACTTAAAACACTTACATAATTAATAGCAAAAAAAAACTCTTAAATAACTACTTCTTTTACTTTATTTGTATAGTATTATTCTTACACATTAATTTTAGTATATTTACAACGTTATTTTTATTTTCCTGTACTAAACACACAATCATGAGTTTGGATTCTTCTCGATCAATGAAGAAGTTTAACATCAAAGAAAAAGATAGAATGAGTGTATGAATTTTACTCTTAACATGTAGCTAATACTCAAGTAAAAGATGTGCAATAGAAAAATATGTGTACTAATTTTTAAAGCAGAGTAGCCCTAATTAACCCTAAAATTAATAATAATAATAATTAATAAATAAATAAATGAATGAGACGATAAACAAGTTCACAATCGGAACTCACCTTTACGGCAACCGGTGCCGTTGAAGAACCCATCGCCAACGAAACCGTCGCCACACTGACACCGGAACCCCGACGCGCCACCCTGCAAACGAACCTCCGTACAACTAGCGTTTTCAGAACACTGACACGGTCCTGGGATCCACCATCCCAACTCAACCACCTGAAACAGCAGCGAAATCTCTTTCTCTTCACTCTGTCCAATCGCAACCGCGGAGAACAAAAACTCACAACTACTTCTATCCAATTCCTCAAACGTCACAACATCCACCTCTCGATTCTCCTTCTGCTGCTGCGTGAAGCAACTGATATTCCCGCTTCTCGGATCGCACGTCTCACTTCCGACGAAACTGTATGCCGGAATAACGCAGCCGCCGACGGCGTTGGAGCATCCCTGCACCAGAAAACTGTTGTTCCACGTGGGAGCGAAGTTGCTTGTGAAGAGTGGTTGGATCGATTGGATGCTGCGGTTGCATTTCGCCGGAAGGTTGATTAAGATGCTGTTGGTTGTTACGTTCTGTACCGGAAATTCGCTGACGTGGACTTGGTTGTTAGGACAGTTTAATCGGATTCCGCAACCGTCGGAAAAGCCAAACGGAAACGGAAGAGAGTGAGGTCCGCATTGGTTCTGGCAGTTTGTTAAGTTTTGTGCATTTGTCGTTAAAGGTATAATGATGAAAATTGTGACAAGAATTGCGAGATTTGCGTGGTGGTAATGAAGAAACATTATTTTCTGAAGGAAAATTGAATTCGATTGCCAAATAGCATCGTCCTTCTGCAACCAAAAATAAAACAGAGACAGAGACTCAACGGCTTTATTTTATATATAAGAAACTTTTTCAACTGAGGAGACTAATTTTTTCGAAAGGTAGAGATTCAGACGAGGGAAAGTGAGTTTTGATCATAGACGAAAACTAATTCTTCCAAATTACGGAGGTGGATTTAGAGAGATTGAATGGTTTTGATTTTTTAAGAAAAAATTGGAAAATCATAGTTCAGATGAGAGATTAAATGAGGAATTAAAGGCCGTGATCGATGCCGTTGGGTGGTCATCTATCTCAATTAATGCTGGCTCATAGGAGAGGGAACCTGTAACTTTGAAGTTTTAATTGAAAAAATTAGCAAAAAATGAAAAAATAATAAATATGAATGAAAATATGAAATTGAAGTGATTTGTGTGTTGTGAGCTATAAATATGCATACCTAGGCTTGAAGGTTCTGCAAAGGTTGAAAATTGAAATTAATGGCTGTAGCAGTTGAGGGAGTAATTATTGAATTCTCCACACCCTCGAAGATCGAGTATGAATAGTGTAAACAGAATAATAAACTTTTATTCAAGAAAAAAAGAAAAGAAAAAAAACAAATTAAGTATCCCTTTCCAGCTTAACGTTCTGCTCTAACGGAAAACAATAGCAGCGTAAGCATAGTGTGCAAATTGATAAAGGGGTACTGAGAAGAACCTTCGCCTTGTGGGACTTTTGTGCTGGAATAATTTTTTTTAAAATAATAAAATACATGTGTCCGTCGACATTGTTTTTTTTAAATTTTATTTATGATATTTTTGATTTGACGAGTATGCCCCTGGCTGAATTTTCTTCTGCAACAAAAGTCCCTGTTTTCTAGAGAAAATTACCTGCATTGCACGTAAGGATATGGGTTATTATAGTCAGAAATGCAAATCATACCATGTTTGACTTAATAGGAATAAGAAAAATCTTATCTGGCAAAACCAACTCAATGTTTGCTTTTTCAAATGGTCATTTGACTTGTAAAAATTCTAAAATTTTATTGTACATTTCTTTAAGTTTTCTATTTAACAGAGATTTTAACTCTAGTCTTCACGTGAATGTTTTTTTTTTATTAGTTAAATACATATCTTCACACTACACTAAACACAAAATTACTTTACATTCATGTTTAAACCTTTTAGTATTAATTTATTTTTAGCTGATTAATTAGTTTGGATTCAAGGTACCACTAATTAATCATGTCATATCATTCTAGAGGAAGAAAGAAATATGACCTTGTGTCCATTTTTCCAGTCATAAAATCACAGCAGAACTTATATGATTGCCATTACAACGCAATTAATCTTCGAAAATAACTTTTTTAGAAATACTCATTATTTTTTTTTGTTGGGACAAAAAGTTTTATATTGTCTAGAATAAGAGTTATCATAATGTTTATAAGGTCTTAGGCAACCCTATCTTCATAAGCTAGCTTTTAAGGAGAGTTACGTCTATGTCATTTTTAAGATGGTATCAGAGCCTCTAAAAAAAACATAGGACAAAATAAAAATTTAAGAAAAAAAAGAGCATAAAGTCTAGACAAAAAAAAAAAAGAACAAACGTGAGACAAATACTTATAACTTGAAAAATAAAAAAACTCATTAAGAAAAAGAAAACAAGTCACAACTAGGTTAAAAAATAAAAGAAAAAAGCTAGTTGGACTTGAGAGAAAATGTTGGGACAAAAAATCTTATGTTGCCTAAGATAAGAGCTATGATAGCCTTTATAAGATCTTAAGGAACTCTACTAACTTTAAAGAAGAATTAGACTTTTGTCATTTCTAACACTTTTGAGTAATGACTTAACCTTCACATGAATATGTTATTATGTTTGATTTTTGATGGACAAATTTTATCTTAATTATTAAGGGTCTAACATAACTCTTCTCCTTTTTATAGACTTGAGACGGACTACAACATCACAAGCAAAGTTACATGATTGCAATTATTGAAATACATTTTTATCTACACATTTTGTACCCAAAATGTATTTTGTGTCCAAACTTAATACATTGAACTTAAAATTTGTTCATGAAGGTCTCCCAAATACCAAGTAGTGCTTGTTTATTTTTTGGGGTTATCCAAACTATGCACGCTTAACAGCAACTTAATCCACAATTAATCAACCATAATACCCCCCTCAAGCTAGAGGTTGGTGGATATTCACCAAACCTAGTTTGGAAACAAACAGAGAGAAGAGAACCCTATGTAAGGATTTAGTGAAAACGTTAGCGAGCTGTGCATGAGTGTGAGGCCAAGCTGATACTTTTCGCACACAATGTAGCAATCAATATCAAGATGATTGGTGCGCTCATGGAAACTATAGTTTTCAGTGATATGAAGGGTGCTATTGTTATCACAATAGAGAACGACAGTTTTGGAACAAATGATACGAAGGTCGCGAAGAAGGTAGACCAGCCATTGGAGTTCACACCTAGTTGCAGCTAAAGCACGATACTCAGCCTCCGTGAAAGAGCGAGCAACTGTGGCTTGTTTCTTGGCTCTCCAACTAATAAGTGAATGGCCAATAAAGAAACAAAATCCCATGATTGAGTGTCGTGTGTTAAGACACCCACCCCAATCTACATCACTCTAACCTGAGAGATGAAGAGAAGATGATCTGGAATATAATAGAACAGACCAGTTCTAGGACAACTTTTCAAATAGCGTAGAGCACGCATTGCAGCCTGATAGTGAATCTATGTGGGACGAGCCATGAACTGAGCCAGTTGCTAAGTCGCAAAGCTTATATCAGGTCGTGTGGTGGTTAGATAAAGAAGCCTACCAACCAAACGACGATAGGAGGTGTCATCTGCTAGAGCATTGCCATCATCTTTCTCCAAACGAATGTGAGGATCAAAAGGTGTATGAACGAGTTTACAATTTATCATGCCATGGTCAGAAAGAAGATCAAGGCAGTACTGTCGTTCACAAGAGAAATTCCCTTATGTGAATGAACTACTTCGAGGCCAAGAAAGTAGCGCACAATGCCAAGATCCTTAATCCCAAATAATCGGTGAAGATGGTCCTTAACAGTAGTGAATTCAGTCAAAGAATCTCCAACCAAAAGCATGTCATCAACATAGACAAGGAGGGCGATGAAGGTATCATTGTTATGCTTAACAAAGAGGGTGTGATTAGCATGGGCATGAGCATACCAGAGGCCAAGAAGAGTAGTGGACAAGCACTCAAACCAAGTTCTACTTGCTTGCTTGAGTCTGTAGAGAGACTTAAGAAGTTTGCAAACCATGTTGGGCTCTTGCTGCGGAAATCCAAGTGGAAGTTCCATATAAACATCTTCATGGAGAGTGACATGAAGAAAGGCATTGTTAACATCCAATTGATGGACATGCCATTGCTTAAGGGAATCGAGAGCAAGAAGAACACGCACTAAAGTGAGCTTAGCAACCGGGGAAAATGTGCTAAAGTAGTCAATTTGATTGAACCCTTTTCTCAACAAGGTGCGCTTTGAAGTGATCAACGGAACCATCAGCCTTTCTTTTGATACGATAAACCCATTTGTTCCCAATGGGTTTGATGCCGAGGAGACATGGCACAACAGTCCAAGTCTATGTGTTTTCCAGAGTTGTAAGTTCCTCATTCATTGCGGTAATCTAGGCAGCGTGTTTACTAGATTCAGCATAAGAACTTGGTACCTTTTCGTGAGATAGAGAAACGGTAAAGGCTCGGTGTTGAGAGGAAAGATTATCATATGAAAGATAATGAGAGATAAGGTGTTTGATGACAGCATTGTGAAGGTAATCTTGAAGATGAGATGGAGTTCAATGGGAGAAGGATCATATGAATCTGGAGGAGGAGAAATGGAGGCTTCTAAATCAGGAGGATTAGAAGAAATAGAGGAAGTGGAAACTTTTGAATCAGAGGGACCATAAGCAAGGGAGTCAGAAGGAATGGTTGAAGCAGGATCAAGGAAAGGTGGAATAGTTTCTGAGTCATCAGGATCGGTGCTAGGGAAAAACTCCCAACGTGAGGAACCGCGATAAGGGAAGATAGTTTCACGAAACACGACATGTTTGGAAATCACAATATCACGAGTATGCATATATAGGCCCACATACCCTTTAATGCCTGTTTTATAACTCAGAAAGATGCACTTATGTGCCCAGGAATCAAACTTGGTGCCGCGAGATTGTAAGGTTGAGAAATATGAGAGACAACCAAACACCTTAAAGTCATCCAAAGCAGGTGGCTTGCCATACAACAAATCAAAGGGACTGGAATTTTGCAGAACTATTGAAGTTACACGGTTGATGATGAAAGCAACATGACGAACTGCATAATTCGAGTACATTTTAGGTAATTTGGACTAAAATAATAAAGCACGTGCAACACAGAGGATGTGTTGGTGCTTGCATTCCACTCGAGCATTTTGCTGCGGAGTTTCCACGCAGCTGAGCTCATGAAGAATCCCCTTCTTAGCAAAGAAATCAAGCATATAGAATTCGTGTGCATTGTCACTACGTATGGTTTTGACAGTGACATAGTGTTGTGTTTCAACCATCAAAATAAACTGCTGAATATGTTGTGACACTTCTGATTTATGCTTAAAAAATATAACCCAAGTAAACCGTATGTGATCATCCACAATAGTCAAATTTATGCCCGGGTTGCAAACTTAGCGACGACCTGAACTGCTGCAAACTTAGTGATGGCCCACACTGTTGTTACCACCTAACCCAATAAGAAAAGTTATAAAAAAATGTGTCAGCCTTACCCTTAAGCAATGGTAATGGCCATCGTAACATTAGCGACGGTTATTACCGTCGCAAATGGTATACTTTCTGTTGCTAATTAACGATCGTATTAGACCATCGCTAACATTTTGTTGCTAATAACGCGTATTCTTGTAGTATGTAAAAAATAATTAGATGCTTATATAATAATAAAAATGGAGTAACAACTAAAGTTTTAAGATCAAAAGAATGTTTAAGGAGGTTGATTGGTTTGCTTACTAGCATGAAAGAAAAATCAAAACTAACATGAAAGTTATAAGAGAATCAATTGACAACTAATCAATCATGGAGCCGCCATGATAAGGATGGTTGACTAGGGTGCCATGATGGTAGATTTTTTGTTATTAGATAGTACTTTTTTTTTTTTTTGTATTAGATACTTTGATAGATGGCAATTGTGACAAAGCAAAGATCAGAGACGAGACACTACTTATCGATATTTAAAGAGTAAAATATCGTTTATTTAATCATTTTATCTACGGCCAAAATAGTTGACTATGATTATTATAACTGCGACTGTGCCAGTTAAGAATTAAGGTTAAAGAATAATATTACCATGATTATAACTGTCTCTGTCTTTTTTAACTTTTATATTAAACTGTCTGTGTCAATTTAACTAAAATGTAATTGTACTTCATTATATTACGCAAGCACATAGATAAATTTTTTTAAGAGCACATCAAGATCAGATATTCAGTTGATAGTAAAAATTAATCTTTTTTAGGATCGGAATCTATTAAAATTAATACAACTTATAAAGTTTTTTTTTTTTTTTACAAACGCGACAAAAATTTAATTTATGGGTAACATGTTTAAGAGACTAAACCTCTATTAATTGTGTCATACGGTTAATTGAGCACGTAGATCAACTTTATTAAGATGAAGCATAAATAGATACTCAAAACCTTGAGTTTTACGTTTCGTGTTTGGCCTAATTTTTTTCTGATTTAAAAGCTGTTTTTAAGTCAAAGTTATATAAATAAGAGTGTATGTTTGGATCAGATTTTTTTCAACGTATATTAAATAGTTGTATTTTGCACTTACAAAAGCTTTTGATTATTCTTTTAATAAAAAAGAAAATCTTTTTTTTTTCTTCAGCTAGAAATTGGACATTGTTTCAAAAAGTTTTAAAATCGTTTTTCACAACTTGAAATTATCTTAAAAATCGCTTTACAACAAATATATCCAAATAAAAATTGATGTCTCGGACAATTGATTTTTTTTCATAACTTATTTTCACAATTAATCACAGCTAATCCAAACACACTCTAAGAGCTATAATATTTAAAATTTTAGTCCAACTTAATTTAAAATTTTTGCTCTTAATATTTATAGATATATTTCTCTTTATTTATAAATTTTTTATATGCTTAATATTTTTCATTATTGTCATTTTAAGTTTCGAGTCCCTCACCGAACGATTCTAGATCCGTCCAAGTTACTCTTATTATTTATATTTTCAAATTATTAAGAGTCCAACTTAAATTTTAATAGAATGAGAAGTGAAATACAAAGAATTCAAAATAAATATTAATAATTAAGATTATCAATATACAAAAACCAAAATTATCCAATAAAAATAAATATTTTTAACTTTAATCAAAATTAATTTTAACCTAATTTACATCCAAAAGAAAGGGCCCTAAACTAACTGCAGAATCAATTTCACGTATCAAATTCAAAAGAAAACCTTAGGACCACCGATTTTAAAAAAATAAAAATAAAAATACAATTGATGTATTAGTATATAACTCCATTTTTATGGTGGCAATATATAATTTTTGGCTTATCCAAACATGCTAGCCTTTGCTTTTTGGCAGTATTAGATAGTCGTCTACTTATTAATTAGAAATGCGTGGCTTTCCATTCTACAAAAGCTGCGTTTTGTTAATTCGTTATTATTCCTCGCATGTCCCAGTTTTATATTTATAAAAGATAAAAGAAAAGAATTTAAATTTGTTTGTTTTACATATTGCAATAATATTTTCGAAAATCTTATTTTCAGGAATAACATTTCTAGATATTTTAATTTAACTTGTTTGGTTAATAATTCTTATTCTTAAGAATATTCTATGAAATTGTTAGGAATGTTTAAAATGTATATTTGTTGTATAAAATATATTACTAGGAGTATATATAAGTTATAATTATCAAAATAATCTTGTTACTTCAAGTCTTGTAAAAGCTATTTCTAATAATATAATTAGTTTAAAAAAATAAATAACATCAATTTATTATTAAAACTTTTTCCTTAGTTTAGTCCACTCAATATATATGAGTAAAGTAATTTTGTGTTGATTGTTTTTAAAATTAAGTTTTCTTCTTCTCCGTATAAAAAAGGAATAAATAAAGAGTTTAAATACAATGGGTCGACAACCCATTGTAGAATGGGACATTGGCGCATAATAGAACGCCACAACGTGCATAAGACAGTTTTTTCAATCCTAATTTCTATTTAGGTTTTGATTCATTTTTTCAAATCATTTAATAAAACTGCCTTATGCACGATGTGGCGTTCTATTACGCATCGACGTCCTATTCTACAATGGGTCGTCGACCAATTATATTTAAACTCATAAATAAATCAATCAAATTTCAAGAGGCTTCATAAAGCCCTTTCTTAGGGGTTAATTTTTATATCTCTCTTTTTTTTTTCATTCTCATTCACATAAGAATGAATATGTGATTTGTATTTTTATCATATTATATCAAAATGACTTTAATCACTTTATTTTTTTTATATGTTACTGAACAATTTTATTTAAAATTTGGGAAATAAATTATAGCTTTGCAAATGATATGTCGTGACTTATTTAAAACAATAAAAGGACATAAAATATTTCTTAACCCATTTATATAAAGTCATAAAATTCCTAATGTCTAAGATGATATTAATAATAATAAAAAATACCAAATCAGTTACAATTGTCCTATTAATACAAACACAACCAAATAACATTAACCAAGAAAATGCCTTGAACCATCATGATGTTATTATGTCTTACCTTTACTAAGACGGATCATTGGTGTGTGCATACTAATGAGGTATATTGGTTTAATTGTGGTTAGAATTAAAAGAAAAGCTGATTGGTTTCCTTATTTGAAAGAAAGAAAAATTTAGGCATGCCATGTGAAAAATAAAGATGCTCTCATGTATTAAAAAAAGAGTAAATATTCAAATTGGTCCTTGAGATTGTAGGAGTCATGCAGATTAGTCCATGAGATTTTAAAAACCTCAAAATAGTCCCTGACTTTGCAAAACGACATGTATTTTAGTCCTTTTACCTAGTAAACGACATTAAAAAATTAAATAGCAAAGGACTAAAATGAATTATTGTTTGCAAAGTCAGGGACTAATATGAGATTTTCATAATCTCAGGGACTTATCTACATGACACCTACAATCTCAAGGACCAATTTGGGAGTTTATTCAAACAAAAATGTTAACGAAAAAAGTTGGAAAGAAAATAAAAGAAAGTAGAGTGAGGATGCCTAAAAAAAAATAAAAGTGTCATGAAGAGTGAGGAAATTCTAAAGTAATAGTGTAGCTCCAATTTGGTTGTGCTTATGGTATATGAGTGAGAGTGTTAGTATCCTTGCATTAATGCTCTATTTTGTTTCGTTAACTAGAAAAACAAAATTTTCGTGTAGCCAAACACGTTATAACCTTAATAAAAAGACCTCTTGATTTTCTTTTGTATGTGTGCATGGTTTGATTGTGAAATCTTGTTTTCAATTAGGGTTTGGGGCTATCATATATACTCATCGATTAATCTCTTTTAATGCTTTAATGATTGATGATTGTTGGATTTCTCTTTAACCGGACTTGGGTACGTAGTTAGGATTTTTAATTGAGTATTTATTGGCTACCTGCTTGAGGACAAGCAAGAATCTAAGTTGGGAGGAGTTTGATAACGAATAATTATTAAACTATTTTAAGGATAAATTGAATATATTTTAAATGATATTATATTTATCTTTTAATTAAATTCCCTTAAATTTAGTAAATTCAGTACTTATCTTAATTTGAGAGAATTTGTTGATTATATGAGTTTGATGCTTATCTTGTGGATTGATTTAGATAAGATTTGATTCCTAAATTCTTAGATTGCAGGTAATTAGATAAAGACACAGAAGATAAGGGTGAAGAAAAAGGACAAAATCTCAATAAATCTTATCTGATATTATTTTATGTTATCTTGAGCAAAGATAAACCATTTTAGATTTCTTTAAAAAGCCTCATTCACTCTAATCTAGGGGGCCACATATTTGAGGTTTTAGAGAGAGTTTTAGGGAGAGAAAGAGCGGAGAGCGTGGATTCTAACAAGAGCAAAGGATTCACAATTGAAGCACCTTCTCTTCCCCTTGCTTTGTATCGTTAGCTACCATGAGTAGCTAATTTTCTACGTTTGAGATTGAATGTAATTAATCAAACTCTCATACTCTATTCATTTTTTATATAGTTATTGTTTATTCATTCGATTTGGGTTTTCATCTCTTTGCTTAATGCTTGTTTTAGCTTGATCGCCTATTGCATGATTTTAGATTTTAAACTACTTTGAGAGAAGTTTTCTTAGATTCGAACTGAATGAAAATCTCAACTCACCACTATTCGAGAAATAGATAGTGATCGATTTGATTGCCGTTTTTAAATGAACACTTTTTCTTAAAGCGGGAGTGTTTTCATTTAATTCAACGGATTGAGTTTTGTGAACAACTACTCTTAGGATCACTAAATTGAGAAATCGTTTAATGTGATTTTAGTGTGTGCATCAAATCATGGTTTATTCAATTACTATCCCTAATTGATTGTAGAGTATGAGAGGGAGATTGATGAAGTTCAATCCCAAACCCCTCAAATATTGTTGTCTCAACCCTCAATTTACTTCTTTGCATTCTTTTCCTTTATTTTCTTGAATCTTCTTTTTACTTGCTCGATAATTAATTATTAGGTAAAAATCTAAAAATACGTTGCTCCATGTGGTTCGACAACCTCTTTTTCTTTTTACTATTACGAGTTGACTCTAGTTCACGCTAAAGTATCAACAATAAGATGCTGAGATTTAGGGACACATATTAATAAATAATGAATATGAAATTCACCTCACAGTACGTTTGGATCGATGATAAAATTGATTCTAAATATTTAAGTTTTGTAGTTTAAATATGATATATAATTAATTATGGAAAGGTAAAAATAATAAAAAGTAATTTCTCACAAAATTTTAAGTTTGTATTTAGAATCAATTCTGGTTTAAAATCGCTAAATATAATATTTTGGTCAAAATCAATAATGATCCATGGCAAACCATGGTTTTAGTGATACATAAACTAAACACAACATACAATTAAAATTTGGGTTAATTGTCTCTAATTTATCTTTTGTATGATTTTTTTTTGTGTGCATCAAGTAAAGGAATTTGCGGTGTATTTTGATTCAATTTTAGAATAAAAAGTTATTCGACCCAATTATAAAAAATATTTACAATTTAATTTATTTCGGTTGAAAAAAAATATAAATCAAACTAATAATTTGCGATTTGGTTAATTTTGTTTGCTCCTACCAAATATAAGGTTTATATATAATAACACTTGGGGTGAGGCTATTATCCTTAAACTTTTAGTCGTCATTCATTTTAAATATTTTCAAATTTAAAATATAATTTTTAGTTAAATACAGTGATAATAAACCCTCCAAAGTTACTTATATTAAACTTTAATACATATTCCAACATAAAATTGTGTAAGTATATTATATTACTGTGTTGAAAATACACCTAGTGAATAACAAACGGATAACCAATTAAAATTTCATTAAAAATATAGTAAACTTATGATTTTATTATAATATTATAATAGAAAAATAGTATAAGCTAAGTTTAATTATTGTGCACTTTAGTTTGGTTGGGTTTGAAGGATTGGAACTAAAATCCAAATCCGAACCAAATCACAAGAGAGTATTTGGCTTTTGGAAATTTTGATATTTTGGTTTTTGATTTTTTTAGTTTAGTTATATAGTTTGGTTAGTTCTATTACACTCCTAGCACCAAAGATATCTGAAGCCAATAATAAAAGATTAATTTCTTTGAAACAGAGAGATGATCAAAATGAGTAAAATTTAATGTTATAAGAAATGGACCGGTTATTGAACCGGTTAGGATATTGGTTCAAAGTTCACTAGTCAGACCGTGGTTAGACCGGTGATAATTAAATATAATTTTTTATTATTTTAATATTAAATAATACATTAAATAATGTAATATTGAATAAAAATTATTATTTTTTACCACCTATATAATAAAATATATATTGAATTATGGTATATTGTCACTTTATCTATTGAGAGGATTTATGTTCAAGTTTCATTCATGCTAATTTTATCAAATTTTCCAACATTTTAAGCAAAAACGGGTTTAATCACACGGTTTTGGTTCGATACCAATTCCCCGATTTTGACCAGTTTACCCGGTTCAACTCCAAAATGGTTTAAGGGGCTGATCGGACCGATCACCCCACCCGGTTCCCAATCCAACTGGTCAGTTCGGTCCAGTTCTAACAACAATGGTATAATCTCATCCAACAAACCATTTTCTATATGCACAAACATCATTCAAGCCTCTGTCTTTTGTATGATTTTTATCCCCTTAATTTTAATTAAAAACATTAAAATTAATAATAAAAAGAACTTAGAACTTTTTCTTTTTCAGTTTTTCCTTGGCCTGCTTTAACTCCATCTCCCTTTTCCCTTTCCCAATGCTACCACCAACCCATTGCCACTTACTCTTCCTCCCTTCCTTAACGATGACCGCGACCCCTTCCTCTTCTCTCTTTCTCCCGTCCTCTCTTTTATTTTCTCTTCTCTCACACAAGTGCAATATTCCTTTTCTAACTCAACTCAATTTCATATGCAAATCAGATTTCAGCAACGAAGCTTTGGAGACTGGCAAAAATGGTTAAAGTATTTTCGAGAATGGAAACTATTAAGAATGAATAGATTTCATTGATCGAATTAGAAATGTGTACAAAGCTCTCTTTATATAGAAAGTAGAATGGAAATAACTACTATAAATACTATATACTTAATATGCCCCCACAAGTTGAAATGAGTTAGATAATACTTTCAACTTGAACTATACAACTCAAAAGATGCCAAAATACAACAGCTAAAACAAAGGCATAATAGCTCGAAAATGAAATCAAAATTGATAACGACATACAAAGCTTCACCTAATGAGTAAGGCTAAAGTTGAAACAAGATACTTCACCACTAGGGTAGAAGCTAAAATAATATGCTTAATAACCACGATAAGTTAGAAGCAAAAAAAAAAGGACAAATTAGGATAAAAAAGAGAAAATACAAGAGAAGCAACCAACTATTATGTTGTGCATATGTGAAAAACACTCACACACTTCACATGTATGAGGAACAATCTGCTTGGAACTTCATAAACATAAAATCAACAACTAAACGACAACGACCTTGTCGTAAAAGAATGTTGAAATTTTATCAATAATAGAGACATCTTTAACTGTAATTTACTCGAACACCTTGTACCCAAAGGTAAACAGCTTCAAACAACCAAACAAACCATGAGAGCAAAATCAATCCATGCTCCAAACTAAAACACCATTTTTTTCCTAGATTAAGAACTACGTAGAAACATCAACACCAGAATGTGGAATGGGGAAACCAATCAAAAAATAACAAACACCACTATGACTCAATGGATTCTGCTTTGGTCTTTTTCGTGCTCTTCCAATGAAACCTATTAAAGAGAAAAAATTGTAGAGACACTGTTCTTGATAGTAGAAGCAACATTTTCCAAGCTCTTAAGTTTTTATTAAAATGTGACGAAGACCATGGCAACTAGAATCATCATTGAAAGCCACTAGATCCACAACATTAACGGAGATTTTGGTGCCTTCGTCATGGATCTTGAAGATGAAGGCTATCTGATGTGTCTTCCAAATGAAAATTGCAAATTAGACAAGAATGTATAAGATCAGAAGAAGCCAACAAAGGCAAAAAGATACTACAACCACAACGACGCTAGCGATCGAGAGAACGACAACTATAGAAAAAAATAATGTCATTGAAGGTGATGAAGAATTTCAAAACGAGGTAGAATCATAACTTTGCCACAAACAAGAAAAAAATGGAAATGAATCTGCTAGAGGTGAGTCTGCACCAAAAGGAGAGATCTGACGGAATTTCTTGAGAGAAAATCGCAAAGCAGACCATAAGCTTGAACCATTATTTCAGAATAGGCTCCAACAATCTTCTTAACCATAAAAGAACGACGATTAACGAGCCCAAATTGCGAGATTTGAGGGGCTTCCTTGCTTACAGAGGAAAAACAACGCGAATCAGTAATGTCTACAACCAGATCTAAATTCAAGAATTGAAGATCTGAATCCAAACTCAGCAAATCTGACAAGAAGAACCGATCAAGCACAGAAGATCAGTGTTTCCGCAATAAAACCATAAATTTAAAACCAAAGAAGAAGTAGAAATATCATCTGATAGTTTTGCTTGCTCGATTTTGATTTCCACTATGAATTTTTGCAATTGGCACTTTTGCTCTTTGGTTTTAACACTTGTTGTTCTATGAAAAACAATGCTTGGTTGTTAATCCAAATCTAAAATGACACGAAGAAGAGAGTATTGGGGTGGGGATATTATTTTCTAGAGTAGTCTCAGGTTAAGAAGAAAATCAGAAGGGAAAAGAAAGAAAAGGAGTAAGAAAGAGAAGGGTCATAAGCATGTTTTGCTAGTGTTTTTCTTTATAATTTTCACGTTTATCATGCTTAAAAAGATGTTTTCAATGTGAAAAACCTTCCCTTAATTTATACTTTGTAAATTTCTTAAGTAATTTTAAGTAATTTAGATAATTTGTCGCATTTTTAATCCCTTGAAGTGTGTTTTGTTGGTTACTTTGACAGTAGGGGGCCAAGGCTTAAGCCCTAGAATCAAGGCTTAAGCCTTGGAAATGAAGAAAGAAGCCTGAAGGTGTTGTCAGGATTTTTGAGTTGAGACTTAAGCATTCAGATGTAGACTTAAGTGCCAGAGAAAAGTGTAGAGGACATGATCGCAACGCTTAAGCACCCAAATGGGGGCTTAAGTGCCAGTCCTGCGTCTTGTAACCTTATAAATATATGTTCTTTCATTTTTTTGAGGGATCCCTAGCCTCCATCTTGATTTTAGAGAAAGAAACAAGAGAGAGAAAGAGAGAGATCATTTCTTTATTTCATTGTAATTTCTTTAGGTAGTGAGGGAGGAGAGGAAATGTTGTGCATCATATAGATAATTTGGAGCCCAAGTTGGCCCTCTATGGATCTTGGAGGAAGAAGATGGGGAAGACCAGAGATTGCTTCTATCAACCTTGCTTCATCTCTTTGGGAGTCCTTTTATCTCTTTTCTTCCCTCTATTTCTAGTTTTGTTTATGTATTTGGATATTTGATGTAATTTGAGTTTGATGAAGTTTTAATTCTAATATAGTTATTCTATGAAATCTTCTCTTGGCGGAGTATCAATTGTTATGCTTAATGTTTTTTTGTGCTTGATGACCACTCTAATGCATTGTTGGCACATGTTAATGCAAGATATAGTGAGATATGAGTATGTTTCCTACAATTGCTACCATGAATTAGGTAAATCTAGACATAGATAACTTGATTTATGTGGTCTTTGTTTAAATTTCATAGAGCTTAATGTCTTTGCCTTACTAATTTGACCTAAGAGATTAGGCTTATTATAGTGAAGTTAAGAAGGTTGTTCACCAAAGAAATTTGGGTTTAACTAATCTAGTGAATTTGACCAACAACACGTGAATTGGAATAGGGATAATTAAATTAGGACTAATTCAAAGGAAGCTTTGTTTATGAAAATTCTGGATTCATACTCAAATGAAACAAAGTTCCAAATGCTCTAGGACAGCTTCATCTGCCCAATCTATCTGCTCTTGGACTGGCACATGCTCTTGTACCTCCACATGTGGTGCAGACTAAGACTCAAACTGACATTGTCTTTAGTCCAACATATTCAGATGCATATGACCATTTCCTTGAGTCGGCAACTGTTTGCCAACAGGTGTGATCTTAATCCTCATCATGCCTATGAATATCATAAATATCATAGAAAACATTAAAAAAAAAATTTATACAAAGATTCTATTATGAAAATGAATTTTAAAAAAACCAAGTTTAAATAGATTCTTAAAATCCAAACCCCTACTGATTCTCAGAATCTGTCAACACATTTTCAACTCTGGCATACTTATACGGATTTTTAAATCCAAGTGAGAAGGATTCTCAGAATCCGTGTGAATAATTTTATTTAAAATTTTTTAAGTCAATACAGATTTTGAAAATCCCATTGATGGATTCCTAAAATTCGAATGATATGGAATTTTAAAATCAATCTTTGTCTTAATTCATTTTTGAAAGTCAACACTATGAATTTTTAAAAACCGTTATTAACGGATTCTCAGAATTCGTCTATGTCCTACAATTTTAAATAAAACTTCACCTTGGGTTTTGAAATTTGTAGTAGACAAATTCCTAAAGTTTGAGTAACTATTCGTCGTCCTTAACCTAGGTGCCATCGTATTTTTCCCTTCATTGAAAATTTGAATCCCTAACCTAGTGCCATTGTTTGTTTTTTTTTTCACTTCACCTAAAATATTAACATCTCACTTTTTTCAGAACAATCAACCAAATCTACCATAACCTAACATAGGATCTGTGAGGGAGAGTTTGAAATCCAAAACACTCATCACCTAACCTAGGATATATGTGAGAGAATTTAAATCCAAACTAATTGCAATTAATTAAAATCCTTATCTTAATTAAAGCAAAATCAGAAGAATAACATTGTATATGCTGTCTCGGTCCTTTCTTTGGCCACCTTTCTCTAGCAAAGGAAGAAAACAGAGAGAATATTGTGAGAAGAGAAAGAAGGGTGATTGGGAGAGTGTGGTGTTTTCCTGGTTTTTATGGATTCTCAAAATTCGTTGATAACAAATTCTAGTGTGGTGGTTTTGCTCAAATTTTCAAAATCTGAATGTTACCTTTTTTTTTTTTGTCCTGGATTCCGAGAATTCGAGTGTGGGTTATTTTTGGAACAAAAATTGTGATGTGTGTTGTCATGAGAAAATGGTATGGTGGAAAAAGTACTGACCTTATTTCTTACCAACCACTTCGTATTAGCCCAACAAAATTTCTTTCAATCAAATGAATAAGCCAGGTAGCCCAATGAAACTTGACAACAAAAACAACCCAATGAAAATGTTTGATTCACTGTTTAGGGTGTTGATAAATGCGCCACCCTTATTTTCTTTAGGAGAATCTCATGATTTTTTTTGAGAAAATCTCATCCAGATTTTTTTTGGGACATGTTTTTCAGATATTCTAAATCGTCATCATATATGGTGCATCTAGAACACCACTTTTCATTGGAAGAAGAAAAATTTTTAAAAAATTAGGAAATTGTGTTCTAAAAAAATTCATATGACATTTTCTCAAAAGAAGGGTATTTTTTGGTTTTAAAAAACCAAAAATTGGGAGTAGCGTCACATCAAATTGGTGGTGTGGTGCATTTAACAATGATCCGACGTTTAATAGGCCTGGAATTACCCCCACTCCATTTAGGAAATGCACTAACCATTTTCTAACACCAGTGACCGAAAACGTGTTTCCGGACCCTGTTGTCCGGAAAATCAATATTCGTTTGCTTTCCATTTTCACTATTTTATGAATTTCGGACATTACTATCCAAAAATTGGGGTGGTGTTAATCCCAGCTGCGCGTTAAATATGTCTCGCCCTCGTCCAAAAAAATAACATGTCTGGCCCATTGAAGTTCAGCAAAAAAACGGCTGGCTATTGCAGATTTGCAGAGAAGACAAAAACCAGTAGCACGCTGCTTAAACCCTAGAGTTTTACCATCTCTGCCAATTCGATTTCGAAGGAGAAAAAGTGAGAGGGAAATTCCAAACAGCATCAATGTCAGATAGAGAAGACAACGATTCCGACGTTCCTGAGGAATTCACAGCTGAGCAGGTCCTTTCTATTTTCCTTTTTTTCGTTTTTGGTTTCAGTGAATCAAATCAAAACCGAACTTAATTTCTTTTTCCTTTTGTTTGTAACGAAATAATTTCTTAATACTAGTTTGTGCTTGCAGGGTATACAACAAGACGAAGAGATTCGAAAGATTCAGAGAGAAAATAAGGCCAGGTATCATTGCTTTAACCTGTGTTTACCTAGTTTATGTGTTAAGCTATTCAGTGTATAATAGGAAAATATATATATATATATATATTTTTATATTATGATTTTGAGTATTTTCTGTAGTTTGTTTACAATATTATTCAGCTGAATTGTATAAAAAATTAGCAATGTAGATTCTGGGATAACTTTATGCTTGATCTAAACTCAATTGAGGGATGTTGTGGTAGGTGGTGGAGTATGGATATTGAATGTTACTGAGTAGACTCAGACTCTGTTTTGTTGAAAGATTGGATTATGGAGCTTCTCATTGCTGTTTATTGGTTAATTACTAAGGTGTTCATTGGTTTTGAAGAATTTGTTTGTAAGATTCATTAAATTTGAAAATCTTGGGTCTTCTCAGTGTGTGTACAAAACGGCTTTTCCCCTCAACCTTATTCATGAACTGAGTTTAATTATTTATTCAAGGATATCACTGGCTTCTTCTATAATGGAGTATGGTCCAATTTTTGAGTGTGTTTGGTTTGATCGTAGCTAAATGTGATTCGTTGGAAATAAGAAATTGTTGTTTCCATTGAACTTTGGTTTTAGTTTTTGTCTACACAAATCGTAACCCTTTATATATGTTCAGATTATGTATCATGTTTGTCAGCCTGGTAATCCGATATGCACTAATCGTATGGAACCGTGGATTGTTATATGCCAACATTGGGCATATGTCAAATTGTTCCTCCAAATATCAATGCTCTTATAACAGTTTTTTCTATGCGAAATCCTGGGTTAAGATATGATTGCATGCTCTTCAGCTCTGTTGAAGTAATTGTAGGATTTATTTTTGGACTCGTGTAGAGAAATCTAATTCAACGGAAAATGATTTTGTGTGGCAGGGTTGTTCGTGAAGGAAAAGAACGCCGGAGGAAATGGGCCCAAAAATTAACTCCTAGACCATCCAAAGCTGTTGAAGATCCTCAAGAAGATGTATCAGGCACTGAACCTCAGCAAGAACCAAATACAGTTTCAGGATTTCTTCCTGACAACATTGTGCAAATGCTTGCATCTCGTGAGAAGTATGTGTGATCTCTCTTTCTCTCTTGTCCAAATATGCATAATTGCTTAGACAAATCTCTAAGAAGCTGTATTTATTTGCAGACATGTTTTCATATCCGACGCTAATGAGGAGAAAGATGAAATAAAGCCTACCACTTCAAGGAAGAGAAAATCAAAGAAGTCAGGGTTAGCAATTCCTTCCTTCCTTCCTAAATCTATATCATATTTTATAATGATGCATTAATGTTTCTTTTTATCCTGTACTTATCTGTATCGTGTTGCGATATGCAGTTTGAAACCTGTTATTTTGAGCGAAATGGGCCCTCCAGAATGTTTACACAGTGCCTTAGAATTCTTGAACAAAAGGAAAATGTCAGTTCAAAGATCGTCTGCAGTTTTGAACAATTCCAACCAAGCTTTGCGTCTCCTTTCTACTTCAGGAGTGCTAAGCCGGAAATGAGGGTTTCATTTATTTATATGTATTTTTTTGGCCAAGAAAGTGAGGTGCTAGTGTTACAATACTTACTTTAAACCTGTCATCTTTGGTGCTACTGCTGGTCCACTGAACTGAATTGTAACGTTAAAATATCTTGAATGTTAGTTGTAGTGTTTTAGGCTTTTTGCTGCATATAACACCCTCCCCAAATATTGATTTATTTTTAGAATATGGGATGCCACTAGAATTTCTCTTGCTAGAAGTACCTTTTACTGACACCCCAAACTCAATTTGAATGCAATTGAGGAATGGAATCTTCACAGAAGGAGGAAAACAAATGAAAAAGGCTCGCGAGTTTGGTTTTTTATTTGGATGAGATAAACTTTATATCTATTTTAATGCAACTAAGAATAGTTTTTACATTTTGTATTCGTGCTTTGTTTGATGTGCTTGGTTTGATTTGATTCGAAGAGAAACTGAATACTCATAACATAATCATGGATACTTTGTTTAATTTGTTCAACTTGATGACATGATGATACAGTTTCCAAGTTCATTACTTCCATATTTTTCATGCAAGCAGAAGATGGAAGATAACACAAGCAGCAATATAGCAATTAATCAATAGTCATGGGAAAACATGGCTGGCTTCATATCTTAGATGTGGTTTGCCACTATTTAAGGTGCAGAGAAAGCGTCATTATGTTGGAGCCACTTGTGTTCTTGGTCTTCTGTGGTGCCCAAAAGTCCTTCGAAAGCGCTTCTGATTCTGTTTAGGGACTTGTGGTGGCGAATTCGTTGCAGAACAACTTGCTTATTCAGCGATTCAGACGAAGCTTTGGACGATTTCAGGTGAAGTTCGCTTGAGATAGCACCAACTTTTACAGAGTCCTTGTTATCTAGATTATCAATACTAACCCTCTTAGTCTCTGATTCAGCTCTGGAAATCACAAAAGCCATTCTTCCTTTCTGTTTTTTGTTTGAGTCACAGAATGTTTATAAAACCAGAAGTGATGTTGAAAATTGAAATGGCAAAGGTAGTTCACATATTCACATATATATGCATAAATAAATCACCAAAATCTCCGCTTTAGTAATGTGATGTTTTATTTTATTTCTTGATTTCCGCTGTTTTCCTTTTATAGAGTAACGAACATAAGACAGGACGTGGTTTCACTTTTGGATTCAGGGTTCTCTTGTTTAACGAAGCCTGTTGTTTTTTTTCTCAAACAAGGGCACTATCGTCATTCTTGGAAGAGACATAAAGTGTGTTGTCACTACTGGCAAAACCGTGAAACCACCAATAATTTAAAACGTGCTCGAATGTTATCTAGAGTGCTTAGAATGATTTTTAATGAGTCAAATTTAATAAAAAGTAATTAAAAAATAATTTTTTTTGTATCTTTAAAAAATGGAATACTGTATACTTACTATTATTTTTTTAATTTTAATAATCTAAATAAGTGTTTAAGTTTCCTAAGAGCATTTGTTTAATAATACTGTAAAACTTATTTGGTTTAGATTTTGCAATATTTCCCTCCCTTTAAAAATGCTTCAATTTGTATATTTTGATTTTCTTACTTTTTATTTTACTAAAATTTAAACAGAAATATACTGTGTGGTGTGGTGTCAAAAGATAATGCCTTTTTTGGCTACTCTTAACTAATTGGTTATTATATCTAAAGGCTGCAAGTCTTTTATACTTTTTTTAAAAAATACTTAATTGAGTTAAAATACACATTGGTCTTTAAAATTGTATTTGTTTTTTGGGTTTTTCTAATATGTATAATATTGCACGTATTAAGAAGTTAAAGATGAATTATATGTTAAATATAATTACATTAATTTTATTTTTTTTTCAAATTTTTTTTACTTTTAGTTTCTTGACCCGTGCAATTTGCACAAGTTAATTTTTTTTTTTTTTTTAGCTTAATTGCTTACTTTTAAAGAGTTTCAATATAGTTATTGAATTCGTATTCATAGCTTGGTTCTTAATGTCATAACATCATTAATGAATCTTATTAGACACTTAGGATCGGTTTATTTTACATTTTCATTTTCTGTTTTTATTCTCTAATTTTTATGAATAATTGCATTATAAAATTTTTACCTTACTCTCGTTTTATTTTTTATTTTTAGAGATATGTGTAACAAACTTTGAAAACAACCAAAACAACTCTAATTTATTTTCACTATTTTCTAAAACTTCCTCATCTTCTCTTGCAAACTAAACACAAATACACCAATTTTTAATTCCCCCCTCCCACCTTTTGAACTAAACATATAAAAAATAAAAACACAAAAGTAAAAATAAAGTAAACAGATACTTGAACTTTTGGTACCCTACCAAATTAAAAGTTTTAAGTGAAATTCAGATATCCATTCGTATCGTTCTTTAAAAATATCAAATATTAAAATAAAATGTATTAATAACGTTATGATCTCAAAGACCAAAAAGAATTACAAGATTACAAGCTAGGGACTAAAAATAGCGTTACGACGATGATATAAATTTTTTTGATTTTACTACAATTCTTTATGTTTTCCTCAAATTGTTGCACAGTTGCTTCAATCAAGGAAAAAAGAATAAACGAAAACAGCGGAAGAAGGAAGGACGTTGCACGAAAACAGTGGGCTATGTAACTTGTTTTCATTTCTTCAACTAAACTAATGGCGCGCCTCCTTCGATATTTTTGTCATCCCCACTTTACACTTTTGCCATGTTGTACATTGTAATTTAATAAACAATGCCAATTATAATTAAAACCAATTTGTATTAACCGATAACAAGTAAAACACATATATTTAGTTAGATTAATTAATTCACACAAGTACGATTTCAAATACACATGGTATAACATCAGAAACATAGGAACAATCAAAACACACACAATAGTTTACAATAATGATGTGTTAAAAGCTAATGTATCTGATCGAAATATAAAAGAAAAATAGAGTGTATTTGAAAGCTATTGTATCTGATTTCAACTGTACTTTGATTTTTCGTTCTCCATGATTGCTCTCTAGGGTGTCTTGGCTTTAGGATTTTCCCCTAGTTATGAGTTCCATCCCTAACAATGACGTTGGCTTTGTTATTTATAGATAGAACCACAATTACAACTGTTTCGGCCACTATTTCTCTTGACCAATCAGAATGAGGCGAAATTCACCCACTGACTCGAGTTGCATAAACTAAGCAACCAAGTTGATCTTAAATCATGAATAGAGTTTCTCCTTAATATTTTAGATAGCAGAAACTAACTAATAAAACAACAAGCATATTCTGAGTTACAAAATCACAACAACAACAAACCATCAAAGGAAAATCATCCTGCAATAAACACAACTAATTCAGCAGCCATAGCATATGACTCACTCTTCTATTTATCTCAAGTGGTTCATAACATCTTGGACTAAATTTGGATGACACTTTAGTTGGGTAGGGAGTCCACCTTGTCTTTCTTGTATGTCTTTCTTACCGTGAGGGATTTTATACTTATTTGAACCCTTAGCTATCATAATCTCAATCGCACAAGCCTCCAAAATTAGAAATTTCTTGTTTGATTCTGATAGTGAAAAGTTTTCAAAAGTTTTTTCCATAGCCTTTATGAGGTCATCTATAGTTTTTAAAGCCTCTTTGTCTTGTAGCAACTGAATGGCATTAAAAAAGCCAAGATTTAACATGTTTGAATATGGTAAGTTTGGAGGTTAAGAAACCAATCGAACGTCAAACCCGCCACCTTCAATATCAATTTTAGGGAAGTCTTCTTCAGGCAACAGAAATTGAATAAAAAAATGCTTGCTTACTTCATTTATTAAAGATATCAGTTTTGTTTCGATAGTTGTTGCATCCCTTTTGACACTCCTTTTTTCTAGCTCCTTTGTAATAAATGAAAAAAATACCAATCTTTCCATCAAATGTCTCATTGCCCTCAATTGAAACTAGGCCTAGCAAACAGATAAGAATATAACCTTCCACAATTTTTTGTTTTCTTGTGAGATATTTGTCCACTTTCTCTTAACTGATGCCATATACGCTGAATTACCCTTCTTGAAACTGAGTACATTGTGGCAATGTTCTTCGTTGTACCATTCTTCAGCTTTCCATTACAAATTGACTTTAACAAAAATATGAAAAATCGACCTACACTCTTCATTTGACAAAAATCTATGATGCTTGTTTAAGGATTCACTTGAAGATTCATGCATCATGTCTCCCATAATTGCTGATGTATCAGCTCCATTTATTGGAAATTCTATTTCTATATTTTGCTCCACTTGGTTGTGTTCTGTTTTTGCATTTTGTTCCTCTTGGCTGCCACGTATAACCCCGTGTAAGTTTGCGTCTTTTGTCTCATCATCTATAGCATTTTCTTCCTCCTCAGCAGTCATATCTAGATCCATTTCAATGCTTGGAAGTTTTTCGAGTCTAGAAGTTGAAAGTGATTTGCATCACCATTCTCTATTTCTAGTTCTTCTTTTAAGTTGAAATCCACCGTCATACTCTCCTCATTCATGGTGGTTATGAATAGTTTGAATAAGGTTCCTTTGATGGTGTGGGGATGAAATCAATTCCTAATTTCACCTTAGATTTTTAAAGATATTAAAACCACCCTTGTTTTCAAGTTCATTTTTTTTAATGAATTGTTCCAATGCCATAACCATTATCAGTAGATTACGAGAGAATGACGATCCTCTTGCTTGTGTATTTTTTATTTCTAATGGTCATATTCAATATTAACAGAGATTGAAAAAGATAATCATTGGTTATCCTTTTCTTAATGGAGAGTGCAACGAAGACGTAGTGGGAGACAGAGAGTATGAGATGATACTTGAGCGTTTATTAGGTTGTCAGTAAATTAGTTGGGTGTGCATTTATGTTGAGGATATAATATAAAAATTATTATTTTTTAAGACAAATTTAATGGCTTAACTTTCATTCTTTGGTTTTGATAATTTAATTACAAGTGATTTATATATAGGACTAAAGGGAGTATCTTGGTAGTTTGGCTTTTCTCAAGGTATTCTAGCGCCAACTAGCATGTTCATACACGAAATCCTGAGTAATAGTGTAGCTCAAGATACAGATCAACTCTTTGAATTGTACAGTGAGTATGGAAGACATAAGCCTTGTTATCAACATTTCTCGTGTCGTTCATCTCCTTTCGTTACTTATGAATTTTTCACTTAGTAGACTAGCTATTACGCTGCTTTTAAAGAAGCCATCCTTAAAATTAGCTAAGAAACAAAAGAAACAACCTAAGAGCATCTTCACTTACTTTATTCTTTCATTGTCTATCTACCTCGTATGTTATTGACTTTGTGTTTGTAGGGAAAATAGGAGCTGGAGAAGGCCTCACAAAGAACTCATTCGATCATAGGTATTGTCTTTACATCAAATTTTTGAACTAGTTAATCATTTTTTTACTCGCATCTCACTGACACTAGTATTTAATCAGGAAATAGAGGAGGATGGAGAAGAAGAATCTTCTGCTGATTGTAGAGGAGAAGGGAGAAGTGTGCCTTCTCCTTTTAAGGATATCCAGTCTTTAGACACTTCTATTGACTTATAAACCACCAACTTACCAGAATTTGACACTTTGACTGCTCTTTAGGATATCAAGATGAATGTAAATCCTATCTATACCACCACCTTATGAAATGTTTTCAAACAACAAACTGAATTTCTTAATCTCCAATCTATTGATTGCTTAGCTGTTGATCTTACCATGTTTTCTTCGCGTGCTGTTAAATGTGTTTCTCTTGGATACAAGGATGGTTCCAAAGGTTATCTTTTATATAATCTGCATTCTTAGAATTTTTTAATTTCTAAAAATGCATTTTTATGAAAATATTTTTCCTTTTCATAACTCTTTGCAACTCTCATATAATTCTCTCCATCCTATACAAGAAACCTCTCCCTATTCAAATATCCCCTCCCCTCTTATCCTACATTTTATTCTTTACCTTCTCAGCATATTGCACTTTTACACAACCAAAATCATGGGCTATCAAACGTTCAGCATGATCCTTCAGGATCTTCAAATCAAACTACCGAGGCTGCTCCTGACAGACATGTTTCCATTAGAGTAAAGAAGACTCTCACTTATTAGCGGGATTATTATTGTGGTCACACATTTTCTTCTTGCAGTGTCACTCCTTTAGGTACTCTTTATCCTTTATTTAATTTTCTCTGTTATGGTAATTGTTCTTCTCGTACATCTTTTTATTCCTCCATTTCTTCGACTATTGAGCCCAACTTCTATAAGTAGGTAGTGTAGCATGACGGTTGAATTGATGGCATGACCAAAGAATTGCAAGCTCTTCAAGACTCTAGCACTTTATCTATAGTTGATTATCCTTCAGGCAAGCAACCAATTAGCTGTAGTTGGGTCTACAAAACATAATTGAAGGCATACAATTATATTGAGCATTACAAAGCTCGTCTTGTGTCCAAGGGATTCACACAAACTGAGGGTGCCAACTATTTTGAGGCCTTCAATCCTATAGATAAATTGACTTCCATTCATTTATTACTTGCCTTGGCTGCTGCAAAGGGTCGATTTCTATACCAATTAGATGTGAATAATGTGATTTTCCATGACGGCCTTAATGAGGAAGTTTATATGGTGTGTCCTCCAAACTTATCTTTGCCTGACCCATTATGGTTTGTTGTTTGCAAAAGCCTTTATATGGATTAAAGCAAGCGAGTTGCTAGTGAAATTCTAAGCTCACAACTACATCAGTTTCTCTTTGTTATTTACAGAGTCAAGTTTATCACTCCTTTTTAGTTAAATGGACTAGTTCTTTATTCACTATCTTGCTAGTCTATGTTGATGACTTAGTACTAGCTGTTGATGATTCTCATGAAATTTGCCCAATTAAGCAATATTTGAACCACACATTTTGCATTAAGGACCTTGGAGATCTTAAATATTTTCTTGATTTGGAAGTTTCTCATTCTAAAAAAGGTATTGTTATGAATCAACACAAGTATTGCCTTGATCTAGTCACTAGTAGTGGTCTTCTTGGATCTAAAACCATGGGAACTCCCATGGGTCCTTCTTGTAAACTTTGTCTCGATGATGGTATGTCGTTAGATGATCCTTCTTCTTATCGTTGCCTTGTTGGACAGCTTCTATATTTATGCACTACACGGCCTGATATTGCTTTTTTTGTTCAACGACTGAGTCAGTTTGTTGCTCGGCCTCATAACTCCCATTAATAAGCTTTCCTATGCATCATCAAGTATCTTAAGTCCAGTCCTAGTTCTAGCTTTTCTTTCTTGCAAACTCTGATTTGCGCATTGCTGCATTTGTAGATTCGGATTGGGCTGGTTTCCCAAATACCCGCAAATCTATTACTACTTTGGTGTTCTTCTCGGCAATTCTCCGATTTTATGGCATTCCAAAAAGCAAGCAACGATTTCCAAATCTTCCTTGAAGTCCAAGTATTGTGCGCTTGCTTCCCATACTTGTGAATTGCAATGGCTTTGTTATCTTGCTACTGATTTGGAGGTAGACACTTCTCATCCTATCATTGTTTATCGTGACAACATCTTCTCAGCTACATTGCTCACAATCCTATTCTACTCATTTGCTGCGTGTTTCTTTTTCTATGTAGTTAGCGGATATGTTTACTTAAAGTTTTCATCCTCATGCTAATTGAATATATGAAGATTTTAGATAATTTTCAGTGATTCATTTCAATTATACCTATCTTATTTTATTATTTTGTTCTATAGGATAACTTCATTGTTAGTCTTAGATATACATTATTGAGTTAACTATCAATTTGGTCCTCCAAAGATTATCATGTTATCAATTTGGTCCTCCAAAGAATTTTGCCACCAAATTAGTCCTCCAAAGATTACCTTGTCACCAATTTCATCGCCAAAGAACTTTGTCACCAAATTAGTTCTCTAAAGATTTAAAAGTCTACCAAATGAGTCCTCAAATTAATCTTCCATCATGGACCAATTTGATATACTTAAATCTTTGGAAGACTAATTTGGTATACTTACACATTTTTGGAGGAATAATTTGGTGACAAAGTTCTTTGGTGGATGAAATTGGTGACAAAGATGATCTTTAAAGGACTAATTTGGTAACAAAATTTTTTAAAGAACTAAATTGCTGACTACATAATCTTTGGAGAACCAAATTAATAATTAACTCTACATTAATATATACTTTAGTCTTGTAACTCTTCTTGTATATAGAAAAGGTTTCATGTACAATTTTATTTAAGCAAATCAATTAATCACAACATTTACCAAATTTCCTTTACTGAGATTTTTTTTTTTCGGTTCTATGTTTACTGAGAATCTTTGTAGAACTAATTGCTAGAAATGTCTCTAAACCTTACTGTCTAATGTATTCCATTCCAGTGTTAATATTTGTAGTTTGGTTAATTGTTTTTTTCTCTCTCTAGTTTAAAATTTTTTTTTTAACCGAGAGTATTCTTTTGTCAAAGTGTATAAATCATCTAAATGAATTTTGCTTTTACTAACAAAATATTTTTTATACGCATGAGTAGAATTTAAACTCCTTGCATGCTTAAAAAACCCAATTACATAAATTTACATTATAATTAACCACGTACGGTCTCTAAGTTTTCTAGACCAGTCTACTTGTTTTCAGAACAAAACAGAAAAACTGCTCAGTTTTTTTGTTGCAGAAACAGAGCACCAATTTAAGTGCATTGACCAAATCAAATGTGGTTTTTACAGGCATCACATTCCCTCCATTCACTCATTCAAAACCAAAAATGGCACAATTGCTTGAATTAGCAAATTGCAAAACTCACCTAATCGTTTCATCATTCTCTCTCCTCTAACCACAACGAGACTTTTCCAAATCCTATAGTTCCATTTTCCATTATTCTTCAGTTTAGCGCGCGCGATAGAGAGATACACAATCACGTAAAGTCGTAAATAACAACTTTGGCCGTTTGACACGAAATTAACACTTTTTTATTGCATATCGCTTCAATTATTCTGCCTAAACATAAATATCACACCCTTAATCTCTTCTCCTACCTTTCATCTTCTCAAATTCCCAGTTAATTTTTGGAATAAAGAGAAACAAAAATTAACTGGAAGAAAAGAAATACTCCTAATAAGAAATTAACAATGACAGGCTCATCACGAAAAGGATGCGTATTTTTAGACGAAAGCAGTGTCAACAGTAGAAAGTTCGGCAAGTTAAAAAAAGACGAGTTCGACGGTTACAACTCCGACAACCACCCGAGAAAAAACAGCCCCATCACCGTCGACGCGCCGCATTTAGATCCTCAAATGGCCGCCGATAACTCCCCCTACGACCCCTCCCTCTCTCCGTTATCCAAATCTCCCTGGTCCTCTCACATGAACGACGACGGTTCAAGCGCTAACGACGAGCCTCTCGTCGGTTCCCTCGTCCGCGAAGAAGGCCACATTTATTCCCTAGCAGCGACCAAAGATTTGTTATACACCGGTTCCGATAGCAAGAACATTCGCGTCTGGAAGAACCAGAAGGAATTCAGCGGATTCAAGTCGAATAGCGGTTTGGTGAAAGCGATTGTAATCGCCGGCGAGAAAATCCTCACCGGGCACCAGGACGGAAGAATCCGTGTCTGGAAAGTCTCGGCGAAGAACGAGCAAATACACAAGCGCGTGGCGACGTTACCGACGTTACGGAACTACATCAAATGTTCAATGAAACCGAGCAATTACATTGAAGTTAAACGGCACCGTAACGTGCTTTGGATTAAACACTACGACGCGATTTCATGCCTAAGTTTAACGGAAGACCTTTCGCTCATTTACTCTGCTTCGTGGGATAAAACGTTTAAAGTGTGGCGAACGTCGAATTTCAAGTGCTTGGAATCCGTAACGGCGCACGATGACGCCGTTAACGCTTTGGTTGTTGGTTTCGACGGGTTAGTTTTCACGGGGTCAGCTGACGGCACCGTTAAGATCTGGCGGAGGGAAATGCAGGGGAAAGGAACGAAACATTTCTTCTCGCAAACGCTGTTAAAACAGGAATGTGCTGTAACGGCTTTAGCGATAAACGCGGAAGGGACGGTTTTGTACGGAGGCTCTTCCGACGGTTTGGTGAATTATTGGGTGAGGGAAACGAATTTGGAACACGGCGGCGTTTTGAGAGGGCATAAACTGGCGGTGCTGTGTTTAACGACGGCGGGGAGTTTGTTGTTTAGTGGATCTGCAGATATGGCGATATGTGTGTGGAAGAGATCGATGAATAACGAACATACTTGTATGACGGTATTGTCGGGTCACACCGGACCGGTGAAGTGTCTCGCCGCCGAGAAGGATCCCGATGCTATGTTGAACGAGCGGCGGTGGGTGTTGTATAGTGGAAGTTTGGATAAGTCGGTGAAGGTTTGGAGGGTGTCGGAGAATCCAAGCGCCGCCGTGCCGAATAATAATAATCACCAGGCGCCGCGGCTTAGCGTTGAGTACCCGAGAGTATCCTCATTGCGCAAAATGGGATCAAGAAGATACTAACTAATTGCAAGGAGGATATCATGAAATGAGACACAACAATTTGAATTCGTATTAATGGGAAAAATGATTGTCTTTCTTGCTCGTACTTGAGATTAACATGTTAAATAAGTTGAGAAAGCTTGAATTTGCACTTTCGGTTATTTTGTACAGAGAAAAATGTAACTAGTGTCTGTGGAAAGGTTTGTAACTATAAGAGTATCAACTACCTGTGCTATGTACGTGATGACTGATACTCTCCATATTATGTGCGGGCTGGGAAAGATGTGATTTAAGTATGTGTATTGTGTATTTCCTCAAAAAAAAAAAAATTATGTGTATTGTGTATATATAGAACTCTATGAACCATTATTGGCAATCTCTACAAAATTTGTATATTTAAGCCTGACTATTGTTTTATGTCTCACATATCAGTTAGGAAGTACATGATGGAACACTTTTGGTTTGAAAATAGTAGATCGAAACACAATACAAAAAAAATAATTATTATTATTTTTAATTTTGATAAAATATTATATATTTAAATTTCTTAAATTTTATATTATTTTTTACTTGACTAAAATATTTTTTAAAAATTTATATAATAAAAATATATTCAATATAGATTATAATTAATAATTACTTTTAAAAGTATATTTAATGATTATATTTCTAGTAAGCATTTTGTGTTTAATAATTTAAAACTATTTTCATAAAATCAAATCAATAAATTTTATAACTATTATTTAATTATGCTAATAAATTTTTTGAATAAAATATTATAAAATGTACCATCTTATTTTTTATTTAATTTTATATGTTATACAAGTAAAGTAAAACTATATATGTATTATATATAGTGTTTTTATATTTTAATCCGTACTAAATGCAAAAATAAGACATACGTTTATGTTATGTTATATGGTCAACAAACATCGTATACATTCCATTCTGTTTCATCACATTTGATTTCGTTCTACTCTATTCTGCTGATCTATCAAACACTACTTTATGAAATTTCATTTGTCAAGTAAAGCTTTTTTTTAAAAAATTAAAAAACAGGATCACATGCACACATAAAGGGGTGTTTCATATAAGAGTGTGTTTAAGCTACTTTTCCGGGAAGTTTTTCACGTGGATAGTAGTGTGTCTCTCCACCCATTTTTCTACAACTTCTTACAATATGGGCGGTGATGATGTCATGTCACTTCCTTACAACTCTATTCATTTGCTCACAATATGTACATATAATAATAATAACAACAACAATAATAATAATAAAGGATAAATATGTTTTTGGTCCTTGAACTTTAACGAGAATTCGTTTTTAGTCTTTAAACTTTAAAAAGTACGTTTTTAGTCCCTAAAGTTTTCGAAAGGTTCATTTTTAGTCCTTCCGTTAGCTTCCGTTAAATGTGGGGGTCACGTGTCAATTGTTTATATAATTTAATAATTTAAATTGCTAAACAATAATAATTAAAAAAAGAAAACAAAAAAAAACTCAAATCTTTCTCAATCGCGTATTCTTTTTCTTCTTTCTATCTTCTTGCTTCTATTCTTTCCTGTTCATCTTCTCTTCTTGTTCTTTTTTCTTTTTTCTTCTTGTCCTTCTTTCTTCTTTCTTCTTTCTTCTTTCTCTTCTTTTTTCTCATGTGTTTGGATTTTCGATTTTTGAGTAAACAACGCACACGACGATCAGATTTGTTGGTGGTTCTCGGAAGAGACCAGAACGACAAAAGAGGAAGAAGACGAAGGGGAAGGGAGGAAAAGGAAGAAGAAGCAGCAGAAGCAAAAACCTAAATACTTCTCTCTGTCTCCTTCGAAGCTCTTCGTTCCCTGTTACGCTTTTCTCCTTCATTCTTCTTCATTGTACTTCTTCTTCATTCTACAGTTGGTTCGTATGATTTACAGATTTGGGTTTTTGATTTAGGGATTTGGGTTTTGATTTGGGGATTTGATTTAGGGATTTAGGTTTTTTATTTAGGGATTTGGGGGTTTGGGGATTTAGGGTTCGTATGTTTTCTGGGTTTTTGGGTGGGTGATGAAGATGAAGTTGATGAAGAACGGGAAGAACATGAGAACAATTTTTATTTTCTGGGTTTTTTTTTAAAAAATAAATGGAAGACAACGATGGTGGAGCTGGAAAGGAGACCGCGACGGTGGTGTTGGGAGGTGGAGACCAAATCAACAGAAGAGGAAGAAGGAGAAGATAGGAATGGAGGAAGATCGACAGAAGAGGAAGAAGAAGAAGATAGGAAGGGAGGAAGGAAGAGAAAGAAGGAGAAAGGAAGAACAAGATCTTCTGGCTTTCATTTTCTTTTTCCTTTTTTTTAAGTCTTTGCTTTTCCAATTTAGAAATCTTGTTAATTAAAAAAAATAAAAATAAAAATAATAACACGTAGACACAGATGATTGGACTCAGTTTGCCACGTAAGTATCTCACTTAACAGAAATAGACGGAAGGACTAAAAGTAAACCTTTCGAAAACTTTAGGGACTAAAAACGTACTTTTTAAAGTTCAGGGACCAAAAACATATTTAACCCTAATAATAATAATAATAATAAAGAAAAAATCATTATGATGTCACCTCTCCATTCACTTTCTTACTACTCCATCCATTTTCCGATTATATGTACATGAAAATAATAAATGTGATGATGTCAGTTTGCCAAAATGAGGCATATGTCTTCACTAATTTTCATATTACTCCATCTATTTGCTCACAATATTTAAAAATATGAAGCATGCTGATGTCATCTCTTCAAGGAGAGGTATACTCCTCCACTCATTTTTCTACAACTTTATACAATATGGGCATTGATGATGTCATGTCACTATGGAGAGGATTACCTCTCCGCCTATTTCTCTACTACTCCATCTATTTGCTCACAATTCAAAAAAATTGACACTATGCGTCCTTTAATGATGTCGTCTCGCTATAGAGGTAGACTGTTCTCCATTTATTTTCTTATATCTCCATCAGTTTACATAGAATTATTAAACATGGAAAATAAGAAACACAACCGTTGGTATAAAGGGAGAAGTAGTCTATTGGAAATTTCATTTAGAGTTGAGTGAAAGTTTCTAAAATTTATAGCTGAAATTTTTTTTGAGGAGATAGCAAGATTTCTAATTTATGTTGGTGGAAGTATTCAAGGATCTAAAGGAGTGTATTTTGAAGCAGATGTTATTCATATAATGAATTTAAAAAATAGTTGTGAGCACCATAGATTGGTGTATCTCGTCCAATGGATATTATGTTTATAACCCAATCAATTGGTTAAGAAGATGACCTATAGGCAACCAATTAGCTTCAACCCACCTTATTAGGAAGCAGTGAAGCTTGCATCAGATGCAGATGTTGCAGATATGTTTTATAAGCCTACTCTATATTCTGCTTATGCCATGGAGATACATGTGGAGGTTGATACAATTGAAGATGATGACAATGATGAAGAAGTATTAGTATTAGACCAACCACGACATTCAGCCTCACACTTTGGTCATGTTGTACCCCAATTCACCAGAGCCTTACTTCGGCACTATGTTTCAGTCGATAGGTACGAGACACAGTGATTTTCCACAATTTATAACTGTTGATGAAGACGAAAAAAAGAACTCATCGATCCACTCGTTGAAAGTGAAGAAGAAGAGGAGACCGAGCTCAACCTGAATGATCCTAATGGCGAGCAAGTTGGTGGAATTGATTTAAACGCAGTACCTACAAATGTAGTACCACTTTCGTCTCAACCTACATGGCATTCGAGAATAAATTGGGAGGCCATGCAAACGACATAAGATAACTTCCAAGCGAATAAAGGTGTTTAGGTTTGAGGAGATGAGTTTTGGGTCGGACAACAATTCGACTCAAAGGAGGAGATTATGTCTACTGTGAAGCATTACCACTTACGTGTGCACCATACCCACAACACAAAAGAATCAAAACGTGATAAGTGGGCGCTTAAGTGTCCACACTATGGAGACGCCTGCCAATGGAGGTTGCGTGCCAGCGTAAAGAGCCGCTCTGGGATATGAGAAATAAAGAAATATAACTGTCCTCACACATGTGTCAATGCTGACTTGGCCTAACAACGCAAAAAGCTGGATTATAAGATAATAGGAGAAAACATTATGGAGCTAATTTGGTTGAAACCTGACATGCCAGTGAAGCTGTTACAAGTTACGATACAGAGTACTTTCCAATACTATGTATCGTATAAGAAAGCTTGGATGGAAAAATGTGATGCCGTCGAAAGAATTCATGGTGACTGGGATAAAAGCTATAATGAGCTCCCTAGATGGTTCAACTTGATGCAATCCAAGGTGGAAGGATCTATAGTGGAGTGGCATCTATTAGGTAGGCATCACCCATCAATTAGAATTTTTCGTCGTTTCATTTGGAGCTTCAAACCATGTATTGATGCCTTTTGTTTTTGTAAGCCAATAATTCAGGTTGATGGGAGATTTTCTTTATGGGAGATACAAATCAACCTTACTAGTGGCATCAACACAAGAGGGAAATAGGCAAATAATTCATCTTGCTTATGCAATTGTTGAAGGTGAGACCGAGGAAGCATGAGCATGGTTCTTGAGGCATGTTAGAAGGCATGTAGCAAAGGGCATGAGATTGGTCTTATATCTAATCGAAGCTCCGGACTTAAGGCGGCATTGAGAGACCCCAATGTTGCCATGCAACCTCCAATGGCTCGACTCTTTTATTATTTGCGACAAATTGTTAGTAATTGGAACAAAGAGTTCAAGAACACCGACATAAAAAAGTCTATATATAATGCTGGTAATAATCTAATTTAAATATTTTAATATTTATAATGTTGATTATTTTTAATTTTTTTTATCCTTTTGGTTTTGCAAGTGTCCAATTTGAGGAACTGGATTTCACGCGAAAAATGAAAAGAATAAAAATGTAGTGCATCACATGTGGCAAACCAAGAAGACACACATGGTTTAATGATGTAGAGATAGAGAAGTGGGCACAATGTGGTGACGTTGAAGGCAGGCGCGAGGGACATACCAATATTTGCATTAGTAAAGGACACATTGATAAGTGCAAATTAGTGTGTTTTTATAATAAAGGATTTGCACTTATTTTCTCTAGAAATTACATGTTTTATGTAAAATTTCACCTATAATCTTTACCTTGTGAGTTTAAGAGTAAATAGTGGTAATAAAAAATTTTCTAACTTTAAAAATGTATTTTCAGGTGTTTTTGGAAGCAAAATAAGAAAATCAAGTTACTGGAGCATATAAGAGGCCAGCGCTCGAGCGCCATACCAAGGCTCGAGCATTGGAAACTGAGGAACATTGGATCCCTTCTGCCAGATTTATGAGTCTGGCGCTCGAGCCCTCGAGCGCCAAACGCATTAACTAGGCAATTAAACTCATTAACCAGCACGTGTCAGGCCAGCGTTCAAGCACCAGGAGGGCGCTCGAGCACCAGGAGGGCGCTCGAGCGCCAGACCCCAGCCCAAAACACCTATAAATACAGCCCTTCAGAAGTTAGGATATATTGGATTGTACAGAAATAAACCACAAAGTATAGGCTTTAGTCAGAGTTCTAATACTCTTAGGTTTAGTTCTTGAAGTTCATGACCTTTCTAGGCTAAACTTTCCGCCGGGATTGAATGTAATTACTTCATCTCTTGTTTCTTTCAATTATTAGTTTTATATTATATATGAATTGGAGTTCTTTTTCTGTTCTTCTTTTCTTGGTTTAAGTTTGATCGCCTTTTGCCATGTGTTAGTTTATTTGCGCAGTTGGGAAACTGGTTTATAAACGGATTTGGTGAAAAACTCTCATAAAACCTTCTAGTCTAGGGATAGATGGAAGTTCTTATGATTGCTTTATACTCTGCTTAATGCAAGACTTAGTTCCTAAAGTGTCAAGGGATTGGGCTCTAGAAACTAGTGTCTTAGAATCAAGTGACAAAGGGATTTGCACTTGTGACATTGAGTATGCATCTTTTCTTATAATATTTAACTAAAATTGAAAGAAACAAGGTTAAGTAATGAAACTCAATCCCAGGTGAACTGTTATTTTATTTATCTCTTTATCTAGTGTTTATTTTATTTTCCATTCACAACTTGATATGTTTTTGAACAATCCGTCAACTTAACTCTTAATCGAATAAATTCAAGTGTTCTCTGTGGACGATACACGTATAGTCACTATACTGAAACGAGTTAACCCTTTCCAGCATCATTAAAAGGTTAACACACATATTACAAAATGAATGAAATATTCTGTGATCATCGTGTCAAAGCAATTGCAATGTTGGAGAACGGATATAGTTGGTCATCAGATGCATTAGAAAAGATGAGCATAGAGACAAGACATGCTGCTACACATAAGTCAATTTTATTCGATAGAACACATGGTTTGTTTGAGGTTCACCAGTGTAATAATCGCAAAAATTTGCCATGCCTCCGAAAATATAGAGTAAATTTGACTCAAGGAACATGCGGGTGTGACAGGTTACAGGTGCTCTATATGACATGTTCACATGCAATCAGTGCTTGCTCTACTATAGCGGTTAATCCATGGAAATATGTTCATCGTGTTTGTGGAAATTTGTGGCTCAGAAAATTAGTTGTTGAACAGCAAGATCAATTTTTCTGTTATTCTGTTATTTCAGTTGCTGCCATAGCCGTTTGCGGGAAAAACTGTTTTCTGTTGTATCATGATCCTTTGTTCCGTCTTTCTGTTAGACTTCAGTTGATCACCGTTATGTATAAAAGCATGATTGAGTTTGAAGCTTTGCATCATGAAAATATCAGATAGCAGATAGAGTGAGGGTCGTGATGTTTTTGTAAGGAGAAAAACCATGATGCATCTCTTAACTTGTATTGGTGTTTGATTGATCATAGTGAAAGTGCGGCTGTTCTTCCCGTGGATGTAGGCATTAACGCTGAACCACGTTAATTTTTTGGGGATCTCTTCTTTCTCCCTTTTCTCTCTTGGTTAATCACGGTTACTTCTTTCTTTTGGTTTATAGCTTTCTGCATAATTTTGCTTTTATTCTTACTGCAATCTGTGTTTGCTTCATTTGGTTGTTCTTGTATTTGGTTTAAATTTCCTTGTTAGGTGAACTAAAACCAACAAGTGGCGCCGTCTGTGGGGAATTGAGGCATCATGAATGGGGACCACGAAGTATGACATAGAGAAGTTCTTGGGTGAGAATGATTTTGGCTTGTGGAGAATCAAGATGGAAACTATCTTGATTCAACAATGATGTGCAGAAGCTATAAAGGGAGAAGAAAGGATGTCAGATTCCTCATCTCAGAAAGAAAAGACAGATATGATTGAAAAGGTGAGAAGTGCTATAATCTTGTGTCTAGGAGACAAAGCTCTTAGAGAAGTTGCTAAGGAGAAAACAGCAGCAGCCATGTGGCGCAAGCTGGAATCTTTGTATATGAAAAAACCCTTAGCTCACAGATTATGCTTAAAACAACAGTTGTATTCATTCAAGATGGCAGAATCAATGTCTGTTATAGAACAACTCGGAGAATTCAACAAAATCTTGGATGATCTTGAAAACATAGAAGTAAAATTGGATGATGAAGATAAGGCTCTTTTAATTTTGAATTCTCTTCTAAAGAACTGTGAACATTTCAACAAGGATGCAATTCTTTATGGTAAAGAACAAGTCATTACTCTTGATGAAGTCCAAACCTCAACTAGAGTGGCTTTTTATAACTTTTAAAATGTCAATGTATTTTATGAATGTCAACACTTTTCTTAAGCACCGTTTGACCCGGCTTATTTTGAGTTTATCTTCTACTTATAAGTAAAAGCTAGACCAAACAGAAATATTAATAAGCTCTTAAAATTTTAAGTGGCTTTTTTTTAATGAAGGAAAGAGAGAAAAAAGAGCTGTAAAATAAGCCACACATAGGAGCTTTTGCTTATTTTTCCAACCTCTTAAATTCATTAAACATCCACCAACCACCATAACCAAGGCCGGACCGCCACCCACCACCCAAACCCCATTACAAAAACACAATGTAAGGCTAATTTGAATACATGTGAGTTTGGATGGAACAATTAAAGTCTAAACAATTATTCTTGAGCATAACCAAGAGCTCTGTCCAGCCAAAACACAATACTTTAGATGTAACAAGACGTTAGAGCCTCAAATAAAGAGGAGGTTTTCCCATTTCTACCTGAAACAAAGGGAAAGTGAGAAGTAAAAGAAAGCATTTGTGTTGAAGCTTCTAGAAAGCATTTTTGCACCATTTGATTAAGATTGAAATCTTGTGATTCACAAATGTTGATAAAAAAATTGATATATAAAATATCTTCTAATGTCCATTTTAAAATTTTCTAAAACATATTATGAATTAAATTTAAGGATTAAAAACAAATAAGTTTTTTGAACTTTAGTGATGTGCAATTAAGTGTAATTACTTTCAAAGCCTGCATTTTGGTCCCCTATACTTTTCGTAGTGTGCACTTAGACTATCTCCAATGGGGGTGCTTAAATGCGTTCTCAGCTAAGCACTCCATATCCATTGGGGATTCAAATCTAGTGTCCTCAAATTATGTTCCCAATCATGTCCCACAAATAGAATATCGTCAAGTCAGTCAAAATATTTCCTTTAATTTTAATGTTTAATTTTCTAATAGAATTTTTTTAATGACGTGACGATATTCTATTCGTAGGACATGATTGAGGACATGATTTGGGGACACCAGATTTGAATCCCTCTATTGGAGCATACGGACCTGGAATGAGGTGCTTAATAAAGTTGCTTAAACTAGCACATGTTTCTTAGTGAAAGAGTGGACCCAATATAACAAGACTTTTGCAGGAATGAAAGGTGAAGAAGAGGAAATGATCAATAGTTAACAACACAAAAATAGATCGGAACCAAAAACTAACCAAAAAAATTACAAGAAATTTTAAAAAATTACTAAAAACTCTAGAAAAAGACAACAGATTCTAGAAATTACAAGAGATTACAGAAAATTACAAAAATCATAGAAACTTACAAAAAAAAAAAAGAGTACAGAAATTACTTCAAATTACCAAAAAATTATATGTTTGTACCAAAAAATACAAATCCATGAGATAGTGGTGAATCCATGCTTGGTGATCTTCGGAAAATGAAGTGCATGTAACAAAGAAGAGGAAATATTGAAACTTTAAAGGAGAAAGATTGAACCTTTACCAAGGGGAAAGGTTGAAGGAGTAGAGACATGGAAAGGATAGAGGTGAGATGAGAGGGAAGGAGGCACCATGGCAGAGAGGGAAGAGAGGGTGATTTTGGCGGAGAGGGGGAAAGGCGTTACTGGCGGAGATGAAATAGTTAAGGAGAAGAAGATGAAGAGAACGTTGGCCGTGATGGAGGGCGAGAAGGGGGGTGGGGTGGGGGGTGGAGGGCGAGAGAGGTTGGGGCATGAGATCAAATAGGAAGGTGAAAGGAGAATGATTGATTTGGGTGGGTAGGGTTTGTGAAAAATAAAAATAAGAGTAAAGGAAAAAGATGTGTGAGATCCAATGGGGTGTTTTTTGTTTTTCTTTTTTTTTTAAAATAATTGTTTTAGACTATTGGTGGTCTAAGATAATGAGTCTTTTTTTAAAAAGAAATTTACAGTTTTGTGTGGCAGAATTGGATCAAAACATAAAGAAAATAGTTATGGTTGAAAATTTGTATTAATATGTGTTATTTTGAATGGAATGATACAAGAAAATCTCATTTTCATTTCTACTTTAATTCTTATTATTTTAGGGTATGTTTGTATTAGATTTTAGTTCGGTCAAAACCATTTTTAACCAAAGTTCAAATTCTTACTTCCATTTGATCATCTTGGTTTTTGTATATCGATAATCTCAACCATGGATATTTGTCTTAGTTGGTATGTTTTTTACTTCTCATTCCACTAAAATTTAAATCATACACACGCTTAATCATCCTTGAAATTTTTTTCCTTTGTCCATAGATTCCAACCAAATTAATTTCAATGCTTTTTTTTAATACATGCAAAATTTTCAACCTCTCACTGGTCAAAATAATCTACTTTTCCCAATTCAAAATTGTAAATCTTCGACTCAAAATTTTAAATGCCTTCCTATTCAAAAGGGTAAGTTGTGGATAAGTAAAAATTAATAAAATATTTATGAATTTGGACATGAAAATAATTAAGATTAAATGTTTAAATTAAGGTTTTGTTATTATTTTCTAATTTTTTATTTTTTGAAGTTGTACTTTTATATTTAATATTTATGCAATGTGGCAATTTTTCTATTTAAGAAATATATTATTTTTTATTTAAGTTTTTTAGAATTTCTAACATTTTTATTTAATATTTTATAATTAAAATTAAATTTTTAATATGAATATAACAAAATTAAAATGGAATCTTATATTAAAAATAAAAAAGAAAATATGAGGTAATTAATTTTTGTGAGGTATATGCAAGATATATCAAGAGTGGTTATTTAAGAACTTGTATTAGAGTTCTTAGAGTGCTTAAATTGATAAAGTTATATATGTACACTGAGACTTAACAGAATACGATAAAATATTTCATAAGCACATTGTTAAGTACATCTCCATTAGATAGGGTCTTAAGTACAACAATCACATTTAGTTATGATTTTTATCATAATTAGTGATAGTTCTAACCATCGCTAAATATTAATTTATGCTTAAGAGCACATTTTAAGAAGTATAAAAGATAAATACACATTTTGAAAATAAATACATTTAAGTTCACGTATACTAAAATTTAGGGAACTAATTTGTTTTTAACCTAAATTTAAATCACATTACAAATATAACAAAAATAAAATGAGTTTTTTAAATGAACTAAAAAATAAAAAATATAAGGTAATTAATTTACAAAATTCGTGCAGAACCCAGACGTCGTGCTTGTTAAGCACTTTGTATTGGAGTGTCTTAAATACTTGAATTAAAAAATTCATATGTATATATAACATCTACAATAATAGTATTATAAAATAATGTAAGATTTCATAGACTAATATGGTAAGAATTAAAAAAAGTAATTAATTTAGTTAAATGCATTAAATTTGTCTAACAAAAAATATTAATTTTCAAATTTACCCTTTTAATTTTTTTCTATCACCTCTCTTTTAATTAATGTTGTTCATTTATTTATTTTATTTATTTTTTATTTTTAGAAAGACTCTATTAATTACTTCATGTTTTGAAAATAATACGTCACAATGAAAAATTAAAGTGATTAAATTTGGTGGTAATGAGATCTACTTATATGAGAGAGAAATAGATTTAGCTAATTCATGACTTTATTTATTGTGTTTTGAATTCATCAAAATTGCTTGAGTAACAAGGATATAATGATAAAAAAAATTAAATGTACACAAAAATTTTTAAAAAGTCCAATAAAATAGGACAAACAACAAATTTAAAAGATCACATTTTAAGTTGGAAGAAGTATTATTAAGAACTCCATTACAAGTATCTTCCATTGGAGACGCTATCAGTTAAAGAAAAGAATGGTGCGCAAGGCAATGGGAGAAGGCCTCGTGTGGACGCAATGGAATGAGATTCGCCGAACAAGGCATGACAAATGGTTCGTAATTGCCTGATTGGCATCACAGTATATCACCCAATGAGAAAGGAAGGGAATAAAAATGAGTCAATCAGTTGAATTTATTTTAGCTCAATCCAATTCAATTAGAACTTATTTAACGGGACAGTTTTTTTATTATAAGTAAAACTTTTTTAAAAAAAAAATAAGAATTTTTTACATTTATCAAATTTGTATTAAATTTCAAAATTTTTATTAATAAAAATACTTTTAGAATCTTTTGACTAAAACTCAATTAAAACACTAATTAAATTCAACGTAAAATCTTTTAATATTTTTTTTAAATTAAATTTTACTGGTTTAAAATTTACTAAGTGTAGTAATAAGGGATAAGTAACTTAATCTTCCAGTAAGAATAAGGATACATATTGACATGTTTAAATCTTAAAAAACGCATTTGTTGAGAAAGGAAATAACCCTCTACTCAATTTTCTAGAATTACGATAGTAATTATTTTTTATAACCCCGTGTTTCTTCACCTTGTTTGTGCTGTGTTGTTGGCCTGGACTCTCGGAAATTCGACATAGGTGGGATTCAAACACGGATTCTCCCATTGTGGATTGTTTTTCTTATGAACATAACGGGACTTTACACTGTTAAACTAACTCTTAGAGTTAAATTACAACAGCAATTTCTCTCAATATTTTAATAAAAAAAAATTACAAATTGTACACCGTTAACTAAGAAATTAAAAAACGTTGAGTTGTTGAGATTTGGATAGGAATAGGATGCGAAATTGGCAATGAACCTCATCTGCGTAAAAGGGACAAAGTGGTCTCCTCGCCAACTCCGACCCCACATGATTGCACCCTTTCCCTTTGTGTTCTCTAAAAAGCAAAAAGATTCCACAATTTGCACTTTGCTTTTCCTTCACCCTCTCCCTCATCTGCGCTATCTGCTCACCATCCCCACCTTCCCTCATGTATAGCCTAATACTATTATTATGTATAGCCTAATTTTTATAGTGCTATATAAGAATAAATTAATTTAATTTAAAATAAATAATTGAGATTTGTTGTAGGATGTATGATCCTGACTGCTTATATGAGAATAAATTAATAAAGATAAATTATTAAGATTAAAATATAATAAACAATTCAATGAAAAATCAATTTTAAAATGACAATAGAAAAAATTGAACTGATATTTCTTTTCAAGATAATTATATTTATTTCTCTGAATTGAAGCAATAATTCGTCAATTGATATCATAGGGTGTGTTAGAAAAGGCTCTTTAATTATGTATTTATGTATAGTTTATTTATGTATAAAATTATGAAATTTTAAATAAGTTAAAAAATAACTTATTTTAATTACCTATTTTAAAAAGTTTATAAAAATAACTTATAAAGACCTATAAGTTATTTTTATAAGTTGTACATAAATTCTTTCAAATATAGTCATAAGTATCTCTGTTATTAATTTTAGCATCCTTCTTTAAGTATGTTTTATTTGAGTTTTTTTGTTCTGTCTAATTTTTAAGTCTTTTAAGTATGTTTTATTTGAGTTGTTTTGTTCAATCTAATTTTTAAAAGTGGAAACTAGATAATTCATACAAGATTTTCATTAGGAAACTAAATAATTAATACATTTTAGAAATTAGAAATTATTAAATTTGTGTCATTCGTACAAAAAGTTAAGATTAAATATGTTTTTAATTTTTACAAAATACACCATTTTTTAATTTAATCCCTCTAAAATTATTTTTTTAATTTAGTCTCTATTTTTTTTAAATTTTATATTTTAGTTCTTGCAGAGTTAAACTCATAATAAAATATTTAGATTATAGGAATTGTTATAGAGATTTAAAAGGAAGTAAACGGTTAAACTCTCGTTAACGAATAATTTCATTATAAATTCGTTATAGTTAAATTTATAATAAAACATGAAATTGAGCATTAAACACTTCAAAATTCAATTTCTAAAAATGTGAAGACTAAATTATAAAAAATAATTTTATAAGAACTAAAGTAAAAAATAATATATTTTATAAGGATTAAACATATATTTTATCTAAATATTTAATACTAATTTTGTTTTTGTTACAAATCTGTAATTAATTTTTTTTTTACACGTTTGCACATTATTGAAAAACCCAGTATATCATAGTAGGAGGAGTAGTGTTGTAATAGAATTAGGTTTCTTTTTTCTTTTCTCTTTCTTCTCTCTGCGCACGTTGTTACTTTCAGTGTTAACCCTTCACCCCAATCAATTTTCTGTTCTCTTTGATGGTTTTGTTGTATTCCTATTCGAGCTCAGGATCAAGGTTACAACATATCTCTAATTCCAAATGCCAACCATGTCGCCGGTGGCCGACGACGGCGCTCACTATTCATTCGCCGTGGAGTACGACGGACCACCGGTGGCGTACGATCTCCCACGCGCGGTTCCGATAAGTGTTGACAGCATTCCCGTCGCTGCGGTGGTTTCTCAGGTTCCTCTCTCCGACGCTCTCTCTTTGCCGGTTGTGCAGCCGCTCCTACCACCGCAGCACAAGGAGCTCAGAGCACTTGCCTCCGAACCTAGGGTTTTCAAAGAGCTTGAATTGGCTTCTGAAATAACAGTCTCTCCAACTTCCGTGATTGCCTTTGAACACAGAGCTTCGCCGAACAACGTTTGCGAGCTCTCCGGCGATTTGAGTAGCTCCGGCGCGTTCGAGTTCTCCAATCCGAATGATGGCTCCGGCGAATTGAGAGAATCAAGCTCGGGTGAGTTACCTGAGGAAGAGCCTACATCTACTACTAAATCTAGAAGCAGAAGCTCTAGCACTGTGGATTTTTGGGACAAGTCAGAGAGAAGCTCCGGCGTGTTGCTTAGGGTTTCCGATGACGGAAAAGAGAGTTTTGATTTCAACGAGTTAAAGTCAAACCAACAAGATTGGGCGTCCACTGAGTCTGTGTTGAGTTTAGAGTATCCATCAACTCGAGTTTCTTCTTTGAAGGCTGAGGATTTTGATGCTAAACGCCTTCCTGTTGTAACATTCGATGTGGACTCTGATGTAGATGCTTTGGATGATGAGTTTGATGTGGAGGAAACTGTAACTAGACCTGTCAAAAGGGAACCTCTTACAAAGGGAAAGAAAGGCTCATGCTATAGATGCTTTAAGGGAAATAGGTTCACCGAGAAGGAGGTTTGTCTTGTTTGTGATGCTAAGTATTGCAGTAATTGTGTGCTTAGAGCCATGGGGTCTATGCCGGAAGGAAGGAAATGTGTTACTTGTATTGGGTATCCAATTGATGAATCGAAACGCGGGAACTTGGGGAAATGCTCTCGGATGCTCAAGCGGTTGCTTAATGACTTGGAGATTCGACAGATTATGAAGGCTGAGAAGTTTTGTGAAGCGAATCAGCTTCCACCTGAATATGTTTGTGTGAACGGGAAGCCACTATCTTATGAGGAACTGGTTACTTTGCAGAACTGTCCAAATCCTCCAAAGAAGCTAAAGCCAGGAAACTATTGGTATGATAAAGTATCAGGTCTTTGGGGGAAGGTATTCACTTATTATTTATTAGTTTTTTTTTCTATGTGAATTGTTAATTTCATAATTGTATGTTGCTTGTTTTCTTAGTATTACTCGAGATGCTGAATTGATGATTGGTTTGTAATTTCACAGGAAGGACAGAAGCCTTCCAGAATTATAAGTGCCCACCTGAATGTTGGAGGGCCCATCCAAACTGATGCTAGCAATGGAAACACTCAAGTTTTTATTAACGGTCGGGAAATAACAAAAGTAGAGCTTCGGATGTTGCAGGTTGAAAATTCAGTATATGCGTTAACAAATTTGAAATGCTTTCTATTAATAACCCTTACTTGTATATTGTAAAACAAAATTGTTAAAAGGATCCTGTTTTGGATGCGCAGTTGGCAGGAGTTCAGTGTGCTGGCAACCCACATTTTTGGGTCAACGAAGATGGTTCTTACCAAGAAGAGGGGCAGAAGAATACCAGAGGGTATATATGGGGAAAGGTAAACTTTTATCTTTTGGGTGTATTTTTCTGTTTTTTTTGTTCCTCTGTTCTTGCCCAATGTTATTTTCTAAACACTCCTTTGTTTCACTTGTTAGGCTGGAACGAAGCTTGTATGTGCTTTCCTATCCCTGCCAGTTCCTTCTAAATCCTCAAATTCTTTTGGCGATCAACATTCTAGTCTGGCTAGCAGAACAGTTCCTGACTACCTCGAGCATGGAATAGTTCAGAAGCTACTATTAGTTGGTTGCAGTGGATCTGGGACAAGCACTATTTTTAAGCAGGTGATTTTCCATTTGATAATTTAGTCTGTCAATCAAGTCACAGTTAATACTTTCTCTTGGTTAAGAACATTAAACTTAACAAGATGTGGTCTGTAAGCATGTGTTGTCAAAATTGTTTCTTAATTCACTTTGAAAACTGAAACTAGAGAAAAATTATCTTTTGTCTAAACTCTAAACATGAGTATCAACCTAGTTTGTCATAATATAATATGAACACCAATAGTGTCAATCCTGCAAAGGTTTCTGTGAATTTCAATTGGATACACAATTATGTCACTCTATTTTGCCTCTTCTAGTGTTTCCTTGCTTTGAAAGGCCATTTTTGGTGGTAAATGACAACTGACTTTATAGTTGGACTTAGCATGTAGTTAACTGGTTATGCATGGGTAATAAAATAATCATCGATATGATTGCTGGTAATATTCAGCGCATTCTTAGAATTGCAAATATTTATGGCAGGCCAAGATTCTTTACAAAAGTATCCCCTTCTCAGAAGATGAGCATGAAAATATAAAGTTGACTATTCAGAGCAATGTTTATGCCTACCTTGGTATACTCCTCGAGGGTCGAGAACGTTTCGAAGAAGAACTTTTGGGGGATTTAAGGAAAAGGCAATCTTCTGTACTTGATACCACAGGTAGTAGTGCATTTTCTCCCTCCCTCGTATACTTGTTCCTCTGAAATATGTGTTTTTTGCTGTTTTCATTTTGTTAGGAACCAATCTAAAGAGGTTGGGGCTTGGAAAGCATATACACATGTATAAATAAGAAAACAGGGAGTTTGCTTGCAGCTAGCGTGTGAGGGTTTAGCTAGCCTACTGTCTACTCACAGTTAGGTAGTTATAAAAGGAGAAACACACAGCTTCTGTCAATGGTTTTTGTAATCATTGAATAACAGAACCACTTTGATTGTGAAAGTGAAACCCTTGAATTGTGTCTCTCTCCCTCTCTCTCCTCTACTCTGCTTTTTTGGTGATTCTCTTGTGGTACTCTTTGCCAGGAACCTAACAGACTCAGTAGCTGATCTATATTCCTTTTAAAGTACCATTTGTGCAACATGTATTTGTTACTTGTCAGTCCAAATGGTTTGTAGCATGCTTATATGTTTGGTTGAGGTGCCATTCTGGTTAATTCATAATAGTTCTGTTTTTACCACTTCACATTCATAAGTAACACGTTACAATCCACATTCATAATGCTTTGAATGTATAATAGTTGCATCTTGTTTCTCCCACGCATTGACTGGGGACTGAGTGTCAAAAAATGTCATGTGTATAAAACTTGTTAAGGGGAACTTCTCTTATCCAAAAGAAAATTATTGGTGTGTAAAGTTTTCCTCTGCTTATGATTTTAAATACTAGAACATTTCTTTTATAGTTTGGATGTGATTATTGCTATAGTAGGTTAGTTTACTTTATAAGTGTTAGTATAATGAAAGTTTGAGATGCCATTAATATTCTGCATTTCTTATGGTTGTTTTGAATCATTATAGCTGTATTGATTAGACATGTCATTATAGTTTAGGAATTTGGAGTTTGGAGAATTTTAATATGTTGCTTTGTTACTAAATGATAATGAGTAAAATAATAGTTGTGTTGAGGTTTGTTTGGATAATGGGTAGTAATTTCTATACGAGAGTCGAGCAGATTCCACATTTTTTTTTCCCATTTATACTAAAACATAGACTGTGGTTTACTAGCAGGAAACAGTCCAACACATGATGAAAAGACACTTTATTCCATTGGCCCAAGGCTGAAAGCATTTTCTGATTGGTTGCTAAAAACTATGGTATCGGGCAAACTTGATGCTATCTTTCCTGCTGCTACTCGTGAATACGCACCATTGATTGAGGAATTGTGGAATGATGCTGCCATTAAGGCCACATATGAAAGAAAAAGTGAATTAGAAATGCTGCCTTCTGTTGCCAGTTATTTCTTAGAGCGGGTAAGATCATTCTTTGATTTTTATTATTTTGTATTATTTTGTATGATAAATGTCGTTGAATTAATTGTCTAAGACCTTTTTTCATATTTATTTATCGCATGCTTACATATGAAAAACATGTAAGTGTTGTCAATTATGGAAGGTTTATTTTTTGACTATCAAAGATAATAAATTTTCCCTTACCAAAAAAAAAAAAAGATAATAAATTTTCCATTAAGCAGTATAAATAAATTTTATAAATTGTGAGAGGTAACAGCTGTAAGATAGGGTAGAGGGAGGCTAAAAAACCCCCTAGGGTAGAGTATTGAAAGGGATTTTTGAGGAAGTCTCACATGGACTAGGAATATGGCTAAGAAAGGGAATATAAGAAGTGTGACAAACCTCCTCTTAGAGCTAGTTTTTGGGAGTGAGATAGGCTCAAAGACCAAATTTTAATTTTAATAGTTATAAAAGGATCTTTCATCGGGGAGAGGGAGAGACTATTGTGGAATGATCGAATGAACATAACAAGTTAAACTATTTCCACCCATTAAGAATTGGAATCTCAATATTAATTTTGCACATAGTTGCACCGTGTTGCATCCTTCCTGATATGTTTCCATTTCTATATTCTCTCTCTTGAAAAATATTGTTTGGGCTAGTATCATTGACAATCTTGTGCTGTTCGTGAACAATATTTCTAACATGACATTTTTCTCTTTTAGGCTGTTAACATATTGAGGACTGATTATGAACCCTCAGATTTAGATATCCTCTATGCCGAGGGAGTTACTTCATCTAATGGGCTGGCTTGTGTGGAGTTTTCATTTCCCCAATCAGCTCCCGAAGAAACTATTGATTCTGTTGATCGACACGAATCTTTGGCGAGGTAGGTGAAGATATTTCATGGTTTTTTTTTAATTGTCAGAAATGCATTGTGACATTGCGGCCTTGATTAACCCAATTGCTGTTACAATTGTTTTCTCGCGGAGAATAATAACGCTTGTAGTACTGCCAAGTGCCAAGGCTGTAAATGCAAGTACACTAGAAGTAGAAAACAACAAAAGAAACAAAATACAGAGAAAGCGGGGGAGGGGGAGTCCTTGTTACAACTTACAATGGTTATTGAATGTTTCTCTGATGATTCGTACCTTTTGTATGTTCATAACAGGTATCAACTAATTAGAGTGCACTCAAAGGGATTAGGAGAAAATTTCAAGTGGCTAGAGATGTTCGAGGATGTTGAAATGGTCATCTTCTGTGTTTCCTTGAGTGACTATGATCAGTTTTCTGTCGACGGAAACGGTTGTCTCACAAACAAGATGCTATTGAGCAGGAAATTATTCGAAACCATTGTCACTCATCCAACTTTTGAGCAAATGGAATTCCTGTTGATATTAAACAAATTGGATCAGTTTGAAGAGAAAATCGAACAAGTACCTTTAACCACGTGTGACTGGTTCTCTGAGTTTCACCCGTTAATTAGTCGCAATCAAATGAACAGCAATAGCAACAGCATTAATAGTAATCCCTCACTTGGTCAGCTGGCTTCCCATTTCGTAGCGGTTAAGTTTAAAAGGCTCTTTTCATCTCTTACAGGAAGAAAACTATATGTGTCCCTTGTGAAGGGGTTGGAGCCTGATAGTGTTGATGCAGCACTTAAATACGCCAAGGAAATTTTGAAGTGGAACGAAGAGAAACCCAACTTCAGCGTAAGTGAGTACTCAATGTATAGCACTGAGGCAAGTTCATTCTCCCATTGATTTCTAATTCAGGAAGAGAGTTTTAAGTCATACTTATGTGTGACTTGAATTCTATCCGTGTACATATAATGCTAACTAGGAGTAACAGGGAACATTCCTTCAACAGTTGTCTACTTGTAAGATGCTCTTGACGCATGTAGGTAAGGTTTCAAGCAGTTTAAGGTTCGCTGGCGAGTAATTCAGCACATGCCACACAGACCAAGTTGTAATGTTCAATTTTTTTTTTTCACATGTTAAAGTTATATCTTGATGGTTTAATTTGTAAATACTTTTAGCCTGTCCTCCAACTTTTATTTGAGTTGTAAACCGGTTTTTTGGTGTTCTTGAATACGGTCGTATATCATTCAAAGGTTTAAACTTCTATTTCTAATTAGGGTTACGGTCATATATTGAAGGCTACCTATTGGTTTTCTTTTTTTATTCAGTGATAAAATGTAAAACAGAGTGTTGGTAAATGAAATGTTAATGGCATACAGCAAAAATGCAGCAGCTATAATAATACAGTGCAGTTTCATTAAACATTTTATGTTAAATAGTTCTCTCAATCATTCTCCTACTATTAAATAAAAAAGTTAAATGTATATTATATCTTGAAAATATAAATATTATTTAATCTATTTTCTATCAAAAAAGTAAGAGAATTCGTAAGAGAAAGTTGTAAGATGACGTTGAGTTATATGGAGTTAGGAGAACTTCAAGCGGTGTTGCTTGAGTTTGAGTCCAATGCTGTCTGCCATGTCCACTAGTGTATAAATAAAGACAGAGAGATGAGTTATCTGTTTACATTTATAAATTAACAGTAGCTCTTATCTTGTTAATAATTTTTGGCCGAATGTTTTTTGTGGACGATAGAGCTGAAAATTAATTCGGTATATTTAATTGGGCTTCTATGAATTCATGGGATTCATTAATTGTGGCCAATTCACGCTGGGATTAGCACGAGCTTGGAATGAAACTATTCTATTTCAGACAATAGCGTTTGGAATAGTAATTTTGGATGGTATCATCGTAAAATAATAAAATTAAAAAAAATACCTTTATTTTACTGACGATATCATCTAGAAACATAATTTCGGATGCTGATGTTCTGTATAGGGTGATCTTATTTTCAATTGAGATCATATTAATCTCAGCACTCGTGGCAAATTTAGTCACAAGTCCAATTGTGGCAATCTTTTGTATGACCATAAGGAGTGATGGGATTTGCACTATCTCACTAGGAAAATTGACCATCTTTTTATGGACAACCGTGTTTAGAATGGAGAAAATGGTGAAAATAGAATTCAGGATATTTTATTTGGAAAAGGATGATTCCTTTCTCAAATGGAACATTGTTCGGTTATCATAATACATTGCAGCTTTATGAAGTATGTTAGGTTTTTTAACAGAAAAACAGAAGCAAAACTGAAAGGAAAATATCTGGGACTCAAAGGAAAGACAGATAGATAATGCAATAACGAAGGAATCTTCACATTTATTTCACCATTCAACCTTTTATAATACCTGGAATAAACAGAGAACTAGTATATTACCAAGATTCTCGCAATTGTGATGAACAAGCAGAAAGATACTTTCTCCTAAAGTATAGGAATAACTTCTTGACTAGGAATACTAATAACTGATACAATAAAAAACACAGAATCCAGCTGTTGCAGTTCAGAAGTGTGTGCAAGATGGATAGTCCTTATTTCACAGCTTAGAGGCAGAGCCCTTATTCTGAAGACGGTTTTTTCACGCCGTACAACTTTGCACAAGTTAAAAAATAAAAGGTAGAAAGCTTTTATTGGAAAGCATAGTATTTATTGCACTGTGAACACAAAACTGATATTTGTTTCTTTGGATAAAAAACTTTTGCTTATAAATTTAAACTTATGTAAAGTTGGACATGGTTGACTAGTTCGTTTTGAGAAAACTAACTCAAGTGTGTGTTTCGATTCATGTCAGATCAGGATAAACATGGATTTAAGACATGGATGCTGCTTTCACTCACGTTGAAATAAACCCATGTTTACCTCATTCAAATGTGAAACCAAACACAGACTAAGATAATCTAGTCCTCGAAAAGCTTGGCGTCTAGGCGTGGAGTTAGGAGAACCTCAAGTGGGGTTGCTTTCAAGTTTGTGAGTCCAATGCTCTCTGTCATATCCACCACCTGATTTGAAGGAGAAGCAACATTGAAAGACTGTAACAATCTAGCCAAAGTAAACTGCACCACACGAAGAGCGAACGAGGAACCAGGACAAGCTCGCCTTCCAGAGCCAAAAGGGAAGAGCTCATAGTTTTGACTTCTAACATCAACATCTTTATGGCTCGTCAAGAACCTCTCAGGCTTGAACTCATGAGGATCAGACCAAACACGGCCGTCCCTTTGGATCTTCCAAGTGTTCACAATTAAATGCGTGCCGGAAGGAATGTGATAGCCATTTGAGAAAGTGCAGTCTTCCATGGCTGCGCGAAGGGTGAGAATTGGACTTGGTGGATAGAGGCGCATAGATTCCTTTACAATGGCTTGAAGGTATACTAAGTTTTTTATGTCAGATTCTTCCACCTTCCTTTCCTTCCCAATGTGAGTGTCTAGCTCTTCTTGTGCTTTTTTGAGTTCTGTTTCATTGTTTAGTAGTAGAGATAGTGCCCATGTTAGAGCCACCATGATGCTGTCTCCTCCTGCCAAGATTAGATTCTGCCAACATATACCAGCTCATTGTTACTAGAAGTAAACGTAATATGCAAGGTTTTAAATTGCGGTTCGTGTAGCAATATAATAGCTTTTATATCACTAAAATTGCATCAAACCATGGTTGCAGCCTGCAGTGACCGTTTCAACGTGATGTGATAGTTTCCGTAACCACAATTTAAAGCATTCGTAATATGTATGAGGAACTTATGTTGTTACTAACCAATGTCCTGTATCTTTGATGGCTTGTTCCTATAATTCCTTTTGAACTTATAAACTAATAAAAGAGGGACATGGACTTCAAATTCAATGGCTCAAAACATGTAATTCAAGTGCTCTGAGATGTGTGAGGCAAAGAGCATAATTTGCTTATTTTCTTTTACAACCAAAGGAGAGTCCTTTGACTTCAGCCATTAAGTGAGCGTTTGAAAGAGTTTATACAAAAAGTTTAGAAATAGCTTATCATATAGCTATTTCTACAAGCTACTTTCGGCTTACTCTTATAAGTTTCTCAGAGAAACCTTATTGGAATAAGTTATTTTTAGCTTATTCTAGTAAACTTGATAGTTAAATCTGGTTGATTGTATGCAAGATTTTACAGCACCAAACTATCAACTAGCAAGAATGAAAAGTGGGTAGCAGAAGCAGAAGACTTACCAAGCAAGTAGCTTTGATGATAGTGTCTTTATCATAACCAGAAACCTCAGCATCTTTCAGAACATTCAGCATAACATCCATGAGATCCTGTTCTTCCTTTCCATCCATACTCAAATCTCTTTTTCTTTTGTGTTCCTCCAACCACCCTTCAACCAGAGAATCCAATTCACTTGCAGTTCTCTTCATAGCTTTTTCATATCCATTGAAATCCAACCACCCCAGAGATGGAATTGCATCAGATAACACAAAAACACCAAACATACTCATACAATCTCTCATGGCTTTCTTATACCTTCTCCCTTCACCTTCATAATCATCACTAGTTCCATAATATGGCTTCCCTCCCACCATCCTCAGAACAATATTATGTGTCAAATCACCAAACCACTGCTTCATATCCACCAAAACCCCTCCTTTTCTTGAATAAAGGTCCCTTATTGCAGCCTCCAACTCAGATTCTCTTGTGCTCTTCAGAAGCTCGAGCCGTTGGTTCGAGAGAAGCTCGATAGTCGCGAATTTGCGCATCTCGCGCCAGTATGGCCCGTAAGGCGAGAAGCCGAACATTGCGCAGTTGTATGTCATTAGCTTTGAGGCTGTGATGATTGGTCTGGTGGAGAATGCTTTGTCATGGATGGTGAAACACTCTTTGGCCATTTCCCAGGTACTTAACACTAGAACTTTGTATGAACCAAGTTTGATTGTGAAAATTGGCCCATGTTTTTCAGCCATTAAAGCAAGTGTTTTGTGTGTGAGTTGATTGCTCCCAAATAGGTGTAAATGGCCTATGATTGGCCATGCTCCTTCTGCTTGAGGTGCAGTGCAGATCTTTGATTTGTTTCTGTTAGATTTCTTTAGTTGATAAATCAAGGTAGCTACTAACAGTGCAAGAATGGCTGAAAGGAGAGTTTTGTGCTCCATGACCAATACCATGTTAAGTGACAATAAACTTAGGTTACCCCAAATTTGATATCACAATGGTTGTGTTTGGAATTTTAAATGGATCATGTTCATAAAAGGGTAATGATATTCTTACCAGATGGTTCTGATTGATTATTTGAGCAGGATACCTCTGAAGTCTGCTTCACTAAAAGGATTTCAACAATAAAGGTTGGATTAGTGCAAAAGTCTTCTTAGTTGTAGGGTCAGAAATTCTTGAATAAATAACTTGATGAAAATTTATTATAGTCTTAATTTCATGACACATTTAATGTTTTACTAAACCAATTTGGTAATATAAATGATCCTTTCCTGGAATTTAGAAAAGTTCAAATCATTTAACTGGTTCAATGGAATTTGGCAAGAAATGTTACAGTAAGTTTTGCATATTTATCTTTTTTAATTCCTTGGGAGACTGTTTTGTCTTTTTTATCATTTGAGAAGATAGGCTTAGTTGACTTTTATGCAAATGCAATTTATAATAAGTAACGGTAAGTGCACTCCACCGTTAAGAAAGTAACATTGGAATATTCAATGTATATTAAGATGATTGTGCTTCATAAATATATCTGCACTGATTCTTTTTTTTTCAGTAAGAAATAAATATCTGCACTGAATTGACCAGCATTTGAGCATGTTTGGATTATAATTGTTACTTTAGAAAAGCAATGGACAACTAATATTATTTTTTTCATTTTTATCTCTATAATTAACATATATGTTTTTACTAGACATTTATGTCATTAACAATAATAAGGTATATTTCTTCAAAAAAAAAAAAAACAGAGGTAGTATTGTTCAAGAACGTGATGTCTCCGAAATCTGAATCACAGTTCATTTTATGAATTGAACTAGGGACAAATTAAAGCCAATCACCAAGATATCAAAAAACAAGACAAATCAAGGAAGGAGTCAGAGAAACTGCACAGCATATCTCTATATATACACAGCAAAAGAGTGGAACTATTCATAGCTATGTGTTATATAGATTTTCTATTTAATTTCTTTTTTCTTGTTTAATTTAACTTTTCAATGCAAAATATTATGTTAAAAAGATTAATGTCAAGTTGTTTTTATTTCTTTGAGTGAAAGATCTTTTAAAGATTTGCTTATCACTAATTTTCTTGCAGAGGTGAAATTAAGTACTATTAGTGGCTAGCTATTCACTCAACATTGCTCGAAAGCAGCAAGGTTTATTTTCTCCTGTTCAATGGCTTAATTGCTATAGATTATAAAAAGAGGAAAACTGGAAAAGTTTTATAGCTTTTGCATTTTCAATTTCTATAATTTTCGTTTTGTATTCTATTTTCCAGTTGTTAGGGTTATGAAGTTTATGTGGAATGGGTCATGGAAGGAAGTTGATGTTTAGTGTAATGGAAGAGAGTGTTTGCTTGGATTGCACTTTACACATAAGATATTTGATGAAATACCTATTTGAATGTGAACTTTGATATTTTCAAATCAGGTGAGTGGTGCTTGGTGCTCAGTGGTGGTTGCGGCTACGGTTTCGGAGAATGACGAGATTGACGTGGTTAGGGTTCAAACATTGTAATATAGGCAAGTTGTTTCCTTTGTTGTTTCATATTCCTGTCAATTTTTTCTTTGAGATATAGAATTGATTATGGCAAATCAAAGGTAAAAATGCAAACTTTCTTTTGTTGTTCTTTGTATAGGAGGTTAAAGATCTAAACTTTCTTCCTGATCTTTGTTATGGTTGTCAAATACTATGAATCTTATGTAAGATTTCTTTCATTCTCTATCTTTTTGGTTTCTATTTTTTTATTGATTATACTAATTACTAATGACTGATTCTATATTTTTTGGAATCACAAACATGACTTCTAGAAACTATTTGATAAAATAATTGAAAGAAACTTGATTTCATAAACATAAGTGAGGGTTTTGATTTCGTAAACTCTAGCCGTGGTTTATGAGACCTACAATGAAGTAAAGGTAAGGCTTAGGTATGATATCTTGAAGTTTCTTGAACTTCTATGTTAATTATTCGTCCATGTACTTTTAATGTCTTTCTGAAATATTTCTCTGCAAATAATAGGACGGGATGCTTGAATATGATGTAGGTATGTCTTGAAAGTGACCATTAATCGTGGTTATGCTGGAAGCATAGTAGAATACCAGGACTTTGTGGAGTATGTTGTCTATTGTTAAAATAGCATTTGTGATTTATGGTTTGAGATATAGAGTTGAATTTTATTTTGATCAAATCACTGCATTCCATGTATAACATTATTTTGGATATAGCTATAAAGCGTACTTCTGCTCTTTCACATATAAGTATGCTATACCCACGTCTAAAAAATCCTTTTTATACATGTCATGCATTCTATACTGTACTAAAGTTTTTATAATCATTTGTCAGGTTCCCAACTATTCTCCACCTCTGCAAATCAACAATAGCATCAAGGTGAGCTTAGTAGCTTGATTAATTGATGATTGAATGCTATTGTTGTCTAGCACTCTTTCTGAAACTCATTGATTTTGTACCTGTGGGTGCATTTCATTATTGCCCTGCTGTGGTCCATTTTTAGTATGAGCTATACATACATTTTTATGAATTTTCTTAAGACTATTGTTAAACGTTATTTCACAATAATTATGCAGAGAAAATGTCAAATAAAGTGTTTTTATTTTTTTCAATTTGACAGTATAATAGCTAATGAGAGCTTCTTCCAATAATTTTTTATTATCTATTTTTTTGTTTATGTTTTGCTTATTTGCATCCTTGGCTGTAAACGAAAAATGAATGTAATTTTTTCCAAAGTGAGTCTTCTGTTTGTGTTGCAATGAATAGCTTTTGTGTATAGATTTATTGATTTTTCGTAGATTTGTCACCTGATTATGTTTGTTTCTCGAATTTTGGTAGAAATCATTGGAATTGTGTTGCTTCTTACTATGATGAGTAGGTGTTAAAATGACTTAGGTAACATTGAAGATAAATGTAATTACCCTCTCTGACTTTGTACCAATAAAATGTTAAAAATAGAAACATAGAAATATAAAATACACTAACCTCCTTAAATCTAACAATGTTAGAATGCCTTAGAGACCTGTGATTAATGATTCCTCTCTTGATATTTTTATCAATATGTGATTCTCAATTTGATTGTAAATCCTTGAACTTGAAATTCGCAGTTCATTTTAAAAGCCTAAGTTGGGATACCAAAAATTTTCTTTGTTTCACACTTTGATTGTAAACCTTCGAACCTGAAATTCACCTAAACTACAAAGTTGGTATGTTGGTGGGTTGTTGGAAATGCATCAAAATTTTAACATATGTAAACATGATATTTATTAAACTTTATTTATTATTTATATTGAGCAAGTCTTATCTTCATCATGTTTTTTATTTAAAAATAGTCTCCAACAAATTTTCTTTCTATGTTTTGTTTAGAAGACTTCAGCCAATCTGTTAGCTTTCTATGTTGCTTTTGAATTGCATTTGAAACTTTTGACCAGGATTAAAACTTTACTCTAATGCTATTGAATTATCATTTATTAGATGAGTGTGTAAATATTGAAAATTTTGAGTATAGTTGTTGCTAGACCTACCTATATTATGATATTTTTTATCTTTTAGTTTTATTGGACATTTTCCATTTAAATGTGATATGTTTTTGGCAATCCATTACTAACATTTTTGTTGTTGATTTTGTTACAGTTATACTATCTATGCACCAAAAAAAGAAGACATATGGCGAAAAGAAGTTAAAGTGGTTGAGTTTATTTAGGAAAATATATAAATATATAATGTAGTTTGCTAATTAGCTTTTATGATTTGTTATTTAAGAAAATAGATAATGTAGTTTCCACGAAAGGTTTATAGGTAAGTGGACAAATATATAGTTCGCTTTTTATGTAATTTATTATATTTTGTTCAAATTAATAATAATTTTGACAAATGCCATGAGCTGATGGTTTTGGCAAATGTTATGAGGTTGGAGTTTGAGATTTTAAAGTTGGTGTGAGAAACTTAAACTTGCTTTGTTTTTAGTTCTGCTATTTGGCTTTCTCTTCTTCTGTTTTCCCTTCCTCTGTATTTTGTTCAAGTCAAAAATGATTTTGACAAAATTTGTGTTAATTTTTATATTACGTCATATAAAAAAGAATACAGGACAAACCGCACATAATGAAGATAAATTATAATTGAAAACTAATATGAATACATTTAATCATTTAATTATATTGAACTTCATATTTATATATAAATTTATAAAATCTTATAAAACGTTCATGTAATGACCCGTGTAATAGCCGTCGTTAACAATTGATACATGATATGAGCTTTTAACACTGAATATTGAATTTTGTTAAATTAATATGAGAAAAACTTTGTTGCCAATAAACATTTGCACGATTCATGCATTTAAATAAATTAAACGTATACCTTATATTTTATCTTTATGGTAAACATTTGTTAAACAAGTCATAATCACATACGATGTTCTCTATTTTTATCGCAATACACTATACACAATCGTATTTTTAAGTCCTATCTAACCAATTAAATTAATGCTTAACATAATTACTTATAAATGATACCGTAATTACATAACGATAATACGTAAGGTAGGAACGATAACTCCTGCGGACGTATGAGTATCATACTAGTTCATTCCCTAAAACAAACATTTATTTGAAAAACATTAAAACAAGTTGAAAATTCTTCAACGTTGACATTTTTGTTCTTCTTAAAACTTTAATCCTCAAGCAATCCATGATTACATCACCTTGATAGCTTAGTGGTGCGACTGCCTTTTCCTAACCATAGATCTTGGATTTGAGACCTGCTGGTGCTTTCTTACTTTTGGATTTGCATTTTTTTCCAATGTTGTTTCTTTTTAACTTTTTTTTGTTCGTACGTTATTTTTCCCCTTCTCACCCAGTGTTATATCTTGCATATAAGTATAATGTTATATTATTAAGGTGACACAAATTCTCATTATTACTTTCATGTATGCTTGACTTTGAGAAGGGTACACAACCATATTGCTGCACTTTGGATTGGTAATTTTTGGGTGGAGCAAGTAGCTTAAGTAAAAAACCTGATAACAAGTCATTTTGAAATTCAGCTTTAAAAAATTAAATTCATAGAACTAAATTGCAATGCCAGCCTAAGGTCCAAGTAACAACAGCAAGGGCTTCGGACCCCCAAATATTATATGGATAAAAAATAGGCTTCCAAATAATTTTTTTATAAATAAAAATTAAAAAACATTTTTAATTTATCAATATGGTTAATATAAATAACTATGATTTAAAGAAATTATACCAGTAAAAAGTTTACACTAATTGATGAGTACAATTTCACCTTTATCAAACATTAAACGGAAATATTTTTTTTTTCCTTTAAAATGACATGAAGCAATTATACATCTTCTTCTTCTATTTCTTCTTCCCCATCTTCAACATCTAGAACTGTTTGTTTGCATAAGGGGCATGTGGTCTTTTGCATCAACCACTTTAGTATGCAATTAAGATGAAACTTGTGCCCACAACCTAGTTTCCCAACTTCTTCTCCATTCACATAGTCCTCCTATAATTATTAATAAAATTTCTTATTATTATACTACAAAAAGAGAAAGATAACTACATGTACTTAATATGCAAGCATTTGAACCCTAAATGAAATAAATAAATGATAACACAAATAAAATATTAGAGATGCCCTTTAGATTAGAGAAAAAAAGTCTAGTAAGTAATTACTACAAATAGCTTAAATGATTTTTTCTAGTTTTTAAAAAATAATAATAATAATAATAATATTTTACTCATCACTTAAAAGATATAGGAAAAGTTCAAATATGTTTAGCTTTAGTTTTGATTCCTATAAATTTTTATGTTTACTTTTCACATATCCCCATAGAGAAATTATTGAGTTTTATCATTTTATTCAAAATAATTATGAAGTAAAATAGAAAACATTAAGGTTGTGTTTAGAAAAATTTATGCACAACTTAAAAAAATAGTTTATAGATCTCCATAAGCTGTTTTTAACTTATTTGCTTAAGTTTCTTGGAACAACTTATCAAAATAAGATATTTTTAGTTATTACAAGTAGGTTATATAAAATTTTTTTTATAAATAACCTCATTTTTAATAAGAGTAAATCGAATAAGTGTTTAATTAAGTTGTGCTTCCAAACATACCTAAGTAAGTTGGAAAAGGAAAGTATTTATACGAACCTGAGACAAACAAAAGAGCGGAACCGAAACTAAAAAAAATGTGAATTCTCTAAAAACTAAAACTTGAAGAGCTGCTGCTGAAACCTCACTCTCTAAATATTAAAAAAATTTCTATAAAATGAATAAAACAAAACATATTCTCACCTGACATATGCAGCATAATTCATTTTGAGGACTTCCCTTAACTATGACTTGGAAAATTTCACGTTCAATGTTTGCTAAAATCTCTTCCTCACTAGGTCCCATCTCTTCATTTCCTGCATCATCTTCCATAGCAGCAAAACCCATCTGCAGTTTCAATTCGTTATTATCAGAATAATATTTTTAATTTTAATTATTTGAAGTATTGGTAAATAAATTTTAAGTTAAAGTGTTTATTGATACAATGGAATTTAGTTAGTAACTATCTTTATCAGTAATGTTTTCTTTTAAGGAGACATTTAACAAAAAATATAAAGAAAATAATAACAGTAATAAAGTACCTCAAATGGCATGTTTGCTTGAATATTTTGGTTAGGACCATTTTGCCCCTCCACCCTATCCAACATAAGTATGTGCGCAATCATAGTATAAATATCCTGTGAAACACATTTAACAAATTATATATCATACATAGGGATTATGAGCATGTTTGTGTTAACTTAATTTTAAAAAAATAATCTTTTATTTTTACAAGTTGTCTCACATATTACTTATGAAAATAAGCGATTATTTTTACAGATTAAGATAAGTTAATCCAAACACACATTGCATTACGAGCATTATAGAGAGGTGCATCTCTTAGAGTGCAATTTGTTACTCCCTTTATTTTTTTTAAAGTCGTTTTAATTTTTATATCATGTTTACTTTTTCTAGTCGTTTTAAGAAATCAAGACAAAGTTAATATTTTTTTTCCAATACTATCCATATTTACTAACCTTCTCACTCCACCTACATAGATTAATTATTCACCTATCAAAAATTGTTGCCCCAACTAGATCCAATCACTATGCATCATTTTTAGTTGTAGCTTAAGATATTAATTGAGGAGAGATTTTATGTGAGGGTATATTAGGAAATCTAATAATATATTTTTGTAAATTTTAAAAGACTCAATCATTTCCTTAATTCTCGCGTATAACTTTAAACGACTACTAAAAAAACAGAGGGAGTATTTTATAGTGCATTTTAACAAATAAACATAATTTGCTATTAAAAACAAAGTTTGGCGTCAGGTGTCAAATTTTGTAAAATGACATCACATGACTTTTTATAAATAATAAATTTTACAAATTTAAAATTGAAAGTTTATATGAAGTATGTTAACCATGTAAAAATTTAAAAAATTTAAAAAATTGTAGGTATAAAATCTAATAGAAGAAATTTACTTACATTTTAAAAAATGTGTCATACATTCAAATAAAATATTCCAATGAAGTATCAAATTTTTTTCATTATATGAATTATTATATGGTTGATCTACATCATATAAATTTTGAATTTAAGGGTTGGATTTGTGAAATTGGTTGTTTATTAAAAGTAATGAGGTGTCATTTTAGTAAGTATTACACATGGTGTCATTTAAACTCAACCAGTAAAAAACTATAAGAATAATAATTTTTAGTTTATGTGAAATGTAATAACGTACCCGTAATTGGATAATGCCACCATTTTGCAGATGATCAAGGATTTGATGAAGCTGTTGCACAGGCACATGAAGGTATATGTAACTAAGTGAAGACATGTTAAACATCAAGCTTAGAAAAGAAACTTCATGCTTTAATTTACTTGAGTGTAAGAATTGAGAAAGCATCAACAAAGGAATGAAGTATAAAATTTGGGTAAAACTTATTGTAAAATTCAGGTTTCAAATTAATGATTTCTTCAAGAAATTGTCATAACAATAGAATTGATCATTACATAAATAGTAAATTCATTATAATTATTTTCACATAAATTTTAGATGTTTGCTTTTAGGTAAGTTTCCTTATCTCAACTCTTTGAAAACTAGCCAGTTTGGTTTTTTTCATTTTCGGTTTTATGAAATATTACAAAGAAAAAACTGGACACGTTGAAAACACTGCATGTTGAGAAAATCATTCAAATGTAAATACACATGATCTAAAACTTTATCCATATTTAATTGTTATTCAAAGTTTTCTTCCTATAGTCTTGTTCATTTTTTATCATATAGAATTTTCCTCAAAATATTTGTTTCCTGTTTTAGCTATGAAATATTAACAATTTGAATAACCAACTAGCATTAAGATACACTAATTAAGACCAAATAAATAGCTAACTATTCAAAAGTCAAGGATATATAAGAACCTAAACTAATCGATCTCTAATGATGTTCATAAAAAACTAAGCTATTACAATCAAAATATTCACACTAATGCTTAAAACATTGAAGAAGGTAACTAAGAACGGAAATTAATAAAGTAAACCCCAAAATTAGTGTATGAGATGGTAGGTATCTGTAAATTAGTCCTTAAGATTTTAAAAATTGTAATTCATTTTAGTTCTTTTTTATTTAGTTTTTGAATATAGCTTAATTGCGAATAGAACTAACTTACGTGTCATTTTTGAAAATTATGAACTTTTTACCTGTTTGGTTTGTATTTTCATATCCTGTCTTCGTTTCTATTCCCACGCTTACAACTACAATCTCATATAATAATTTCAGGGTTTACTTGAAATTAATACGCACCTCATCTCTTAGTCTGACTAATCCGACTAGTCTGTTGACATGTTCACCAGACAAGGATGCAAATTCAGAATTGAGAGAACTCTGTGGCCAAATTCCGTGAGCAAGAAGAGAGGCCGCATCATGACGGCTTAAAAAAGGTGGTTGCGTCCTCATAAAATATTCATAAATGTGTGTCCCCATGACTTGTGTCGGAACGGCCGGCAGATTTGAAGCTCTAGTATTATTATTCCCATTACTAATGTTTCCAGCCCGGGTGAAGATATCCATAGCATCAAAAACTCGCTATAGTTTCAAATCATTATCATGCCAACAATATTTTTAAGTATAATTATTGGAAGTAATGGTAAAGAAATTTGAAGTTAAATTCTTTCTTCTACAATGAAATTTAATTAGGAACTATCTTTATGAGTCATATTTTATTTTAACAAGACCTTTAAACAAAATTATAAAGAAAATAATAACAATAAATAAATTACCCCAGATGACATGTTTGCTTGAATATTTTCATTTGTAGCATTTTGTTGTTCCACCCGATCTGTCATAAGTATGTGATCAAGCATAGTATAAATATCCTGTAAAACACATTTAACAAACTGTATATCATATATAGGTTACTTGTAAACAATTTAAAGATAGGGGAAGGGATAAAGTGAAGAATGGAATAAGGGATTATGAGCATGTTTGAGTTAGCTTAATTTTTAAAAAATAATAATTTATTTCTCACATATAACTTATGAAAATAAACGATTATTTCTACAAATTAATATAAGTTAATTCAAACACAAATTCCATGACGTTCATTATAGAGGGGTGTGACTTTTAGACTGCGATTTCATCATTTATAGTGTATTTGAACAAATTATAATATCTTTTGCTATTAAAAAAAAGTTTTGTTCACTAGGTGTTAAATTTAGTAAAATGACATCTTTTGATGCTTTTTATAAATAACGAATTTCAGAAATCTAACTGTTGAATTGAATGTTTATATGTAATAGGTTAATCATGTAAACATTCAAACAATTCTAATGGAAGAAATTTACTTACATTTTAAAAAATATGTCATACTTTCAAATGAAGTATTCAAGTGAAGTATCAAACAACTTTTGATTCTATGAATTTCTACAAGCATATAGTTGATTTACATCATATCATATTAACTTTCAATTCAATAGTTAAATTTGAAAAATTGGTTGTTACATTTATAAAAATAATGAGAGGTGTCATTTTAGTAGTTTGACTCATGGTGTATGTCATTTGAAGTAAACACTTAAAAAACTATAAGAATAATCATATTTAGTTTAAGTGAAATATAATAATGTACCTGTTAATGGATAGTGCCACCATTGTGCACATGATCTAGGATTCGAAGGAGCTGTTGCACACACACATGAAAGGTATATATGACTAAGTAAAGAATAGGTTAAACAATAAGCTTGGAAAAGAAACTTCATGAGAAAGCATCAACAAAGGAATAAAGTATAAAATTTGGGAAAACTTATTGCAAACTTCAAGTTTCAAATAATTTATGATTTTTTCAATCAAGGAATTGTCATAGCAATAGAATTAATCATTTTATAAATAGTAAATTCACTATAAATATTTTCACATAAATTTTAGATGTTTGCTTTTAGGTAATTTTCCTTATCTCAACTCTTCAAAATCTAGCTTGTTTGATTTTTTCATTTTCTGTTTTATGAAATTTTTACTAAGAAAAGACTTGAAATGTTGAAAATATAAATTTTCTGTTTTGTACATTTTCAGTTTCTTCTTTTATTAGAAAAAAGGAAATAGTATAAAAACTAAAAATGATAATAGAAAATGAAAACGGAAATCAAACACACCCAATATTTCATGTGACATTACAAAAAATTAAGTTAAAAAAGTTTATACAAGAAACAAGTATTTACACGGTATTTATATACATGACATTGTTATTCTAAAAAAGCTACTTCTAGAGAAAATTATTCAAATTTAAATACACAATATCTAAAACTTTATGCATGTTTGAGCAATACTGGTTTATAAAAAACTTAATTTTTTTTTATAACCGAAAGTATTTCCGCTAGGCTTCGAATTGAGGAGCTAGTACTTAAAGTTGCATTCAAAGTTTTCTTCCTATACTCTTATTCATCATTTCTTACCAAGACTTTTCTCAAAATCTTTGCTTTCTGTTTTAGCTATGAAATATAACAATTTAAATAACCAACTTACATTAAGATACACTAATTAAGTCCAAATCAAGAAGTCAAATACATAGCTAACTATTCAAATATCAAAGATATATAAGAACCCAAACTAATTGATCTCTAATGATGTTCATAAGAAAAAACTAGTGTAACTATTAATTTATACTATTATGCTAATTCTCACATCACCATTTAACGAACACTGAACTTGAGTATCTATAAGTTAAATCCAATCGGTAAAGATTTTTCATGCCATTAAAACTAAATGATAAGCAATAATCGCAAATACTCACCAAATATTTGAAAATCATGAACTAATTCATTTTAGTCCTTTTTTATTTTTTTTAATATCACCTAATAGCTAAAAGAACTAATTTACAGAAAATCATGAACTACCTCAATATTGCCTGTTTGATTTGTATTTTCATTTTCGGTTTCAATTTCCTATTTCAATTTCCATCATTTTGAGAAAGATATATCCCATATTTCCTTTGTAAAATTTCAAAAACCAAGAAAAATAAACAAAATGAAAATAAAAAATATAAATATAAATCAAGCAAGCAATTTCAAGGACTATTCTACACATACCCACACTTACAACTACAATCTCAGACATTAATTTCAGGGTTTACTCGAAATTAACATGCACCTCATCTCTGAGATTGACTAGTCCAACTAGTCCGTTGATGTGTTCATTAGACAAGGATGCAATTTCAAAAAAGAGAGTACTCCGTGGCCAGATTCCGTAAGCAAGAGCAGAGGCCACATCATGACGGCTCAAAAAAGGAGGCATTACCCTCATAAAATGTTCATAAACCTGTGTCCCTAGGACTAGTGTCGGAAATATATTGGTGGTACTAGTTTCATAAGCCTGTATGAAACTAGTACCACCAATATTGATATTATTGTTTCTCTGAAGATTCAGATGAGAACTCCAAGCAGAAGGAGGAGGAAGTCTTTCTGCTCTATTCAATTCAGGAGGCGGGTTGACAGTATTTTGCCTGTTTGAATTATTACTGTTAAATTCACCCATGTTGCACACCTGTAAGTTTTACCAAAACAAAAGTTACAACAAACAGGACCATAATTGTTTTCAACACAAAAAACCCTAATTCCTAGCACCAAAATCGCAAATATATAGTTATATGCACAAAGACTGATCAAAAAGTATAATCAACATCTTCCAACAGGATTGAACAACAATAATCCGACCTAAAAGAAGAAGAAGAAAGAAAATATACCCAATTGATAATTGATAATTAGACACAAGAATTGGAGAGTTGGGCTAAGCTGCGCTCCTCTCTCGATGTATCTAATCACTAATTCTTTTTCCTCTCACACTCTTTCTGCTCTTTTAGCATGAACGATATGAACCAGAAGGAGCTTCAATATATAGACTCAATTTGTGGGTAATTTGGTCAAAATAAATAGGCTCAGATGTTGTATTTGATTATAGTCTAAATTCATCCATTTTCCTTTCTTGGTTTCATTAAATATGATTCTTTTTTTTGTTTTGATAAACATTTAATGTCATTAATTATTTTTAAAGCCTATTGACTTTACTTTCTTGTATCTGGTCAATGAATCATTCATTTCACTAAAGGTACTCCCTTGAGTCCTTCTATTTCATATATAAGTTACTCATTGCTAATTTACACTTATTTAAAAAATTATTTAATGCTATTTAATATTCTTGATCTCATAAAAATTCAGTTCATAATTTTCAAAACTACTCCCTTATTTTAAAAGAAAATAATTTCCCTTCACACTAGAACTCATAAAAATTAAATAAAATATTAAAATTTTATCATTAATTATAAGCAAAATGGTTGAGTTTTGTTTATATTTAACACAAGGTAAAGTTGCTTATATATGAAACCGAAGTAACAATACAAAAATGTTTGATTTATCACTACTGCAACAGTGTATACCTTAAACTCAATTACAGCAAAAGACTAAAAAAAAAAATTAAGATAAAAGAGATGCGTAGGATATAAGAAAATAATAGTGATACACATAATATTGACCAGTAACAATATCATTTTACCTATTTCTGATGTACATATATAGAAGATGAAATTAATGAATTTAGAATATTTCATTTTTTTAATATTTAATATTTCTTTTAACTGGTAAATAATCTTTGTCAATTATGTCAGTACTGGATTCATGTACATTTTCAATATGTCCAATTTTAGAAAATCAAATCTGCAAATTGTACTTTACTTTAAAAGGAAATTAATTAATATAATTTAGAATTTTTTTTTGATGTTTAATATTTTTTAACTAGGAAATATTCTAAGTCAATTTTTCAATACTATATACATGATGTACATTCCCAATGTGCATGTCCAATTATTTTAGGCCATAAATATATGCAAATTATAGTTTAAAGTAATTTAAATAGTAAAAAACTGTTTTTATAATGAGCTATAATAAAGATAGAAATGTTTCCATTGCTAAATTTTTTCGTTAAATAATTATTTGTTTAAATAATTAATCTTTTGGTAATAACATTAAAAGTATTGAAGTTGAATGTGGGTACAGAATTGAATATTATATTTTTACTTGATTAAGATGAAAATAAGAACCTATTTATATTTGGCCTCATTACAATGATAACATTCGCTTTATTAATCTACTCTCCCTTTTACGATTATTACAAGAAGTAGTTCAAATAGCATATAAATCTTCAGTTTAATATAATCTACTCCTTGTTCAAAAAAATAAAATAAAGAAACCTAAATTTTATTATTTTTTGTTTTTTACCATTTAAAAAAAACTGAAAAACATATTTAAAACTTTAAAATTTGTTTTTATTAAAATAATGTTTATTTTACAAACTAAATAATATATACTCCCTTCCTTTTTATAAGAAACAAAAGAGGATTTTTTTTCCGGTCCTAATTATAGGAAACTTAGCACCTTTTTTAAGCGTATTAATTGCTAAGAAAAGATAAAAATACTTTGTCATCCTCAATTTATTACGAGCAACTTACTCATTTTTTTTATGTAAGTTATTGCATTAATTACATGGGAGATTTAGGAATAAAGTTCAAATTCGCCATTTTATTAATTAATGAAAACATCGTTAAATGTGTGTTTTGGTCTGTGTGAAAATAGTCTTATGTTTCTTATAAGAATGACCGGAGGGAGTAACAAACAGGCTTTAGATTATTGAAAAAAAAAATCAGATTTCAAATTTTACTTTTTGAACAAAACAACATTATTTTGTTACATTAAGGAATGCCACAACTAATTATGTTTTAACACTGCCTCGTTGTTGTTGAACAAAAATAAAAATAACATGCTTGATACAAGCACAAGTTTACATACATTTAACATTGTATTTTATATTTCATATGAACATGTTAATTTTCTCTCATCTTTATATATGTACTTTTCTTTGGTGGAGCAAGTGATAGAAGGAATACAACACCTTCAATTTACTTTTTAAATATTCATTCATGTTTTAGTTTTTTGATGCTTTTTATCTGTTTATTTGTTTTTTAATATGAAAGATATTCTAAGTTATTACGATGTTAAGCTTTGTGGCTCTAAAACTTCTAGTCTATGTGAAGCAAATTCTAGAATGCAGGTTTGTGGTTATTTTAGGCATATACAAAGCTGCATGCAGGTTTTGATTTTAGTATAATTCAAAATTTGGTGAGAGTGTGAGTGGTGTTTTTTTTCCTCAGCAAAACAAAACAAGATTCATTAATATAAAATGAAATGCCTACAAGCAACAGAGATGCTAATTTCAAAGAAAAATTACAAATACAGCAGCTAAACAAAATTCAATCTAAAAATAACAAACAACAAAAATAAAGAAGAAACTACACGACTACTTAAACAAGGATAAAAAAAGCCACAGAAAAATAGTAAACTATAGCCATAACAGAAACTTCGTTTGTTTGTAGCTGAGCATAAATTTAAGAAGTATCTTTGATTTTTAATGCACTCATAAACAAAAAATTGGGCCTTCTCACAAGAAGAATTTATCCATTGCGAGTTTCTCAATTGTATCAGATCACCCACCTCTTCAATTTCTTTTATATCTCCATTAAAAACAGCATCATTTCTCCACTTTCATATGCTCCAAGCTATTACAAACCAAATGTTGTTCCAATACATCTCATATTTTGATATGGACCTTGGATAAGGACAGTTACCAGGGGACTATCGATGGGAGCTCAAATTGCGCATTTAGTGCCAATGCACCTATGGAGGAGTTCTAGTGCACTAGACTCCCGGTTAAAAGATGAATTGAAAAGAGATAAAATGAAAAGTAATATGGAATCATGGCATGCATACATCCCTCTACTTTCAAATCATGCATTATTGGTATGCTATATGTTATGTGTTTGAATAGGGCTTATGTTTGGGGATCTTCTAGTTAGACTGTCTGCAATATTATGAAAATTGTTTTATAAACTGAGGCTTACTCGCTTATATGTCTTGTATATAACTAACGGTTACAATATTGTAGGTGACGATGATGAAAATGGTTTTAGTGCGTGAAGACCTTGCTTAGGGAGTTATTTTGATATACCTAGGTAGTCATTTCCTTTCTTTTTGTACCTAAGGTGACTACCTGAGTCGGATATGTACCTCTCTGGATTTTTACTAAAACTAAGTTGTATTTTGTTGCTAAGACCCTCAATGGCAAATATGTACAATTATAGATGTATTTTGTTACAACCACTTTTTCCTTTTAGGTGTAATAATTTTTGGATACAAGAATTACAGTTTGATGCTATGGTTTCAGAATAAAAATGGGACCAAATAGAAATCAATGATGGGAAGGCTTTTGTTCTTATGGGAAGCTTAAAAAATTAAATGTTTTTATAAATGAGTGGAATAAGATTATTATGGTAATATGGAGTCTAATAATATTAGCTCAGTTTTATATTATAAAACCCTTTTCAAACAATACTAGTATTTCATTATATAAGATCGGATATAATTTTTTAAGGGCATTTATTACTTTTTTCTAACTTTTGCCCATTATATCTAATATGATTTTAATTCAGCAGAAGAAAAAATCTGACCAAGCTCAAACTTCACTACTTCAGCATCATCATGCGGCATCACAAATTTAGGGTATTTTTCGCTCTGATTGTTATCCTCTTCATCTTCATCAGGACTATCGAAGTCTTCAGAGTCTCCATCATCATTGAAAGATTATTCAATTGAAACTAGGAACTTGAATCCTTGAGGTTTGAGCAGGTTGGACATCAAAAGCTCTTTCAGGTAACCCACTTGCCCAATCCCAATATATATCCACATAGTCATGCCCTTTTATGTCAACTAACAGATTAAACACTTCGGCATCAGTATTGAGTGCCTTCAAACCTTGGGGTAAATCTAACCTTGGATTCCAGTACCAAAGGCACATATATGAAGAATAACCTTTTTTCTTCGGAATTTGGCCTAACTAAACAACAGATATTTCATCAACATCAGTATACTCAAACACTTCCCCCTTGTCATATTTGAAATGTGGACTATTGACAAAAAAAGCCACCATGCTGGATACGAAGTGTAACATGGTGGAAGATGGTTGGCCTGCATAAAAGACATGCTTAATTTAATTCAATCATCTGAACCCTAAATGCAATAATTTAATATTGAAAAAAAATGATCTTAAAACCTTAAATATTTACAATTGATAGCCATTGGGACCACATATCTATAGAAATCCAAATGTAATAATATCATATTGAAACACAAATGATCCTAAAACCCTAAAAATTTACAATTGATACACGCTATTGGGACCACATATGCAGAGAAGGAAAAAACTTGTTGACTAATTAGGATAAAAGGGTACCTCGATATGTAATTTTCAAGCAACTTGGAGCCACCCCCAAATCTTGGTTTTCAAAGAATCCAACGCATCTTCATCTTCACATGTATTTTGCTGCTGCTGATGGAGATTGGTTCTCCATCTTCGCTTAATTTTGTCATCCTTCTGAGATATCTCTGTGATTGGGCCTCCATCTTTACAAATTGAAAATACACGAAGACAACCATTTTAATGCTTTGGAAATATTTTTTAACAGTTTGGCAACATTTATACAAATGTTACTAAAAATCAAGTGGTAATGCTTTACAAAGGTAAACAGGTACATATAACATATAAGAAACCCACCTAACCACTACACAAATATATAATCCTTCAACTAGGAAACTAAACCATAGTGCATATTAAAAAATTGACACCACGTGGCTACGTAACATGGCTTCCGTTTGCCACGTCATTAAATAAGTTACCTGAGTTTAACCAAAGGAATTCAACTTAATAAGTTGAAGAGTTAAGGAACTAAAACATTTTTTTTATGTTTAGGGAAAAAAATCAAATTCTCTCAAAGATAAAAGGATGCATATACATATACATATAATTAAGTAGGTTGATTTTCCCACGGTAAACCAATTTTATACTCATAGTCAAACATTGAACCCTTACCAAGATGCTCAAATGATGGAGCCAGCTATCAGTCATTGTGCTAAAAGCTTATTGATTAAATAAGAAGGTTTTTCAAAGGAGATTTGTATAAAGTTTTAAATGCAAAGCTCACTCGCGTGTAAAAAAAATACATAAGAAAAAACAGACAATCACGTAGTTGTTTTCAACACATTAAAGCCCTAACTCCTAGCACCAAAATTGCAAATATATAGTTATATATGCACAAAGAATTTGTAGAATAAAGAAAATATCAAGGTCATATATATAAAATAGATGACAACAAATTCACTTTACTAAAGACTAATGAAAAAGTAGAATCACCAATCATAAAGATATATATTTCAATGAGTAACATAAGAAAATAACTGACCCAAAAAAATATAAAAGAAGAAAGAAAACATACCCAGTTAAGAATTAGACACAAGAATTAGGGGGCTGGGCTACGCCGCGTCTCTATTTATATCCAATCACTATTCTTAATCATGAGTGTTGTGAACCAGAGGGAGCTACAATATATAGATTTAGTTCGAGGGCAATTTCGTCAAAATATATTGACTTAGATATTGTATTTTGATTAAAGTCAAACTTTATCCATTTTCCTTTCTTGGTTTCATTAAAAGTAATTCATAGCTTCACAAACCTATTGACTTTGCCTTCTTAGCTTGTAAGTTGTCAATGAATCTCTCAGTTCACTAACAAGCTAATAATAAAACAATGTTTAGTTTATCATTAGTGTAGCACACTGTACACTTACATTTTGTTATAGCAAAATAACTAAAAAAAAAGGTTAAATATGTTTTTGGTCCTTAAACTTTAAGAATAATCTGTTTTTAGTCCTCAAATTTAAAAAGTATGTTTTTAATCCCTAAAGTTTAGCAAAAATTCATTTTTGGTCCTTCCGTTAAATTTTTACTAACTCCGTCAATATAACTTTGTAACTTTCTAATTACTTAAATTTCTCAAATTTTTTAAAAAATAAAAAACAAAAAACTCAAAAATCTTCATCCCAACCCATAAATTCATCCCCAATTCCAGCAAACACCATCCTCAAACCAAGAAAACTCCATACCCAAATCCAGAAATCCATCCCCAAACCTAGAAATTCATCCTCAAACCCAGTAAACTCCACCTCCAAACCCAGAAATTTATCCCCAAACCCAGAAATTCATCCCCAAACCCAGAAAACTCGCCCTCAACCCAGAAACCTTCATCCCCAAACCCAGAAAACTCGCCCCCAACCTAGAAACCTTCATCCCCAACCCAAAAACCTTCATCCCAAAACCCAGAAAACTCACCTCCAAACCCAGAAAACTTGCCCAAAACTCAGAAAATTTAATAAAATCCATAAACACATTCCAAATGGGAGAAAGCAAATCGAAAATCTAGGCAGAAGAAGAGCAAATCGAAAACCTAAATCCCAAATCGAAAATCCAAATCCACAAATCAAAAATCCAAATGCGTAAATCATACAACCCCAACTCAAGAAGTAGAAGAGAAGGGTACTAATGGAAGCAGAAATCGATGAAGAGAAGAATAAGAAGAAGAAGAACCCTAAATCCCAAATCCCCAAATCAAAATCTAAAATTCGCAAATCATACAAAACCAACTCAAGACGCAAAAGATCGAGAAGGATTTTAATGAAAGTAATACTAAATGGAAGAACAACTTGACAGAGAAAGAAAAGATTCGATGGAGAGATTGAGAGAGGTATTTAGGGTTTTATTTTTGTGGTTTTTAAATTTAATTGGAAAAAGAAGAAGAAGAAGAAGATGATGATGCAGAAGAAAATGACGAAGAAGAACATAAAGGAGAAGATGAAGGAAAAGGAAAAGAAGGAGAAGAAGATGAGATGATGAAGAAGAAGAATGAAGAAAAGGTTAGCAAAGAGAAAGAAAAGAGCGTCGAAGGAGAGAAAGGATTTTTAGGTTTTTTATTTTTAATTTAATTTAATTTTTTTTTTATTTTAGTAATTTAATTTATTTATTAAATTATTAAAAAATGTGACACATGGTCGAGTAAGAATTTGACACGCATAAGCCGTTTGCCACGTCAACATAAAAGTTAACGGACATTAACGGAAGGACCGAAAAAGAACCAGTCAAATAGTTTAGGGACCAAAAACGTACTTTTAAAAGTTTAGGCACTAAAAACAGAATTGAGTGAAAGTTTTAGGACCAAAAATATATTTAACCCAAAAAAAAAATTCAGCATAAAAAAAGTGTGTGGGATGTAAGTAAATAGTAGTGATACTTCTAACATTGTTCGGTAACCATATAATTTTGACTAGATCCGATGTACACAGAAGATGAAAATTAATGAATTTAGATTTTTTTTAATATTTAATATTAATAAATTTAAATTGTTAATATTCTTAGTCAACTTTTTGAATATTGCATTCAAGTACATTCCTTGTATGTCCAATTTAAGACCATCAATATATGCATAAATTATAGTTTATTTTAAATCATAAAAAATGAATGACTTTAGAATATTTTGAAATATTTAATATTTCTTAATAGGGAAATATTCTTAGTCTATACATGTACATTCCCAATGTGCGTGTCCAATTTTAGACAATAAATATATGCAAATTATAGTTTAATTTAAAGAGTAAAATACTTCTTTGATAATGACCTATAACAAAGATAGAAATGTTTTCATTACTAAACTCTTTTGTTAAATTGATTTTTTTTAGTAATAACATTGAATGAGATTTTTGTTGTTAATTCAAAGTTTCAGATTTCTTTCCTTTGTCATGGGACGTTTTTTTTTTTTTTTTACTTAAAAATAATTGAATTTGATGGTGAGTAGAGAATTGAATACTATTTTTAATTGAATAAGATGAAAATAAGAAACTAATTATGTTTGGGCTGATTACTATGATAACATTCACTTTGTCCATCTTCTCTCTTTTCTATGATTATTATATTAAGTAGCTCAAATAGCTTCTAATTAAGAAATCAAAATTTAATTATCTTCTATTTTTTATTATTTCAAAAACACGGATAAACATATTTAAAACTTTCAAATTTGTTTTTTTATTTAGATAATGATCATTATACAAACTTAATAATAACAAACGGGCGGTACTTTATTTCAAAAAATCATATTGCGAAATTTTCTTTTTTTAACAAAACAAGATTATTTTGTTGCGTTATGGAATGCCACAACTAATTATGCTTTAAAACTGCCTCGTTGTTGTTGAATAAAAATAAAAATTACATGATTGATACAAGCACAAGTTTATTTTTAATTAGCATTGTATCTTATATTTAATATGAATATGTTCATTTTCCCCCCATCTTTTATTAAAATTTGACTCGTGCTTCAATATGTACTTTTCATTCGTGGATAAAGTGATAATATGAAACCTTTAATTTTACTAGGCAAGAAGCCAATTACCTATTGGGACTGATGCTATCAAAGACCCATCCAAAAAGATAAATTGCAAGTGGGTTGCACACCAAAAAGGATTTTACCAGTTAAATTTTTATGAGTTCTCATCAAATGCCTCAATGACCCATTATATTCTTTATCTAAAATGCCTTTGCTTAACAAGGTTCGTGACCAACAACTATAAACCCAAGGATGAACTCATACCCATTGATTGCTTAGCCTTTACCACTAAGAGTCACACAAGCCTCCATTGTTAGCCAACAAAATCATTTAATTTCTCAATAATCTTACATACTCAACAGACCTAGATCACACATCCCAAACTCATTCTATTTATCTTCCGTACAAGATTTTGTTTTTTGTTTTTCCTTTTTCCTTATAAAAAATGATATTAAGAAAGAATATGTTATTTCTAAACATTCCTTTTTTTATGAGCAAAATAAAGAATGATATTAATAACAATTTAGCGCGTAGTAATATATTTGTCCTAGATATGGAATTTCTATAACTAGATTACAGGCATATAGTACATTTTTGTTGCCATGGGTTACTTCCTTATAATTAGAGTGGGCAAAATGGGTTGGCTCATTAGGATTAGTCCGATTAACCGATAAAATAGACGGGTTTGAGTATTCAAATTCAAGCCCGAATAGAACTGGGTCTTTTTAGTCCACCCTATAAAAGCCTGCAACAAATGGGCTCGGGCTAAAAACACCCGTAGATTAGAGCTATTGCCTGATTAATTTTTTTACAAGAAAATGTTACTTATTAAGTGTGCACTAGATTAAAAAATTACATATTAGTTTACAACTCATACAAAGCACAAGATAAAAAAAAATTGAGAATAGATAAAAAAAAGAAGTTAAATACTAGATATTTTTTTGCTGGTCAATTGTAAAAGTTAAGCAGCAAATTAATCGCTATTGAGCAGGAAAGTTATGTTATATTGCTTTTAAAATCTGTGCAAATTATTGGCTATTTCTTGCTTCTTTATATAACCAAAATTGAACTATGCTTTGTTACCTTCTCATTGAACAATCTTTAAGAATCCAGAAAAGTGTAAATTTTTTAGTATCAAGTCTATGGTTTTTGACAAGAGTGGTGGTGGGTAAGGGAATTAGGATCTTTGCGCAGATTTTTTTCAATACTATATAAATTAACCTAGCAATTAATGCACTTGGAGATTAGAACCCACCATGAATAATATTGAAACATTAGATTCAACTTAAAGTGTTTAGCCATTTTTACCGCATTTAACAATAGCTGTAGAAAATATTTTAGTCAGTTTCAAGGCTATGTGGTAGCAGTAAACAGGTTTGAACTTTGAACTACAATATGGTTTTTCCGCACAAAAAGAATAAGATGATCTATAGAATTGGGTTTATTTATAAACTCAAACTTCCACCATTAGTCACAATTGACAGCTTGTTATTGAATTAAGGCAAAGAAAAAGAAAATCTGGTTTACTCAAATCAAATTGTGCATAAAGAAAAAATCTAGAGTAAAATTAAGAATGCATCTTTATATTGAACTTTTATTACATGGAATCAAATGGAATAGGAAAAAGTGAAAACAAAAGTTTTGCGGAGATTTATCTCTTACTTCATATTTTAGTGACAAGCAGCAGCAAAGGTGAGCAAGAGGAGTGGAACTAAAAGACTTCAAATGTATTCCCTTTCCTCTTTCTTTGTGTCTTTCACTAATTATTCCCTTTTAAATCAAATCAAAACTCAGTGCTTATTGGTATCATATATTCACTGATATGGAACCCAACACTAGTTGCTATCTACATATGTTTTGGGAAACAGAGAGCAATATTTCTTTAGCAAACAAAGAACACTACATAAGTTGCAGCAAACAGAGAATCAAAACAGGAAAATAATGGAGCAAATTTTTTGAGAGCAAAATTATGCAGCAAATTTTCTTGCTTTCCTGTGAGCAAAAGTTTTTTCTCATCAGTAGATGAATACAAAGTGCACTTTAAAAACACACTAGCACCAAAAGATAATCTAGAGTATATTAAAGGTGAATTACCAGAAATATTCGGGTATTGTACCCTGATTACAGATCACCAAAATCTTGGATAATATAAAAGATGGACTCAACTAAACACCTATAATAGACCATTACAAAATACCAACAATAGTCCATCACAAAACACCAAAAGATGGACTCAACTAAACAGATAATCTAAAGCATTACAAAACATAAAAATTGGTCCATTTTTAAAAACTTTAGTTGCAAGTAGATTGTTGGGTCCCCAAAATATTGTTGGCCTTCTTTCTACTTTTGTTATCTTTTGGACACTTCCTCTTTGAGAAACCAGCCGCAGAGCCTTGTGAAGACATGACAACAAGAGAAGTGGCTATTGACTCTGTCATAGTTGGTCCTTGTGTCTAAGTCACAATAGCTGTAGGTCCTTCTGTATGAGTCACAATAGCAGCAGGTCCTTGTGACTCTGTCATAGTGCTAGCATCAACATCTGGTTGTGGCACATGTTGATGGCCCTACATAAAGAATTATAAAATTGGTACCAGTACCTTTACAACATCAGTATTATAGAAATTGAATTACAAATTGAATTACAACATCAGTTCTATAGCATGACACATGTAGTTACCTTATTCCCTTCAACTAGAATCACCCTATCAACAACAGTTTTCCATTTGCAAGTTCTGATATTATGTCCAGCTAATCCACACCTGCATTTTCCTTTTGTGTCTGGCTTTGGAAGCTTGGGAGGATTAGCATGCCTAGACTCACCATTTGCCTTGATTCTTTGTTTTTTGGGTCTACCTGGAGCCCTTCTCAGATAAGGTGGGTTGATGGGCTAAGAATCATCTTTTGGCCATAAGTTAGGACCATTTGAAGGCATGATGATATGGGTATAAGTATTCATGAAGACAGGCTTCCTGCATCAATATAATGTAATATGTTAACAAATGCAAGGGAAAGACATTTATAAAATGTAATATGATGTGTTACAGTTTGTTACCTATGACAAGGATAAATAAAATCTTCTATCTTTTGGTGACTAAACCGCGTACAAGCAATTGCATGACTACAAGGGACTCCAGATAAATCCTAAGTCCTACATGAACATTTCTTATCCTCCAAGTTAATTGTAAACTTTTCATGCACATTTGACACTTCAAATAATGAATACTTTGCATTACCAGACCATTCAGGAGACCACCTATCAGCTAGTTTGGAGTTTTTGATAAGTTTCTGGTTGATCATAGGACAATGTCACCCCTTGTTATAGACCTAACCCGCAAGAGAGGCACATGCTATGCCCACATGGGTGGCTCACGCCGTTGGAACCATGTCGTGTTCACCACAACATGGGCACCCAACTTAAGGCCTGGGAAGCTCCACCTCCACGTGGGGTCGGTTATAGATCCGTACTTACCGCCGCAATTCACGGGGATATGACAGTGACATGTTTGACTTTAGTAGCCTAATGAGCTCTATAAATACCTGTAACATATCTTCATTTGGTACGCTTTTACTACTTGATATTTGAGTTTCCTACACTGTGAGAGCTTACTGACTTGATCGTCGGAGTGCTTCTAGGTACCCCTCACCGTCAGGTGAGTGGCCAGAGGACTCAAACCACCGCACCGGAGGCCAGATAGGAGGTCATGGCCGTCATGCTCAAAGCATGATAGATCATTGGCGCCGTCTGTGAGGAAGATATTGTTCTTCTCCGATTTATTCATCTTATATCTTTTTTTTCTGGTTTTCTGGTGTTCGCAAGGAAAAGACTGTCGGAGTCAAGAAACCTAATCTTTACATTTGATCTAATCGTATCTATCGATTAACAAGGTGAATTCTGGACAGTTAATTGGTGGAAATCTGGTTTCCAACCGATTAACCGGTGGAAACTGGGTCTTAAGGTTATAATGCTAAACTCAGTGGAACAACATTTTCTGCAATATGTGGAGATGTGCGAAAAAAGGAAACACGGGGAAGTGTGGACAACAATTTGGTTGGCTATGATATGGGGCATTTGGTGGTGGAGAAATGAGAATGTATTCCAAGAAGGGGAAAGGGAAGCCAATAAGGTGTTAGAATTAATCTAAGTGAAAGTCAGACAGTGGATTTTAGCAAAATTTGAAAGAGCCATGTTTACTTTTGTTGCGTTCCAAAAATATAGGAACCACGTAAAATAGAGGTACCTGGCTAATGATGACGGGATCCACATGAAGAATTGTGATTTTCGAGCGTTCCGGCAGCGCTCCACGACGACGGATGGGGGACCTGCAGACACTTCGACACTCAAGTCAGTGTCCGTTTAGGGTCAGAGTAATTATATTAAGTTAATAGCATACATGCCATAGTGTAATGTGTTATATTTATAAAGAGCTATTTGAGTCTGCAGATTATATTTTGGGCCTCAAAGGCCTTGTCTCTAGGTCTAGTCCAATATTAATAATAGCTATAATATCGTGCCCGACATGGTATTTACGACCGAGATATCTCTTAATTCTAGTCCACAACAACTTTCAATGATTGGAGGGTGCAACCAAGGCTCTATTTTGATCAATGAGTGAAAAAAGGGAAGTCTTGACTAATATTTCGTAAATGTAATTGTGCAAAGATTTTTTGCTCCCTACGGGTGGATATTGATGTAAAGAGTAATGGGTATTTTTTGGTATAATAAGGGATAACAGAATATTGATTAAGATAGTTGGGTGGGTGGAAAATAAGAAAACAAGATATTCCATACACAAATGAAACTGGACTATTGGCACCACTGGTGCTATCTATAGTAACATATTTATTTTTTATTTTGCTGATAAAAAAAGTACAGGGTTCTCCATAGATGTATTCATAATCTCTCTGTTGATTGATTTGTTCATATAAAGAATATCCTATTATATGCATTAAACTTATGTATGGGGCTATAATGTTTAATTAGATTTTACAACATTACATTCATTGAGTGGAAGGTAATCAAGTCAATATACAATTAAGTTAAACCATAGTTAACGGTTAATCTTTTAACGAGGTTAATAAAATGGGGCATAGTAGTATTTTTGGTCAAATTTAGGGTAGAGTGCTATTTCATCGAATCTGAGGAGGAGTTATTAATGCAATTTATCCTATGTTAAATGATTTAAAAGAATAAAAGATTCATCTCTGTAAAAAGTAAATAAGAGCAGACCAAGAAAAGCTTCTACATGGGAAGGTGGCGGGATCAACACGAGAAGCCGCAAAAACATCCCGGCAATGGATAAGCATCCCTTGACTTCTCACGAAATCATGTAAGTTGTTAAAAGTTTTCTCGTCATCGTCTTCAAGAAAACCACACTTCAACTCGCTATACACCAGGGATTTGGAATAGTGGTCCACTGCCTAGTACAAAGGAAACAGGGGCTGACGTTTAGCATTCTCCCAAAAAGGAAGAAACCCCTTGTTCTTCGGTGTAACCCTCACATTCATATCGGCACACTTTGACAGAGTCATCCCACGAGATAAACATGTAAGGGACATTTTTCCGATGACGAAGAGATACCCAAGACCTTTTGGTGAAACCTTGATATGGGCCAAATAGGTACAAAAACAGGTTGGAAGAATACTTCCATTCATCGCCCAGCAAAAAACTTCGAAGGCTTCCATAAACGCCCAGCCATTAGGATGAAGCTGATAAGGGGCTAGATAGAGATTGCGAAGGACTTATATCTGAAAGTATGAAAAGGGGAAACGAATGCGAAATTGGTAAAACATGGCCATGTAGAAAGGTTTCTCTCTGGCCATGGCGGCGATACAAATTCTCTCATCCTCTCCCAGGATTTCTAGAGTGCAATCAAGAGAGGGATTTGACGTGTAAGAATTGTCAGGAGTGTTAAGCCCATAATGAAAACACTTCTTCCACTCTGCTTCCACAAGTTTTAGCAGTTTTTGTTTGTTATTGAGCAGGTTTGACTTAGCCAAGGAGTAGGAACCCATAGTAAGTTATTGATATTGCGAATGTTCTCCCACTCAGGCCTCATTTCCTGAAGTTAATGAAAACAGCGGCTCGTTGACGTGATCGCTTGGGTGCCATATCTACAAGTTTACAAGAGGAATAGTTAGATCCTGGAAGAGAAGAACTTGGAGTAGGAGATTGCGAAAGGCAGTATGTCGGGTCTGATTCAGAATCTAAAGAGTCGGTCATAGAAGATGACAAGTCAACGGGGCTTTCTGGGTTACTTTCGGGATCACGAAAGATAGGATTGGTTAATATTAACACATGACCGTCAACAAGATTCTCTTTATCAGAATTCTCTGAAGATTTCCTAGGGGCAACTGCGTAGACAAGGGATTCTGGGTTCAAGGTGCCGAAGGAACCACTAACATGTTGGGTAACCGACTCTCCACTCTTAGATTTTTGGGGCGTATACACCCAGAAAGCTTGAGGTTCGGAAAAAATGAGGAGTATTAACGGAGCACATACCTCTCACGAGGTCAGGATTTGGAACTCTTAAGGGTCTTGAAATTCTATTCGCCAGAACCTTAAGATCCTTGGTATTACATGAATCGGAAGAGGAACTGCTCAAAAGGACTGTGATTTGGCCTTCCATTGAAAGGGGGCAGAACACTAGAGAAATAAAAGTAAGGAATTTGAGCCCTAAGAAGCATATTCAAACACACGATATAGAAATGACAAGTAAAGAAAAGACATAACAATGCAAGGAAAAAATGTAGTACCTGGTTGAAAAGGAAACTGGAACAAGGATGATTGAGGAATCTCCAAACTAAAGTGGTGCTCGTCAAAGAAGAAGAAGAAGAAAAACAGATGAATGATACAGCATGCAAAGAAGGAGGAGAGTCGAGAAGGAAGGGTCGCTGTTATAGAGAGAAGGATTTTTGAAATCCTCAGTACGACCCACGGGAAATTGGCTAAGAGTAGGAAAAGTTCTCTTTAGCCCAAGTATTAAAAAGGGAAAATCAAAACCATCCCCTCGCATTAATGAGCGAATGGCTCGAGACTGCGCGCAATCATCACTTCCGTTACCCTATAAAGGCGCGAACCCTCAAGCGCCCCCAAATGAAGATCAATTGTTTTTACCTGACATCAGCACCGGGAAATGTACGAGTTCTCAATCAACCTATCCCAGAAGCAAACCGACATGTGAGATACAACTCGCCGACTTACCGAATGACTTGGGGGGAGACTTGCATTTATGATAACCCGGTCACGAGTCACATGTCACCATAAGCATGACAAGGTGCAACCCACCAGACAGACGGAATACCAAGTAACCTACGGGATATAGCGAGAACCATGGGCCGTGCCGAGACATGACTTTCCAGGCCCACTACGACCCACGACCAACCCTAATGCACCTGATATAAATACATCTCTGAACACACCATGCAAGGTACGTAACATTCTGATATACCGCAATAACCGAACTCCAATACTGACTTGAGCGTTGGAGTCCTCGCAGGTGCCACACTGCCGCCTTTGGAGCTTGGACGCCGAGCTTTCTGTCCTCCGTTGGTTGAAAGCATCATCAACGTAACATGCCCAGTATCTCCGCCAGGTACGATCACAACAAAACATAAAAGAGAAAATGAGAAATATGTTTGAGGTGTGTTTCATCGGTACAATGAACTACCTATTTATAGGCGAACATACAATCTGAATAATGAATAAAATAATTTCAACAAATCAAGTAATATCATATCAAATCCTAAATCTAATCTTATTATATCAAATTCCTAATATTACAAACCAATTATAACATTACAAATAGGGATGGCAATCGGACCCAGACCCATAAGGTATCCGCATAAATTATCCATCGTGAGGAGGGTATTTACCCAATAAAATGGGGAATGGTCCGGGTCCGGGTAATTACCCGCATTTTTTATTGAGGATGGGTGCGGGTACACGTACCTTAGTACCCACCCTGCCTCATACCCACATACATAAGTATTATATAAAAATTATTATTATTTATGATTATGTTACCTGAAAAATTAAACTATGATAATAACTATTGTATTTCTTCACTTCTTTCATTCAATAATTTTAACTTCTTAACCTAAAACTAAATTATACTAATATATTTTTAAAAAAAAGTCTTGGAGAGCTCCACATAATACTTACATGAGTATTATTATATTCTATTTAAAATTGTATTATGTTTCGTAACTATTTACTTTGTAACTTTAGATTCTAAACCATATCATGTTTAATAACTAATTACCTTATGCCTTTATGTGTTGAATTTGAAATTAGATAAATGATTATCAATAAAATTTTTAGATAGTTTGTTCATTAATTTATATATTTCTAAGTTTTAAAAAATACTTTTTTTATTTTTTAGATATTTAAATTTTAATACTAACCAAATTTAAATATTAAAAAGAACTCTTGTTTTAATATTTTATAGAAAAAAATAGAAGAAAATGTATTTTATTTAGTTAAACTGCGGGTATTGAGTACGAGTACGAGTATTTAGGTACCTAGATGGTATAGGAACGAGCATTAAAATCACTACCCACATGGGGATGAGGCTGGATACAGGAATTTTTTAAAAACATGGATATAGGAACGGGTACTTAAGTACCCTACCCAAACCCTACCCAGTGCTATTTGTAATTACAAATCAATTATAATATTATAATATATATTAAATATATCAACAATAATAATTTAAAATATATTAATTTAATCATTGCACAAAATTGACTATAGTATATCAATAAAGATTTTTAGCCAACCTTTTTTGGCCAACCATTGGCCAACCCTAATATTTTAATATTATTTTAGATCAACATCCTTCACAATCTTTTTTCAATTATTTTTATTCAAAACACCAAATAATATTAAAATATTGAGATTGGCCATTAGTTGGCCAAAAAATACTTTATATTCACATTCTCAATTTTTTATTGTTATTATTTAATGTGTAATTCCAATACAAAATAATAACTTTGTTCTTATTTGATTTTTTATTTTTAGAGATTTGTATAAAAAAAAATTTTAAAAAATAAATATAATATATTTTTAATATTTTATAAACTCTTTATATTTCCTCTTATAAACTAAACATAAATACATTACTTTTTAGTTTATTCCCTCGCACATTTTTTGTTTTTATATCGACCAAACACACACTACACATTACACTACTCCTAAATTTACTATTTATTCTACCCCACCGGGATTCGAACGAACTCCTCTCCTTGAGCTCAAAAAATTTCTCCTTATGTCACTTGAGCTACAAACTCTCGATCCCCTCCCACATTCTTTGAAGTAAGCTCACGTATAAAATAAAAAAAAAATACACAAAATAAAAATGCAAAGTAAATATACCCTTAAATTGTCTCTACTTTCATGTTCATTTCTTCGTTAATTGTTAGTTAACCTAACCTATAAATTTGTTTATTGTCCAAAAAAGAAAAACTTACAAATTTGTTTGCGAAGAAGGCAGTTATTAGGTGAGCTATTTTTCACCGTTGCGGTGTCGGTATTGATATATAATGTAACGTATAATGTACTAATGTAATAATTAGTAATGTAATCATAATAAAGGAAACGATATTGGATGCAGATACGGTTTAATGTTAAGAAAAATATTTAATGCTTCTTGTTTTATAAAATAAACAACTTAATATTTTAATATATTATTATTTTCATAATTAATTTTCACTTTTATTCTTGAGATTAGTTTCTCTCTCCATACTCCACATTAAGGGTATGTCTGGGTATTTTAAATCCAACATATGTTAAATGGTTTGATTTTGTACTTACAAAAGTTTTTTATTCTTTTTCTAATAAAGAAAAAAAGTTTTGATTCTTCAGTTAAAAATTGAACATTGTGTCAAAAAGGTTAAAAATCGTTTTTTAAAACTAAAAATTATGTTAAAAATAACTTCTCACACCAAATATACTCAAACGATTATGTTTCAGACAATCAATTCTTTTTCACAATTAATCTAAACACACCATAACTCTCTCCTTTGAGAATATAACTCTCTCCTTTGAGAGTATAATTGGAAGAAAACAACTAATACAAACATTAAAATTGTAAAGTGAATTAATTAAAAAAAATTAAAATGGCTAATGACAAGTATTGTGAAACCCAAGGAATACTTCTTTTTGTTGGAGACTATAGTAGTTAATTCAGTTTTCTAGTATTTTAGAATAGACGGTGCTTTAGCAATTTGTTGAAAGTTTTAAGTGTACTTAAGGAGTGTTATTTTGTCCATCACATCGATTTTTTGGTTCACCACACGTTGTTATTTTTTTTTTCAATTTTGCCCTTCGCTCGGTAATTAATCCCCGTTTTTCAACATAAAAAGAGACATCTGCGCACCACATTTGAAACAGAGATTAATCCCCATTTTAAAATTCGCTCGGAGATTAATCTATTTATTGCAACTTAAAAACCTTAGCTCGGAGATTAATCTCCATTTTTCAACTTAATTTCAATACTATATTTTTATACAGAGATTAATATCCGTTTCCATACAGATATTAATATATGTTTCCATTCAGATATTAATATTTGTTTTTCTACAATTCGTCCTTTTCAAACCGCATGAATGACGAAGAAAAAAAAAACCTTAATTCTAACTGTATTAATGTTAGAAAACAATGTTGGTGATCTTGGTTTAGTTACATATAGAGTATTGAGTGTGTCAAAATTTTGAGTTTTCCAATTTAATTTCATCACTGTATTTTCATGCCGAGATTAATATCCGAGCGAGAATCAAAAAAACATGGATTAATATCTGTTTGGCTCAAATCTGGATTTAAAAATATAACTTTACCAATTTTCCAAAATCACCAACATTGTTGTTTGTCATTAATATAGTTGGAATCAATAGGTTTTTTTTTTTTCTTCGTCATTCATGCTATTTGAAAATGATGAATTGCAGAAAAACAGATATTAATATCCGTATCAAAACGGATATTAATATCTGTACGGAAACGGATATTAATCCTTGTATGGAAATACAGTGTTGGAATTAAGTTGAAAAACGGAAATTAATCTCCGAGCGAAGGTTTTTAAGTTGTAATACAGAGATTAATCTCCGAGCGAATTTTAAAACGTGGATTAATCTTTGTTTTAAATGTGGTGTGTAGATGCCTCTTTTTAAGTTGAAAAACGAGGATTAATCCCCGAGCGAAGGGCAAAATTAAAAAAATAATAACGGCATATGATGAACAGAGAAATGTGAGTGGTGGACAAAGTAACACACATAGTTAAGTGAGTGGCATTTTTTATTATTTACAAAATAGTCTCATGCATATATTTGAATAAAAGTGCATGTCTCGTTTAATAAATTGAATCCCTCTTTCATTAATCTGTTTTTGTTCTTTTGTCTCTTTCTGTTTTTGTCATTCTCCATTAGCAAGCTCACTCCTGTGGGATAGAGTTCCAACACTTTTAAGTGTGTACACATTTTAATACAATATCATTAGCTCTAATGATATGCATTATCTACTCACCTCTTTCTTTTTTCTTCTGATCTGGGTGTGTTTAAAAATTTAAATCTTATTTATAGGTAAAACTAAAAGTTTACAAAGATCTAAGTTATTTTTATACTTTCTCCGTTTTGAAATATTAGTCACTTTAGTAAAAAAACTTGTTCTAAAATATTTGTCACTTTTATATTATCAATGCTATATTTTTTTATTTATTTTTATAGCAAATAAATATTGAGTAAACCTCAAAGTCAATGATAAATTTAGTTTATCTATGTACTTTTTGTTAGATTCTAAAAAAATTAATTGTTCTTCTTATATAAAATTCCCTAAGGTAACTAATATTTCAGAACGAAGAGAATAAAAGACTCTTCTAAATACGAGACACAATAGTCTTGCTATTTTGTTTGAAAAATAATTTTGGTTAACAATTTAATCTCTATCACTTATTTTAGTTTGGTCTTTACACTAAAAAACATTGTTTTAGTCCCTTTATATCCCAACATTTATGTTTCTGTCCTTGCTATTTTATTTTGGTCTCTATGCAAAACATTTTTTATCTTAGTCCCTAAACAAAAAGAATGTTTAGTCACATATTCTTGTACTTCGCAATATTTAAACACTAAAATAATAAACAATGTCAAATCTATGGACAAAAAACAAAAAATATTATCAACTATACAAACCAAAATCAAATGTTGAAAAAAAAAAAAAAGAAACAATCAAATGAAATGATAGAGACTAAACTATAAATGGTGACACCTGTAGAGACTAAAACGAAGTACTTTTTCATTGTAAGGACTGAAACAAAATGATTGAGATGGAGAAAGACTATAATTACTCTCTCTGATCTTTTTTATAAGAAACATAGAACAAATTTCACACACGCCAATAAAACATATTTAATAATGTTTTCATCAAGTAATAAAATGGTAAATTTGAACATTATTCCTAAATTGTCGATGTAATTAATGCATTCACTTATATAAGAAATTAGTAACTTGCTCATTATTAATTTAGAGTAACAAAGTATTTTTATTCTTTCTTAGCAATTAATACGCCTAGAAAAGGTGCTAAGGGAGCATTTGTTTCAAAGTTTACAAAAACATTCTCGGTAATGTATATTTGGAAATGTGAGATTCTCAAGTCCCACATCGACCAGAAAGAGGGCCACCATAGAGTATATAAGTGGTGTGACAATCCTCCTGCTATGAGCTATCTTTTGGGAGTGAATTAGGCTCAAACCCAAATTTTTAATAAGGTTTAAAAAAAGTTTCTCGGGCATCATTTACTCCCCGGAATGTTTTTCCTATGTATTTTCTATAATCTTATTCCCATGGTAAAAGGTGGATAAATTTCTTTTTCATGAAAATATGGGCAGTTATTTTATATTTAACTTGTAACTTCCACTTTTTTATTTTTCTTTTTTGGAAATTTTATTTGAAATTCAAAAAATATTCCTAATGATGTTAATTTTATCAAACACTCTCTTATAAAATGCTTTAAAATACACATTTTTAAAAATATACAAATTATCAAAAATAAGATACCTAAAAATATTTTTTATTCCTAGAAGTTAATGCCCTCTAAGTTGTCAATGTTATGTGTCTAATTCATTTTATATATACATATATATTTATTAATCTATATAATTGCATTACATTATTGTCCTTCTACTTGTTATTTTTTACTTTTTTATTGATTAATTAATTAAAATAAATAAATAATATTATATGCAATAAAAATGTTTTCATATTATTACATAAAACATTATTGTAAATCAAATAGATTTTAAATTTTATTGAAATTTTTTCAAAGATTCCTAGGAATAAAAAATAAAAATCAAACAACTTGTTTAAAATATTTGGGAATAAACATTATTCAGAATGTATTCTTGGGAATAAAATACCTAGGAATGTATTTTCAAAAAAAAATCACTTTTATCTCTTATAAAAAGGATCGAAAGGAGTATTAATTTAACAAATAATTTTGGTATATCATCAATCTATGTCAAGAAGATGAATTTTCATACTGCAAATTTTACGGCTCGTTTACCGTACATTTTTATTTTTTATTTTATGTGTTTGGTTCTTGAATAGGGAGAGAAAAGATTAAAAGGTAACGTTTTTATATTTGGTTTGAAATGAGATATAGAGATTTTATAAAACATTGAAAATAAATTGTTATTTTTAATATTTACTATACAAATTTTTCAAAACAAAAAATAGAAAACAAGTGATAGTCTTTTATATTACAATTACTTATAAAAATAAAAAATAAAAAATAAAAAAAATGAAAATGCCCCTTATATGCTAAAATGAACACATTTAACAAATGTCGGACATCCTTCCAAATGCAACTAAAACAAGGTGGCCAAATGCAACTAAAGCAAGATGGGTTATACTTGTAATAGTTCTCTCCACAAAATCTCTTTGGAGTTTTTAATATGTTATACTTATAACAGTTCTCTCCGCAAAATCTCTTTGGGGTTTTTAATATGTAACAATTTTCGATGCTACTATTCAAAAAAAACAAAGATAGTTTACTTTTTATTTTTACTATTTTATCTATTCTAAATGCTACTATCTAAAAATAGATGGTATCATTCCTAATTGGGGTGAGGTAAATCCTTGCACCCAATCTCTAAAGCCAAAATGGAAAAAACCCTTCAAAGCATCATTCTGCTCAACTTTAAGGGGAAAAAAAAAGATTATTACCAATGTTAGCCTCTTGATAGTCTTTTACTAAAGAAAAATTTCTTACTTCCATTAAATCTACATTGAAATTCAAAATCACTACAAACAAAAATATTTTTGGGCAAAAAATAACTTTACAAATTCAGGCACATACAAATGACCCCCCAACCCATTCAACCAGCAGCAATTGGTTTGGATGCTGTCCTTTTTTGGAACTTCCAGTTAATAGTCTTTCATGTGATCAACAATATGTTAAACTTCTCTACTAACCTAATTCCCTACTAGTCAACTCTCATCAGTCCATTTAATTACACTTTAATCTAAACGATATGTTACAAACTCGTAATCCATTCTGAAAACAGCAAGTGATCAACAAGAGAGAAGCCAAACCCAAATTCAAACAGATGCAAAATCTTTCACACTGCTAGCATACTAGCAATTCTATTGCATTGACAAGGATTATCTCCCAAATTGTGCTTATTTGTTCTAATGGGACACAAGAAACATGACAAGAAAAAATGGAAAAGACATGGATCACTGATGTACTATAATAATAATATTCTGATGAGAAACACGCATAATTCTACTTCTTGGTTTTACTTTTACTTGATTAAAAAGGATACTTGAAGTGTACATTACCATGATGACAAAAGAGGTTTTCAACTTTTCACATCAAATTAGCAAGTTCAGTTATGTCAAAACCAAGTGTTTTCTCAGAAATTAAGCACTTATAATACACTCCAGAAGTCCAGTAATATCCTAGGTTAAGTGAAAAGAAGTCGTGCATGTCATGCTGTTTTGACCCTAGACCTAAGTCTGGAAGCAATGCTGTTTGTGCATGGTTTGGAGGCAGAAGCTAGCGGCTTCACAGCAGAAACTCAATTTTTTCAAGCTGAAGGGGCTTAATGGTATCTGAACGCTCAACTTTTTCAACCTGATCTTGCTCACCAGAAAAAAGCAACGATCTCTTAGACGAATTTTCTTCAACATTATGAGTTTCAGTTACTACAGTCGCATGGACCTCATGAGACTCTTTCATCATGCTGTCTGAACACTCAACTTCTTTAAGCTGATCTTGCTCAACAGGAAATAGCAATAATCTCTTTGCGGAACTTACTTCACCAGTATGAGTTTCAGTTACAACAGCCTCATTGACCTCACGAAACTCATTCACATCCAATTCAGAGAAAGGTAGCAACCTTTTTGCTGAAACTTGATTGGAAGTATCTGCATTTTTCTCCACATCTACATTTTTCCCTGCATCTGCATCTGATCGCCGGGTTTGAATGAGGTAGTGTGCAACTGATTTGTAACCCAATGCTGATATCTAAAATAAGGAGAAATCGGAGATTAGCTTCAACTCAATCATCAGAGAAACAAAGTAAGGGAGATCGGTGAACCAAATTCTATTTATTAAGAGTTAGGAATACCCTTTTATACAGAGTACCAGTCGGAGCCCATCCTTTTGCTTGACGGCATAAACTACAGTTGCAAATTCCACGACAAACCGGACATATCCAAGTTGGATTCTGCAAGGCTTCAAGTACATGCTCCCCATATCTACAAAAAGGAAGCATCGGATCAGAGTATGTGTATGCTCATGGAATATTATACTGAAAATCATGAGAAAGGAACCACGTGTTGTGACAAACAAGTATATTCCATATTGACTGCCAAATGTTTCCAGTCAAAATATTTAAAGCATAGTGATATGTAGGATGTACCATAAATCCTGAAAACAGCTTTAGATTCAAACATGTGTGAACTATGACAATATTTTCTTTTATATTTTGAATCATATTTTTTTATATTTATCATTAAATCGACATGATCAATGATTTGATGAAGATGGGTTGCAGAGTGGCTTAAATTAATTAACAAAATGACCACCATAAACATTTCAAGTTCTTAACTGTCATGAAGATGATATAAATTGAGAAATTTTTCTTTATTTGAGTGAAATAGTAGATATAGTTGTAGAAGACCATATGTGTATTAATGATTTGCCATATTGAAAAAAAAAAAAAAACAGCATACAGTTGTAATTTAAAGAAGATCCCAAAGACAGGATTATATGGTTCAAATGGCATATTTGCAAATATAACATAATTAAAAGATTCACAGTTCCATTCTACGAACATGTATTATTGACACGAGGCACCTTGTGGTCAAGCAGCATTGCCAAAGTGATCTAAAACTTGTTTTACTATTCCAGAGATCAAAAGATAACGCTAAAAACTAGGGTATCAACAATTCAACATTATCCAAATTTGTCTAAAGAAATATCCTACGTCCTACCAAATCAGCAAACTAGGAGACTGCAGTATCTCTTACCATACAAGTTAGATGAAAGAAATATGTTGTGCATAGCATACCTCATATACAAGCAATCTCCACAAAACTGCCCCTGGACCATGTTGCATTGGCTACAGTGTGTACGATAACCAAGAGTCTTTTGCCTGCAAAATAATATTTCACTCTAGTGAACAAGTTCATTAACAAAAAAGAAATAAAGAAAACCAGATAGATGGATAGACTACATAAATTAATTCATCACATAAACGAGGTCATGGTAAAAAATGTTATTTTTCCATAGATCACGGGAAAAAAGAAAAATCCAAGTTTCTCCAAAGCATATTGAACTCAACTTTTTTTTCTTGGCATAGCAATCAAATATGTGAAAAAAATATCTATGTTTGCAGAGATATCAACTCTATCAAATATTTCAGATCGGGAATCGAGTTTCATTGGGTTTGTGTGCTTAATTGTGTATTTAAACATTTATTCTATCAAAAGAAACTATACCTAGGTTATACTTCCAACATTATTGACACTAAGTGCATATTTACTTTTCTGTTAGACCAAAGTGGCTCACTTTCTGATAATATATAGACAATTGTGATTTATTTGGACACAAATCTCAACCACCCACTACCAAAGCAACAATTTCTTACTTCTTAAAGTGCGTTCATGTAAAGCCAATGGTAAAAACAAATAAAATGGCCATCCACCACCCTTCCTATGCTTGAATCACCAGAACACGAGCTAGATTTAAAAAATCAACAGAAGTTATCACTCTGCCATTGGATTGTACTAACTGCCAACCCCAACTTACACCAAGTAATGAAAGCAACAATAATAGTATTCTAGTTTCTGCCCCAAGTAAACAAATGCGGTTAATCTATTCAAATTGCCACACTTCCACTAATATATTTACAGTAAAAATAGTGGCATTCTATTTTCAGGGAAAATGGCTTTCATGTTACCTGTAAAGCATGTCTCGAAAGTGGTATCACACATTTAAGAAATGGTAAATATAAGATCATGGCAAACAATGCGCCTTAAACCACTCACCAGCAATATTGGGATCATACTTTGTTGTTTTGAATCAAAAGTGATTTTTCACTCCCAAAAGCACGTTTAACGAAAAGCAAAGCTTGCTTTTTCAATCTTAAAAGCACCTTTCTCAAAAAAGAAAAGGAAAAAAAAAAGATGCAGTTTCATTCCATACTCATTTTCTAGATAAAAGTTTTTACTTTTTATTCATAAATCACTTCATTTTAGATTTAATTTGAATCAAAATCAACCTTACCAAATAAACATCATCCAAAGCTAAATTTACAAGTACTCACCAAACTGTAACAAACATTTTAGTGGAAGTGGTACCACTGCCAATGTTAGTTACTACTTTTGAATCTTATATTTGTTCTTACTAATTTATAAACGGTTTCGCCATCCATGGCTTCTAGGACAACGGTTACAAATGTAAAAAGCTTTTATTCAAAACACAATATTTAGTTTTATTATATTATACACACAAAACTTAATAGTGTTTAGATTTTCTACAAAACACTTTCTAACTTTGCATCTTTGGCTGTTGCCCTTAGATAGCAAATCCAATTTGTAGAAAATAACAACCAACAAATATTTATAATTTGATTACCACTGTGTGGATAGAGAATTAGAGAGGTTCAAGAGCTAACCTGCATTGGTGGCAAGTTTTTCCTCGAACACAGTCATAAATTCGTTTTCCATCCTTCCCATATCCATCGACAAAGAGTGTCCAGCTTTTCTCAGTGTTTCCCAACAGCTTCTCATGTTCTTCAGTGTACACCTCTGGCTTGGCTCCTGCTTCTATCAAAACCTTCCCATTTTCCAGATCCTCACCTTTCTTCGGCACTTCAGAGTAACTAACTGGAGTCACATTCTGCAATCTGAAAACAATAATAAACGTTAGGGAACCAAATGCATCAAAGATTGAATTTTTAGGGCAAAATCAACTAAAACACAAAAGACCCCATACCTTTCGCAAGGGATTTCACTCTTGTGACTTGTTTTGAGTGAGTGCTTAAGGTAACAAAGTGAGGAACTAAGGGTAACTCCAGTCTAAATCAACTAAAGAGATTTAACTCCTCTAAATGAGTGATTAGGCAAATGAGAGAGTATGAGTACACCATAGATACTTTAATTCAACTTAATAGTGAATAAACTTTTACTTTGTGACTCTACACAGTCACTCAGAGCTTCACAGGAGTCAAATCCCTAACCCTAAGTAAATCCCTGACGTTGATTTAAGAGTGAATAAAACCATTACATTCTCACTTTACACACTGGCTCACTTCAGGAGAAGTGAATCCTTTCCTAAGATAAGTGTAGCTGAAAAGGTAGAAAAACAAAGGGGAGAAAAACCTGGCAGATCGGCGAACGGGACCAGAGTGAGAGATCGGCAAAGAAGGAGGGGTTTTGTTCGTGGACGAGGCGCGTCTGGAAGGAGGTTGAGATTTGAGCTTGAGAGAGAGTGAGAGATCGAAAATGCCCAACTTTCCCATTCTCTCGCGGTTTTCGCGGATTCGTTGTTCTCTAGAAAGCTCGTACTCAGAGATCTTGTCGCGTAGGTCATGGTTCGCACTCACCGGCTGAAGCTGAGGCGCGTCGTTGGTGGTGGCGATCGCGGCGGGCTCCGCAGTTCGGCTTCGCTTTCTCAGAGCGGGCATTTTTGTTGGCATTTGAATTTTGAAGCTTGGAGTAAGCAACGGTCTTTTTTTTATTCTGGGGTTTGGGTTTAGAAGGAGGCTCAGTCTGAGTGGTGGGAGGGAGGGAATCTCGGAAACCGAAAATGCTGCTGGCACAATCCCCTCAATTTGTCTTTTGCTCTTTACCCCAATATCAATATGCCTAGTCATTAATATGACTTTTTGAACAATTAATTCCGTAGTTTAATGTCGGTAAAATTGATTTTAGTTTAACGTGATTTTATAGTATTAATTTGGTTTAAAATTGATTTTAAAGTAACGTAATTTATGTTTGTAGATTTTTTTTTTCAAAAATAAGTTTTGAGTAAAAATACAATGTAAATTTTTCAATCCAACGTGAAAGGAAGTCTCACCTTGCTTCTGCCAAAATCAATTTTTACAACCCAAAATCAATTTTAATTTTTTTCTCAACACAAAAAAAAATAACTAATTTAACAATGAAAATCAATTTTAACTCTTCAAAATCAATTCTGGTTCGACCTAACATTTTTCCAAATATGCACTAAATATAACAAATGTTTTATTTACCAATTAAGGTTGGTTGGTTTAGAATTTTTATTTGGTAAAAATTATTTTTGATTAAAGTTTAAAATATTTATTTTTGTTAGATCTTTTAACTTTTGTACCTCAATAATTTTAACCACTAATTTTTATTTTGGTTAATATATTTTTCATTTCTCATTTTATTAAAATCTAAATCAAACAGGTCCTACATGTATGAAATAATTATTTACCATGATGGGTAAGGGTCTGTTTGGTTTTGGTTCAACCGAGGGGAAAGAAAGAATTTTAATAGAGGGGAGAGGAAATGAGGGAAAATAAAAAAATTTGCAGCGTGTTTGATTTAAATGGAGGGGGGAGATGGAAAGTAGTGTTTTCATGTTAGCTTAGAGAGGATGAGAGGGATTTTAAGTCTTAATTTTGCCTCCCCTCCCCTCTCCTCCATTTTCCCCAACCAAACAGACCCTAAATGTTGACTTATCAACTCACAAAATCACAAATTCAGTTTGTGAGTTTCAAGGATTCGAATCTCGCATTATAAAGATGTAATGTTAGTTTGCATCATTCATAACTTTATACTGACGCACCAAATATGCTAACCTAGTGGTAGTTTGCATCTTTGACCAAGTGAAAATCACAAACTGACTTTACATCTCTTATATTTTTATCGTGACCCGTGAAAAACTAAAATTGCAACTTCCCTTCTGATTCAATAATAAGATTAAGGGTCTTACTAAACAATGCATTTAAGACATGTTATTAAAATTTTAAAAAAAATAATTATAAATATACATTATTTCGTCTCTCAAAAATACAAAAAACTAAATTTTTTTAACAAATTTTTACTATATTTGACTCTTTAAAAAGTGTCATAATGACACTAAATAGAATTTGTCTAAAATTAATACTCATTTGTCCTAATTTGTAAGACCCTTAAAAAATTCTTTGTCACATTTTATAAGATTATTTTCAAAATGTTTATGCATAATTAGTTTTTTTTATCAAAATACCCTTATCTACAAACTACCTTTTTTGTAGTTCAAAGACAATAAATAAGATAGATAATTTCTCTCTAATGATAATCGGAGAAGATGAAAGAGAGTAGCGCTATGATTTTAAATTAACTTAAAGGTACTTTTGTCCCAATCATGTAACTAAACTGGTGAACACATGGGAACATGCATGTGTAAGTATGTGCGTTCAATTATGGTCATTGTACTTTCTTATGAACCAACAATTGAAAGGTATTTTTAGAAATTAAGATAAAATATTAGACAAATATACTGAGTTTAACTAAGTTAACCAACTTTCTTAATTTGTATGTATTTTTTTTTAAGAATGTTAACCAAATTTATTCGTTGATTGAGTTTAGAGGAAAATTGGTTAACTTAGTTAAACTTATTAAATTTTCTTAGTTTTTTTTTAAAAAAAATACACATTAATTAAGGAAGTTAGTTAACTTAATTAAACTCATCAAATTTGTATAATAATTTTTATTAATTTTCAAAAATATCATTCAATTAATTTGAACTCATAATGTCACTTCCTTTCATCTTCTTCAATTATTGTTAGAGAGAGAGAAATTGTTTATCTTATTTATTGTGTATTAACTACAAAGAGTCGGTTTGTTTAGACTATTGAACAATGCCAAAATACATTTCTGGTGTCTAAAATGCATTTGTGACAAAAATAAGGGTATTTGGTAAATAAACTATTAAACAATAAATCAATTCTCATTCTCAGGAATGCATTTATGGAGAAGTAAAAAAAAAAAATGTAAGTTGTTATTTCAAGAATACATTTTGAATCGTACTCTAAGTGAAAAGTACTCTAACGGCATTTTTAGGAATGCGTCTAAATAAAATCCATTTTCAGGAATGTATTCTAAACTAACTTTTTCCAAACATAATTCATTCTTCTAAAATCAATTCTATCAAAATTAATTTTTCAAAAAATAATTTAACAAAATCTATTCTAGTGGTAGCTTAACCAAACGGACCCAAAAAAGTTTAGACAAATAGATATTTTAGTGAAAAAAAATTTAATTATACACAAACTTTTCAAAATGATCTTATAAAAAGGGGTAAAGAATTTTTTGTGTTTGAAGAGTCTTACAAATAAGGACTCTAGGAGTATTAATTTTATTATTGAATCCGAAGAAGATTGCAATTTTAGTTTTATATGGATAATGATAATGAAAGAAGAGAGGGAAGGGTTTGGGGGAAGAAGAGGGTTCTAAGTTTTTTTATTTTTTTAAAATTAAAAAACTATTTTTTATTTAAATATATAATTATAATTATCTTATTTATTGACTACTTATAATATAACACGTGACATGTTTTTAACGGAGTTGATCTTTTTCCATTAGTTTTAATCAATAATCAATGGAAAAGATAGATGTGAATCAAGTTATAAAGTTTGAAATTGAGTTAGATTTAAACCTAAAATCTATTAAGATGGTAGAAGAACTTAAGCTAATAAAGAAAAATACCGGGCTAAATACAATTTTTATTAAAAAAAAAAAGAAACATGTTAGAAGTCTCACATCGGCTAGTGATATGACTATTGTTGAGTTTATAAGAGTGTGACAAACCTCATCCTATGAGCTAGTTTTTAGGAGTGAGTTAGGCCCAAAACCCAAGTGTTGGGAAGTGAGTTAGGCCCAAAACCCAAATTTCTAAGAAAACACAAAGTTTCGGTGAAAAAAGACATGAGACAAGAGGTTCATAACTTGAAGATTACAAAAAGCTCATGGTAAACAAAATGACAAGTCACAGCTAAGTTTATGAAAAATGTCCGTTAGACTTGAGGGAAAGCATTAAAAGTCTTACGTCAACTAGATATATGATACGTTAGTGATATGATAATACTCTTGTTACAAACTAACCTACGAGAGAAAGTTATATCCAAACTTAAAATCTGACGATCCTTGCTTTGTAAAAACTCTCCCCAAAAATTTAAAAAAATAAAAAAAGAAAAAAGAAATGGTACTTGTATTTAAATTTCTGGAAGAGAAATTGCTTTGAATTACGATCACCAAACAACACCTAATTAGTACCCAGAAATTTCTTCTTCCCCAACTGCATCAGCTTCCATTATCACGTCATCATCATCATGAATAAAAAACCAAGTAAGGCACCTATGTGACATTAAAACAAATTAAAATTTCCAATACCACATATTTTGAGAAATAATCTACACATACATGTCCATATGTTGATGACCTACCACCCACGAAACTTTATATTCAAATTTCCCTTTCCCTTATTTTTTTCAATTAAAGAAGTGTTATAAAAGGGGTCAAACTCAAAGCAATGATCTGATCAATTAATTTCTCCTCTGACTTTGCCTCTTGCAAAAGTAGTAAAAGCTATGGCATTGAAGTATTGTAACATTAACATCTTTACCATAATAATTTTGTTCTTGCTATTGAATCAAAGCTTTTATGGAAATGTTGCTGCTGATGGAGAAGCATTATTCATCTTTGGAGATTCATTGGTGGATGCTGGAAATAACAACTATTTTCAAACTCTTTCAAAAGCAAACATTCCTCCCAATGGAATTGATTTCAAGCAATCTGGTGGAAACCCTACTGGCCGTTACACTAATGGAAGAACCATTAGTGATATTGTAGGTAATTTTTCTCAATGCCATGAGTTTTTATTATCTGTCTCGCAACATCGCGCTACAATATAATGTCAAAGTATCACATTGCGGTAACAATTGTGTCACATTAAATGCGGTTAAATGCCATCTGATGACAATTATGATTGGATGAAGTTTCAATGACCTCCAAAACTTTTATATTTTGGTGCAATATCGTGTTTTAGATCAAAATTTAAAACCTTAAATGATCTTAATTGATTTTGTTATACCTACGGCTAGAGACTAATCTCTTCTAGTCATGCATATCATCAAAACTGATTTGTTGACATCTGCGAACAAATATTTTTTATACACACTACCAGAATTAACAATTTAATTAAGTTGAAAAACCTCCCCTGCTTATCAACAATTAAACTCTTATTATTTTATGGTTTGATTCTTTTTTTTTATACATAGGAAAATATTTATCGTTTAATTCTAAATATATATAACTTCTTTTCTTTTTCTTTTTTTTTTTCTCTCTTTTCAACATTTTCAGGAGAAGAATTGGGGCAACGAAATTATGCAGTTCCATTTTTGGCACCAAACAAAACAGAGAAAGCCATACTGAATGGAGTGAATTATGCATCAGGAGGAGGGGGGATTATGAATGAAACAGGAGCAGTATTTGTCAGTATTAATTAATTTTATTTCTCAATTAATTCCAATATCATCATATATAAGCAATGAATTTATATAAATGCTTAATTAAATTTATTTTATTTAATTTATTTTTCCAGGGGAATAGGCTGGGAATGGATATTCAAGTAGATTACTTCAACATAACGAGAGAAGAGATTGAAAAGTTGCTAGGAGAATCGGAATCAAGAGATTACATAATGAAAAAATCTATATTTTCCATAATTGTTGGATCAAATGATTTTCTAAATAATTATTTGGTTCCACTAGTTTCTGCTCGAGTCAGAGTTTCTGAAAGCCCAGATGCTTTTGTCAACGATATGATCAATCATTTCAGGGAACAACTTACGGTATGAACCTTAATTAATCACTCATAAATTGAACATGAAAATCAAAATATATAGCTAGTGAAACTTTATTTTATATGGGTTATTTTATATTTTATTATTTACTCACTCTCCTCTTAATTGCATTTTTGGCCTTATCATATATGATCAATTGTTATGTTTTCAGTCCTCACCCTTTTATAACTTTTATGTTTTATTCGGAAAGATTAAAGGAAAATGAAAAAAAAAGAAAATTATAGAAAATAAAATAATTTTATTTGTTTGGTTTAAGGAGAGATGAAAGGTCAAGGTTGATGTTAACCATAAAGATTTAATTTATGTGAGTGTGTATTACTGATAAAAAAAATTGTAAATTTACATAATAATTTAGAAAAAACATTAAAAATAAAAATTGAATGTTATAGTCAATAAGTGATTAGTTAAGTTCAAGTGATATCTTCCTTAAATTAAAGGTCTCGAGTTTAAATTATTGTAAATTGAAAATTCTACGTTAGAAAAAGCTAATAGTAATTTTACTATGATATAAATATTTTTAATCAAATAGGACCATATCTTTTGTAAAGAATATTTATTCAGTGATATTCTTAATGTTGAGTTCTAACTCTAGTGAATGCAAATAAATCTCAATGAAAAAGCTATCCTCAACTAAATAACAACAATTTTTTAATAACAATCATATAAACAAACTGAATAATTTGTGTTTGAATTATTACAGAGACTTTACCAAATGGATGCAAGGAAGTTTATAATCAGCAATGTTGGTCCAATAGGGTGCATACCTTACCAAAAAGCAATAAATCAGCTGAGAGAAGATGAGTGTGTGAATTTGGCTAATGAACTTGCAATTCAATACAATGCAAGATTGAAGGATTTGGTAGCTGAGCTAAATGATAATCTCAAAGGAGCCACTTTTGTCCTTGCAAATGTCTATGATTTGGTCATGGAATTGATTGTTAATTATGATAAATATGGTAAATCATTTATTTACTCTTAATTATGTTTATTTATAATTTTGATAACAATAGGGAGAATAGATGAGAGTTTATTGTCACTTTATCCCTGAGATTATATACACTTTTTAAGTTTTGTCCCAAATTTTCATTCAAATAATTCAATCATTCAATTTGGTTAAGTACAATAACAAAAATAGTTAGTTATCTGAAAAGAAAATAAATTAGGGTGCTTCCATTCTTTTGGCTTAATTATGCCTAGGGTTAATTATAATTTGGTCCATATATTTTGCTTTAATATGGTTTATTATAAAATTTTATAAAGTGTATTATATGTCTCTTGAAACTTTTTGAACGTGTCCTTTACCACAAAAGTCATATTTATAGACGAAAATTTCAAAAGTACACACTAAAAAAAAAATACAGGGGATAAAACACACATTTTTAAAGTTTATATACTAAACGCATTCTCGTCGCTACAACAATGTGAACCAACAAAGGCCAGTCCAGTTAGTAGATAGCTATGTTTTTTAAGCATGCTGGCAAGGTTTCGAATCTTAACTGTGCGCATAGAAACAACTTTGTAAAGAGAGATCGTACATATTTCGATGATCTCTCTACCTCGAAGAGATTAGCTTTAAGCTGTCGACAAGGAAATAACATTGATACACACAAAAAAGAAAAAAGTACTAAACTACATAAGAAGTAAATTACATGGGGTCAATTATAATTAACTCTTAAGTTTATAAATTTAATAAGTAAATAATTTATTGTTTATGTAATATTTTTTTTGTTGTTATGCAGGATTCACAACAGCAAGCAGAGCATGCTGTGGAAATGGGGGCCAATTTGCAGGGATAATTCCATGTGGTCCTACGTCTAGTTTGTGTTCTGATAGAAACAAACACGTTTTTTGGGATCCATATCACCCAAGTGAAGCTGCCAATTTAATACTTGCCAAACACCTCCTTGATGGAGACAATAGATACATATCTCCAATGAATATTAGACAACTTAGGGATCTTTAATTTAATTTCATCATAAATTTTAATTTCAAAAAATTAATTTAATTTTTCCACTCTATTTCTCTTTTGTTATTCCATTAGTTTTCTTGTCAAAACTAGTGTATGTAGCTGTCAAGAAGTTGTACTTGCTTTTTTCTTTTTTTAATGTACAAGTGATATTATATACTAATTTTAAGTTACAATTGGCTCTTTGCATTGCATTTGAGTAGTTTGATATAGTTTAGTGATAGTGACTCGTTTGGGGAAGATTTCTGATAGATAATGAGGAAGCATTTTTGTTCAACTACTTCTGTTTGACCTAGAGAAGAATCAACAACTTCTACGCATTGATCATTTATAAAGTCTACTAATTAATTAATTAATGAAAAGTCTTAGTATTCTTATTCATGTGGTAAAGAACTTCTCGAAGATTTTACCAAAAAAAAAGTTTTATATTTTAAAAAAGAAGAATTTTTTGTATTAATGCAATCATATCCTGTCTGTTATTTGGTAGGCAGCAAACATTAGATAGAATAAGAGCTTATCTGGTTTTATCGTATCTTACTGTAATCCAACTTCCTTATCATGTTCATCATTATCCTATCATTTCAACCAAACAGAGGGCGTTTGTTTCATGGATTGTAATAACATTTCCGTGAATGTTAAGTTAGGAATGAACATTGTTAAGATTATTAGTTTATAATATTTTATTTAAATATGTGTAATAAGATTTACAATAATTTCCTTAGTTAGTGTTATTTGGTTATGTTTGTATTAGTAAGAAACTTGTAACTAATTTGGTAATTTTTAATATTGTTATTATCATCTTGGACATGAGACATTTTATGAATTTGTATAAATAGGTTAAGAAATAGTTTATGTCCTTTTATTATTTTAAATAAGTCACAACATATAATTTGTAAAGCTATAATTTATTTCCCAATTTTAAAATAAAATTATTCAATAGCATATAAAAAAATAAAGTTATTAAAGTTATTTGATTTATAATATGAAAAAAATGCAAATTAAATCATAGTATTCATTCTTATGTGAACATGAATGAAAAACAAAAGATATAAAGTTTAACCCCTAAAGAAGGCCTTTATGAAGTCTCCCAGAATTTGATCGATTGATTTATTCATTTTTTACACACAGAAAAAGAAAACTTAAATTTAGAAAACAATCAACACAAAGTTACTTTACTCATGATATATTGACTAAGAAAAAAAATTTAATAATAAATTGATGTTATTTATTTTTTAAAGTAATTATATTATTAAAAATAGCTTTTAGAAGACATGAGGCAACATGGTTATATTGATAGTTATAACTTATACTCCTAGTATTGTTTGTTATACAACAAACATATATTTTAAACATTCCTAGAAATTTCATAAAATATTTTCAAGAATAAGAATTATAAACCAAACAAGTTATGTTAAAATAATTGTTGAGCAAGTAATGCTATTTTTACTCAAAAACAAATGGTTATTATTGTATTTTAATATTAGTCATTAGTTTATTTATTGGTTTAAAGTTATTCTGTCTAGCCTATATAAGCATGTCCTCTTCTAATGTATCAAATCATCTTATTCTTACAAAACACATTCTATCTCATCTAGCTTCATTGATTTATCTCTTTGTTAAGAGATTATATATTTTGCTTCTCATAATTTTTAATTGTTTTTCGATCTCGTGCTTCCGCATAGCGCTTATACCGTAACAAGGTATCAGAACACTTATTCAATTAAGAATTTATTATGTCAACTGTGACCAAGTTTGACATTGAGAAGTTTGATGAAAAAATTAGTTTTGCTATCTCATGTGTCCAAATGAGAGTCGTTCTTACTCAGAATGGATTAAAGAAAACTTTGGACGAGAAGTCTGATCCGTCATGCTTAGAGCATGGCGGCCATGACCTCCAATCTGGCCTCCGGTGCAGTGGTTTGAGTCCTCCGGCCACTCACGTGGCGGTGAGGGGTACCTGCAAGCACTTCGACGGTCAAGTCAGTAAGGTCTTACAGTGTGTGAATCTCAGATATAAGATAGTAATGAATACGTACCAAATGAAGATGAATCACAGGTATTTATAGAGCTAATAAGGCTACTAAAGTCAAACATGTCATTGTCATACTTCCATAAATTGCGGCGGTAAGTACGGATCTGACCCCACGTGGGGGTGGTGTTCCTCAAGCTCCAGGTCGGGTGCTCATGTCGTGAGGACCATGACATGGTCCCAACGACCTGAGCCACCCACGTGAGACCTGCACGTGCCTCTCCTGCGGGTTAGATCCATAACAAAGTCAAAGAAGCCGACTTCCATAACTGATGAGCAATGGGACGAATTGGATGAGAAGGTGCTTTCGGCAATTCAACTTTGCTTGTCCAAGGAGGTTCTTCGTGAAGTAGCTAGTAAAAATACTACTGCTGCATTATGGGTCAAATTGAAATCATATATGATGAAGAATCTTGCAAATAAGCTTCGTCTTAAAGAGCGCTTATATACTATCCGTATGCTTGTAGGTACTCCTATTCAATCTCATCTTGATGAGTTTAATGCTATAATTATGGATATGACAAATATTGATATTTCAATTGATGATGAAGATAAAGTTGTTTTGTTGATTGTCTACTTACCATCTACATATAAACATTTCAAAGAAATAATGTTGTATGGTAACAATGACACATTATCCTTTGAAGATGTTAAATCAAATTTATTATCTAAAGAAAAAGTTGATCTTAAAGTTCATTCTGAAGAAAAAGGTGAATGTTTAAATGTTAGAGGCATAACTCTAGAAAAATGGAGTACTAGTTTTAAAAAGTCCAGGTCCAAATTTAGAGGATACAAAAATGACAAAACTTGTCAAATCTGGGCATGATCTTTCTGATTGTTTTATATTGAAGAAAAAAGAAGAAAAAAGAAATCTCCTCAACCTACCGAGGCTGCTAATATTGAAACTGATTCTAATGGTGACTTATTATCAGTCGTTAGTTTCGAGAAAAAGGAGTAAAACAAAATGGATTCTTGATTCTGGATGTACTTTTCACATGTGTCCTTATAAGGATCTGTTTATCACTCTTGAAATTGTTAATAGTGGTGTTGTCTTGATGGACAATGATGCCCAATGCAAGGTTGCTAGAATTGGTACAATTCAAATCAAAACTCATGATGGTATTATACGGACTTTGACTAAAGTTCGTTATGTTCTTAACTTAAAACATAACTTGATTTCTCTTGGCACCCTTGAGTCTCTTGGGTGCAAATACTCAGCTGAAGGTGGAGTTCTGAAGATATCAAAATGTGCTCTTATTTTGATGAAAGCTAATCGTATTGGTAGTTTATATGTCTTGTAAGGTTCGGTTGTGACAGGTTCAACTGCGGTATCTTCTTCCTTGTCTGATTCTGACGTCGCAAAATTATGGCACATGCACCTTGGTCATATGAGTGAAAAATGAATGCACTTATTGAGCAAGCAAGGTTCCCTCGGTAAACATGACATCAGTAAGTTGGAGTTTTATGAACTTTACATTTTTGGGAAGTAGAAAAAAACTAGTTTCTCTACTGCAACTCATCGCACTAAAGACATTCTTGATTATATTCACTCTGATCTTTGGGGTCTTTCTAAAGTTCCCTCTCATGGTGGACGTTGCTATATGATGACAATTATTGACGATTTTTTCCGTAAGGTTTGGGTTTACTTTTGAAGGCATAAAAATGAGGCTTTCTGCACTTTTAAGAAGTGGAAAACTCTTGTTGAAGTCCAAACAGGGAAAAAGGTTAAGAAACTCAAAACAGACAATGGGTTAGAGTTTTGTGGAAGTGACTTTAATGAGTTATGTACAGAGCATGGTATTGCTAGGCATAAAAAAATTCCAGGTAAGCCCCAGCAGAATGGTGTTGCTGAATGTATGAAATAGGACTTTACTTGAAAGAGCTCGTTGTATGCTCTCAAATGCTGGGTTATGGAATCGACGTGATTTTTGGGCTGAGGCAGTATCTTACTTAGTCAATCGTTCTCTACATATGTCACTTAATTTCAAAGTTCCAGAAGAAATTTGGTCAGGTAAACCGATTGACTATTCCAATTTGAGGATTTTTGGATGTCTTGCATATGCACATGTCAATAATGGAAAATTAGGTCCACGAGCTATTGAGTGCATATTTCTTGGTTATGTATGTGAGTCTAAAGGATATCGTTTATGGTGTTCTGATCCTAAGTCATACAAATTAATCCTTAATAGAGATGTGACTTTTAATGAGGATGCATTGTTATCTTCTGTGACTTCCTCTACTAGTACTAATAATTTGCAGGGTACTAGCGAGAAGGTGGAGTTGGAATTGAAGGCCAGAGTTCTTAATTTCAATGTTTCATCATCTACCAATAAGTCTAATATTTATATTCATACTAATGATCAAGATGACATTGTCACTTCTCCCATTTAGACACAGAGAGAGGAGTATAATATTGTCTAAGATAGACCAAGAAGACAAATAAAAATACTAGCTAGATATGCTGATGATAATTTAACTGCTTATGCTTTGTTTGTTGCACAAGAGATAAATGATGGTGTTGAACCTGCTAGCTGAAGCTATTTCTTCTGCTGATTCTTCAAATTGGCTAGTAGCTAAGAACGAAGAAATTGAGAGTCTTTATAAGAATGGTACTTGGACTTTGACAGAGCTTCCAAAAGGCAAGCGATCACTCATATGTAAATGGGTCTACAAAAGGAAAGAAGGCATTCCGGGGGTTGAAGATCCTAGATGCAAAGCACGATTAGTTGTGAAAGGTTTCAGCTAAAAGGAAGGTATTGACTTTAATGATATTTTCTCACCTGTTATTCGTCATACCTCTATCCGCGTTTTGCTTGCTTTTGTTGTTTTATATGACTTGGAATTGGAGCAACTTGATGTTAAGACAACTTTTCTACATGAAGAGCTAGAAGAAGAAATTTACATGGATCAGCCCAATGGATTTGTTGTTCCTGATAAGGAGCATTACTTGCTCCACAATCTCCACCTTGGCTCAAATTTGATTAGTTGTTCATAACCATGTCTTCAAACGTAGTAGAGACCAACCAAATCCAAACAATGTTGAAACTTGGATTTGGAAGAGGCATAGTGAGCATGTTTGCAGAATTCTTAGACGTATGAATCTTTTCTACCACAACTTTACCCATAACAACAATTTCTCGTATAAAATGATATCTCACATCAATGTATTTGGTCTTGTCGTGATAACGATTATTCTTGGTTAAGTGAATAACACTTTGGCTATCACAAAACACAACAAGAGTATCTTCTAAATGCCAAGTTTCAACCTTGTTTGGATTTGGTTGGTCTCTACCACGTTTGAAGACATGATTATGAACAACTAGTCAAATTCGAGCCAAGGCGGAGATTGTTGAGCAAGTAATACTCCTTCTGGTGGCTCTCATTTGGTTGTCCTATTTTTACTCAAAAACAAATGGTTATTATTGTATTTTAATATTAGCCATTAGTTTAGTTATTGGTTTAAAATTATTCTTTGTAGCCTATATAAGCATGTCCTTCTAATGTATCAAATCATCTCATTCTTACAAAAACACATTATATCTCAGTTAGCTTCATTTCTTTATCTCTTTTTTAAGAGATTATATATTTTGCTTTTCATAATTCTTAATTGTTTTTCAATCTCGTGCTTCCGCATAGCGCTTATACCGTAACAATAACAGGGAATGATATTCTCAAGAATGTATTACTAAAAATAAGATTCTCGAAAATGTTATTCCAATCCGTGAAACAAACCCCTCATAAAAGTGCCTCTCGACTATTAGCTGAAAATTTATAACATCTCCAATAAATGAGATGCTTAAGAGAGTTTTTATGAATATTTAATAAATTTTAGACAAATTTTAATGTACATATTATTTTTTTTGATTTAACCAACTCTAACAATTTAACATTAAAAACTTAACAAGAATTCATGTATTTGGACATGTGAATCCAATAAATTTGATTTAAGATCAAAATGCATGTGGAAGTAACTCTATTGACAACCATGTTCATGTGAGTATACTCTAATAATAGGATATGAATTTTGTCTCTCTTAATAAAATATTTTTAATTTATGGAATTAAGTTTCAAACCTTTGTCAACATGCTAACTATAATTTTTTTGTACAGAGGAGTATTAAGATTTGAATTTAAGACATTATGTTTACTACTAAAACCAATCATCACTAGCTCAATACTTGATAGCTTTGTGGTTAGACTATATGTTTTTTATGTAAAATAACCCTGTTGAAAATAAGTTCTTTTTGTTTGAATATCATAGAGAAGTATAGAAAAAACAATGAAGCTTTGAGTAAAAGCTTCCTATTCAAATTTATGTGAGTGCATTTCGTTTGTTATAAAAAGTGAAAAAATTAAATTTATTTATTTAGGTATGTAGTATGAGTGAGACTGTGATAATATGTGCCACTTTACAAAATTTTGAAATTACATTAGGTTTAGGTATGTGTTTGATCTAGCTTAATTTAAAAAAATAATTGCTTATTTTCATAAGTTGTATGACATAACTTTTTTAAAAAATAAATAATTATTTATACAAAGTAAACATTCCCAAACATGTATTAGATGTATTTAAAAGAATTCGATTAGATAGGCTAGACAAATACACACAAATATTTGAATAGTATTTAATTTTTAGTTAAAAATATATTTTTAGTCTTTATACTTTATTTATATATATATATATATATATATATATATATATATATATATATATATATATATATATAAAAGTTTTAGTTCTTATACTTTAAAAGTGTTGGTTTCAGTCCTCATCATTTTATTTTGAGTATGTTTTAGTCCTTGCCATTACTTTTGCTATTAACAACATTAATAGAAGCATTTTTCAAATTTAAAAGAGTCCCACTATATTTCAATTTAAAATGTTTTAGTCCTTGCGATATCAAAATTTATTAGTTTTAGTTCCTATATATTTAAAACTTGTTATTTTTGGACTAACATTGTTAATTAAAAAGATAATGACAATGATTTAAACTAATATTTTTAAAGTATATTGACTGAAATCTAAATGAGTGTAAAATATAAGAATATTTAAATCTTATCTTTTTATAGCAAGGGTATAAAAGAAGAAAGTTAAAGTATATTTACCATTAATTGAAAATAATTATTTTAAAAACTTATCAAATTTAAATTAATGATAAATACATCTTTATTTCTTTTCTTTTTTATACTATTAATATTAAATTCATTCATAAAAATAAAATGATAATTTTTTTCATGAAAAAAATAGTCCAGGTTCAAACCAGTGTAGTTTTGAAAGGGCCGAACCACCCGGCCATAAAGAGGGTTTTATGGGCCGTGGTTGCACAGAAACCCATACAACCGTTTGAAGTTGGTCAGACTCGGGTCGAGTCACGGGTTCGGTTCACGGGGTCGGGTCGAGGGATTTGAGAACTGAGGAAGGCACACTGCCAAACTTTGCTCTACTCAACTCTATGAAATTGAAAGTTTGATAAAACAATTTGGCGAAAAAATTCCCCCCAAAATTCCCAGAGAGAAAGGTGTGCGAACCTAGGGTTTAACAAGGGGTTTTCTTCAATATAATTTCAATCTATCAATCTAATTGCAGATACAACAATGTCGTTTTCGCTGTTCTCCACGCCGCAGCAGCAGCAGCAACAGCAACCGCAGCAATCTCCTTTCCAACCACAGCAATCACCTTTCCAACCACATCAGAGTAGTTTGTTCCTTCCGCAGCAGCAGCAGCAACAACAACAATTTCAGCCACAGCAACAGCAGCAGCAGCAACATCAATTGTTTTTGTTCACCAACGATAGAACTCCAGCTAGTTATAGTACCAATTGGTCGGATCTGCATCCTGATTCTCAGAAGATTCTCCTTCAGATCGAGTATGCGTTAATTTTCCTTGTTTCCTCTTTTTTTTTTCTTCTGTAAAAATAGAGAGAGAGAGTAGAGGAGTTTTGTGTTTCTTGGTTATTATGAGGTTCTTGTTCCACCTTTTAGTTGCTTAACTATTATCTGTTACTTAGGGAGCGGATATTGGAGTATAGAGATGAAAGCCAGAGACTAGATCAGTGTAGTCGTCTTTATGATTCTTCGGTTTTGAATGATGGTTTTGAGCTTGATGCAAGCCACGTTGTTCAGGTGAGACTTTGTCATTGGTCTTGCCTTCATTTTGTTTGTTAATTATCTGTTGTGTTCTATTTATAGATCAGAATAGAATTTTAAGTTGACTGTCAATTGTCGTGTGTGTTTGGAACCAATACATGCTAACAATGTTACGGTTTGGTCAAATTGCATTTTGACCTATTTTTATGTATTTGGATGAACTTTAGCATAATTGATTATCATGTACACTATGGTTTTGATAGCTTTTGCCAAATAGAACCAACTTACTTTTCTGAATAAAATATATGTAGCTACCTAAAAAAAATTACATATTTGTTATATGTTATCCAAGGAAATATCATGTTACTTCATAATCAGTTTTCATTTGAAATCTCTATCGACAATAACAACAAGCCTTATCTTACTAGGTGAAGTTGGTTACACGGATCACGAGATGACATTTTGCTTCATAAAAACCAAATTATCACTTATCAGAAATATTATTAACTAAGAGATCCCGTTTAATAAGTTTTGCTAAGGTCCTTTTAGATCTCCCTCTACCCGTAATTAAAGATAAAGACTATGCTATCTACTCTCCTCATAGGTGCCGCCAACGACCTTCTCTGTACTTGTCCAAACCACCTTAACCATTTTCTGATGTACCAAAAAATAAAAAACCCACCTTAACCGGTTTTGTGTTACCTTTGCTTCAATAGGTGTCACACCAATATCATTCCTTATATATTCATTCTGTATCTTATTTAACCTTGTGATACCACACATCCATGTCAACATTCTCATTTCTGCAACTCCCTCTTTTTTCTCCTGTTGTCTCTTTAAAGCTCAATACTCAATACCATAAAACATAGCTGACCGTTTAGCAGTCTGGTAAATTTTATGTTGATCTAAAATCAATTTTACCACCATGAAGTGAAACACAAATGACTTTAACGTGTGGTAAAAAGCCAGTAGTCTATTTCAAAAAAGAGGAAGAAAATACAGATTAGTGTCTCCTAGTCGAGGTATAGTAATTTCATGTGGCTGGTTTTGCATATGCTATGATGTTTTGTTGATGATTTACCAAGTCTCTGTTTTCACTAGAGTTTTGCGTGCAGTAGAGCATGGGTCACATTATAGCTTAGCTTGCCAGTTGTAGACAAAAGCGTAATGCTGGCCATTTTTGTTAACACTCTGTCAAGGAGCAAATAGTGGATACCATCCTTCACTGACTTCTATAAGTTTAAGTTTCTATTGTTATTTGTCTAGGACATAAAAAGGGAAAGCAAAGTTAGTTGATAGTTGACACTTGTGTAGTTTACTTGATTCTTCTATGAAGGAAGCGTATGAAATTTAATTATTTCATTTAGGCAGGGCATATGACCTCATCAGCAAAAGATCCGTGAGCTTTCGATGTATTTTGTTAGTCCCCTTAAGGTAGCGTATAAGCCTTCATAAATGGGTTATTTAAGACTGAACAGATAAGTCAACTCTTGTTGAAATGTTTGTGGAAACCTACAAGCCTTTTGAGAGATGTTGTGGCATGCACCATGCATACTTTTTATGAAATGATAAAGTAACTTACAGGTTCATTGATCTATTACTTTTTTACTTTTCATTTGTTGTCATGCAGTTTTTTCCCCCCAATGAACTGTCACCAATTTGGATATGGTTAACTCCTTGCTTCTCTCTCAAAATTGCGCTTAATTTGATCAATTCATGAAACAGTAGCTTCTTTTGTCTGATGTTTGATAGGAACTTGGCGGAATTAGCACTGCTATGGAACGACAGAAAACATTACTGCAGGAACTGATGTCTGTTGTTAAGGATATGTTACGCAATACAGAGGTTGCTGTTCGTTCCTTTTTGATACTACGTCCTAGGTTTCTTCATCCGAGTGGGGGTGGATCAAGTGCCACTGCTCCATCACAGACTCCCGGTTCAAGTAGCCAACCAACAACCACATCTATAGTGCCTGTTTTTGATTTCTACAGTGGTCTCCCAAAGAAACCGTCGCCCTTTTTGCAGCAAACAGTTTTAAGATTTGAAAAGTATCTTGGTGAATGCCATCAATGGATTGAAGAGTTGGAGCAGCTGCTTCTCGCAGACTCTGAGAGAAACATTTCCAATAATGGATCCTCATTACTGCATTCTCTTCCCAAAATCATGACAAATGTGCATGACTTTTTTGTTCATGTGGCTGCAAAGGTAAAAAAGAGAAAAACATATAGCTTCTGTCATTGCCCACCGTACAGCTATGACTCTATTAGTATATGCACATCAGCACATCATAAGTATGCACTTATTGTTATGCTCTGTTTCCTGCTTGTTGAAAGCAACAAGACAATTTTATAAGAGAGCTGATACATGTTTGGTTGCCCATTTGCTCAAAAAGATTCCATGCATTTATAAAACTGTGCTCCATATTATTTACCAATTCTGAATTACACTAATAATAACAGGGTTTTAAACTATGCTGATTCAGGTTGAGAGCATTCATCAATACATTGAATCTATGAAATCCGCATACCTAGCAGATCAGCGCCGCAGGGGGGAGGTGAATGATCCATTTCTAGAGGCTGATCGACGAGAAACTGCTAGACAGGAAGCTGCCTCTAAACGAGTTCATCCAACATTGCATTTACCTGCAAATTCACAACCCTCAACTCAAGTTGCTGGGTTGTTTTCCAGTTCGGGAACTCAAGCAGCATTAGCTGTCCCACAAACTTCTGCAACAACTTCATCTTCGTCATCCGGAAGTGGTTTCTCTCTTTTTAGCACGCCATCTTCTGCTCCAACGTCTTCTTTGTTTCCAACATCAGCAACTCCTACTCCAGGATCCTCTTGGTTTGCATCGTCTAGTGCTACACCTCAAATATCACTTTTTGGTTCTACATCATCATCCTTACCTGGTCCTGCATCAACTCCCTCTCTGTTTGGTAATACTGCTCAATTGTTTAGTTCAACTCCAGCTGCGGGTTCGCTCTTTTCAACTCCATTTGGTTCAGGTACTTTCATGGGTTAAAATTCTTCTTAGTTATCCTACTTTTTGGTGTTAACAAACTCCATTGTTATAGATAGAAAATTCATTTAGAAATCATGATTCCACTCTTGACAACTGTTGTAGGACAACAGAAGGCTTAGTGTGTTTGGATGGTACAATTCAAAATTCTAGAAAATTAAAAATCTTAAAAAATTAAATTGCTTCAATTAAATTTTCCTTATTTGCAAAATTCTCCTATTTGATTTAAAAGTTACCCAATTAAAATTACTAGACATTTTTAAAAATTCTTGATTCATGTATCAAAAAAGGTTATTTTGTACTAATGTATTTTAAATTCTTCCAAACATTTCATTCCTTCTCCAAAGTTCCTTATCTAAGCACAAGGTTTGGGTTGAATTAAGGGGGGATTAGAGTTAGAGGTTTTAGGGAAGAAATTGAGGTTCTAACTTGGGGAGGATTAAGGGGAATTAAGAAACATGCTGTATAAATATAATATGCAACACAAATAGAATATACGTATATAAATATTTAAGTATGTAAATAAAATCATGGGAAACAATTGAAATATGTTTTGTAGTATTATAATTAAATTAATTTCACACAGATATAAGTGATAAGTTAAAGTCTTATAGTAGAGCTAATATCTTTTGAACTTGTACTAGTCCCCCATTGAACTAGTTAAGCTTCTATAATGGGTAGCACAAATGGGGTTGAACCCCACTTGTCCTATTAATGTGCCAATTAGAAAATAAGAAAAATGTCAACCATCAACTATCTTAGAATAAATTAGTGTGTTTAAGGATTAGTTTCTATATCTGTCGTTATCTCATAAGATAATTTATATATTTCCATATTATTCCATGATTTGTTACCATATTCAATTAGACTTAACAGTCTAATAGTGTTTTTTCCCCTTTTGTACAACAACACAACAGAACACAATACAATATCAATTGCAGAATATTCAACCTCTAATCTCTTATCTTTCTCACCCGGTACCTATTACCTAAATCTCCATATTTCGAGTACCAGACACACACCATCCAGTTTGACCTATCTTATTACAAGCAGTTGTCTGATCCACTTTACACTTCCCCGCTAGTCCTCGTACACTAAGTTCTCCTTGGAGCAATGTGAAAACCATCTTCGGGCTGCCTTTCATGGCCATTTGTGGTCACTACAAGAAAGTGTGGGCCTTTTCAGTTTTGCCCAAGAAAAGAATCTGTTTTGGACTCAAGTTTGGGGCTTTTTGGACATTTTCTTCCTCTCATTTTCAAAATTGCTTGGGCTTGGTAACAGCCCTTGAAACTATTACTCTCTCCCTTTCACCCTATTTGTGCTGCTGTAGCCTCTGTTCCTATGTCCATTACCGGCAGGTTTCTCCGGCGAAACTCTGGCCTGTTTCCAGCGACCTTCTCTGGCAAGGCACAAGTTTCTAATTCCACCGAAACCCATGGCATCCCTTGTGTCAGAGACAAGAGAAGTCTCTGTCTTTTTTTTTTTTTGTTGACGTGCCTGTTTCTTTTTCTTGGTCAAAATCTGTTTTGCATTTCTGAGTGCTTGAGTTATGCACAGTACTGATACTGTTTGCTCAGAACTTCAGTTAAGGAGCTGCTCTCTTTTGCTTTATCTTTTAATTCTTTCCTTTTTGTTTAATCTGTTTTTGATAAGTGAAACTGCACCCAGGTAGATTCTAGCCGAGGAGTTGCTACTTAAAATAGTCTCTTCCTATCACCAGACCAACATGTTGGGTTCCTTTATGTTTACTTTAATTTTTAAATTTTATTCGTATTCACTTAGACTTTTAATTATTTATATACATGTGTTTTTTTGGCGGGATATACATGTGTTCAATTCTGAGTAATTTTTTATTTATAATCATTTATACACGTATAATATAAATTTTGAATTTCCATTTGTATATTTTAAAATAGCGGCCATGGTCTCCGCCCCATGGCTGGTCTCCTTCTTGCTACCAAGTCATTTTTAGCTTATATTTTTTGTCCATAGTTATAACATTAACAAGTTAAAGCTACAGAAGTGTGGGGGAGTGTTAAAATATGTGAGAAATATCAAGTATGTTAGAATATTTTTAGAGTATTTCAAGATTTGTTTCTATACTCATAGGATTGATTCTTGTATTTCCTTATTATCTCATGATTTGTGATCTTATTTAATTAGGACTTAAGCGTGTTTAGTTTAGTCTTTCATCGTTTGTACAATAACACCACACAGTACAATATAAGATTCAGAATATTAAGCCTTTATTCGTATTCTCTCATTTTTTCTCTCTCTTGATATATAAATCCACATATTTTCAACCGTTTCCAATTCCAATATTGGACAAATGAAGTTCAACTACATTGGATACACTAATAATATCTATGTTGTGGGTATATATAGGAATCAGATAATCAATTTAGTGAAAAACTTAAAATTGGTTTCAATTGTTAATATTATATAATTATAATAATAATAATATTACTACAGTACTAGTACTAATAATAATAATATAACTATAATATTATATAATAATTATTATTATTATTATAATAGTGAAAGAAAGGTTCAACATGTGAACAATAACCAGATTTACATGGGTTGACTGGTTTGATACTGATTTTCTGGATCAACTATTGGATTGGAGAGTGGTATGTTTAGGCTCATTTGAACCAACTTGAGGACTGAGACTGATTCTGAATTTTTCCTAGTTCGACCAGCTGCACTAGTCCACTTCTAAAACCTGGTTGAAATTGTTGAATATAACTTTTTAGTGTGACTATGAGAAAGTCAAAAAGTAGTAGAAATGGGATGCCTGCAAAAGTCACTAAACATGTAGACAATGATTTGTCAGCTTCAGTCGGGTTTTTTCATTTTGGGAAGAAAAGAAAAAAAGGGGGTTGGCTTGGGGTTTTGTTTATCTTTCTTAATTCTATCTTGAAATTAACTATTTGCACTTTTTTCTTACTCAGGCGCAGGATCGGGGGCGAGCTTAGGGGCAAGCTTTGGACCTGGATCGGTAAGTAAACTTTAGCTTCTCTGGCTCTTTTATAGGCTATTTTCTGTTATTAATTAGTTAAACTTTCCAAGTGTATTGTCATATTAGCCTTGATAGAATTAATAATTGGAAGCTAATTTTGTGATTTCATTTCTGGCTCTGTATGCATCCTCTAAGCCTTCTTTTCAATGATGTTCTTGTAGAAAAATCCACGGCCAAAAACCAGAACCGCTCGACGCTAATAAAAGTGATCAGAAAGCATATAGTTTGATTGGGTCCTTTTCTGCAACAGAAAAAATATGCAATGCTCCACTTGAAATATTGGTGTTTCTGTATGAGATGTCCTTAAAATGGTTTTTGCACTGAATCTGACCAGTCTTGAAACGTAGATGCTGCATTTAGGGCGCTGGTACATTTTGACATTTGGATTCTGACTTATTTCAATCCATTGAGTTCCTCATCAGGCTTAATTCATGATTCATTGTAGCTAGCTTTTATTCCCATTCTTGATAAATTGTTTGCTGTTGTACAAGATATCGATTGCTAGGTAGCTGTTCACTGATGTATTTCAAACGTGGAGTAATTGGCCTGTAATTTTTCTTCTAAAGTACCCAGATTTGTTCACAATTTATATTTCAATTTTTATTTTTATTTTTATTTTTATTATTATTATTATTATTATTATTATTATTATTATTGCAAATATGATCCACTGAGCTTAGTATTATTGATCTCAAATATGCATCAAGAGTAAGGAAAACAAGTAATAGGGTTTACGGAATACAGATATTACATGAGGAGATTGGGGGCTGTTGAACTGAGGTAGGGGCTGCCGGAGCGTTTTGAATTACGGTGGATTTTGTATACACAATTTCAAAAGTTGTGTACTATATACAAGTAAGCAAAAATGAGTTATAGAGGGTTGTGTGTTAATTGTATCACTCTATTTATCATTTGTTTATCTCTACTCATTATTTTTAAGTTTTTTTAATCAATTATAACTGATTAAATTTTTTTTCATAAAATTATCTAATCGATTATAACCGATTAAAAAAATTAAAAAATAAAATAAATACACGTGTGTATAATAAATATAATCTATTATTATATTGAATATTTTTTATTTGTTTCTATGTATTTTTTATTTGATGGTGTATAAGCAAAAATACATATTACATATAATAAAAAGTGTCATTATTTTATATTGATTATAACCGATTAAAAAAATTAAAAAATAAAATAAATATACGTGTGAATAATAAACATAATCTATTATTATATAGAAATAGACTGTGTATATGCAAAATTTAGCAGTCCTATATTTTTAAATATAAGTAAATAAGTAAACTATTCTTTTTACCTTTAGTAATAAGATGTTAAGTGTCATTAATTATTAATTCAATTTATTACTTTCAAAGAATATATTTTTTTATCTATTATAATTACGGTAGAGCAATTTAGAATAAATGTAATTCTTTTTTCATGAAATTAAGAATATTAAGATTAACTAATTTTTTTAAAGGGTGTTAGGTTGGTATTTTTTGTTAATATTTGATACTGAAGTTGTACCCACTCTTAGAGCTGGCAAAATGGGTTGAACTCGTCGGGTCAGTCCGTTTAACCCGTTTTTCTGGCGGGTTTTGTTGAGATTTTGAACCCATTTTTTTAAATTTGGCCCGTTAGGTCAAACCCATTTAACCTACCAACCTGACGGGCTGAGTCTGTTAACCCGCGGGTCAGCCAGTTTAACCCATTTTAGTTTTTTTTAAATAATTAATTTTAAACTTACTCACTTAAAGTTAAAAAAGAGAACCCAAACACGTCTTCATGGAAAAAAAATTATGTTACTTACATAATTATATGACTAATAATCATGTTAAAATATGAGATAATATATTTTTAGATAGTAATTTATATATTATTTGATAGGAAAAAAATTGTTTCCTTTTACATATATATTTACTTATTTTTTTTACAAAAATTTTAATTTTTTACGTTTAGGCGGGTTAGGCGGGCTGGCCTGTCAACCCGCCAGCCCACTCAAAAACGGGGCGGGCTGGTCCGTTTTGCCAGCTCTACCCACTCTTCCTTTTTATCTATTAACCTATATTTTTTGTTAGTATTAATTACATTTTTATTAATTTTATATTTATGTTTATTAATTAATACTCAATTATTGAATCAATCAAATAAATGAGGGAGAAAAGATATTTTATAGGGACTTTAATAATTATTTTGATAAATATAAGAATAAAATTATATTTTTTAATATGCGTATTTTATTTTCAAGTGAACGAAAATAAATTGAATCAGACGGAAACATCTCCTTTCTTTCATGTTATGTTTATTGAAAACTTTGATTTTACTTTTTAAGGAATTCTTATATACTAAACACATTGTAATTTTACATATTTATAGTTTTGGAAGTTTTATGTTCAAGGAGATTATGTAGGGTTCAATATAAAGTATGAAAAAGTAATCATTATTATTTAACAAGGCCAAACGGAATAGGAATAAAAATGTGGCAATAATGCAAAGAAAGAAAAACAAGTATAAACTTTTGTATCAACGTCAAATGTGACGTGGCAAGCAAATTGGTCTTGTGGGTGAAACTAGGTGATCTGCTCCATGATTATCAGGATTTGCCTTGTTGCATTATTGGGGATTTAATGGTAAATGAGAGGTGACATGACTCATGGGAGGGCTACGTTCAAACGGGGTTGGAGAGAAGCTTATTAGATCATTGTCCACTTACTTTCAAATTAAACTCAAAAGAAAGGACTGGGGTGCAAGACTATTTAGACCGCTAGATTGTTGGTTCGAAAAGGATGGTTTCATGGATTTTGTGAGGGAGAAGTGGAATCATTTCGTGGTAAGGGGGTTGAAGGGGTATATTCTTAAGGAAAAGTTGAAGAATGAACTTAGAGCATTGAATGCATATCGGTTTGGTGATATTGATGTTCCGCTTAAGGAACAGACAAAAACTGTGGCAGATTTGGATTTGGTAGCTGAATCAGTTGATTTGATTGCAGAGCAAGTGAAACTGCGCAAAAGGTCTAAAGAGGATTTGTGGCTAGCTCTTAAGGCTCGGGATAGTCTCGTGCAGCAAAAATCGAGGCATAGGTTGTTGAAAGAGGGAGATGAAAACACCGCATTCTACCATAATGCTATTAAAGCAAGAAGGGGAAGCAACTATTTGAATGGTTGGATGGTGGAGAACTCATGGGTGGAGCATCTAGAGGAGGTGAAAATATTGGTACAAGGGCATTTCAGATCGTTATCTACTGAATCTAATTTCCGGCAATCGGAACTGAGTGAGGTGCTATTTAAACAGCTAAATGATTGTGATAATACATCCTTGTTGAAGCCGTTTACAGAGGAGGTGGGTTTGGTGGTGAAGTCTTGTGGGGGTTAGTCCGGGACTGGATGGCCTAAATTTGAATTTTGTTAAGCAATGTTGGGAGATTTTCAAATAGAATTTTGTGGCAGCAATAGAAGAGTTTGGTGTCAAGGATTTTCTGGTGAAAGGTAGGAATGCCTCTTTCCTTGTCTTAATTAACAAGGTGCCTAACCCCTATTAGATTGGATGAATATAGGCCGATATCTTTGTTAGGAAGTTTTTATAAAGTCTTACTCAAGATGCTGTCAAATCGGTTGAGCGGGTTGGTTGGTTAGGTGATCGGTACAAGGCAAACAACTTTCATAGCGAAACAACAAATTATTATCAACGTCATTATTGCCAATGAAATTATCAATGATGCAAGGAAATATAGGAGGATGTGTGTAATTTTCAAGGTGGACTTTAGGAAGGCCTACGATTTGGTAAATTTGGGTTTTTGCTTGAAGTGAATCGACACGAGTTTCAGTACTAGTAAATGGTAGTCTCACGCAGCAATTCCACATGGAGAGAGGAAAAAGGAAGGTGATCCACTGTCCCAATTCTTGTTGTTGATAGCAGTAAAAAGGCTAAATGATCTTATAGACAATGTTGTCCCGAATGTTTGTTTGATGGTTTTTCTGTGGGGAATGGTAGTGAGCGGGTACCAATGCTGTTGTTCGTGGATGACACCATCTTCTTCCATGAGGATTTAAATAAGAACATTATAACACTAAAAAGTGTGCTTCACATGTTTGAGTTAGTCTTTATGCCTACAGATAAATTTTGACAAGAGTCAGCTTAAAGGGATAAATATTTAACAAGATAGTTGGGAGAAATAGCTAATAATCTTAATTGCAAATTGGTGGGGTTACGTTTTGTTACTTGAGTGTATCGGTAGGAGTGAAATCAAGAAAATCGCCTACTTGGTTGCCATTGATACAAGATTTATGGCGGAACTTGGGGAAGTGGGAGCATCCCAGCCTTTCTTTCGGTGGACGTCTGGTAATTGTGAATTCTATCTTGGGCAATATTTCTACGTATTTGATGTCAGTTTATAAAGCTCTTAAGCGTGTGCTGCAATGGTTAGGGCAAATTGAAAGAGAATTTCTTTGGGGTGGCGTGGGAGAAAGTGTGCCAACCAATGGAATCAGAAGAGTCAAGTGTGAAGAATTTGGGACTTATGAATCTGACTCTTTTAGTGAAGTGGTGTTGGTGTTTGTAGGGGGAAGATGATGAGGTCTCGTGGTCTATATTAGCGGTCAAATACCAAGTGCATTTCTATGGGTCTTGGTTGAAGGAAGGTTGTGTTTTCACTTCTAGAACATCAAAATTCTCTTTCCCTCTCTTATATTTGCTTGTTAGGAAACATGGTGGAGGATTAATAATCAAATCAACGGAAGAAATTTATTATTATTGCTTTACTTATTCGAATAAAGTATAACATATACCCTATTTATAGATAAAGCATTACAAAGAGATAAATCAATCTAACTAACTAATATACTTAATCAATTCTGGTAAGAATAATCTAATCACAACTCTCCTAAGTTTAGCTAACCAAATTATTATTATTATCCCTAATATTCCCCCTCAACTCCAATTGATTTATTTTGTTCTAGTTGAGAGTTGTCTTCTCAGCCACCACTTGCACTTCAAGCGCTTCGAGCCTCGGATGTCGGAGGTATAAATTTTCTCTTTTATCCCCTTTGCTTGTGCTATTTTGAGTGGGCTTGAGTATAGAGGCTACATGGCTTTAAGTCTTAGATAAAGGCCAGGTTCGTAACTCCTAAAAGTCTTCAACCTTCTTTTGGGCTTCTTCGATTTTCTTTTCTTGTCTCAATGAGTCTTGTTCCAAATTATTAATAAAATCTCAATATGAAAAATATGGAAAGTAATAGAGATGATTATGACACCTTTTATTGATTGCAAAACTTTAAAAATGTGATGGAAGAATAAAATCTATAAAACTAGTAAAAAGGAAATTAACTATGAAAGATTTCATGTTTTATAAACCGATAGTAGCAAAATTATGGTGGCATAGGTTACACTCAATGATACCGGTCTGATACCAACGTTAATAATAATAGTTTGATTAACTAGAGTTAAAAGAATAATAATAAAGTTATTCTTATTAAAACGGATTAAATATATTAGTTAGATTGATTTATCTCTTTATAATGTTTTATCTATAAATTGAGTATAAAATTAGTAAAGCAATAATAAATTTCCTTGTGTTATTTCATTCTCTAATACTCCTCCACCATGTTTTCTATTATCGCGAATCAAAACTTTGGCCCACAAGTCTTCAGGTTTGTTTCTAGGGTTTGAGGCTAATTTAACTAAACTAGGCTCGTTCATTTGCTGAAGATCCTTCATACCTAAACTTCCTACATATTTTTGGACTTTGTAAAATCTCCCATTTAAGAAGATGACACTTCCTTCTTTCTTTATAGTGACCCCATATGAAATTTCTCTGGACTTTATGAAATAAACATGATTGAGGCAAAGGAGTAGACATCACAGAGTAATCACGTAGTTCATTAATGATAGATTTAAGAAGGGTTACTCTTCTAGACATAGAGAAACATGTAGCATAACGATTGTTAACATTATTTTGGTTAATATTATGTGATGATGATGTCTAATTAATTTAATTTGACATGTTTTAATTAAATCGAGTTATATTAGATAACTATTTTTTATTGAATTAAATTAAATTTTATTAGCCTAATCAAGTTACTACTACTCTTTAGAATATTATTGGGCATAACCGTATAAGAGATAATTATTGGACTTGAAAAAATTGAAAACGAGCACACGTTAGGATTTTTATTTATTATATGTATTTAACTAAATTGTTATTTTTAACTCATTAAATATTTAAAAAAAATTATTAGTTTAAATTAGAAAATATGACATTAGAATTTTTAGTAGATAATAGTTAATTGATTAAATAAGGCAAGATTAGAAAAAAGGGAAAGGAGAATTCACGGAGGTAGGAATTGGGTGTGCTAGCATTTGGAATTGATTATTCTTCCACACATATAAATCCATCGCCTAGCTCTACCTACTTTTGATTAATCTTTTGGTTAGATTACAACTAAATTCTTGAGGTTATGTTTTAATTAATTTTTGTTTTTATTCAAGTTCTTTACCTTTTAATTTTAATTTTGTTTAAGTTTTGGGCATATTTTTGAGTTGTATGCTTAATCAATTTAGTTTTGTGTTTCGAATCTAAAAAGCTTTCATATTTAGGTTTAAATTCATTTTTTAATTTCATGCTTAATGGATTGGGTTTTGTTTTTGAACTTAAACTTGTTTTCATAGTGTGTTTAATTCTATGGATTATGAATTAGATGATGTATGCGAGATGCTTAATCATACTTGAGTTCAACGATTTCTAGTTTTTATAATCATCTATGATGATGCTTAATCAAAGTGTTGAAGAATATCTCTATTCTTAACGGAAGTAAGGGAATCACAGGTTAATTTACGCTTAGTTAGTTAGTTCAAGTTAAGCTAGGGATTTGTTAGGAATAAAAAAAATATATTTTATAACTGAGGATGGAATTGATTGCAATCGAACTAGAAGTTAATCTATTTCTCTCGCTCTTTTCAATTCTTTTTAAGTTTTTTTAAAAAATTTAATACTTACTACTTGTCATCTAAAATCTCTTTGAGTGTGTGTACTTACATGCATGAGTTTTAATTTAATGTATGATCCTTGAGAAACGACCTAAGATTGACTTCTAGTACTACATTTTTTTTATTTTCTTTTTGACCATGTACAACATCATTCGTAGCACGTTATACTATTTTATTTAAAGAATAAAGTTCAACTCAATTTTCAAGGTTCTCACTTGTTATTTTGAAATTGAAATCCACTGTGCCATTTTAAAATGATAAATGATGGGAAGAGGTGAAAGAAAACAATAGAAATTAGGAAAAATTACATTAATCTTCAATAAACCAATTACATTCGAACTATATTTATTTGCAAAATTACATCTATTTTACCTGGGGTTTGTTGGTATTTTACAACCTCCCCTTTCAAAGAAGGTAGGTGTATTTTCGCAAACAAGTAACATCTGAGTGTATTAAGTACAATCTTGAGAAAAGTTAAAATAATTTCTTCTAAAAACAAATTATGTATTGATTTAGATTGGGGTGAGTTGTGAAAATTATCTTGAACAAGGTTCTGACTTAGTGGGTGAGAATAAAGAAACATAGCTATTTGCAAAATTACAAGAAAACAATTTAGTCCTTATCTATTACGTCCAAAACTTCAGTCCAGTATATACTTCATTTGTATTTGAATTAAATTACATATCTAGAGCATAACCTTAGCCTCTGTAACTTATGTAGCAAGAATTTTGTGTCTCACTATCATCATTTTCTGTTCTAATCATATTTCTTTTAAGCCTATGCAGTTCAGCTTGCACCTCACCAGCATTAGGATGTGATTGATCTCCAGAAGAGAACACATGAATGTCATTCTTAGCCTCAATCCAACTTAACCCTGGATCTTTATCAAGCATCAATCCTCTTATATGTCTTCTTATTTCTGCAACTTCATTCCATCTTCCCGCCGCAGCGTAAAGATTCGAAAGCAAAACAAGCGTTGGACCGTCTTCTGCATCCATTTTCAAAACTTCCTCGGCTGCATGAATTCCCACTTTCAAATTTTTATTTATAACACAGGCACTTAGTAAAGTCCTCCATAGTTCTGTATTATCTTCAATATAAGGTGATTTGTCGATAATTTCTTCTGCCTCTACGAGTAACGTTGCTCGACTCAACAAAGTTACCATGCAAGAGTAGTGCTTAGGTCCAGGAACCAAACCAATGGAGTTCATATAATTCCAGAGGAATTTTCCTTGCTCAACTAACCTACTGTGGCTGCAAGCAGATAATAGACACAAGAATGTCACTTGATCTGGAATCAGACCTTGTTTGAGAATCTCCTCGAAAAGTTTCAACGCCTCATTCACCTTTCCGTGGTGGCTATATCCTCCGAGCATAGAGTTCCAACACTTCAAATCTGGGTATGAAACTCGCGAAAATACTGAATATGCAGCTTCAAGGCTACCATTTTTGGCATACATATCAATTAGACTCCCAGCAACAGACATTTCAGCATCATATCCCAACTTAAAAGCACAACAATGAATTATTTCACCTTGTCTTAAAATTGTAAGGTCAGCACATGCACTCAAAACTCCGCTGAGAACATAGCCATCAATTTCGTGGGCTTCATGAAACATTTCAAAAAAACATCTAATAGCACCAATTCCGTCCGTCATTTTAGAATAACCAGTGATCATTTCTGACCAGAGAACAACATCCTTCATGGAGATCGAGTTAAATACTCTCTCGGCGGCTTCGCTTTCATGATTTTTGAAATACATAGACACTAGAGTACTTCCCACAAACACACTTCTCCCAAATCCTGCTTTCATAACCTGAGCATGTAGAGGTTTCCCATATCTACAAGATGGAAATCCACCAGTTGCAGATATAATGCTAGCATATGTATAATCATCTGGTTTAGGAAAACACAATTCCTGCAACTGAATAAACAAATTCATGGCCTTCTCTCCCTCCTCATTCTCAGAATACCCAGCAATTATAGAATTCCACGAAACCAAATCGAGGTTTTCCATTCTACTGAAAATCCTATATGCTGTTTGCGTATTTCCAACATTGCAGTACATGTCAACCAGAGCATTTTGCAGATGCAAATCCCATAACACATTCCTAACAATTAAATGGCCATGAATCAATCTCCCAAGGAGATAATCTTTCATACGACTACAGGCATTCAAAACCATCGTATACGTGAATTCCGTCGGATTAAAACCAACCCTCACCATTTCAACGAAGAGTTTAACCCCTTCATTGATCTTGTTATTCTTCATATACCCTACAATCAAAGAATTCCAAGCAACACCGTCTCTATCACCCATATCCCAAAAAACCAACTCAGAAGAACCCAAATCCCCACAATTCGAGTACATATTAAGCAAAGAAGTTTGAACACAAACATCATTCAAAAAACCAAACTTCAACCCTTTGGCATGAAGTAATGAACCAAACCACCACTGACGAAGCAACGAAGACGCATGAAGTAAACTAGTAAAACTCCAGCTGGAGGGTCTAACACCCGAAGATTCCATCTGGGAATAGAGTTCGAGGGCGGAAAAGGCATGATTTGGCTCTCGAGAATAAGCTGCAATAAGCGCATTGTAAGAAACGAGAGTTCTGTGAGGCATTTTATCGAACACTTGGTGAGAATCTTTGAGCGAACCACAGCATGAATACATAGAGATGATGGTATTGTACAAAAATGGAGAATAGGAGGTGGTGGCGGTGGCGGCGGCGGCAGCGGCGGCGGCGGTTATAATGTGCGCGTGAAGTTGACGCGCCTCCCGCAGTGAGGTCACGGTGCTGCATTTTCGTAGCAAAGATAGAGCCTTAGCTTCTGTTAGAGAATAACATACGTTGTTCATGTGTTGTTTGTTCTCCTAGGCAACACCCTAGTCCAGCTGCCTCCCCAAGCCTTTCCACCTCCTCCACCGTCTCTCTCTCTAACCCTCGCTCCCGCTCTTCGTGATTCGTTCAATCATGCAAAAAATTGTAGATATTTTATTATTACTTGTTGTATTAGAGATTGAAGAGTTTTAATCTTTTTCTTTCATTACATCTAACAAGTTGATCTAGTAGTTGGAACATAAAACTTTGAGTAATAGTTTTTCGGTTTGAACAGTTGTGAATGTATTTTTGCCTATAAAAAAACCTTTTTCTTTAATTCTTTTGCTAATTAAACAGTTTCTTATTCAATTTTCTTTAGTTTCTTGATCTATTTTTAATAGTCGATCTTCTATATCTTTTTTTGTTGGTAACTTAAAAAAAGATACGACCTTTCACAGGCGAGAATTAAAGAACCAACCTTTTTTAATTTTTTTTGGATAAATGTTAAGTAAAGATTTAAAAATTATGTGGTTAGAATCCTTTTCAAATTGTAAATTATATAGGATAATATAAGAAATATCTACTATACAACTGAATTGAGCAAATACAAATGATAAAGAGTTATGTTAATTTCTGCAATATGATATGTATGTTTGAAATTCTTTTTATTATCATGAAAGCATACTAATTTAATATGATCAATAATTTCACCACATATATCTTTTAAAATTTCAAAATTTAAAAATCCAATCTTTCTTTTTTGTCGTCTTTGAGAAACCTTTTATTATTTATTAATCTTGTAATCTCTTATCCATCAAGTACAAACATTGGTTCCAACATCGAATTAAATAATCTCTTGCCATGGTACTAATTGCCTTCCTTAGCCTTTGATTATGCAAAACTCATCACAATTTATTAGTTTCAAATAAATTTCTGAAAGCAAGATAATTCATAAGTGATTTCTTAAATATTTCATGGAAATAGTTATCATATTAAGAGTAATAATATGCTTAAAATAAATAAAAGAAAATAAAAAACACTTCATATTATCGATACTCTCAACATAAAGAAATTAGTTTGTCATCTTATACTACTCTCGTACCCGAAATTGGACTAGGCATACAACAAAAGTTTGAATTTTAAGAGAGGCAGCAGGGTTCTAAGCGTTAGAATATGTAGGATCATAAACTTGGTTGATAGAAACAAATTGTTTGGGTTTGAAAGGATAGTTTGGTGGATAGCCATGAATCTTAAAACATTTATCTTTGGTATGACCAGTCCTTCTTGAAAAATTTGTTATTGGCTGAATTCGAAGCAGATCTGTTGTCAGACTTAACAGCAAAAGCCATTTGCTCCATGGAGGTAGAAGATGAATTAACACCAAGCTCTTTCAATTGAGGATCAGATAAAAGAATATGACCCCTGGAGTCATTGAGGCCCATCAAAAAGGGTTTTCAATTTAGTGTAGCACATAATAATGTCATCGGAACCTTGGTGAAGAGACATGAGTTGCCTACACAATTGGTAGATGCGAGGGCTATTCTTCTAGGAAAAACGATTCTTAATGTCATCCCAAATGTCTTTAGCCAAAGTTGAGTACATCATGCTAGCAAGAATCTCTTTGGACACATAATTATAGAATCAAGAGATGAAAAATTGTTGTTGCGCATCCAAGCATTATATTTCTAGTTAGTAACAGGTGGCTAAGGGTAGAGCCGTCAAAACGAGTTATAGCTCGCGAGCCAACTCGACTCGACTTGGAGGTGGGTTGGGCTACAAAAATACTAGCTGAAAAAATATGATTCAAAACGGAGGATGAGATTAGAACCATCTCTATTGGAAGTGGCACCATCCTTTTTATATGTAAGAATCATAAATTTATATACTAAAAAGGATGGTGTCACTTCCAATAGGGATGGTGCTAATCCCATCCACCTTCGAAATTAATTCGACTCGTTTAGGTTGCAAGAATTGCGAGTTGAGTCGAGTTGGGCTCATTAAGCTTACAATTTTTTTGTTTGTTTTAAATACCCAAACCCAATAAAAAAATCTCACTCATGGTCTTATGTCTTATATTTTGTGTTGGATTACTCATGGTGTTATGTTTTTGTTGAATTCTTAATGTTGTTAGTTTGTGAATTTTTTTAATATGAATCATAGAAACATGAAATTGTTATTATAATGTGTGGTTAATCATGATTGTTTTTTATTTAATAGATTGTAATTTTATAAAGGTGAAAATGTCATATTTTTTTAGTTTTTATTATTTTTTTATATTTTAATGTTAATGCCAGCCAGCTCACTTAAATCGCTAGCTCGCGCGAGTCGAGACGAGTTGTAAATTTCTTAGCTAAAAAGAAGCAAGTCAAGTCGAACTAATTTGCTTTTAGGCTAGCTCACAGAGAATTAGTCAAGCTGTCTCGTTTTGACGTCTCTAACAGAGGGAGAGAGCCATCTATAAAGTCAGTCTTGTTCTTGTAAAAGTCAAAATTCATTTATCAAAATGAATTTTATAGTATTTATTGTAAAGCAAATTTATAATTTTTTAAAATCAATTACTTTATAGTATTAATTGATTTTAAAGTAATTGAATTACTTATAATTTTTTTTATTAACAAAATTATTTATAATTTAATTTAAGAAGAACGTATTTTGTTTTTCTTATATTTAAACTGAATTTAGTGTGTTCCAGTCATGCAGTTCAGTTGGTGAACACATAAAGACATGTGTGTGGGTACGATGTTCGGATCCTAATTGTACTATTTTTCTATAAATAAAAAAAAAACTGAATTTAGTGCATTTACATATGGTCCCATACACTCCGCAAATGGTGCAGTGAGTGTAGTCCACTGTAGTATGTAACTGTCCCACTTTCTTCTTTTTCTTTTCTTTCATTATTTCATTATTATGTGACTCAAGAAAAACGCCAACGTGGCAGCACATGCTCTTGTTGCCCACTTGCACGTACCAAAAACTGTAGTTTGAGTTTTAATTTTTGATTTACAAGAAAATTATAATACTATAAATTAAATTATGTATCACATGTTTACATATATCTTTTCATCAGTTGTGTTGATTTTATAGAATGTTTAAGTTTTAATTTGAGTGGGACTATTATCATTTTTCTTTATTTATCATTATTCTTTTTAAATATTTTTAATTTTAAATATATTTTATAATTAATAAAATTTAAGTATTAATATATAAATATTATTAAAATAATAAAATAAGAGTAATAATAGATTAAAAGGAGTACCAATAGTCTCTTTATTTAATTTTTGTCGTGTGTGTAAAAAAGATTTGGTTAAAAAAAATAAAATTTAATTTGATGTTGATTAGTTTGAAGCAAAATCAAATTTGGGGATAATAATTTGGGATTATTTATTTTTAGTGCCCTTAAGACACTTTTTAAGGAATCAAATATAATTTATAAAAAACGGAAGTAAAATATAATATAAAAAATTGTTGAAAAATGTAATTTTTTGTATTTTTAATAGACGAAATAATATATACTTATAATTATTTTTTTAATTGTAGTAACCTTAATAAATGCCCTAAGGACATTGTTAAGCAATATCCATAAATATTTTGGGACGCCAGAATTTAATATAAAAATATTTGGAATTTAAATTGGTTAACTTTTTTAATGATAGATGCTTTATTGGTTTTTCATTAATTAGCCATTTTATGTATTCCAGATAGGGTAGTAAGGTAAATTACTAGAATAAGATGAGAGACAATTTTAATAAATTTATCTTGGTGGTGGAACGCAAGCTAATTCACATTTAAATTGATGGGTTAGATTGAATATTAGAACCTGATACTCGCTTAGTCCGACTTGCTTTGCCAGCTTACCGGTGCAGGCCAATGGCGAACTAGCATGCCAGCACATTTTTCTTTTTTTTTTCTTCTAAAAATACATAATTTTATTTATGAAAAGAGAGGCTTAACTCTTTTTTTATATCAAAATTTTTGTTTTTTTATCTCTCATAAACTAAACGGATTAACACCACAATTCACTTAGTCAACTCAAAAGTAAGACAAGCTTGGAAAATCAGCCCGCAAACGCATAATCTCGGATCGCTATCCTGTTTCATTTTTGGTGGATGAGATTAGCACTATTATTATTGGAAGTGGCACCATTCTTGTTAGTATATAAATTTATGATTCTTACATATAAAAAGGATGATGTCACTCCCAATAGAGATTGTGTTAATCTCATCCTCCCTATTTTTTAGCAGCCTAAATAGACCAAACTAAAAAAAATGAGTGCGTATAATTTTGGCGTCCAGACATCAAGATTATGGAGTATTTCTTTTCTCCGCTTGGAAGACATTAATGGTTGGATACATTGTTTTATAGTTTTGGCTGCGTATTCTAATTGGCCACACACCAAGGTGATCGATTGCAAATGGAAAGACTAAAGGAGAATGACAATTTTTTTTTAGAATACCAAATTCTAAAAAATAGAGGGCCAAATAAAAAAAGTAGCATATAAATAATGTAGAACTAAAAAAAGTTTAAACATGTTGACTTAATAGATAAACGTAGAACTGAAAAGTTCATCGGTGGCTGTAACAAAAAAAAAATCTAGTATAGATGTACGAAAATTTAATGGGTTAAAATATGGAGAAGAAGGCTATGATAGCGTTTGGTAGATGTGTTTGAAGAGAATAGAATAGGATACTGCGGTACTGTTCTCTGTTTCGTACATCAGTCAAGAGGAACGGAACATGACACTGAGGCCAATGAATGTGACAGATTGGTTACATTGAAAATGGTAAACGGAAGATAACAGATCATTATTTTATTAGAGTCATTTTTTATTAACAAAATAATATATATTTAAATTTCTTTAACTTTATAATATTTTTTTCAAACTGAAAAATATATTTTAAATTTTTTTAAAGAAAATTTACATAATAAAAATATATTCAACATAATTTATGTTTAATAATTATTTTAAAAAAATATTTAATAATTATATTTATTGAGAGAAGTTTATATTTAATAATTTATTTTTCTTCATAAAATATTAATAAAAAATAATATATTTTAAAATTATTGTTTAGTTATACTCATAATTTTTAAAAAAAAAAAATTTTAAAAATATATACTTTTTGTTTTTCCTTTAATTTTGTATATATTATAAAAAAAATCTTTTTTATATTTTAATCCGTACTAAATGCAAAATAATACATATGATTCTGTTCTGTTCTATGGTTACCAAACACAGTACACTATTTTATTCTGTTCAGTTCCATTCTATTTTGTAGCATTCCATTCTATTATATTCTATACTATTAACAAAGGCTACCTATTAGTGTAAAAAGAGGAGTTGCTTACTAAACTTGAAGAAGTGGTGAGAGCTTTTTCTTTGAACGTGTCGGTTATGAACTCTGAGTTGTGGATGGCGCCTTCTTCCGGTGTATATTCGGCACTTTCAGGTTATTCACACAGTATTAAAAATGTTGCGATACTAACATAAAATTAATTATAAAAACAATATTAAAAATAATGACTAAAGTTTGTCTTTTATTAGCATGTTTTTGGATAAGCTCTTTTATTAGCATTTTTTTTTTGGTTCATTTACATTTTTTTTCATAATAATAAATTTTATTAGCATATTATTCTAAATATTTTTAATTAATGACTTGAAACTATTAATAATTGAAGAAATAAATAATAAGTATTTAGTTCTTAAAAACTTTTAGTGTAGTTATAATCTTTTGAGTAGTTGATACAAAGATCTTTAGAGAACCAAAATTAGATTTGTTTGCCACTATTTTAATCCTTAAAAGGTTAAAACAACACTAAATTAATCCTCAATTATAAATAGAAGACCAATTTAATGACGTTTCAATATTTTATTTCTAAGACTAAAATTGTGATAAAAACTTTTAATAACTAAGTTGTCAATGTACAATTTCAAAAGACCAAATTTAAATTTATCTCATCAGAATTGAATAAAAAATTTGTGTTAATTTATTTCCTAGCATACTACTAAGAGGTATATAAATATATATAGGAATGTTTTATTAAAATTGATAACATTTATTTTACAAAACATTCCAAAAATATATTTATTATACCTAATTAAATACAGTTGGTACACTGGTATTTCTTTAAATTGCATAAACTTGTGAATAAATAATACGTGGGGATTAAATACATTTTTTTTTGTCCTTTATCTCTTTTCGAAATATCAGTTTGATCTCATAACTATTTTTTGTATCAATTTAGTCCCTCATATTCTTATTTACTATGAAAATAGACATTTCCACCACTTGAGTTAGCACTGTTAATAGAGATGTCTAACGTGGCTCTTAGTTGGTTATAACAGTGTCATAACAGAAAGGACCAGATTGATACTAAATAAGAATATGAGGGACTAAATTAATAAAAAAAAGTTATAGAACCAAAATAATATTTTAAAAAGAGATAACAGATAAAAAGTATATTTAAGCCTAATACATTACTAGGAAACGTTAAATTTCCTAAAACAATTTGTGTGGGCCCAAGGCCAACGAAACTTGCATGGGCTTGACTCACGGAAATTGGACGGAAACGTAATAGAAATTTAAGAGAACGGATTTACGACGGCTTAGCTGACAATAACATTTACGTCGGTCTAACCGCTGGAAAAGAGAACAAAATGACGCCAATTTTGCATTCGCCAAAGGCCCTCGGAAATATGTTTAGATTAAAAGCTTTAATTTGTATTAAGAAAGACAAAAATAATATAAACTCTATGTTGTCCATACATCAAATACTTAAAATTTCAACAAAACATTTTTAAATTGAATATTTTTAACTCCTGTACACATTATAAAAACATCATAATTAAAACCACACCAACATTTATACTCTCATATTATATCCACCTTCGTTTCTTTTCATTTGTCTACTTAAAAAGAAATAATTTATTTTTATTTATATATTCATTTATATTCATTTTCATCCTTTCTATATCATAATTAATTAAATTACATGTACTAGTATATAAAAATAATTAAACTTAGTTTGTGCCATTAGTTGTCTTAAAAAATTATATTCAAATTGTATTTTTTTTTAAATTAACGTACTTATTAACAATTGAAATTGAAATGATAACTAGTAAAAACTATCGATTTTAGCTTATTTTTAAGTTTATTTTAGGCCTCCCAAATTCTTGAGCTGCCTCTATTGACCTAGTGAACATCACACATGTATACTACCAGATTTTAAGGTAAAGTTCAAATTGATTATAAAATTTGTTCTTGCTTGAATTTTAGTATACGGTAGATACACTTAATAAAATTATATTTATATATATATATATATATATATATATGTGTGTGTAAGGTTCAAATGACACCAACGTGTCAAAGTTCTTAAATGACACCGCGCATAATTTTTTATAAAAAAAATGAATTTCGCCGATTCAACCAATCAATTGAAAATTTATATAATGTAGATCAACTATGCAAAAATTCATACAACTTGAAAACTATATGATACGTTATCGGAATGTTTTGCTTGAACGTCTAATACATTATTTAAAATACAAGTAAATTTTATTTGTTAGATTGCATACGTACAAATTTTCAAATGGTGTGAATTTTTGCATAATTGATCTACGTCATACAAACTTTCAATTGATTGGTTGGATCGGTGAAATTTGTTTTCAATAAAAAATTATGCGCGGTGTCATTTAAGAACTTTGACACCTTTGTGTCATTTAAACATATTGGGGAGGGATCAAATGACAACGGTGTAAGTTACACCAATTCTTACATCGAGGTGTCAAAGTTCTTAAATGACACCGCACATAACTTTTTATAAAATACGAAATTTACCGATTCAACCAATCAATTGAAAGTTTATATAATGTAGATCAACTATGCAAAAATTCATCCAACTTGAAAACTATTTAATACGTTATCGAAATGTTTTGCTTGAACTTCTAATACATTATTTAAAATAAATTTCATTTGTTCTTACATACCTACAAATTTTTAAATTGTATGAATTTTTGCATGGTTAATCTACGTCATACAAACTTTTAATTGATTGGTTGGATCGGCAAAATTCGTCTTCTGTAAAAAGTTATGCACGGTATCATTTAAGAACTTTGACACCTTGGTGTCATTTGAACCCAACTCATATATATATAGAGAAGTTAGGATCAATTGACACCAATTCTTACACCAATCAATAATGATAGATAGAAATTTTTTTCTCACAAAACTTAATGTTGGATTAAACTACTTATTGTATAGATCATGTGTACAAAAATTCACATCAATCCAAGATCGTTTAATATTCCATCAACACACTTGTTATTTTCACGATTTTTAAAACTATATTTTACATTAAGTTTTTAGTACGTTGATGGTACTAAACGATCTCAAATTGACGTGAAATTTTGTACACATGATCTATATGATAAGTATTTTTAAATCCAACGGTACGTTTAGTGAAAAAAATTTTCGACAGAAAGAATTAGTATAAAACCAATCGGTGTCAACAGATCTTTTATATATATATATATATATATATCCGTAAAGTTATATAAATCTTTTATTTAAATTCTGCATGTAAAATAATTAAAATTAAACCTATAAATAGGCGTCTTTAATTTGCTTTTTTTATCTTCTGTTTCTATATTGTAAAACTATCAAATTTTTTTTTCTTAGTTTTGAAATTCACACATCAAACAATTGAAAACAATATTTTATTACTGATCTTACTTTTAGCCTCATTCTATATATTTAATTTTCTGTACTACCAATTTTTTTTTATTGTTTTCTTAAAAAGTGGTTTCTTTAGTGTCATCTCTATCAAGATAGCATCATGCTCTCTTATCAATCAAATTAAAAATTTGATATGAGGCAATCAGAAATTCAATTAAGTTATATTTTTTATTAAATCATATAGATTTGAATAGATATAAAATTGATTTTATTTTTAATCTAATATTTAGTTTTTATTTTTAATCTGGATTATATGTCTATTTTTTTAATTAAATGCTTATATATTGATTATATTATTAAAGTTGTATTTGAGCTTTAATTAATTGAAAAAATGAGTTTTTATTAGTTAAAGATAAATAAATTAATGGTGAATATTAAAATAAATACAGTAAAAAAATATTATTTTTGGTTCCTAAACTTTATACCAAATTTCAGTTTGATTTTTCTTTTTTTTTTTGGCTCCTTTACTTATTTTTGCTTCATTTTATTTCATTAAATAATTAATAAAAATATCTAAAATAGTTGTTGGATGTGGAAAAGAGGAAGTCAAGGATAAAAACATTATTGTGGGCATTCTTGTTATTTATCATAAAAAATTAATAAAAAATGATCATATTATATTAAAAAGATAAATTACTAATATGAAGAAAAAATAAAAGGACAAAATTAAATTTTCAGATAAAGTTATACTATTAAAATATGAATTTAACCATAAAAATAATAATAAAAATATTCTACAAATTTTCCAACTGAAAATTCATAAAATAACAAAAAAACAAGAAATGATTCATGAATAAATTTTATAAATATGTCATGAATAAATCTTATTTAAATAATATAATTGTAATTTAATTTTATGTTAACTGTTACTCTCTCCGGTCCATAAATTATGTTGTTTTAGATCATTTTTTTTAGTCTGAAAAGTATTGTTGTTTTGTATTTTTAAAGCTTAATTAATTCTTTTTTCCAGTTATGCCCTCACTTAATGATTAAATGTATGTACACTTGTATATGTTTCTAAGAAATTATAATTGATGAAGATTGAAGATGTATTGTTTTCAATGAATAATAAATAAGGGTACTTTAGTCAATAAGATAAAAAAATATGGCATAATTATTATTTTATTAATCTGTGTGCATAAACCTTAAATAACTTAACTTATGGACCAGAGGGAGTAGTATATAATTTTTAATTAAAATTTTAGTCAGAAAATGTAAAATTTAAATATTATTTTTATATAAATAGCTATTATATGCTTCATTATATTGTCATCCATATGCTTAAGTATTAATTACTTATGTCACGTTCTTTTAAGTCTTATAATTTGTTTCCGGTCCAATTATCAATTATTTACGTTATGTTATTTTGGAAATACAGTACACTTTAATTACTTGTATCATGGAGGGCTTGATGTAAATGGTAGAGCTAAAACAAGATTATACAAGTAACTAATACTTGAGCCTTAAGCAAACATTAGACCAAAAAGAACGTGACCTAGGTAACTTATACTTCAGTCTGAAGCAAATAGTAGACATAGAAGAAAAATACATAATTAATTAATACTTGAACTTGAAGCAAATTGTATTTCCAAAATAATAGAACATATAAATAATTAATAATTGTGCTTGAAACAAATTATAAAACTTATAAGAACATGACACAAGTAACTGACGATTGAACATAGAGATAACAATGTAATGAAGAGTGTACTAGCTATTTATATGAAAATAATATTTAAATTTTACATTTCCTAACTAAAATTTGAATTAAAAATTATATAAAAATTAAATGAAATTAAAATACAATTATGTTATTTAAGTGAGATTTATTCGTGTCAAATTTATAAAATTTATCTATCAATCATTTCTTGTTTTTGCGTTATTTTATAAATTTTCACTTGAAAAATTTGTACAATAATATTATTATATTTTTTATAGCCAAATTTGTATTTTTGTCTCATAACTTTATCTCAAATTCTAATTTGGTCTTTTAATTTTGTTTTCATATTAATAATTTATCTTTACAATATAATATCATCATTTGTATTAATTTATTTTGATAAATAATTAATCCCCGCAATAATATTTTTTATTCATTGTCTCCTTTTTTTCTCACATCCAGCAACAGCTTTAGATATTTTTATTAATTATTTAATAAAATAAAATGAATAAAAAATAAGTAAAAGAACTAAAATGGACAAAAATAAAAGAATCAAATTGAAATTATTATTTTTTGAATTAATTAAAGATCAAATACATATTAAATAATGTAACAAAAATATAAATATTTAACTAAAAAATAGAGACATACAGTTTAGATTAAAAATAAAAACTAAATGTTAAATTTAAATAAAAAATAAAATCAAGTTGATATATTTTTTATGATCAAACCAAATTTATATCTATTCAAATCTATATGACTTAATAAAAAAATAACTTAATTGAATTTCTGATTGCCTCATATCAAATTTCTAATTTGATTAATAAGAAGGTATGATATATAGAAATGACACTATATAGAAATCACCTTTCTAAAATTTATACCTAAAACAATTATTAAAAATCATATTTGTTTTTCTTCTTTTAGTATTATTTCCTCTACAAATTTTTAAAAAAAAACAAAATAAAAAAAATTGTCAATAATTTTGATTATTTTTCTTTATTTAGGGAGCTGAATCAAAACAAAACACACCGAACTCGCAATAAGAGATAACTAACTAAACCTCTTATCACCAAAGAGAGAAACACAAACATGGAGAAAGAACCAAAGAGACACTTCGTGCTTGTTCACGGCGCCTGCCACGGCGCGTGGTGCTGGTACAAAATAACCACCTTGCTTAAATCTTCCGGACACACCGTAACGGCGTTAGACATGGCAGCTTCTGGAATCCATCCAAAGAAAGTTACGGAGCTCAATTCCATAACGGAATATGTCGGACCGTTGACGGAGTTTCTAACGTCGTTACCACCAGAGGAACGAGTGATTCTTGTGGGTCATAGCTTGGGTGGAATCTGCATATCTATGGCCATGGAAATGTTCCCAAAAATAATTGCTGTTGCGGTTTTTGTCACTGCTTTCATGCCTTCTCCTCAGATTGGTTTTCCAACTCTTTGGAAAGAGGTAGGTATTATATTATTCACTTTTTCATTTTTTTTTCCTTTGATAAATTATTATTCTTGCCGATCAAATTGACACCGTTAATTAATTCCGTAGTCAAAAAATTCAAAAGGTTGGCTTAGCGGTGTAAGGTCGTGTTAAATTTATAGGAAGGACGATCTATAATGGGAGAATCCATCTTCTAATCCTACGGTCAGCACCAGTCACGCAGCGCGAACGAAATTAACGCATGGTTATACTTTAAAAGAATCGGCAGCTAGATCTCACTATTTAACAAAAAATTCAACTAAATTGATTGTTAAATTTATTTATTGTATTACAACAACTAAATTAAGACTGATCTTTTTTATTAAAATCAAGAAATTAAGACTGTTATTTACAATATTTTTAAGGAAGCTAAGGGGGATAATTTATTAAAATCAAGAAACCGAGATAATAGTAGGAAAAAATTCAAATATATTTGCTCCATTAGAAAACCAAGAAACAAAAAACACATCAATCTCTAGTCTATACATTTCGTAAGGAAGAAGCAGTTTATGTATTGTCCCTTTCAATTTATATCTGCAAGTTCTCTTATTCTTCTAATCTAACCCATGAGTTGTTCCTGCAGTTGAGCATAGATATACTTGAAGACAAATAATTTAAATCTCTATGAATAAAAATTGATAATTCTAAAAATAATAATGATTAGGGGTAAAAATAGTTTATACCGAACTAGGCTTTGTAAGGTCTAAGTCCGACCTGCTTTTTAATTCGGCAGTATGAGCTTGAAGATTATTAGGCCTGAAAACATATTTAAAAGCCTATTTTAAATGAAATTTTTAACATTATTTTAAAATAACCTACCTCTAAACAAATAAATGTCTATAATATATATAATACTTTTTTGCAATATAATATACATAATAATTAGTGAGCTAAAAATTGGAAAGATAAATATATAATCATAAAACATAACATTAAAATTTTAAAAAAATAACACAATATATTATTATTATTATTATTATTATTATTATTATTATTATTATTATTATTATTATTATTATTATTATTATTATTGATCGGCTTTGTAGGATTAAAGGACTTTTTAAATAGCTAAAACATGATTTATTTAATTATTTAAACTTTTAAAAAAACTTTATCTTAACCTATTTAATAAATAAATTTGATCTGGTCTGAGATCATATAGACTAGACTAAAGGCTTTAACAGATAGTTTACCCTATTTCCAACCCAATAATGATGTTATGTCATTATTGCCTTAAAGCCAGTTTCAAGGCGTTTGTATTTTCTGATATATACAATTTGACTTCAGAAAAACTCTTAAGTTTTAATAACTTTATTCGATGACTTAATCCTTAGACATAAGAAATTAAGAATTAAAAAATAACTTTTAATACAAAAGGTAATGTATGTGATGATCACCTACAAAGGTAAAAAGAAATTAAAATTAAATTTAGGTCTTGATTTTTTTTAAGTATTTAATTTGTTACTTGTTAGTTAAGTTTGTAATTGTTAATAGACAAAAATAATAATTCTCGAGGTCTTTGTATCCCGTTAATATATATATATATATATATATATATATATATATATATATAATTTTATTAAGTGTATCTACCATCTACCATATTCTAAAATTCAAGCAAGAACAATTTTATAATCAATTTGAACTTTACCTTAAAATCTGGTAGTATACATGTGTGGTGTTCACTAGGAGAGGTGGCTCAAGAATTTGAAAGGCCTAAAACAAACTTAAAAATGAGGCTAAAATCGATAGTTGTTTTCACTAGATATTTTCTAATTTTCATAAAATATTTAATTAAGGTACAATTTCAATTAAATAATAATTTATTTTAGTTATGTAACTCAATTGGTGAGCCATGAGAATATGCGTGTGTAATATCGGGTTCGATTTTCGATTGTAATATTTTTGTATGAAAAAACAAATTAAATAGTACTTTTACTAGTTATCATTTCAATTTCAATTGTCGAGTACGTTAATTTTAAAAAAGATACAATTTGAATATAATTAATAATGATATAAAAAGGATGAAAATAAATATAAATGAATATATAAATAAAAGTAAATTATTTCTTTTTAAGTAGACAAATGAAAAGAAACGAAGGTAGATATGATATGAGAGTATAAGTGTTGGTGTGATTTTAATTATGATGTTTTTATAATGTGTACAAGAGTTAAAAATATTCAATTTAAAAATGTTTTGTTGAAATTTTAAGTATTTGATGTATGGACAACATAGAGTATATATTATTTTTGTCTTTCTTAATACAAATTAAAGCTTTTAATCTAAACATATTAATTTGTATAATATTGTAGAGATTAAAAATTTAAAAAGGAAAGAAAATATAACATTTATGGTATGTTATACATAGTTTTATTAAAGTTTTAGTTTTTTCAAAAAAAAAAATCTTTTGCCTTTAGTTTCTTATGTGTATATGTGCAATATTGCACAAGTTAAATAAATTTTATTTATATAAGAATAACGGTAACTCTATTGCCACTCCTTTTGTCTATTGCCACTCTCTTATTAATATTTTTTAATTTAAAAACTATTTTTTCAACCAATAAAATTACAATGTTAACATATAAATATTATTAAAATAATAGAAAATGAGTGGCAATAGACAAAATTGAGTGGCAATAGAGCCACTCAATATAAAATTGTAATTAATTATTTAATTTTTTAAAAATTAAACTGTTTGAAAAGTAATTACTAGGTACTTATATTTTATTTGGTTTTTTGTCATATAAATAATCGATTCTTTTCTCAAAATTATTGTAATTGTTAGAAGAATTTGAATTAGATGGGAAAAGTTCATTGGCAATTTGTCTCAAACAAAAATGGATGTCTTCTAGCATCTTCCTTTGGTGCAAGGTCATAGTGATGGGCAAAATTGAGGATAAGTCCAAATTAGAAAATCCAAAACATGAGGACGAATTATCTAGAAAATGTCAGATTTTTTGTTTTAATCTTGAGTAAAACAAAAGTGTCAACATGACTTTAAGGGCACTAATTAAATATTCTCAAATAATTTTTTTTCTTTATTGAGAATGTGACAATTTATCGGTAGTATTTGAAAACGCTAAAAGTTATTAAATATATATTTTTTAAGTGAGTTTAACGTGTATTTATTATACTTATAATAAGTTTTTCATTAAAAAGAATTACTTTTAAGGAAATAATTAAAGAATCCCGTACATAACCACAAAGTTTTTCGAATTTATTGTTTCGTGGTTTATTATTCATGGATCTAGCTCTCTAGAAAAATTTTTAGATGGACAAATACCTAACACGTCAATTTTAGACACAGTCAATAGAAAAAAACTAACTCATTAAAATTTATTCAAACTAAAAAATTCAAATTAAAATTATTTTTTCTTCTCTCTCACATGATACAAGTAGTTGCTTACAGTTGGTTTATCAACCAAAATCGATTTTAACTCTTCAAAATCAATTTCGATCCTTCCAACTCAATATTTTTCCAAACATTCACAGTAACCTTTTTGTGAGCATAAATAACTTGTCCTTTAGTTGTTGCTGGGTCTATTTTCAGATTTGCCTATTTTGCTTTAATTTGTTCAAAAGCGATTGCAGTATCTGAATACGGTTATTTTGGAACAATAAAAATCAAGTTTTGCATGCAAAATAATTAACAATTCTATATTAGTATTATTTTGTTTAGCAATAGTGTTAATATGTATAGTAGTAAAGAATTTAATAAATTTTTCTGCTGGTGATAGAACTATAGACTATCAAGTGGCTTTTGATAGTCACGACTCTTTTCAATCATGCAAAAATTATAGATATTTTATTATCTACTTGCTGTATTAGAGATTACAAGGTTTTAGTCTTTTATTTTTTTAATTCTTTTGCTAATTGATGAACCGTTTCTTGTTCAATTTCTTTTATTTCTTAATCTATTTTTAATAGTAGATCTTCTATATTTTTTTTTTGTAATTTAACAAAGAAAGATAAGACCTTTAAGAGGGCATGGTGAAGAGAGAGAGGGTTTGTGGTTGAGAGAAAGAGTTTGTAATGGAGAGATTAGAAGAAATGGAGTGAAAATTTGGAAGAAATGAATTTGGAAGTGAAGTTAGATGGAATAGTTTTGGAAGATTTTGGTTTGGAGGAAGAAATGAGTTTGGAGAAGAAATGAGGAGAAAAGGAGCGAGTTTGGGGTGTGATTTTTGTGGAGAAGAAATGAGTTTGGAGAGATAAGGCAATTTTAATTTTTTATTAGGTTCTGCCCCCATAGCGGCAGTATTTATTGTTGTTGTTAAAAAAACTCACCAGTATTAGTGACAACAAGTTTTGTCGCAAATAGTCAATCTTTAAAAAAAAATAAATCCTTATGAGTTTAAAATAGCGACGGCCTAGACCGTCACAATATTAGCGACGACTAAGACCGTCGGAACACACTAAAGTATTAAAAAATGTTAAAATATATGTTGGACCGTTGCTAATTGCTAAAATACTATCACTAGTTAGCGACTGTCACGGGCCGTCGCTAACTTTACTTGGCTATTTTGCCACATTTTTCGCAGTGTTATTCAAAAGATCAAAACCTTATAAGACTAAAGAAAGCCTTATATGTCCTAAAGCAAGCTCCTAGTAAATGGTATAACATAATTGATCAGCATTTCATTGATAAAACTAAGGTTTGAGGAAGAGCAAGAGTGAGCCAACACTATATGTCAAAACTCACGGACAATGAGAGACTCTCATTGTCTTCTTGTATGTAGATAGTCTTGTCTACACTGAAAACAATATGAAGATGATAGTTGAATTCAAAGAAAACATAATGAAGACTTTTAAAATAATTGATGAATTACTTTCTCAGCATAGAAGTGATTCAATGAAAAGAAAGAATATTTATCTGTTAAAAGAAATATCTACAAAACATTTCCACCAAACCAAAAACATAACTAAAAAAACAATTTTCATATTGGTGCATCATAATAAGTAAGACTCGAAAAAGATGAATTGAGATAATACATGAATGACATTTTTCAAAGTAAATTAAATTGGAGTTTCATGAAAGATGAGGATGAAACTGAAATGATGACTTTTGAGATAATACATGAATGACATTTTTTAAAGTTTTATGTTTTTTTTCTTCTAATTATTAATTTATTTACTACATTTCACTCTTTTTTTTCTTATTTGTGAAGCTTGGGCAACGTCCAAATTTGGAAGCTTCCTTTAGTTCAGAGGTCGTATTTGATGAAAGCTCCAAGAATCATCCAAATGGGTCTATGTTATTTGGGCCCAAATTCTTGGCATCCACGTTATACCAATTATCTCCATCTGAGGTACGTTCTTCTTATCAATTTTTATACAATCCGTGAAAATTAAATTATTTGAAGTATTGATTATGTTTATATTCAAAAAAAAAAGTATTGATTATGTGTGTATATAATTGATTATTATTATAATTGATTATAATGTATTTAATTTTTGTTAGGGTATGTTTTTAAAAAGAGATTTTGAGAATAATCTTTTATGTTCGGATGATATAAAAAATAATTTTCAATCCTAAAAATTTAAATTGTTGAAGAAAAAATAGATTAATTAATCTAAAATCTCTTTTAATAACCTTTAAATTCTTGTTTAGTTAAAAAAAATATGTTTGTAATTGTAACTAAGAAATAAAAAACTTTAATTTTGTTTTTCTAAATGCACACTTTAAAAAAAAAAGCTGTGAGAAAAAACTTTTCCAACACTAAAAAAAGATTGATTTAACAATCGAGTTAACAACGTTATTGCCTATTTACTACAAGAAATTTTAAGATTAGTTACAAAATTAAGCTATAAATATTTTTTGTAGTTAATCCATAGTTAAATTGCTACTGATTAGCTGACTAAAATTTTCTAGTCATAGTTAAAAAAAATTAGCTAGAAATTAGCTGCGGATGAGCTACTAATTTTCCAAATTTAGCTAGCTACAAATTAACTACGGAATATTTCCTTAGCTAATTAACTACCTCGATTTAGCTGAAATTTTTTTGTAGCTAATCGGTAGTTAGTCCGTAGCTAATACGATTTGCTATTAATTAGCTATGAACTTTTCTTAAGCAAATTTAAAAAATTCTTGTTAGTGGATCGCAAGTCATTTCGGTCATTAATTTGATCGTATAAAAAATATTTAATAATTAGAAAGGAAATTTTAGCAACTAATTTCATTGATCGCTAAACAGACTTTTCCTTATAGTTCAAACCCACACTAAATTGTGATGAACTTGGGAAAGCAAAGCTAAATTTAAACCTAAAATATGGTGATGTGCCTGTATGTAAATATGAACCAGGACTTGACACTTGCAATGTCACTATTGAGACCCACTAGAATCTATGGTGATGAGGAATTGTTACAAAAGAACACAAGAGTCACAAAAGAAAATTATGGAGCTGTGGCCAAAGTGTTCATAGTGTGCGATCAAGACAAGATTATAGAACATGATTTTCAAATGTCAATGATTCAACGAAACCCTCCAAATGATGTCAAAGTGATTGCTGATGTTGATCACATGCCCATGTTCTCAAAACCACAAGAGCTTTTCTCTTATCTTCAAGAAATTGCCAATACCTATTATTAGAAAGTACTTGCTGTGTTATATCTATGCCTACAACTATGCAAAATAAATAAATAAATAAACTTGTCATAAATCCAAACACGAAATGACACATATATACTTGTATCCCTTTAAACAAAGTTCAGAATAAAGGTTCCTGGTTCAAATAAAATTGTATGTTATATATGAAGGATATTCATAGCTAAAATAAATAATTGTTCTTGTTTAATTAAAGCAAAATTTACTTCAATAGTTCCTCTTGGAATATATATATATATAGGAGTACATTACTTACTCATTTTCTTTTCTATAAATAGTACAATACATATATTTTTTTCAAGATGGATATTATTAAAGCTCATCAAAATGGCACTCCATCAATTTAAAGTCTAACATTAAAGAATTAGAAAGTGGATACTCACCAAAGTCTTACATTATTTAGTTTGAAGAAGGTTGGGTGGAATACTTATATAAATATAGAGAGTTTGTTTGGTTATTCTCGTTACAACAATATTAATCTCTTAAGTGTAATAGAGACTTGGATAATTTTGTGTCATATGAGGGTTTACAATTTTTTTGATGCAAAACTTGTTAGTTAAGAGGGTCTCAACTTAGTAATTTTTAAGTTGAAGTATAAGAAAGAATTTGTAATTTTTTCCGTTTAAAATTTGTGCTGAGTAATAAATATTTTGTGAAGTGTTCGTGGATATAAATTTTAAGGTGTCGAATCACTTGCATATGGGTTGACAACTCAAGGAGCAATGCAACAATGCACCATCAAATAAATAATCCATAACAAAGTATATTTGCACAACAAAATTATTATATCTGCTCTATATTTTTTTGAAACACTCAAGAATTGGGCCTATCAAACAAGCACATCTACCGTACACCACCCTCCCACTCATCTTAACGAATTCAACACTCTCTTAACATGGATTTTTAATTATAAAGTTTGCACCCGAAATTTATGGCTTAAGCAAAATTAAACATGTAATTAAGTAGCACCCATTGATATTTTGGTCATTGTGATTCAACAATCAAAACTACACAATTATGATTTTGTTTAAATACAATTATAGTTTCTATACTTGCATACTTTTTTAATTTGGTTTCTATACAATTTTTTTTTTTAATTTTGTCTTTATACGACAAAATATTTTTAAATAAGTTCGTGTCATCACCTTCTATTATAACACCATTAATGACATGCGGACGTAGCCAAACAGAGGTCCTACACAGGGACCAAATTAAAAAAACGTGTCAAGTATAAGAATTAAATTGAAGTTAAACCATATTCTTCTAAATTCATCCACCACCGGAACCTACCCCTTCTCCCTCCCCATCATCATTGCCACCTCCATCGTCACCGCCACCCCCTCTCCCTCTAACCTCTCTTATTACTCTCCGTTCCCACTCCCCTCCCTCTTCTCCTTCTCCCTCCGCCTCTCCTCATTTTCCCCTAACCTTATTCTCTTGCTATAGGTTGACAATAAGAAACAAAACTCAAAAATCAACGTTGTTATTTATCGTTTTAGCAAATGAATCTAGAGTTTTTTTAGAAGTGGGTATTTGTCGTGGTAGCTAAGTGACTTGTTTAGTGCATGGTCGATGCATGGTGGCCACAACCAAAAAGCTTGAGGGATTCGATTTGGAGCTTCATGGCTCAATCATGGAGAATTTGATGGGGTTGATTTAGTGTGTTATTGGCTTTGTAGTTGGGGCTTTTGTTTGCAAAATTTTCAGCAAGGTTGAGGATGACAAAGAGAAAGGGTGATGGTGGCACTGAGGGAGGTAGAGTGGGTTCTAATGCTTCGTGGATGGGTTTTCGCTTTGGTTCCCTTACATGACATATTTTTTTTAATTTGATCCCCATGTAGGACCTCTATTTAGGCATATCAACACGTCGTTTTTTATTGATAGATATACACACATATACACACATCCTAAACTAAATTCTAATAATTTATTTTAAATTTCCACAGTCTAGGTCTGAACTTTAAACCTTCAATTTATAAAGTCTTAAGACTTAGTACATGATCAAATTGGTTAAAATCCACTGTCATATCAACACGTCATTAATATTATTATAACAAAGGGTGATGACGAGGACTTATTTAAAAAGGGGAGGGATCAAATGACATCAGTGTAAATTACACCAACTCTTATCTCGGTTAATAACTATTTTTCGAAGACTTTTTTTCACGAAACTCACTGTTAGATTGAAATCATGTCTACAAAATTTCAAATCATTCCGAAACGATTTAGTACTCCATTAAAATACTTGTTATTTTCATATATTTTAAAACTATATTTTACGTTACTTTTTTTAGTACAATGATGAAGTATTAAACGATTTCGGGTTATATGAAATTTTGTAGACATGGTCTAAGTAGATTCAATCCAACGGTTAGTTTCGTAAAAAAAAAAATCTTCGACAAATAGTTATTAACCGGTGTAAGAGTTGGTGTAACTTACACCGATATCATTTGATCCATTCGCATTTATAAATGTTAACTTATATAGGAACTAAATTTTTTTAAAAAAATTATAAACAGAGATCAAATTAAAAAAAAAGTGATGTAAAATTAAAATTATATTAAAGCTTATGATTATTATAAGAATAATTAGTGAAGAAGCAGCGGTGCTTGAAAAGTTAAGTAGAGAAGAGATAAGAGAAGATGCATCATAGGGCCCTTGACGGGGGGCTAAGAAGGTGCCCGCTCTGCCCGCGTCGTTTTCTGGTCTGCCCGGCCAAGTGCCCACTTTTTATTCTAGGAGAGAGGAGAGAATAGAGGAATAAAGTTTAGCAGCACTCAGTGAGTAACTGATATAGGAAAAAGAATCAATAAGAATAAAATAAAATAAAAAGGCAAAAGAAAGGGATGTCGTTCTCATACATCATGAATTTCCGATCTGACTTAGGCTTGCTGGATCTCCGGACGGCACGCGCGTGCGAACAGGATAGGTACTCTTTAATTTCATGCATGCATTCTTTGGCAGTGTATTCAGTAGTATTCTACATCTCACATCACATTCCCAATTATTGGACATTTTTGCAGTTTCTTCTTTGCGCTAGTTGCTGCCCTTTGCCTCTTATGTTTCCTTTCCGGTTCCAATACACTACCAACAAAAAAAAATAAAAAAATTAACATACATTTATTGTCTTTTGGCTAAACTAATTTTTTTTGTTTATTGTGCCAAAAGAGAGTTTGGATGTCTAAAATGAAGTTTGTCAAAATGAAAGTATGTTTGGGTAATTTCTTTACTTGAAAAATTTTCATTTTCAGTTTGGGAAAATGAAGTTTGACATAAGTAAGTCTTTCCTACTTTTCAAATTTCATTTTGCAAAAGTAAAATAGTCATTTACAACTCTACCCCTCATTACTTCCTTTACTTCCTTGATGTCATTTTTTTTAAATAAAAATTATATCTAACTTTATATCTAAGAGTACTTCTATCTTTATCTATCCAAACAAACTTCATTATATCAAACTCACTTTTACAATATAATTTCCAAACGCAAATTCATTCCATCAAACTTCATTCTACCAAACTTTATTCTATCAGACTTCATTCTACCAAACTACCATGCAAACGGACCCATTATCCTTGTATTTTATTTTCGTTACATTTAATCTTTACACGTATCTTTCGTTTTAGTTTATGGCAACATATCATTTTCGTTGGATCTTGTTGTTAAGCCGTCTAAATCTAAAATCTTGCAATTTCACCATCACAATCGTCACAACCACCGCCATTGCAAGCTCAACAACCTTCCACCTCTTACTCCACGACCTCGCCACCCTCACGAGCACCGACTCTTGTCCTTCATACCTCTGCAAACGCCTCGCCATCCTAACTCCTATGCTAGTAAACCCTTCATTGTCACAGCTACCGCCACTATTAAAGTTATCTTTTACCTTCACTCCTTTTTAGAATTCTGCCATGACAAATCTTTCTATGTTACCGAGATCAAGGGATTCTCCGTCACGCTTGACATGAGGTTGTGTAACACCTGAACTTTTAGAAATTAATCTATGTTAGATATTTTATATTTTTCAAAGTTTTACTTATTTCAATTGAATTTCACATGACAAGATCTACCTAATAGAAATTTTTATTTATTTTAGATAGTTGTGAAATGACCAAAATACTCTTATATTGATCCAAATAAAGGTATTTTTTTTATAGTAAATAGCCAAAGAATATAGAAAATTATAAAAAAACATTTTTATGCTTAGAATAATATTTTAATATTTTTATATATTTTTCTGTAATTTTTTAAGAAATTTAGTTTTTGTGAAAAGACCGAAATTCCCCTAAGATTCCTAAAACAATTAAAATATTTATTTTATTGAATTTAAATTTTAAGAAAATTATATTGACTCTATTTATGTGTAATATATGTGGATATAAATTTATTTTGAAATTTTTAGTAATATCTTACAAATTATAATTTTATTTATAAATTAGTCCTTTTTATCCTAAAATATTTCATTATAAATAGTAAATAAATTTCGAAAATTTTCAGAAAATTACTATAGTTTTTATATTATATTTGAAGAGTTTATAAATAAATAAATTTATATTTGTTTTTCAAATCGGTAATTTTCTCAAATTTTGAACAAAAATAATTCCCAAATATGTTATAATTACCAAAATACCTTCAATAATTGTTCCAACATCAAATCTTAACATTATTTGACCACTTGATGCCTCATAATCATCAATTTTATCAGATTTCTGCTTTTACCCAACCTTGTTGAATTTTTGAGATTTTATCTCACAAGATGATTGCAAAATGACAAATAACTTTTTTAAAAGGGTCAAAAAAAAATTTTTTTTTATGGAAAAGTAACATTTCAAGTCAAAGTACAGTGGATAATTCGTGATCTTAGTACATAATGAATTTTTATTAATTTTATTCTCTTAAAATCAATTAAATAAATTATTTACTGTTCAATTTTTCCCTATAAATAGCAAGCTCTCTTTGAGAAAAATTCACACCATTCTCTACTTTTCTTGAAGCTTTTTCTGCCATAATCTCTCTCAAATTCTCCTTCCCAAAATATTTTACAAAAACTCTACATATATTTAAAAAACCTCAAAAATAAATCACTTATTTTAGTGATTTCTTTTGAGAAATTGTTAATACTTCAAGTTTGAGGATCTTTTCATCTTCTTCAAGTCCTACTCACATACAAGGTAAGGGGGGAGGGAGAATCATTGGGTTTTAAAGGTAGTAATTGATTGAGAATTATGAGTTTGCCCTAGACCCGACATAAGATTTATTATATTTGCTTTTATTTATTCTATAAATTTCATGTTATATTTTGATTATATTATTATTACCTTACTTGAACTAATTGTTATTATGGATTCTTTAAATATGATTATGGTGTTTTTTTTTAGTTTTATTATTAATTTAAATTATGTTTTAATATATACTAAATTTTCACAGTGTACTTGTAAAAGTTATAAGTTGAGCTGTGGATATTGAAATATTATAAAATATATTTTTGACTAATGTTAAGATATAATATTATTAGCTTAAAAGATTATAATTTTATGACCTATAATAAATATTTGATAAAATTTTGGATATTGGACTATTACCGTTATGGACAATATATATACCTTTGCAGCATGAGGACAAGGAATTATGACTACAGACATAAGAACCCGATTTCTATGAGATTGGATTCATTTGGACATTCATCTGGACCTTAAGACCCAAAACCATCTTGGATAGTTTTCCAAACATTATTGAACAACTATGGACCACATTATTTATTAAATAAAGAAAAAGACCTATAATTATAATAACTTATAGTTTGTGAGTAATTTATGTTATGTGTATTATTTCTTAATTGATATTTATATATTTACTTATTTATAATTCTGTTCGGTTATAATTATATCTGTTTTGATTATTTGTAGAATTATGGTGTATATATGATTTATGTGATATTATGGATGATTATAGTGCAACATCATTTCATTTGCATATAATCATGAGAAGATTATAAAAAAAATGTTCCAACTAAGTGATATGACATATACGAAAGAAGGGTAGATAGTTGAATGGTTTATATATATATATATATATATATATATATATATATATATATATATGAGGTGTATCTAGTGAAAACACTAAACATGTGAGGATATGAGAACATTAAATCTTGACTATACAACCACGCATTTATGGATGAGACAGAAGATTTGAATGCATGGTTGTATGGGCAAGATTTAATGTTCTCATATTCTCATATGTTTAGTGTTCTCACTAGATACGCCCCTTATATATATATATATAGTTGGGTTCAAATGACACCAAGGTGTCAAAATTCTTAAATGACACCGCGCATAACTTTTTATAAAAAATGAATTTCGTCGATCCAACCAATCAATTGAAAGTTTGCATGACGTAGATCAACTATGCAAAAATTCTTACCATTTGAAAATTTGTAGGTATGTAATCTAACAAATGAAATTTACTTGTATTTTAAATAATGTATTAGACGTTCAAGAAAAACATTCCAGTAACGTATCAAATAGTTTTCAAATTTTATGAATTTTCGCATAGTTGATCTACATTATATAAACTTTCAATTGATTGGTTGGATCGGCGAAATTCATTTTTTATAAAAAGTTATGCGTGATGTCATTTAAGAACTTTGACACCTTGTGTCATTTGAACCCAACTATATATATATAAGGAACGTATCTAGTGAGAACACTAAACATATGAGAATATGAGAACATTAAATCTTGCCCATACAACCATGCATTCAAATCTTCTGTCTCATCCATAAATGCGTGGTTGTATAGTCAAGATTTAATGTTCTCATATCCTCACATGTTTAGTGTTTTCACTAGATACACCTCATATATATATATATAAACCATTCAACTATCTACCCTTCTATCGTATATGTCATATCACTTAGTTGGAACATTTTTTTTATATATATGGGTGGGGCTCTACTTACTTCAGGAGTAAGTCTTGGGATACTTACTCCGATTCATAACCCAACATCGATATTGAATTTTACCAATTAAACCGTTGAGTTGAAAGTTCTTATCATGATTATTGTATATATAAAATTTTAAAAAAATTTAACATTTCTAGATATGTCATCTTAATAGCAATATTTACTTATATTTTTAAATGTGAATTATTCGTTAAATTGAGGTACACCAATGAAATATCAACACGTCTCGGATTGACGTATAACTTTGTATGGTTAATCTATTTATTGAGAACTTTCAATTCGACGGTTTGATTGGTGAAATTCAATGTCTACGTTGAGTTATAAAGCGGAGTAAGTATCCCAAGACTTAATTCTAGAGTAAGTGAATCCCCACTCTCTCTATATATATAATATAGTTTGGAAAATTTAACCTGTTTATTCTATAGTCCATGTGAATTTTGAAAAATATATCATTAGATGAAACTACGTTTTTCGAAAACGGAAACAAGCGGAAATATCTGGGGCCAATAGTAGGGATCTTGTTCATGACAAGACTTAGGAGAGGTGCGGTTAGGTTGGAGATCCCCAATGGAGTGGGAGCATCGACCAGGTAACCGGGGCATCTCCGTGCGGACTTAACCAACTCCAACAACCACTTAAGACATCTATATCGGTTAAGAGTGTGCTCTTAGTATTATGAAATCCGGATATTGTTATGAGAATTGTAAAAAGAGCACATGTACTACCAATATTTTTGAAAAGTTTGGTTGTGCACATGTTAAATTATTAAAAAAATAATGAGAGTCCGTGTGCATATATTACATTATCATAATCATTCATTAATGTGAATATAGTGATGTGATCGATAAATAATTTCTTTTAAGTTTATATTATTATTATACTATGTTTAATTTATTTTTTGATGTTCTTAATTTCATTATCATCTCTTATTATTATTCAATGAATATCTACTTATCCCTCTTTTATATCTCTTTTGTTTATAAAAATCATGACGGGGATATAGATGATGATGGGGAGCAAGCTGATTTGGTGAGAGATGATGTCAACTTTAGTGACACAGATCGCTGAAATAATTTCAAGATTTATCATGAGTGCTTTTGTAATGCATTTTCTAATAAACTTTTACGGGGATTCTTACTCTTATTGTAATATATTTGCGGGTAGATCCAAGAGTTTAACTTATGTTTGTATTTTACAAAAAACTGCTTGGATTTGGTTGAGTTATGTATTTATATTGTATTTCATAATATTTTTAACTTGGTAACATTATTTTGCTTGATTTGTTTTAAAAAAAAATCGCTCAAAATTTGGTCACTTATTTAAGTAGATAATTTAGTGAAATGTGACGAGGGTGTTAGATTATTGATATTAGAGCAGTTCTTTTCTTAGGCTTGGGGTATGGCTAGACTATTCTTCTTATGTGCTACTCTTATGTCTTAGAACCAGCTATGAGATAAGATTGTTTGACGGGTTGTTTGAGAACTGTATTATTTGTTTGTTAGTGATCCTTATTTAGCCATGTATGGTATCTAGTTATTCTTACAGAAAGTGACTAACTCTATGAATTTCAAGACCATATGACTGGAAGGGACACTGAACCAAATACGGCTTATTTCCTAGGACGTTTGACAGATATTCTAGAAAATATGAACCAAGAGCTACATGCTGAACCTATGTAATATCAAGGTTTAGATGCTTTTCTTAAAAGCAATCCTTCTAAATTTAAAGGAGGATTAAAACCAGATGGTGCCCAACTCTGGTTAGAAGAGATGGAAAATACCTTTATGGGAATGAATTGTCAAGAGAGACAAAAGTTAACATATGCAATTTTTGTGCTGGCTGGTGAGGCAATAAATTGGTGTCATTTTGAGAGCGACCAATTAGAAAACGAAGACACTCCAATTACTTATGATTTGTTTAAGCAGCAATTTCTGAGTAAATACTTTCTAGAAGATTTGAGAAACAGGAAAGAGGTTGAGTTTTTGAATCTTCAACAAGGAAGTATGTAAATTGGTGATTATGCAGCCAAATTAGACGAACTCTTCAAATATTGTTCCTTTTACACTAATAATGAAGCTTCTAAATGTACAAAATTTCAAAGTAGACTTTGCCCTGAGATTAGGAAAGCAGTTGGCTATCTGCGAATCACTCAATCTGTTGAACTAGTAACTACTTGCAGAATCTATGAAGATGACATCAGAGCAAGACAGACACACATGAAAAATACAGGACCAATTCGGAATAAAGAAAAACAATCATTCACATATCCAAAACCATAACAGACGTCTTTTCGTTATCAAGGAAATACCACTGGTGGAAACAGGCCACAGTACAAACAACGCGCTATCGAGACCATCAAATCATAACAATACATGTTATAGATGCGGGGGACAACATGCTACGAATGACTGCAAATTCAAGACAGCAATTTGTTATAGCTATGGGAAACTGGGACAGTCAAGTAGGATATGTGCCAGACAATTAAGAAGGAAGTCAACAACAATGGTAACAATAGGACACGTGTCAACAATAATGCCAACAGCAACAACAATAATATTTGTGCAAGACCACAACAATAAGCTGGTCGGCAGAAAAACCAGCGGTAGAGTTTTCACTATGAATGGTGTGGAGACTGCAAAATCTGATGAACTCATCCAAGGTAAGTGTATCATTAATGAAACAATCTTGAATGTACTATATGATTCAGGCGCATCACATTCTTTCATTTCACTTGATTGTGTGAGACATTCGCGATTACTCATTTCTTTGTTACCACTTGATATTGTGGTTTCTACTCCTACTAATAATCCTGTAACCACTTCATAAGCTTGTTTAAAATGCCCTATTACTATAGATAGTAGAAAATTCTTTGCTGATTTAATCTGTCTACCACTATTTCCGTGAGATATAATCTTAGGTATGGATTGGTTATCTACTAATCACATCCTTTTAGATTGTCATAACAAAACCTTAGTATTCCAAAATCCTATTTCTAACCCTGAAAGTAAGGATTCGAGACTTGTAATTGTCAACCAAGTCACTGCTTCGATTAGGAACGACGCTCAAGTTTACATGATTCTAACCTCTTTAATAATAGAGGAAAGTCCTGAAATCAATGAGCTACCTGCCATCTGTGAATTTCCTGAAGTCTTTCCAGGAGACATTCCTGGATTACCACCTAAACAGGAAGTCGAGTTTGCGATTGATCTAGTCCCTGGAGCAAGACCAATATCAATAGCTCCATACATATTGTCACAAATAGATTTGGCTGAATTGAAAAAGCAGCTTGAGGAACTTTTTGAGAAGCAATTTGTACGACCAAATGTTTTTCCGTGGGGTGCTCCAGTTTTATTGGTAAAGAAGAAAGATGGAGGAATGCGTCTATGCGTTGACTATCGACAGCTCAACAAGGTCACAATCAAGAACAAGTATCTACTACCTAGGATTGACGATTTGATGGATCAACTTAGGGGAGCTCGCATATTTTCTAAGATTGACCTTAGGTCATGATATCACCAAATTGATGTAAAACCCGATGATAAATTGAAGACTTCCTTTAGAACTCGGTATGGTCATTATGAGTATTTAGTGATGCCTTTTGGCGTAACTAATGCTCCTGCGATGTTCATGCATTACATGAACAGGGTATTTCACCCATACTTAGATAAGTTCGTTGTTGTCTTCATTGACAATATACTTGTATATTTTAGAAGTCAGGAAGAACACGTCAAACATCTAAGAATTGTTTTGCAGATGTTAAAGGAGAAGCAATTGTATGCTAAATTGTCAAAGTGAGAATTCTATCTAGGAGAAGTGAAGTTCTTGGGTCATGTTATATCAGCAGAAGGAATACCAGTTGACCTAACAAAAGTTGAAGCAGTTCTACTTTGAGAACAACCAAAAATAGTAACTAAAATAAGAAGTTTCTTAAGATTAGCTGGTTATTATAGAAGGTTCATCCTTGAATTGTCGAAGTTGGCCTTACCATTAACAAAGTTGATCCGTAAGGGACAATCTTTTGTTTGGGATGATAAGTGTGAAAATAGTTTCGAAGAATTAAAGCAGCGATTGACATCTGCACCATTTCTCACTTTGCCAGATCCACAAGGAAGCTTTGAGGTTTACTATGATGCATCAGGACAAGGATTATGATGTGTTTTAATGCAGAATAGAAAAGTTTTGGCATATGCTTCAAGACAGCTGAGATCACACGAAGAAAACTATCCAACTCACGATCTCGAATTAGCAACAATAGTATTTGCATTAAAGATATAGAGACAATACCTTTAAGGTGGAATACTTGAAGTTTTTATCGTTAAGAAAAGCTTGAAGAACCTGTTCGATAAAAAAGAGCTAAATATGTGATAGAGAAGATGGATGGAATTCTCCAAAGACTATGATTTTGAACTGAAGCTAATGTAGTCGTTGATGCCTTAATTAGAAAATCTCTGCACACGTCAACAATGTTGGTCAAAGAGCTCGAACTACTGGAAAAGTTCACGGATTTGAATTTGGCCGTGGAAATGAAATCCACAAGTTTTCGAGTTGGAACGCTAAAAATCACAAATGAGTTTTTAACTCAAATAAAGGAAGCACAAGAGAAAGATGAATACTTGCAAGAAAGATTGGAAGGAAGAAACGATGGGAAAGAAATGGAATTCCAAAAACATGCAGATAGAATAATTCGGTTCAAAGACAGAATGTGTGCCGAATGATGAAGAATTGAGGAAGGTTATTCTAGAAGAAGCTCACAAAATCCAGTTGAGCATACATCCTGGAGCTACCGAGATATTCCACGATTTGAAGAAAATATTCTGGTTGCAAGGGATAAAAAGGCAGTAGCGATGTAAGTAGCAGCTTGTTTGATTTGTCAAAAGGCCAAAATTGAACATTAGAAACCTTTTGGAGATCTACAACCTCTACATATACCTGCATGGAAATGGGACAACATAGCAATGGATTTTGTCATTGGAGTACCAACAACTACTTCAAAGGTTGTTGCTGTCTTGGTGATTGTTGACAGATTAACAAAATCTACTCATTTCTTAGCTGTCAACATGAAGTATTCATTAGAAAAGCTCACTCAGTTTTACCTCAAGGAAATTGTCACATTGCATGGTGTTCCTTCAAGCTTCATCTTGGATAGGGATCATAGATTTACTTCATGTTTCTAGAAGAGTCTCCATGAAGCCTTAGGAATGAAGCTGAGACTTAGCTCAGCTTATCATCTACAAACTGATGGACAGTCTGAAAGGACTATTCAATCGTTAGAAGATCTTCTTAGGGCTTGTGTGTTAGAAGAAACGAGAAGTTGGGACAAGTTTTTGCCACTCATTGAGTTCACTTACAACAATATAATAGCTTCCACTCTAGCATTGGTATCGCACCATATGAAGTTCTGTTTGGGAGAAAATGCAGAACTCCTTTATGTTGGCTTGAGACTGGAGAACAATTTATTGTGGGACCATAAATTTTGCAACAGACTAATGAGAAGATGAAAATGGTTCAGGAAAAGATGTAGACAACGTAGAGCTATTACGATAAAAGGAGAAATCCTCTCGAATTTGAAGCATGTGTCCATGTACTCTTGAAAGTTATGCCTACAACTAGGGTAAGCAAGATTATTGAGTCTCGAAAACTTACTCCTAAATTCATTGGACCCTATTAGATCCTTAGGAGGATCGGTAATGTTGCATACCAAATTGCTTTACCACCTCATCTTTCCAACCTTGATGATGTCTTTCATGTCTCACAACTAAGGAAGTGCATTCCTGATCCATTTCGTGTGATAACGTCTGACCATATACAACTTGAGGAGAACCTCACATATGAAACCTCACTTGTGGCTATTGAGGATCACAAGATTAAACCGCTTAGAGGCAAAGAATTAGTCTTAATGAAGGTACTATGGAATCACAACAACCCAAAGAGATACAACGTGGAAATTAAAAGACGAGACGAGAGAACTATACCCTCATCTTTTCGAAACAGGGTTAGTCAAATTTTGAGGACGAAATTTCTAAAAGAAGGGGAGAATTGTAACACCCAAATTTTTAGAAATTAATCAATGTTAGATGTTTTATATTTTACAAAGTTTTACTTATTTCAATTGAATTTCACATAACAAGTTCTATGTAATAGAAACTTTTATTTATTTTAGATAGTTGTAAAATGGCCAAAATAATCCTATATTGGTTTAAGTAAAGGTATTTTTTATAGTAAATGGCTAAAGAAGACAGAAAATTATAGAAAAACATATCTTCTGCTTAGAAAAATATTTTAATATTTTTAAATATTTTTCTATAATTTTTATAGAAATTTAAATTTTGTGAAAAGATCAAAATGCCCCTAAAACTCCTAAAATAATTAAAATATTTATTTTACTAAATATTAATTTTAAGAAAAGTATATTGACTCTATTTATGTGTAATATATGTGGATATAAAATTATTTGGAAATTTTTAGTAATATCTTAAGAATTAAATTTTATTTATAAATTAGTTCTTGTTATCCTTAAATATTTCATTATAAATAGTAAATAAATTCAGAAAATTTTCATAAAATTACTATAGCTTTTATATTATATTTGAAGAGTTTAGAAGTAAATAAATTTATATTTTCGTGTGAATTGGTAATTTTCTCAAATTTCGGACAAAAATAATTCTCAAATATGTTATAATTACTTAGATACCTTCAATAATTGCTCCAACATCAAATCTTATAGCATTACTTGACCACTTGATGCCTCAAAAGTTGTCGGTTTTATCAGATTTCTTCTTTTACCTAACCTTGTTGAATTTTTGAGATTTTATCTCACAAGATGATTGTAAAATGACAAATAATTTCTCCAAAAGGGTCAAAGAAATATATTTTTTATGAAAAAGTAACATTTGAAGTCAAAAGACAGTGAGGAATTCGTGATCTTAGCGATAGGTCCACATAGTAAATTTTTTTTTATTTTTATTCTCTTAAAATCAATTAAATAAATTATTTACTATTCAATTTTTCCTCTATAAATAGCAAGCTCTCTTTAAGAAGAATTCACACCATTCTCTACTCTTCTTGATGATTTATTTCTGCCATAATCTCTCTCAATTTCTCCTAACCTTAATATTTTACAAAAATTCTACTTATATTTAACAAAACTTAAAAATAAATCACTTATTTTAATGATTTGTTTTTGAGAAATTGTTAATACTTCAAGTTTGAGGATCTTTTCATTTTCTTTAAGTCCTACTCACATACAAGGTAAGGGGGAGGGCGAATCATTAGGTTTTAAGGGTAGTAATGGATTGAGAATTACGGGTTTACCCTAGACCCGTAGAATTTATTATATTTGCTTTTAATTATTCTATAAATTTCATGTTATATTTTGAATATATTATTATTATCAAACTTGAACTAATTGTTTTTATGGATTCTTTAAATATAATTACTGTGTTTTTTTATTATTAATTTAAATTATGTTGTAATATAAACTAAATTTTCTTACCATACTTGTAAAAGTTATAAGTTGAGCTGTGGATATTGAAATATTATAAAATATAGTTTTGGCTAAAGTTAAGATATAATATTACTGACTTAAAAGATTATAATTTTATGACTTATAATAAATATTTGATAAAATTTTGGATATTGGACTATTACTACTATGGAGAATATATATACCTTTGCAACATGAGGATATGGAATTATGACTAGAAACATAAGAACTTAATTTCTACGAGAGTGGATTCATTTGGAGCTTAAGACCTTGGAGCATCTTGGATAATTTTCTAAGCATTATTAAACAACTATGGACCATATTATTTATTAAATAAATAAAAGACCTATAATAATAATAATAATAATAATAATAATAATAATAATAATAATAATAATGACAACAATAATAACAATCATTTAAAATTTATGAGTAATTTATATTATGTTTACTATTTCTTTATTGATATTTATGTTAATATTGTTAATATTATTATTATTATTATTATTATTATTATTATTATTATTATTATAGGTTTTCAAGTTTAAAGAATCTATAATAAAAATTAGATCAAGTAAGATAATAATAATATAATCAAAATAATAATAATAATAATAATAATAATATAATCAAAATATAACATAAAATTTATAGAATAGTTAAAATCAAATATAATAAATCCTACGGGTCTAGAGCAAACCCATAATTCTCCATCTATTACTATCTTTAAAACTCGATGATTCTCCCTCTCCACTTACCTTGTATGTGAGTAGGACTTGAAGAAAATAAAAAGATCCTCAAACTTGAAGTATTAACAATTTTTCAAAAGAAATCACTAAAATATGTGATTTATTTTTAAGTTTTGTTAAATATAAGTAGAATTTTTGTAAATTATTCTGGGAAGGAGAATTTGAGAGAGATTATGGCAGAAATAAAGCTTCCAAAAGAGTAGAGAGTAGTATGAATTTTTCTCAAAGTGAGTTTCCTATTTATAGGAAAAAATTGAATAGTAAATAATTTATTTAATTGATTTTAAGAGAATAAAAATTAATAAAAATTCACTATGTGGACCTATCACTAAGATCACGAATTATTTACTATATTTTGACTTCAAATGTTACTTTTTCATCAAAAAATATTTTTTTGACCCTTTTAAAAAAATTATTTGTCATTTTACAATCATCTTGTGAGATAAAATCTCAAAAATTCAACAAGTTAGGTGAAAGAAGAAATCTGATAAAATTGATGAATTTTGAGGCATCAAATGGTCAAATAATGCTAAGATTTGCTATTGGAACAACTATTTAAGGTATTTTGGTAATTATAACATATTTGAGAATTATTTTTGTCCAAAATTTGAGAAAATTACCAATTCACCGAAAAATATAATTTTATTTATTTATAAACTCTTCAAATATAACAAAAAAGCTATAATAATTTTCTGAAATTTTTTTGAATTTATTTACTATTTATAATGAAATATTTTAGGTTAAGAAGGACTAATTTATAAATAAAATTATAGTTTTTATGATATTATTAAAAATTTCAAAATAATTTTATGTCCACATATATTACACATAAATAGATTCAATAAAATTTTATTATAATTTAAATTCAATAAAATAAATACTTTAATTGTTATAGGAATTTTAAGGGCATTTTGGTCATTTTACATAAACTTAATTTTTTTAAAAAATTACACATAAATATCTTAAATTATTAAAATATTATTCTAAGCAAAAAAATTTTTTTTTCTAGAATTTTGTATCTTCTTTGGCTATTTACTATTAAAAAAATACCTTTATTTAGACCATTATAGGTGTATTTTGGTCATTTTACAACTATCTAAAATAAATAAAATTTCTATTACATAGATCTTGTTATGTGTAAGTAAAACTTTGAAAAATATAAAATACCTAACATTGATTAATTTCTAAAAGTTAGGGTGTTAGAATTCTCCCATCCTTTTAGAATTATCGTCCTCGAAATTTGACTAACCTGTTTTTAAAAGATGAGGGTATAGTTCTCTCATCTTGTCTTTTAATTTCCACGTTGCATCTCCCGGGTTGTTGTGACTCCATAGTACCTTCACTAAGACTATTTCGTTGCCCCTGAGTTGTTTAATCTTTTGATCCTCAATAGTCACAGGTGAGATTTCATATGTGAGGTTCTCCTTAAGTTGTATACGATTTGATGTTATCACATGAGATGGATCAGAAAAGTACTTCCTGAGTTGTGAGACATGAAAGACATCATGAAGGTTGGAAAGATGAGATAGTAAAGCAATTTGGTATGCAACATTACCGACCCTCCTAAGGATTTGATAGGGTCCAATGAATTGAGGAATAAGTTTTCGAGACTCAATAATCCCGCCTACTCCAGTTGTAGGCGTAACTTTCAAGAATGCATAGTCACCTACTTCAAATTCGGGAGGAATTCTCCTTTTATCGTAATAGCTTTGTGTTGTCTGCATCTTTTCCTGAACCATTTTCACCTTCTCATTAGTCTATTACAGAATTTCTGGTCCCACAATAAATTGTTCTCTAGTCTCAAGCCAACATAAAGGAGTTGCATTTTCTACCATACAGAACTTCATATGGTGCCATACCAATGCTAGAGTGGAAGCTATTATATTGTTGTGAGTGAACTCAATGAGTGGCAAAAATTTGTCCCAACTTCCAGTTTCTTCGAACACACGAGCCCTAAGAAGATCTTCTAATGATTGAATAGTCCTTTCAGTCTGTCCATCAGTTTGCGGATGATAAGTTGAGCTAAGTCTCAACTTCATTCCTAAGGCTTCGTTAAGACTCTTCTAGACACGTGTAGTAAATCTGTGATCCCTATCCGAGATGATTCTTGAAGAAACATCGTGTAATCTAAAAATTTCCATGAGGTAAAGTTGAGTGAGCTTTTCTCATGAATACTTCATGTTGACAGCTAAGAAATGAGCATATTTTGTTAATTTTTCAACAACCACCCAGACAACATTAACCTTTGAAGTAGTTGTTGGTAGTCCAGTGAAAAAATCTATTGCTATGTTGTCCCATTTCCATACAGGTATATGTAGAGGTTGTAGATCTCCAAAAGGTTTCTAATGTTTAATTTTGGCCTTTTGACAAATCAAACAAGCTGCTACGTACATCGCCACTGCCTTTTTCATCCCTTGCCACCAGAATATTTTCTTTAAATTGTGGAACAACTTGGTAGCTCCAAGATGTATGCTCAACTGGCTTTTGTGAGCTTCTTCGAGAATAAGCTTCCTCAATTCTTCATCATTCGCTACACATATTCTGTCTTTGAACTGAATTATCCCATCTGCATGTTTCTAGAATTCCATTTCTTTCCCATCATTTCTTCCTTCCAATCTTTCTTGCAAGTATTCATCTTTCTCTTGTGCTTTCTTTATTTGAGTTAAAAACTCATTTTTGAATTTCAACATTCCAACTCGAAAACTTGTGGATTTCATTTCCGCTGCCAAATTCAAATTCTTGAACTTTTCCGGTAGTTCAAGCTCTTTGCCCATCATTGTTGACGCATGCTGAGATTTTCTACTTAAGGCATCAATGACTACATTAGCTTTTCATGGGAGATAGTGCAATTAGAAATCATAGTCTTTGGGGAATTCCCTCCGTCTTCTGTGTCGCATATTTAGCTCCTTTTGATCGAACAGTTACTTCAAGCTTTTATGATCATTAAACAATTCAAATCGTGCACCATAAAGGTAGCGTCTCTATATCTTTAGTGAAAACACTATTGCTGCTAATTCGAGATCATGAGTTGGGTAGTTTTCTTCGTGTGATCTCAGCTGTCTTGAAGCATATGCCAAAATTTTTCTATTATTAGAACACATCCTAGTCCTTGTCCTCATGTATCACAGTAAACCTCAAAGCTTCCTTGTGGATCTGGCAAAGTGAGAACTGGTGCATATGTCAATAGCTGCTTCAATTCTTGGAAACTATTTTCACACATCTCATCCCAAACAAAAGATTGTCGCTTACGGGTCAACTTTGTTAATGGTAAGGTCAACTTCAAAAATTCATGTTTGAACCTTCTATAATAACCAGCTAATCCTAAGAAACTTCTTATTTCAATTACTATTTTTGGTTGTTCCCAAAGTAGAACTAATTCAACTTTTGTTGGGTCAACTGATTTTCATTTCACTGATATAACATGACTCAAGAACTTCACTTCTCCAAGCCAGAATTCGAACTTGGACAATTTAGCATACAACTACTTCTTGTTTAACATCTGCAAAATGATTCTTAGATGTTTGGCGTGTTCTTCTTGACTTCTAGAATAAACAAGTATTTTCGTCAATGAAGAAAACAAAAAACTTATCTAAGTATAGGTGAAATACCCTGTTCATGTAATCCATGAACATCGTAGGAGCATTAGTTACACCAAAAGGCATCACTAAATGCTCATAATGATCATACCGAGTTCTAAAAGCAGTCTTCAGTATATCATCGGCTTTTACATGAATTTGGTGATATCCTGACCTAAGGTCAATCTTAAAAAATATCCGAGCTCCCCTAAGTTGATCCATCACATCGTCAATCATAGGTAGCGGATACTTGTTCTTGATTTTGACCTTGTTGAGCTGTTGATAGAGAACACATAGACACATTCCTCCATCTTTCTTCTTTACCAACAAAACTAGAGCACCCCACGGAGAAACACTTGGTCACACAAATTGCCTCTCAAGAAGTTTCTCAAGCTGCTTTTTCAATTCAGCCAACTCTATTTGAGACATTCTGTATGGAGCTATTGATAATAGTCCGGCTCCAGGGATTAGATCAATCGCAAACTCGACTTCCCGTGTAGGTGGTAATCTAGGAATATCTTCTGGAAAGACTTCAGGAAACTCACATACGACAGGTAGATCATTGATATCAGGACTTCTCTCTACTATTAAAGAGGTTAGAATCATGTATACTGAGCTTAGTTTCTAATCGAAGCAGTGACTTGGTTGACAGTTAGGAGTCTCGAATCCTTACTTTCAAGGTCAGAAATAGGATTTTGGAATACTAAGGTTTTATTATGACAATCTAAAAGGATGTGATTAGTAGATAACCAATCCATACCTAAGATTATATCTAATTGAAATAGAGGTAGACAGATTAAATCAACAAAGAATTTTCTACCATCTATAGTAATAGGACATTTTAAACAAGCTTGTGAAGTGGTGACAGGATTATTAGTAGGAGTAGAAACAACAATATCAAGTGGTAACAAAGAAATGAGTAATCGCGAATGTCTCACACAATCAAGTGAAATGAAAGAATGTGATGTGCCTGAATAATATAGTACATTCAAGATTGTTTCATTAATGATAGACTTACCTTGGATGAGTTCATCAGATTTTGCAGCCTCCACATCATTCATAGTGAAAACTCTATTTTTTGCCGGCCAACTTGTTGTTGTGGTCTTGCACGAATATTATTGTTGTTGTTGTTGGCGTTATTGTTGACACGTGTCCTGTTGTTACCATTGTTGTTGACTTCTTTCTTAATTGTTTCGCACATATCCTACTTGTGTGTTCCAGTTTCCCACAGCTATAACAAATTGCTGTCTTGAATTGACAGTCATTCCTAGCATGTTGTCCCCCGTATTTGTAACATGTATTGTTATGATTTGATGGTCGATAGGGCGTTGTTTGTGCTAAAGCTTGTGGCCTGTTTCCACCGGTGGTATTTCCTTGATAACAAAAAGACGTCTGATATGGTTTTGAATATGTGAACGATTGTTTTTCTTTATTTCGAATTGGTCCTGTATTTTTCACGTGTGTCTGTCTTGCTCTGGTGTCATCTTCATAGATTCTGCTAATAGTTACTAGTTCAGCAAATCGAGTGATTCGGATATAGCCAACTACTTGCCTAATCTTATGGAAAAATCCACTTTGAAATTTTGTACATTTAGAAGCTTCATTATTAGTTTAAAAGGAATAATATTTGGAGAGTTCATCAAATTTGGCTGCATAATCACCAATTGACATACTTCCCTGTTGAAGATTTAGAAACTCAACCTCTTTCTTGTTTCTGAAATATTCCGGAAAGTATTTACTCAGAAATTGCTGCTTAAACAACTCCCAAGTAATTGGAGTGCCTTCATTTTCGGCACTCTAAATGCCACCAATTTCTTGCCTCACCAACCAGCACAAAAACTGCATATGTTACCTTATGTCTATCTTGGCAATTCATTGCATTAAAGGTATTTTCCATCTCTTCTAACCAGAGTTGGGCAACAACTGGGTTGAATCCTCCTTTAAATTTAGAAGGATTGCTTTTCAGAAAAACTTCTAAACCTTGATATTTCGTAGGTTCAGCATGTAGCCTTTGGTTCATATTTTCTAAAACATCTGTCAAACGTCCTAGGAAATGAGCCATATTTGGTTTAGTGTCCCTTCTAGCCATATTGTCTTAAAATTCATAGAGTTAGTCAATTTCTGTAAGAATAACTAGATACCATACATGACTAAATAAGGATCACTAACAAACAAATAATACAGTTTTGAAACAACCAGTCAAACAATCTTATGTCATAGCTGGTTCTAAAACATAAGAGTAGCACATAAGAACAATAGTCTAGCCATACCCCAAGCCTAAGTAAAGAACTGCTCTGATATCAATAATATAACACCCTCGTCACGTTTCACTAAATTATCTACTTAAATAAGTGACCAAATTTTGAGGGATTTTATTTAAAAAAAAAACAAATCAAGCAAAATAATGTTACCAAGTTAAAAATATTATGAAATACATTATAAATACATAACTCAACCAAATCCAAACGGTTTTTTTAGTAAAATACAAACATAACTTAAACTTTTGGATATTACAATAAGAGTAAGAATTCCCATAAAATTTTATTAGAAAATGCATTTCAAAAGCACTCATGATAAATCTTGAGATTATTTCAGTGTGATGTTGACATCATCTTTGACCAAATCAGCTTGCTCACCATCATCATCTATATCTCCATCATAATTTTATAAACAAAAGAGATATAAAAGAGGGGTAAATAAATATTCATTGAGTAATAATAAGAGATAGTAATAAAATTAAGAACATCTAAAAATAAATTAAACATAGTATAATAATAATAATATAAACTTAAAAGAAATTATTAATCGATCACATCACTATATTCACATTAATGAATACGTATGATAATGTAATGTATGCATAATGACTCTCATTATTTTTTTAATATTTTAATTGACTGGACCACCACCAAACTTTTCAACATCAAGTTCAGAAACATCGGGAAAGTACATGTGCTCTTTTCACAACTCTCGTAACAATATCTAGATTTCATAATATTAAGAGCACGCTCTCAACCGATATAGATGCCTTAGGTGGTTGTCGGAGTTGGTTAAGTTTGCACGGAAATGTCCCGGTTACCTGGACGCTCCCACTCCATTGGAGATCTCCAACTTAACCGCGTCTTTCCCAAGTCTTGTCATGAACAAGATCTCTACTATTGACCCCCAGATATTTCTACTTGTTTCTGTTTTCGAAAAACATAGTTTTAGTTAAGGATATATTTTTCAAAATTCACAGGGACTATAGAATAAATGGGTTAATTTCTCCGAGGTGTCAAAGTTCCTAAATGACGCCGCGCATAACTTTTTATAAAAAACGAATTTCGCCGATCCAACCAATCAATTGAAAGTTTATACAATGTAGATCAACTATGCAAAAATTCATACAATTTGAAAAGTATTTGATACGTTATCAGAATGTTTTGCTTGAACGTCTAATAGATTATTTAAAATAGAAGTAAATTTCATTTGTTAGATTACATATCTACAAATTTTCAAATGCTATGAATTTTTGCATAGTTGGTCTACATCATACAAACTTTCAATTGATTGGTTGGATCGACGAAATTCGTTTTTTACAGAAAGTTATGCGCAGTGTCATTTAAAAACTTTGACACCTTGGTGTCATTTGAACCCAACTCTCTCTCTTTCTATATATATATATGGGGACGGATCAAATGACACCGGTGTAAGTTACACTAACTCCTACACCAGTTAATTATTATTTGTCGAAGTTTTTTTTCACGAAACTCACCGTTAGATTGAATCTAATTATCGTATAGATCGTGTCTACAAAATTTCACGTTATTACAAAATTGTTTAGTACTCCATCACAATGCTTATTAATTTCATATATTTTAAAACTATATTTTACGTTACTTTTTTAGTACATTGATGACATATTAAACGATTTCATAATGATGTGAAAATTTTTAGAGATGATCTATAAGATAAGTAGTTTGAATCCTACAGTGGGTTTCGTAAAAAAAATCTTCAACAAATAGTTATTAACTGCTGTAAGAATTGGTGTAAGTTACACCGGTATCATTTGATATCTCTCCCCATATATATATAGAGAGATATAGAATCCGTTGACACCAATTCGTTTTACACCAATTAAAAACGATATGTCGAATTTTTGTTCATGAAACGTACCGTTGGATTGAAACTACTTATCGTATAGATTATGTATACAAAATTTCACATCAATTTGAGATCGTTTAGTACTTCATCAAAACACTTGTTATTTTCATTATATTAAAACTATAGTTTACGATATTTTTTATTGCATTGATGGAGTACTAAACGATCTCTCATTGATGTGAAATTTTGTACACATGATCTATACGATAACTAGTTTAAATCCAACGGTAACTTTCGTGTAAAAAAACTTTGACATATCATTTTTAATTGACGTAAAATGAATTGGTGTCAATGATCCTATCTCATATATATATAGACACACACATTAACCATTCAACTATCTACCCTTCTTTCTCATATGTGATATCACTTAGCTGGAACATTTTTTTTTTATAATCTTCTCATGATTATATGCAAATAAAATGATGTAGCACTAAAATAATCTATCATATCACATAACTCATAAATACACAATAATTCTACAAATAATCATAACAGATATAATTATAACTAAAAATAGAATTATAAATAAGTAAATATATAAATATCAATAAAGAAATAGTAAACATAATATAAATTACTCAAATTATAAATGTTTGTTGTTGTTATTATTATTATTATTATTATTATTATTATTATTATTATTATTATTATTATTATTATTATTATTATTATTATTATTATTATTATTGTTGTTATTATTATTATTTTTATTATTATTAAACGATATGTCGAATTTTTTTTTTCATGAAACGTACTGTTGGATTGAAACTACTAATCGTATAGATTATGTGTACAAAATTTCACATCAATTTGAGATCGTTTAGTACTCCATCAAAACACTTGTTATTTTCATTATATTAAAACTATAATTTACGTTATTTTTTATTGCATTGATGGAGTACTAAACGATCTCTAATTGATGTGAAATTTTGTACACATGATCTATACGATAACTAGTTTAAATCCAACGGTAACTTTCGTGAAAAAAACTTTGACATATCATTTTTAATTGATGTAAAACGAATTGATGTCAATGATCCTATCTCATATATATATATATATACACACACACATTAACCATTCAACTATCTACCCTTCTTTCTCACATGTGATATCACTTAGCTGGAACATTTTTTTTATAATCTTCTCATGATTATATGCAAATGAAATGGTGTAGCACTAAAATAATCTATCATATCACATAAATCATAAATATAGAATAATTCTACAAATAAAGTCCAAATGTTATTATTATTATTATTATTATTATTATTATTATTATTATTATTATTATTATTATTATTATTATTATTATTATTATAGGTCTTTTTCTTTATTTAATAAATAATATGGTCCATAGTTGTTCAATAATGCTTGGAAATTTATCCAAGATGGTCCTGGGTCTTAAGGTCCAAATGAATGTCCAAATGAATCCAGTCTCACAAAAATTAAGTTCTTATGTCTTAGTCATAATTCCTTGTCCTCATACTACAAAGGTATATATATTGTCTATAATGGTAATAGTCCAATATCCAAAATTTAATCAAATATTTATTAAAGTCATAAAATTATAATCTTTTAAGTCAATAAGATTATACCTTAATTTTAGCCAAAAATGTATTTTATAATATTTCAATATCCATAGCTCAACTTATAACTTTTACAAGTACGCTGTGAAAATTTAGTTTATATTACAACAAATTAAATTAATAATAAAACTAAAAAAAATACACTAATCATATTTAAAGAATTGATAATAACAACTAGTTCAAGAAAGATAATAATAATATAATCAAAATATAACATGAAATTTATAGAATAATTAAAAGCAAATATAATAAATCCTACGGGTTTAGGGCAAACCCATAATTTTCAATCCATTACTACCCTTAAAAACCAGTGATTCTCCCTCCCCCCTTACCTTGTATGTCATGAGTAGGACTTGAAGAAGATGAAAAGATCCTCAAACTTGAAGTATTAACAATTTCTCAAAAAAAAATCACTAAAATAAGTGATTTATTTTTTTAGTTTTGTTAAATATAAGTAGAATTTTTGTAAAATATTTTGGGAAGGAGAATTTGAGAGAGATTATGACAGAAATAAAGCTTCAAGAAGAGTAGAGAATGGTGTGAATTTTTCTCAAAGAGAAATTGCTATTTATAGGGAAAAAATTGAATAGTAAATAAATTATTTAATTAATTTTAAGAGAATAAATATTAATAAAAAATCACTATGTGGACCTATCACTAAGATCACGAATTCCTCACTATCTTTTGACTTCAAATGTTACTTTTTCATAAAAAAATATTTTTTTGACCCTTTTAAAAAATTTATTTGTCATTTTGCAATCATCTTGTGTGATAAAATCTCAAAAATTCAACAAGGTTAGGTAAAAGAAGAAATCTGATAAAATTGATGACTTTTGAGGCATCAAGTGGTCAAATAATGCTAACATTTGATGTTGGAACAATTATTGAAGGTATTTTGATAATTATAACATATTTGGGAATTATTTTTGTCCAAAATTTGAGAAAATTACCAATTCACACAAAAATATAAATTTATTTATTTATAAACTCTTCAAATATCATATAAATGCTATATTAATTTTCTGAAAATTTTTGGAATTTGTTTACAATATATAATGAAATATTTTAGTATAACAAGGACTAATTTATAAATAAAATTATAATTTGTAAGATATTACTAAAAATTTAAAAATAATTTTATATCCACATATTTTACTCATAAATAGAGTCAATATAATATTCTTTAAATTTAAATTCAATAAAATAAATATTTTAATTGTTTTAGGAATCTTAGGGGCGTTTTGGTCTTTTCACAAAAACTGAATTTCTTGAAAAGTTACCGAAAAATATTTAAAAATATTAAAATATTATTCTAAGCTTAAAAAATATTTTTTTCATAATTTTCTATCTTCTTTGGCTTTTTACTATAAAAAAATACCTATATTTAGACAATATAGGAGTATTTTGGTCATTTTACAACTATTTAAAATAAAAAAAAACTCCTATTACATAGATCATGTCATGTAAAATTCAATTAAAATACTTTGAAAAATATAAAATACCTAACATTGATTAATTTCTAAAAGTTCGGGTGTTATATTTAACTAGATAATTTAGTGATATGTGACGAGGGTGCGTGTTACAGGTTGCAATGGTAGTGGCAATGATAATGGCGGTGGCAGTGACAACTGCAATAGTGGAGTTGCGGGATTTAAAGGGATTAACGACAAGGACCACAGAAATATGACGACAAGGAATAAAACAAAAATAAAAAACACGTGTAGGGACTAAAATACAAGTTGTTTTCATAAGAACAAAAAAGAAAATGCAATGTAAGTATTGGGATCAAAAAGTTAATTTAACATAATCTATTTCATATCCATTGGACAAGTTACTCTTAGGGTGTGTTTCAATAGGTACATGCGAGCACCGCAAGTATGGGTACAACTTATCTGTGGCAGATCTTACCCACAACTTGTTGTAGACCGATATCCCTCATCACAGACTCAGGCACGACAGGATTGGGAGCAAGACCCTGTCCCGGAATAAGATGATAAGGACCCAGTTTTAATACTTTGGGCCTAGTGTATTGATCATTAAATGACCCATTAATAAGTACGAAACCCTAGACAAGAGCTATAAATACATATTAAATGTGTCATGCACAAGTACACAGTTTTCATATAATCACTCATCATAAATCCTAATGACTATCGAAGTCTTGGCAGGTACAACCCCTACCCTCTAGGAGCTTATCCACATCTGAGATTCGCCGCCCACAGTGTTCCATCTAATCCTTGAGAACTAGGTATGCAACACAACTATTTGTGGGTGTGAATTTTTCTCATCCCTAGGTTTAATTAATAATATAGTGACAGAGATACAAGAACAATAGAGAAAAATAAATAATAACTAACTTTAAGCATTTATTAAGACATTCATACGAGAGATATAGTTTAAAAACCTATAATTTTTAGACAAATTTAAATAATTAACTATCATTTCTTAATTCCAATAATTTAGCTAAACATAAAAGATTGGAAAAAGTATCTAAACTATAACCAAACGCATTTATTAGTGTATAAGTTTTGTAAAAGAGTAAACCCTCAAATAGGTCTTTGAGCTTGTAGGCGTCATACAAATTAGTCCCTAAGGTTATTAAAACCCCAAATTAGTCCTCGACTTTGCAAAACGACATACATTTTAGTCTTTTTACGTGTTAAATGACATTAAAATACTAAGTAGAAAAGGACTAAAATGAATGATTTTTTGCAAAGTGAGAGACTAATTTGAGGTTTTCATAATTTCAGGGACTAATCTACATGAAGCCTATAATCTCAGAGACCAATTTAGGGATTTACTATTTTCGAAAATATGCTCTAGCCATATGTCCCATTTTGTTTTATTAAAAAAAACACATTCCATTGCCCTTTTGGAATACAAATGAAGAATAAATTTTGAATTTAATATTTAGGTTTTGCTAACCATTTCTTTTAAGGACAATGGTTAAGTAATTCATAAATAAAAATTTCTCATAAAAAGTATGACATTTAATGTTATAAATGTATGTTCATTAATAATAAATTTTAATATCATATTTTTATTTATGTGTTGTTTATCCTTTATCCTAAAAACAATAATTAACAAAACTCTTAATATTTTATCCTCGATATTAATTTCTCAACAATCATTATGGTGAATTGATGAAAAACTAAAAGGGTTAATATAAATTTTACTCATAACTTAGCAAATCTAAAATATTAAATACAGCCTTACTTGCACTTTTATTCTTTAAATTTGCACATTTTACGATTTTAGTTACTTAAGTTTCAATTTTGTAATTTTTGTCCTTCAAAACAACGTACACTCCAAAGAAATACATAAACAACTAGATAACATTACAACTTTTAAAAATTTGATTGATCAAAATCATGAAAAATTTAAATTTGAGGAATTAAAAGTTCAATTATACCATAATTATATTAATATCTGTGTCAAAATCTTAAAAACAAATAAAGAAATTGAAACAATGGAAGTATTAACATTTTTAAATTTGGTGTTCTCAATTACATCTAATTTTGCAGTTTTTTTTTCTTTAAATGTAAAAGTAGAGAGGTATTATTGCATCTTTCTTAGTAGTTTTTATTTTTTTTCCTGTTCAATAGTTTTGACCTCTAATATTAATCGATAAAAAGAAATAATAATAATGGTTTTTTTAGATGAACGAGTAAATGTTCTCTTTATCATGTGTGATGTTGCAATTGTGAAGAAATCTTAAAATATAATTTTTGTATAGAAAGAACAAATATTTGATGACTGTTTTGTGTAATATATATAATAAATATTTTTATTGTTAATAAAAAAAATTATTTAAAACTCTTAACATATACAATATTACATATGATATAAAAAAATGATAACAATAGCTCTTTAACTTCCTCTTGGCTTTTGTTTCATTTTAGGATATAATTATTCAAGTACACTGAGTATTTTAATTTTCAAAGAGAATAATATTTTTTATCAGATTTCACAACTCATGAGGCATGGAGAAGGAAGAAAATTATCCCTATTGCCAAAGGAGAAGAGAAATTGAAGAAAGGAAACTTGATTATTATTGATACATTTTCAGAGAGTGTTTTAATTGAAAACTCTCATCATCGATACAAGAGGAAAGGGAAAGCTTATATACAGAAAACCTAAGAACTAAACAGAGAAAAATAGCCAACAGAAAAAGAAAGAAGGAAATAAAAAGGAACTAAGGGATAACTACATATGTGGTTAAAACAGAAATTTAACAGAGGGTTAAATTTTATCCTTGGTCATCTTTATTATTCTCCAATATCCCCTCGTAAACTGAGACGTATATTTTGAGGAGACGAAGCTTAGAGCACAAATGTCTAAAGGTTGCAGCAGGAAGGGCCTTGGTCAAGATGTCAGCAACATTGGCAGTAGATTGAATATGCATGAGATATATGATTTGTTTTGCAAATTTATCGCGGACTTCGTGACAATCCAAGTCAATATGCTTGGTTCTCTCATGAAAAACAGGATTTGAAGCAATGTGAATTGCAAATTTGTTGTCGCAGAAAATGATAGCAGGCTGAGGGTGAGGAATTCCCAAGTCTCGAAGGATGTAGAGAAGCCATTGTCCTTCACAAGTGGTTTGGGCGAGAGCCCTGTATTCAGCTTCAGAAGAACTCCTGGATGGGGTTTGTTGTTTCTTACTTTTCCATGAAATCAGATTATCACCCAGAAAGTAGCAGTACGCTGAGATGGATTTGCAAGATTCAATGCAGGAACCCCAGTTAGAATCACTATATCCTATCAAAGAAAGGCGAGAGTTTGCTGAGAAAAACAAGCCTTCACCCGGAGATTTCTTGATGTACTTCAACACACGAATTGTAGCATTGAAATGTTCTTTTGTGGGACAAGACAGGAACTGGCTAAGGCGCCCAACAGCGAAAGCAATGTCTGGCCTTGTGTGAGTGAGATAGATAATTCTACCCACCAGTCTTCTATAGCTAGTGATATCTGTAATGATGTTGGTTGAACCTTTCTGGAGCTTGAGACCTGCTTCCATTGGTGTCTCTTTTGGTTTGGTAGCAGTGAGGCCTGCATCTTTTAGCAGATCCAGCGCATATTTTCTTTGACACATGCTGATGCCAAGCTTGCTTCTTGCAATCTCAAAGCCAAGGAAGTATTTCATCTGGCCGAGGTCCTTGATACTGAATTCTTTATGCAGAGTTTGCTTCAATGATTCAATATCATCCAAGCTGTCTCCTGCAATAAGCAAGTCATCAACATACACTAGGATAACCAGAAAGCCATAATTAGTAGCTTTAGTAAATAAAGAATGATCAGATTTGGACTGAGTGAACCCAAACTTGCGCAAGGTCTGAGTTAGCTTCACATTCCATTGTCTGCTGCTTTGTTTAAGTTCATAAATGGATTTGAGCAACCTGAATTTTTAGTTGGAACAGGAAGCCCTTCCGGGGGTTTCATGTACACTTCTTCCAAGAGATCACCATTCAAGAAGGCAGAATTTACATCCAGCTGATGAATGTGCCATTGCTTCACAGCTGCAACAGCCAACATGACCCTTACAGTAGTGAGCTTAACAACTGGGCTAAAAGTCTCCAAATAATCAATGCCTTGTTGATGTGTGTAGCCCTTAGCTACTAATCTGGCTTTATACCTTTCAAGACTGCCATCTGCACGAAATTTGGACCTAAAAACCCATTTAGAACCAATGGTCCTCTTACCTGGAGGTAATTCAGTAATGATCCAAGTGTTATTATCTTGTAAAGCTTGGATTTCATTATTCATAGCTTGCTGCCAACAAGGTTGAGCAGCAGCCTCTTTATAAGACCTTGGTTCAATGGTGCTAGATATAGATAAAATATATGCTTTGTGAGCAGAAGATAACTTAGAATAGCCTAAGTAATGAGATAGAGGGTACTGCACCTTGTCTGTAGGAACATAAGAATCAGAAGAGATTAAAGAACATATGTAGTCATTTAGTCTAGTGGGAGGTCTAGTCACCCGAGTTGAACGCCTTGTTTGAGGCAGCTGAATCATTGCTGAAGGTTCAGAAGCCTGAGGATTAATGCTCAAATCAGGAGTAGCAGACTGCTGGTGTTGATTATCAGCAGGCATGGCAGATGTAGATGAATCAGCAGCTAAAGTACTATCAAAGCGAATGACAAGGTGAGCATCATCATACAGACAAGGAGCATGTAAATGTAAAGTATTTGTAGGCATATGATTAGTTGGTGAATTGGTTAAAACTTGTTGATCAGAAGCAATGTCTTTAAAAGGAAAAACTTTTTCATAGAAATATGCATCACGCGTCAAGAAAATTTCATTAGTAACAAGATCATATGCTATATATCCTTTCACACCATGTTGATATCCTAAGAAAACACATTTTCTTTCTCTAGGATCCAGTTTTAATCTGTTTCTTTTAAGACTAGAAGCATATAAAAGACAGCCAAACACTCTGAGAAGAGATATATCAGGAAGGCGATCATATAGAACATTGTAGGGGGATTTATTATCTAAAACACTAGAAGGCATTCTGTTCATGAGAAAAACAACATGACTCATCGCATAGCACCAGAAGCTAAAAGGTAATCCGGATTGGAAAACAAGGGCCCTGCATATGGCAAGGAGATGCTGATGTTTTCTCTCCACAACACCATTCTGTTGTGGAGTTTCAACACAGCTCCTCTGATGAATAATGCCCTGTGACCTGTAAAAATCAGACATAGCAAATTCACAACCATTGTCAGTTCGAATAATTTTTACTTTACTGTTTTAGAGAACTGTGTGTGAACAAAGTGCACAAAATCCTGAATTAACTGGCGAACTTCAGATGTCTGTCTTAACAAATATAACCATGTATGTCTACTTTTATCATCAACAATGGTTAAGAAAAAACGATGGCCATGTATAGAAGAAGTAGATAAAGGTCCCCAAATATCCATATGGACGAGATCAAAAAAAGAAGCAGAATGAGTATTACTATAGGAAAAGGTAATCTCTTTTGTTTAGCCAAATGACAAACTTCACATGGAGTATTAGTTTTATTGAACTTTATAACAGGAAACAAAGATTGCAGAATTTGTAACTTTTTATAAGGCATATGACCAAACCGAAGATGCCAAACAGAGTTGTCAATGTTATCAAAATTAGTAACAGAATTAATGAAACTAAGCCTAGAAGCAGGGCCAGGAATCATGTAAAGCTCTCCAAAAGGCTCAGCTGCACCAATCATCTTCGAGGAAGCCTTGTCTTGTATCAAGCAAGTAGAGGAATCAATAACAAGTTGACACCCTAAATGCCTAGTGATTTTGATAACAGAGATTAGATTAATATGAAAAGATGGTAAGTACAGAACATCATTGAGATACAAGTCTTTGGAAAAATAGACAGTGCCAGAAATGGTAGATATCAGAGAGGAACCATCAGGTAACTTGATTGTTATAGGACGAATTTTCTTAAAGAAATGAAACAACCGCAAATCATAACAGATATGATCTGTTGCACCTGTGTCTAGAACCCACCTATTTACCTTACCCTTGGAAGCAACAAGACATATATTACCTGAGTTGGTTGTACGTTGAGTTTTGTTGGAAGTGATTTGATTGGCAGCATGGGAAGTCTGCTGTAGAAGTTCCAGAATAGCCTTGTGTTGCTCAGGAGTGAAGGTTAGAGCAGGAGGAGAGGAATTGAAGTTGCTGCGAGTATCATCAGTATCCTCCCCATCTTCAATAGAATTATCAACATTGCAATTGTTAACAGCAGCATCCTTCTTGGGATAACCATTTTTCTTGAAGCACCCTTCAATAGTGTGACCAGATTTGTGGCAAAAAGAGCATGTCTTAGAAGAACCACATCCTTGGCCAGTTCTTCCTTGAAAGGAGGAGGAAGAAGAAGCCTTTTGAAATCCTTTACCTCTTCCCTTGGACTTATTGGAGTCACCAACAGAAGCAATGAAATGCGATTCTTGTGTTGGTAGCAGAAACTGTCTTTGTTACTGACAGAGCAAAGAAAAAACTGTATCAACATCAGGGAGGGGCCTCATGAGCATGATATTAGAGCGGACCTGAGCATATTGATTGTTGAGCCCTTTGAGAAAACGAACCACATAGTTAGAGTCTCGGTATTGTTTGATTGTAGGGACAAGAGCACAATTGCAGCGAACAACACAAGAACAAGAAGGAATTGGTCTGAAATTATCCAGTTCCTGCCATAAACCCTTAAGATGGGTGAAATATTGAGTGATTGTCTGATCCCCTTGTCTATGAGAATATATGGATTCTTGCAATTCCGTGATGCGAAAGAGATCACCTTGTCAATAACGATTCTTTAAATCTTGCCAAATATCATACGTCGTATCCATCCACAGAATACTGCTAAGGATATCAGATTCCAAAGAATTAAGGATCCAAGAACATACCGTGGTATTACATCGATCCCACGCACCATACTTCGGATCATCGCGAGCAGGGGGCGAACAGAACCATCGATGAAGCCCAATTTGTTCTTCATGTGCAAAGCCATCGAAACCGCGCGGGACCACGCTGGGTAATTGTCTCCTTTGAGAGTGACCGGAAGAAAAATGTTGCCAGGATGTTCATTGGGATGAAGATACAGAGGATCGGACATGTCCACAAGCTGAGGGTTAGAGGTAGCGGTAGAATTTGCATCTGCACTCGCCATTGAAGAACAATCTTGCGTAAAAGAAAAAGCAAGAAAGGAAACAGCGGAAGGAGGAAACAGTCCAGCGATCGCAGGGATGATACCATATCAGATTTCACAAATCATGAGGCATAGAGAAGGAAGCAAATTATCCCTATTGCCAAAGGAGAAGAGAAATTGAAGAAAGGAAACTTGATTATTATTGATACATTTTCAGAGAGTGTTTTAATTGAAAACTCTCATCATCGATACAAGAGGAAAGGGAAAGCTTATATACAGAAAACCTAAGAACTAAACAGAGAAAAATAACCAACAGAAAAAGAAAGAAGGAAATAAAAAGGAACTAAGGGATAACTACATATGTGGTTAAAACAGAAAAACAGAAATTTAACGGAGGGTTAAATTTTATCCTTGGTCATCTTTATTATTCTCCAATATATTTTGTTGATTAATTAAAAAAATTATTTATGTTGTAATTTTTTAAGGACACCTGATATCAAGTAACTTAGCTTATTTAAAAAATGATGATTAAGACACATGATTTTATTATCTTTTAAAAAATAAATACTAAAATTTACGATAAGTTTGTATTTTATTCTTTGGTGAATGGTTTAAAATTTAACAATGGATTTTTTTAATCACTTCAAAAAAATTTTTTGTATCAATTAAAATTTTAAATATTTAATGTTATGTTAAAATAATACTATTATGATAAAAATTTTGAATATATTTTTTAAAGCAATAATATGTGAAAATTAATATGCTTATTTTATTTATAAAAAAATTCTCAAAATTAAAAATAGGAAAGGATAAGCAAAAGAATCTCAATAATGTTGAGAAAGAAAAATATATTAGCTAGCTAGTTTAGTTAATAAATTTTATGTAATTATTTAATATTTAAATTATTAATTATAATTTTATTTTTAAACTATACATATTATGAAAAAAAAATCAAGTATAACTCATAATAATTATTTGGGATAATTACATAACATCTCCTAAAGTTTGCGCTTATTATACTTATCCCCTCTAGTTTTTAAAATTACATTTACCTCCTTAAGATTTGAAATTTCATTACACTTACCTCTCTTAACACATTACACTTAACCTCGTGAGATTTGAAATTCATTATGCTTATCCCCTTTATAGGGGTAAGTGTAATTTTAAAAACCAAAAAAAATACGTGTAATAAATGCAAACTTCAGGAGAGGTTGGTATAATTATCTTTAATAAATCAAAATATCAAGAAATACTTTTTTTCTTTAAAAAAAGCATGTGCAATACACAGGCTTGGCTACCTACTCTTTAACAAAAAAAAAAAAAACCAAATACTTCGTTGAAATATGACCTTTTTGTTTTACTCTTTTTTTACTTTTTATTTTTATTGGCGAGATATGGACAATTAATTGCTTGCCGGGGCAACTAAACTATCTTACAATTTAAGTTTCCCAAATCAATCAATATCTTATATTGACAAACGGTTCTGCAAATCGGAGACGAATAGGCCTCTCCTTCCATAAGCTCCTTATGACTTTTGGTATAATTATCTTTTGTTTTTTTTGACCAATAGCTAATTATTCATTATTCATGACTTTTAATTAGTATCACGCTTCCAAATTTCATGTGGAGAAATATAAGTGATGTGTACCAACCTTTGTAGTTTATGCCATGATCACGAAGGATGAGTTTCAAGTGAAAGAGATTTTTCAGTTCTTTTTGTACCAAGATATTCCGGTATGGTGGGATTGTTTTTTAGAGAATCTCATATTCCAACATTTAAATCAATCACTTATTAAGATTTTATGTTATTAATAAAAAGTAACCTAACTTGCATGAAGACTTTGGCGCCTTTGATCCAGCTAATACCGAATTATTCTCATAATCTCCTCTCTCCAAACTGACAGTTATTTCTGTTTTTCCACCATTACAACAAGGCCCAATCTGCAATTTCCTATTCTATTATTTTCATTACTATTAGTTGTTTTTTTTCTCATTTTTGCTCTTTAGTCCCTACATCTTTGTATATAAAACCTCTCTTCTCTCTTTTGTATTCTCAAGTCAATATTGTACAGATTAATATCAATAAATAATTTCATTCCTTTCTTCACTTGAGTCTCTTGCTCATCTTTGCTTCTTTCTGTCATCTGGGTCTTGTACCCCAGATTCATCTCCTTCAGTTCAAAATCTTCACACCAGCTACGCGGTAAATCAAGTCCCACGTTAGAGGGATGGGCCAAAGTCAACTCTCAGGTTGAATAGATTAGACAATGCCAAGTCCATAATCGTAGTCTTATTTTTATTTTTCTCTGTTATAAGAAAAAGAAAAACCTTTGTAGTAGCTCCATTTACTATGCTGAAAGGAAAGTATTTGAGGGAAGTGGCACATTGGTTCGTCACTTTGTAGAGTTTGTGCACATTAGTCCCTAACATTCAACTCAGTGCAAATACACCCTCCACTTTTAGACGTGATGCGAATAGGTTATTGACATTAGTTTTCTGCTAACAGTGTTAACGAAAGTCTAACGTGACACGTTAAATGTCATATTCCAAAATGCGGTCGTTTTGTATTTGACGTGGCATGTTAAATCCCTAATTTTGGATAGTGTTCTTCATGTTTTTCCTCAATTTATTCTTGTTCTTCATGTTTTTGAGAAGTTAGTGTTCCTTCTTGGTTTTCTTTTTATTCTTCCCCAATTCTTTATCCAGATTAAATCATCGCAAGCAGTGGTCAAAGATTTTAAAATAGAAGAAAGTAGCTTTCAATCAACATAAAATTGTGCCGAACAACCTATTCAAAACCTAATGTTCAAAAAGGTCTTTAGAATTATAAATAAAGATGCAAATAAGTTATTTGGTTTGTTATAAAATGTTCATTTTAGTCTCTTCATTGGTTGAATAAAATTCAATATTTTTTTTTATAAGTGAAAATGATATTGATAAAAGCACAAGGGGTGCTAACCCAAAACAATCTCAGTCATGACTGGCCAAGCATTACAAAAGTATTTACGAACTAGCAAAAACTAAGAGCAACATTTAAGGCAATGAAATGTCATATTACACCAACAAGAGAATGATAACCCAGCAATTTCCCCCCTAGAAAATTCTCCCACCAATTCCCATGATCTCTTTCTAATCGCGTCGAAGATATCATCCACCAACTCTGAATTATGTAAAACAACTTTGTTTATTGCTAACCACAACTCCCAAACTGTAGCACACCAAATTAAAAATCCAAACTTCTTTTTATTTTTTCTAGGAACATACCAATTAAATATCATCAAATGAGATGGACAAGATGAAGAAAATGTAGTTTGATACCCCAACCAATTGAAGATTCTCATCCACAGTGAGTATGAAATCGAACATGAGAAAAATAGATGAGAAGAGACCTCATTATCAAGGAAAGTGGTATATCGTACATCAATAAGAAAATATGAACTACATGCGGTTTTAAATTAAATATACTATTTTGTACACCTTTTGTTTATTCATATTTGTTATTTTTTTAAGTTTTTTTAACCCGTTATAGGTGGATTTTAACCTTCACCATTTTTAAAGTAGAATATATAAGAGGTGTGGCAATCCTCCTCTTATGAGCTAGTTTTTGGGGTTGAGTTAGGCCCAAACCCAAATTCTAATATGGTATCAGAGCCAAGTTAGTCGTGGGCGCCACCCGCAGATGTCCAGTCCTGCAAACTTCACGCACCAGACGTCCAGTCCTGATGGGGGTGTGTTAAGATCAAGTCACACATCGACTAGAAAGAGGGCCTCCATAGAATATATAAGAGGTGTGGCAATCCTCCTCTTATGAGCTAACTTTTGGGATTGAGTTAGGCCCAAACCTAAATTGTACGCAAATCATGAAATTATTTAATTGATTATATAGTCCGTTTCAAAGAGAAAAAAGTCAAAGAGGTATGTGATGTATGGTAGAAGGAACCCGCTATCGAAGTTACAGAATGTGCAGTTTACGCTTTGTGATTGAGGAATTATATTTCTCTTTAGAATATTCACTTTAATTGGGAGTCTGTCATTGAGAAGTTGCGATGCTAGTATTTAAACTCTGAGAAAACGTAGGAAATTTCCACAGCATGGCTAAAAAAGAGAGCTCTCCTTCAGAAAACTTGACATCATCCACTAGCCAAGATTAATTAATAACTCGTGAGCATATTTTGAAGAATATTCATTGATATTATCTTCTGTTCATCTACGAGAGTCATTAGATTATATTGATGCAAAAACAGTAAAGAGATAATTGTTTTTTTAAGATTTATAAGTTCTTCGTCCTCCCAAATGAACAACTTTCTCCTCCAAACAAATCTCCATTCCGAAATCCCATCCTTGGCTATCAAAACATCAGTATTACTATTTTTAGTTTTTCTACAATAGAGTATAATCTCTGAAATGTATCTCGAAAACAACTTGGCCCAAACTAGAGATCTTCCCAGAAACTCGTCTCTTATCCATTCCCTATCTGCCTCCTCACACCATTTTTAAACCATCCTAGAATTTTGTTATTCCTACAATCAGAATTAATGATATCTCGAAAACACTAATTTTACACCACAAAATTCTTCCAGCCTTTATGAGAAAGTGACTATCAATATTGATACCATATAAGTTGCTTTTGTGAAAGTTAACTTTTAATCTAGACACTAATTCAAAGCTTCTCAGAACATATTTCAAAGTATAAAGATTAGAAAAACTTGGTTCTTCTATGAAAACTATATCATCAGCATATTGGAGAAGAGAGATTTCTACGTACCTTATCTCACGGCTGAAATATACCTGAGTAAAGAGCATTTTGCATAATTCCATTAAGACCTTATTTCAATCCTTTAGATAAATTAACTAGACCCGATGGGCTACCATTTAATAGCATTGGAATAGAACCAGAAAACACACATGTGCGGATTCATTTCCTCCATAAAGGATTCAAGCCCATACGCTCCACCATATAATCCAAAAAGTTCCAACCGATGGAATCATATGCCTTTTCGAAATATGCTTTGAATACCATACACTTCTTCTTTGATCTTTTTGCTTTGTCAATCACTTCATTCAAGACCACTATACTGTCCAGAATCTGTCTATTCGCTAAGAATGCTGACTGAGTTTCAGAGATGATAGATTTCAACATTTTCTTTAGCCTACCGGTAAGAACCTTGGCAATTATTTTGCATAGACAGCCTACTAGAGATATCGGTTTCTTTCTTATCCAGAACAGAGTTAAAATCACCAATGATATACCAGAGATCTCTTGATACCTATTTTTTAGAAAGGTCCTTGACATTGTAAACAAATTATTCAAATAAGTCCTTTACTTTGTTATAAAATATTCAATTAAGTCCCTTTTTACCATTTCTTTTTTTCTTACACAAACACTAGCTTCTTCTCTTATCTAATTCTAATTCCACAATGCAAGACAGACAAATTTAAAACTATTTCTATTTCATTCTTCTTCCACGAGCCAACGACTAAACGATTCCGAGAGGAGAAGCTTGGTTCATGGATGGGGGATTTAGCGATTGGAGATTTTAAGACTTTCAGAGGAGAGGCTCGTTCTTAATTTCTTGCTTGCTCGAAGGCTTCGATTCGTTTTTTATAGCAAGAATAAGTTTCTCTTTTATTTTTCTTTTATTTTTTTTAAATTGATCCCTCTTGTATACCCAATGAAGTAGTTTAACAATCTTATGTGGCATTTAATGTATTACGCTAAATTTCTATTCACGACATTAATATATAAACTAACGTCAAGAATGAATACATGTGCATCACGTTTGATAAAGTCAATAACCTATTTGCTTTCTCACAAATGTTTAGGATTGAAATGTACAAACCTGATAAAGTTTGCAACTAAACAATGTATTCTATGAAATATTTTTGCATTCTTAATTAGAAAATGACGAGTTTTTATCGCCATTAATTTGGTCCTTGGTAGGGCAGACAAAATGATTCCTCCTTCCTAATCTATTATTGGTTCTTCAAAGATCTCGCGCACGTACAATCATATTTTGCCCTCTAATTGTAATGATCAGCCATTGATAAAACCCTTCTAAATGTGATTGGAAACCTAAGATCCGAGTAATAATGAGTTTGATAACAAACAATCATATACATTTTGCCCTCTAAATTCTGAAAGAAAAATAAAATAACTCCTTATCAACTAAGCACCAAAAATCTAACGTTCCTTTTAATATGTATTTATGACATAAAAAAAAAAACTGTATCGACAGTGAGTTTATAAACTCTTGATATAATATTAAAATAAAAAAAATGGCTTCAAGTGCTGAATTCTTCAAATTTTGAGAGTTGTATATGTTCACGCTCAACCTTTTATTATATTCAGGTAGGATTGAAATCACTTATTTTATTGGATCATAATTTTTTTTCTTGTTTTTTGTTTTTTAGTTTTATGATATATCCAAAAAAGAAATATCACTTCAAATATTATATTATATATTTTAGGTCGTGGATTTATCTTTTAAAAAATAATTTGTGCATCATAAGTGCCACCTCTTTTTTACTCTTTAGTGACTGTTCTTAGTAACGGCAGACGATTATTTAAAGCCCATATGTAAACTAATCATCACTTTCGAGGCTACTAATATCAACAAGTGTTTCAGCGCAACACACGCATGTGTTCATATGTCCATAAACTAGCATGAACAAATATTTGTCTAATAATCCATATCTCAATAAAATTAAATACGAATGTTTAATTTTAATTTTCACTCACACGGAGTCTATAAAAAATACTTGTAATGTATATAACCTAGCTAACTAGGCTGTCTCCATTCTGTACATTTGGTTAGCAACAAGAAGGACGCCCTAACCAACCGGAAGCTTTGCTAACCCAATTAAATATCAGTTGAAATTTAAAAATAATTAATTTTAAAAACAAAAAGAAAAAAAAATTATTAATTATGGTAAAAATTTAGAAGTTATTTTTTTATTCAAATAGAAACAATTTTATTTAATATTCTCTCTTATATATATAGTTGATTATTTTCACGAGCGCCTCAAAGTTATTTTTTAAAATAAACATAAATCCAATTTTTTATGCTTTTGATAAAAATATTTTTTATTAAAATAAATGCTTATTTTTGTAAAATAATCCCAAACAGCATCTAAAATTCCCGAAGGTGATTTCATCGTATAATCCAAAACCCAATCAATTCTCTCTCTCACACATTCTTTCTTTTTCATTTCACGCTTGCACAGTGCAAACCTACTTTAAATAATCTTTTGCTTTTTCTCTCCACTATCACAAAAAGAGTCACTAGTCACCATAGCCCTTTTGCTTTTCACATTTTTGGATTGTTGCATTATTTGCATATAGATCTGAAGAAGAAAAAAAAAAAAAAGATGATCCAAGAACTCTTGAATATTTTTGATGGAAGCCAAGAAACCAAATTTTCCATTAACGGAAAACCACTTCTACTCCCACACACACCATCTCTCTCTTCTTCTTCTGCATCTCAATCTTCCACCACCGCCACTGCTACCACCACGTCATTAAATTCGGAGAAATTGAGGTGTCCGCGATGCGACTCTTCAAACACAAAATTCTGTTACTACAATAACTACAACCTCTCTCAGCCTCGCCACTTCTGCAAGACGTGTCGCCGCTACTGGACCAAAGGCGGCGCTCTCCGCAACATCCCCATCGGCGGCGGCTGCAGGAAAAATAGGAGCGCCAGAGCGTCCAGCTCAGCATCAAAGTCAGGCGCATCGAAGATGCAAATGGTGGCTTCGGAGCTTGGAAGGTCCAGGCTTGGGCCTGGGTTCGAATCAGGCCCAATCTTATGGGGCACGCCACGAAATACAGAGATCTTAACTCTAATGGGAGCGAATCAAATTCCTAACTCTAACCATAACCCTAGTCTGATGTCATTGAATGCAGTTTCAGTGAACTCCGAAGGTAAGATAATCGGTGGATCTCAGTCTGGCATGACGACTGAGTCGTTGCTTGCAAAAGAGGCATTGAATCAAAGAATCTCAGGCTATGAAAATGGTTTTGGTGTATACAGCTCTGTTTGGAGAAATTATAAAGATCAAAATAACGGATTTGTGGTTGGAGAAAATCAAAGTAGAGGATTTCAAGATATTTATAACAAAAAGCTGATGTCATCATCATCAGTTAGTTATTGTGGTGACATGGCTTCTTCTTCTTCTTCTTTTTCTTCTTCGTCGTCTTTGTGCAATGTTTTGGAGCCATGTTTAGTCTCAGCGAGTGAGTTATTTGGGTGCTGGAATCCAATGCTTTCTTCTTGGTCTGATCTTCCTACAACCAACGGTGCATATCCTTAGCCACTTTTGTTAATTTTTTTTTTTGTTCAGTGTCATTTTTTGAAAGAGCTTTAATTTCTATCAATATTTGCTTGTATCTGTATGTGTTTGTTTGATATGCATGGTGTGTTTAGCTTAACTCAACATTATTATTTCAAGGAAATTAGAGGGTTTGGAGAAATTAATGGAACTTAATGAAGTGTTTCTAACATGCTACTTCATGCTCAATTGCCAAATCTCTTTATTTCAATTTTTTTTTCTACACCTTTGCATTTGCCTTTTTCTACCTTTTTCCAGTCTCTTTATTACCTTACATCTTGTACTGGTTTGTTACTCTATAGTGGCCTAGAGGTATGTATGTTGGTCTACAAAAGAAATTAAATACTAGTATTATATTTTTATATTTATAAATCCGAACGCAAAGATTTGAGTTGGTTGAGTTTGGATTTTCATTTTCTTTTCTTATCTACTGTTTTTATTCTGTTTTCTATTTTTCAAAATATTCTAGAAACAAAATTATCATATTTCTAATCATTTCCAATTTTTTATATAAATTTCAGAAAAAAAAAATAGAAGAAAAATGGAAAATAAAAATGCAAACCCTCCTTAGAGTTTGTTGACGCTACACAAGGCAACTGTGGCAACTGCAGTGTGTGTTCCTATAAATTTTATACTAATTAACACTACTAAAAACGAATGATTTAGTAAACGTATAAATAAGATTGTTGGTTGTTAAATGTGGTGTCGCAAGCGGATTTCGTTAGTTATTGATCTTTAATTCGGTCGCTAACATATTTAGCAACTGAATAGACAAGCTCATAAACTAATTTTTTTGGTCGCTAAATAAACTTTTTCTAACAAAATAATAGTATAATAATACTAAAAAAAGAGTAAAGCTGCTCGTATGATCTACAAGAATATATCATGTTGGTAAACTAAAACTTGATTTAAGGTTTTTTTTATAAGATATTTTAGTCTCACAACTTTGTTTTATGTGTGGTTTAATACTAAAATTTTCAGTTATGTATTGTGGTCCTTGTACTTTTTCGAAGTGTGCCCATAAGTACAGAAATCACCTTAAGTAATGATTTTTATTCAAATTAGCGATAGAGATCAAAATTTAACTTTATACTTAAATACACACTTTAAAAGTTTTCGTACTAAATTAAACAGGATGTAAAGTTTAGGGAAGTAAAGTATTGTTAACCCTTATTTTAAAGGTAAAATCAGAGTTCAGATGTCAACATGCCATGTATATTATGATCAGAAGTGAAGGTGGTAGATTCAAGGTGGGTAGCATATGCAAATGCAAGAAGATTTTGTTTTGTTACAAAAAAAAATCGATAAATTAATCCAATGCAAAAGATGTGGTTTGATCAGAAAAAGTTTCCTGAAACAGTATATTACATTCTTGAATGATAATGTTGTTTGTCATAGTAAGGAATCCACCAGCAGTTGGTTCTTGACACAGATTTCAGTACTGAACAACGTAACTATGCCTGAATTCTGCGTCATCTGTATAACTTTATTTACTTTAGCAGGCATGCATAATGCATCTTTGTGCTTAGGGATGCTGGGTGGGCGGGGGCAGCTGCGGAGCTAGGTTATGTAATGGCCGTCTCGGCCTCTTATTGTAAAAAAAAATTATTAATATGTATATATAATTTTTTAAAATATGAGTAAAAATTATTAATGTTATAAGTAACTGTTCTTCTCAAAATTTTGATCTATTTAATAGTCTCTTATATTTAGCCTCTCCAAAGATTTTGAGCTTACTCCGTCTCTGCTGGCAAAGGCTGAAAAAATAATATTTGAAATAATATTTCTTTAATAAAATATATGTTAAAAATTATATTAATTATTAAAATAAATCTAAAATAAAAACTAAAATGTACAAACAATTTAATTATCACTTAAAATTTATGTTTATTTAGATAAACAACTTACAATAATATAAATATATGTTTTTTTAGTTTAACAGCGGGAGCTAGTACAATTTATCTATGACGGGTATTACTCGTGAGTATTCACATGCGCGGATTTTATTGTTATCCCTTTTTGTACTAATGAATACCGATTCTTGTACACCTAAAAAACAAGATAATATGAATAATATATAATAGAAGTGTTTTTTTTTAATAAATTAAAGCATATTATTATTAAAGAATATAAGGAATACTCAAAAAATAATACAATAAAATCATGATGGCATATAATAGAAGAGTTAGATGAAAAAAAAAACAAGAAAGAGACAAAAAAACAAAAGAGATGTGATAAAAAGGAAGAGAAAAAGCAAAATAAAATAGACATTATATAAAATAAGTGAAGATAAATAATATATTATGAGTATATATATTTTTCTATATTATATATGAGTGAGAGAGAGAGGAAGAGAAAAATTGAAATTAAAATAGACAATATAATAAGTGAACATAAATAGTATATTATGAGAATAAATTTTCTATATTATATGTGTGTGCACGTGTGTAGTACACACACGGTATGTTTACTACTTCGCTAACAGTCGTTGTTGAGCTAGATGCTCATTGTCATATGACTCATTTTTTTTTTATAATTGTCATTTAAATTAATGGTAGAAATTATTTTTTGTTTTTAATCATTAAAAGTTAATAGCTGTAATTAGTTTCTGTCACCTATATAAAAGGAGACAGAGTTTAGTTTTCAGAATCATCCACTTCATTACAAATATATAACTTGTCTCATCCAGTATTTTACATTTAATTTCTCTTATATTTATCAGAGATAAATTATTTTGCTTCTCTTAATTCTTTAATTGATTTTGATCTCATGCTTGTGCATAGTAGCGCTTATACAATAACTTGTGATATCTAATGTTCAATTAAGAATTTATTATGTCAACTGTTACTAAATTTGGCATTGAGAAGTTTGATGGCAAAATTAGTTCTAATATTTGGCATGTCCAAATGAGAGTCGATCTTACTCACAACAAATTAAAGAAAACATTGGACAGGAAGTTAAAGAAACCGACTTCCATGACGGATAATAAATGGGCTGAGTTAGATGAGAAGGCGCTTTAATAAGCAATTCAACTTTGCTTGTCTAACAGGTTCTTCGTGAAGTAGCCAGTGATACTGCTGTTGCATTATGAGCCAAATTGAAATCTTTATATATGACAAAGAGTCTTGCAAATAAGCTTCATCTTGAAGAGCGCTGGTATACTATCCGTATGCCTGTAGGTACTCCTATTCAATCTCATCTTGATGAGTTCAATTCTATAGTTATGGATTTGGCCAATATTGATATTTCAATTGATGACGAAGATAAAGTTGTTTTGTTGATTGTCTCCTTACTGTTCACCTATAGATATTTCAAAGAAATAATATTATATGGTAACAAAGATACATTATCCTTTGAAGATGTTAAATCAAATTTATTGTCCAAAGAAAAATTTGATTTTGAAGTTCATTAAAAAGAAAAAGGTGAAGGTTTGAGTGTTAGAGGCATAACTCTAAAAAAAGGGAGTACTAGTTTAAAAAAACCCAGGTCCAAATCAAGAGGATACAAAAATGACAAAACTTATCGTTATTGCAAGAAATTGGGACGTGATATTTCTTATTGTCTTCTATTGAAGAAAAAAGAAGAAAAAAAATAAACCTCTCCAACTTGCCGAAGCTGCTAATAATATTGAAACCGATTTCGACGGTGATTTATTATCTGATGTTAGTTTTGAGAAAATGAGTAAAATCGAATAGATTTTTTATTCTGGATGTACTTTTCACATGTGTTCTTATAAGGATCTATTTACCACTCTTGAATTGTTGATAGTGGTGTTGTCTTTATAGGAAATGACGCTCAATTCAAGGTTTCTGGAATTGGTTTAATTCAAATTAAAACTCATGATGGAATTACACGGACTTTGACTAAAATTCGTTATATTCTTGACTTGAAACGTAACTTAATTTCTCTTGGTACTCTTGAGTCTCTTGGGTGCAGGTATTCGACAGAACATGGAATTCTGAAGGTATCAAAAGGTGCCCTTATTTTGATTAAAGCTAATCGTATTGGTAATTTATATGTCTTGCACGGTTCTATTGTGACAAGTTCGTCAACCATATCTTCTTCCTTGTCTGATTCTGACGTCACAAAATTATGGTACATGCGCCTTGGTCATATGAGTGAAAAAAGCATGCACCTTCTTAGTAAGTAAGGTTGTCTCGACAAACATGGAATCGGTAAATTGGATTTCTATGAGCATTGCATTTTTGGGAAGCAGAAAAGAACTAGTTTTTTCTAGTTCAACTCACCGTACTAAAGGCATTCTTGATTATATTCACTCTGATCTTTGGGGTCCTTCTAAAGCTCCCTTTCATGGTGGACGTCGCTATATGATGACTGTTATTGGCGATTTTTTCCGTAAGGTTTAGGTTTACTTTTTAAGGCATAAAAATGACGCATTCCCCACTTTTAAGAAGTGAAAAACTCTTAATGAAGACCAGACATGGAAAAAGATTAAGAAACTTAGAACAAACAGGTTAGAGTTTTATGAAAGTGACTTTAATGAGTTCTGTGTAGAGCATGGTATTGATAAGCATAAAATCGTTCCAGGTAAACCCCAGCAAAATGGTATTGCTGAATGCATGAACATGACTCTACTTGAAAGAGCTCGTTGTATGCTCTCAAATGCTTGGTTATGGCATCGACATGATTTTTGGGATGAGGGAGTATCTAATGCATGTTACTTAGTCAAAAGTTCTCCATACACGTCACATAATTTTAAAGTTCCTGAAAACATTTGGTCAAGTAATCATATTGGTTATTACAATTTGAGGACTTTTGGATGTCCTGCTTATGCACATGCCAAGTAATCATATTGCTTAGCCCAGAGTTCTTCATCTCGATGTTTCATCTTCTACCAATGAGTCTAACATTATGTAATTCATACTAATGATATGATGGAATTGCCACTTCTCCGACTCAACCGCAGGAAGAAGAGTATTTTATTTCCCTATATAGACCAAGAAGACAAATTAAAAGACCAACTAGATATGATAATGATAATTTAGCTACTTATGCATTATCTATTGTATAGGAAGTAAATGATGATGTTGAACCTACCAACTATACTAAAGTTGTTTCTTGTGTTGATTCTTCAAAATGGCCAGTAGCCATGAATGAAGAAATTGAGAGTGTTCATAAGAATGGTACTTGAGATTTGGCAGAGCTTCCTAAAGGCAAGCGGCCACGGATATGTAAATGGGTCTACGAAAGAAAATAGGGCATTACCGGGGTCGAAGATCCTATATGCACAACACGGTTAGTTGTGAAAGGCTTTAGCCAAAAGGAAGGTATCACTACGAGAAAAAAAACAAGAATAGAAACCAATGAAATCGGTCGCCGGAGGTTAAAATTCGGTCGCTAAACTAATTAGTGACCGAATAAAATCGGTCCCTAAAAGCCTAGTCGCTAATTGATAGCAACCGAAATTTAATTTGGTCGCTAAATAGCTACGGAAAATTCGGTCGCTAATAACGTTATTTCAGTTGCTAATTACTTTTTAAAAATTGGCTGTTTCATATCTTTGCAATTGAAAATTCAGCCGCTAATGGAAAATAATCAGTCGCTAAAATATTATAGGTTAGTCCCTTGTTTGATATGTCGGTTGCTTAATCGGTCGCTGATGAGATTATTTTAGGTCGCTAAATGGATAATGTGGTGGCCATTTCAGTTGCTGAAATGAAAAAAAATAAAAATAAATAAAATAAATACTCTGCCCTTTTTTTTGTACCCATTGTAAAAAACCTAAAAAGCACAAAAGTCTTCCCAAACAATTTATATTTAATTATAAGAGTGTAACCAAACATAAAATATAATTCAAAATAACAAAAATATACTCCAAAATAACAAAAGATTATAATTCCTCATGTAGATAAAACATATGTTACTTAATATATATCATAAATCCAAAAATGCATATACCAAAATATAAGTAGCTATATATGTGTCATAATTCACTGGTACATAAATCTCTAAACGCATAACATAATACACCACTAAGTAAGGTCTAAATCATCATCTGAGGCAGGTGCAGGGGGAGACAATCTTGAAGTGACAGCAATGGCACGTTCAGCGGCAACAGCAGCAGTCTTACTCGACTCAAGAAACATACATGCAATTCATGTCATGCATTTAGGTGAGTTAGAAGCTGATACCTGAGCTTGAGATAAATCATCAAAATTCAAGTTATAATTGAGGGTCCTGGTTACATTTTCCATACAAAAACAACTATTTGGTTTCTAATACTCAACACACAAGAATAACTAATAATTAGTGTATTTATGACTAGATCGATCAATGAACCAATGAGGGCACTAGCCCACAGTCATATGATATTTAATAAGAAATTAAAATTTAGTTAGATAGTAGGAGTATAATATCTCTTCTAATGAATGATGATGAGATGCACTAGGAAACAGAGAAAGACTAATGATGAGGAAAAGAATTATAAGCAAATTGTCCGATTTCAAGAAAAATCTTCCTTATGCCTAGTTTTTTTGGGGTTTCGGAGTTAAGGTATACTTCCCTAAACCGACAATGATAATAGGGTTCTCCCTCCAAGTTGAAGCTATAAACCCCATGGCTTCTTAGCCTTGAATCACTAGCAGAACTAAATATGTCCCCATCAATCATTTATCTTCTTTCTTCCATCAATTTAGTGAGTTTCAAAGGTTGCAAAAATGGTGGGAGGGATTTTTGGGTACATAGACCCTTTATCGAGGATGCAAGGACACTCAATTACTATTGAGGGAGAAGACCTTTGGAAGAGTAGTGTTATGAACGTTTAGGAACTAATATGATGAGGAAAGAAGTTTAGGGACTAATACGAAGGAGAGGAGATTTTAGGGACTTATATGAAGAGAAGGGTAATATAACCTGTCCTAGTTAGCTTCAAAGAGTCCAAGTGGAGGTGCCACGTGGCATTTAACGTACCATGTCACACTTCCGTCAACTTCAACACCAACTAATTAACCCAGTGACTAACATGACAAACGCTTGGAAGTTTGAGGACTTATTTGCATATTTCCATAGTTTGAGAACTCATGATGATTTGCTAAAAGTTTGAGGACAAAATTGGTAGTTCACTCATTCTTATAGTGTAGACAGATTTAATCTTCTAATTAGTGTCTTCTATGGAGTTCAAACCTTGGTCCTTCCAATTGAGGTCGTAATAAACCTTTCTCGTTAGATCAAAACTCTTTTTTTCATACTAATGCTTTATTTGAATGGAAATGAAATTTGTGAAGTAATTATGAGGGAAAGAAAAGAGAGAGGAAGGAGGTATAAGAAAGAATTAAGATGGAAAATTGAAAAGAAAATAGAAAAAAAAAAAAGAAGAAATAATTATGATTGCATTGACTAATTTGTCCATATCTAGAAAAATGTACCTATAACTAAAAGAAAGGACATTGAGGTGAATTAAAAAACTCTCCCACCAAAAGTTCAACTCTCTTGTCATTTTTTATAGATTATGAAACCCATTTATTTCTTCCCTTCGTTTGCTTTTCTATGCCCTAACCGAACAATGAAATTTCTACATTTCCTTCAAATTTTTTTGTCATCAAATTCTTTCCTTCCTGGTTCCATAGAACCAAACAGGGGGTAAATGATCAAAATCTAGCTGAAGGAAATCTAACCCAATCACTCAAAAAATTAAATATGAAATCACTTGTTAATAAATACAAAAGAGCGATGATGATAATTTAATACAAGCCTCTTCTCAAATATACTCAACAGTACTCTCAGAGATTCAAGAAATTAACTTCTCCCTCTATATTTCCTTTGTTTTGATTTTTAAAAAAAAAAGGAAAAAAAATATAATCTAATTGTAGTCATGCCCTCATGACTAGTAAATTCACCAATAAACAGGAGGTTGATGGTAAATATAAATTAATTAAGGGTGATGCCCAACAGCTTTGCCACAGAGGAGGACATTATGGGGAATGTCATATTCATTAGCAAGGCTGCGTTGTGCATTCCATACTCTCATATAGAATTGCTGCCCAAGATATTGCCTTTCCCATATTGCAGACCTCACATTCCACATTCCTTGGTTATCCAAGGACACCAATATGGTAGTCCATGAGTTTGGATACACCTACATTCATTTGAAACATATCAGATAAGGACTTCAGAGAGAAACAAACAAAGAGGCACATTCTATAATAAGGGTTTAGGGGAGGTTAGAAAAGATTTATTTGCAGCTTATGGATACAACTTATACTTATCTATAAGATTGTGGTTTAATTTATTTAAAATGTCTTATGTAGAAACTTGTCAAAATAAGCTATTTGTAAGTTACTGTAAGTGTGTTTAGTTTTACGTTGGAATAAAGTAAACATGGATTTATTTTTATACAACTAATTGTGGCCTTTGGGTTGCGATAGATTAAAAGTGAAAGTTATTTTTAGTTGTGTTGAGATTGACCCACGTTTAACTCATCCAAAGGTGAATCCAAAGTATCTTCCACATTTGGTCTATCCAAGTGAAACCAAATACATGCAAAATTTCATAATCATACCTAAAAATACTATATATTTAAATATGTGACAGTAGAATTGATTTTAAATAGAATTGATCTTGTACAATTGTTTCTTTTACTTTGAAGAAACAATTACAAATCACTTCTCATGGAACCTTAATTTGGACATCAATAATTGTCCAAAACAATCTTAATTTGGGTTTGACCAAATAAAACCATGGTTTCAATGTCAAAAAAATCCTAAGCTCCCATTTGATAAGTTCTTATTTATAGTTTGATGCATAAATAAGTTTTTAATTCAAACGCACCCTAAAAGAATTCTTAGTAATCTCAATAGAAGGAACAAGGCACTATCTTGTTTAGTTTACCTGTGCAGTGTGTCTAGTCAGGGCATCCACTAGATTATAGGTATTTCTACTGGCCTCTGTCCATTGGCCGACTCCATAACTGCAATTGTATTAATGAACATCATTAGAAATCTATTAAGCTAATTTAAAATTGCTTTTAACAATTAAAAAAAATGAAGTTTTAAATCGCAGTTGCATTGACATTTTGCAGTCAAATGTGATGAGATGCATCCATTGTGCACCGCAGTCTCGACATGACATGGTTTTGATGGTTGTCAAAACCATGATATATATCAAGGCATGATATCGTGAAGCACACAACAATTTAAAACATTGCTTAAGAATAGATGGAAAAGTAAGAAACAAAACTGAAGTCAAGGATGCTAACATACCCAACAACCCAAAAATCATAACCATCAAGATGCCAAGATTGCATGGTGTTTTCATTGTTCTGGAAAATGATCTCAACAAAATCATGGAGAGAAGTTTGCAATACTGAGGTTCCTATGGTTGCTGGACCATTAGAGGGATTGATTTGAAGTAAATTATCATTAAAGATTCCGGGAATGTTGAAGTAATCAGCAAGTTTAAGAGGCGTATCAGGGTTCATAAAGGAGACAGAGTTAACAGCATAACGTAGTTTTCCATTAATCAAAGGTGCTGAATTGGCCAATTTGATTACTTTTGTTGGAGTTATCATCCCATAGTGGAATGAGCCTTGTGGGTTAGGCCTAGCTGCATTTGCTGTTAGATTCCATCTGCAAGATTAATCAATTTTGAAGAGTTTAAAATCTTTAAATAAAGCACAAATTTTAATGCAGTTCTTTAAATGTGGTTGGAGCTATTTTCTAATCAAAATTGAAGTTTCAATTTGATAACATCCTAACAGCCGTGCTAAACATCAGTGAACTCCGACATTGTTACCAAGGTGAAACATTAGCTCAAAGCGTCAACCACATATAAGGAACTGCATCTAAATTTTCTCCATGGAGCACAAAACTTGGATGTATTCTTTAGGATTAGTTGATATTGTTCTTCAATCAGAGTTAGAGTTTCACTTCAATTATATGTGCTAACAACTCATCATTCCATGTAATTACATGAGTGTTAAATATCATTCACATGTTACCAAAGGAAAACTCTAAACTCTAACGGGAGAACAATACGAACCACAGATAAGGAATTACATCTAAGTTTTCTCCATAAAGCAAAAAACTTAAGACATAATTCATTTGGTGTGGTTTGTGCTATTCTCAATTTGAGGAAGAGTTTTATCTTAGTAACATGAGCTGACACCCGAATAACTTGCGTAATTTACATGATTGTTACACATCATCACATGTTACCGAGGTGAAACTCCAACTCTAACGGGAAAATAGCACCAACCACGCCTAAAAAAACTATATCTTTTTTCCAAAATTAAATCAAAGCTTTTCTTGATTTAGGCTTTTTGAGTAACCTGTAGGTTCTAGCTTGCTTCATAGACCAGTCATATTTATTATCAGCAGGAGGAGCAGGGAAGGATCCAGAAGGTGGGGAATTAGAGTTTGAGTAATGCAGTACAGCAGTTGCTGTTAGAACCTTCTCTGTAAACCTTGTTGAGGCAACAATGTAATAGTCCTTTGGAGGCTGATTTAAGGTTACTAACACAGCAACTGATTGACCAACATGCACATCAAGAGAATCATAAAGGTTTTGGACAGTGTGTGATCCTTCAACCTCTACAAGTTTTAGGGTATGACCCTGAATTCTGAAGTTTATTGTCGTTGACAAGCCCACATTTGAGATCCTGAACATGTAGGTTTTTCCTGAAAGGAAAGTGCAAGTGTTGTTGGTAAAAGCAATTTGGCAAAGTTGAATGTATCACTATTCAATTGGAATTTGTACATAGTTGAACACTTCAACTACATCCTTAAAAAACATAAGACTTACTTACCCTGGTTACCAGTGAAGGTAGAATGAGCCTGGCCATTGACAAGAAGACCATCAGGAAAAGGTAGGGATTTTCCAGAATCCAAAGTTTGCCTTAATGTCTGCAGAAAACAAAAAAATATGAATGAAGTTAACATGACAGGAAACTAGCAATTTCAGAACATCTTTGCTTGCAATTTTCATTTCTTGTTTCCATTTTCTATTTTTATAAAATAATTATGATATTACCACCATATTTTCAGTTTATTTCTTGTTTCCTAAGGTTGTAAAAAAAAATTCCGGTGTTTTCTATCCAAATTTTAGGAAAAAAAATAAAAACAATATTACAGTTTTGTAATTATTTATAAAAGTAGGAAATAGAAATGTAAACCAAAAATGCTCTTAATTTTCACTCCAATCTCAGATTTATGGTGGCAAATTTTCACATACATTCCGGACAAGAAATGCTAGGAACAAAAGGTTTCAAATTTGTGGTTGGCATCACGCTTGGGTGGCGTGGTTTTGGCAGCCATAAACCGGAATTGTGGCTCGCAATGGCCGCATTTTAAACACGATTTGACTCTTATGCAAACACGACCGCAATTTAAAACCTTTCCTAGGATCCACCGTAGCTGTATATACATCCAAAGAAAAAACATAGCTAGCTTACCTTGTGGCTGGCCTTGTACCAATCACCAATGAGTAAAGTGAAATCTCCATCAGGGTTAGGATAAGGGATTGGGATGACAGATCTATGATAAACATTGAGTGCTCCAAACCCTCCAGATGCTTTGTGCAGTTTAGTTGATGGAAAATATGTGTAAGTGCCAATTTGATCTTTGGCTTGAAACTTATAAGTGTAATTTGAGTTTGGAGGAATTGGGCAGTTGGTTCCTAAAACTCCATCTTGCCATGAATTTTTCCTTTGTTTAATGCCATTCCTGTTTAACACAACGACAACAATGTTACATGATGTTCTCACAGGAAATATCACAAACAGGTAATGTTCAAATCAGTTTGGTACTTTGTTCTGTCAGTATCTTCGAAATGATTACTTCCAAGAGAAACTAGTAAGAAAGATTGATAAATGATGGCAAATATATTGGAAATCTCAAAATCTCTTTTTCTTTTGATCTACTGTTAGGTGGATATTTAAATCTCAGGATATACAGTATATAGTCAATGTGAAGAATTTTATCAAAATCATGAAAATGTGACTTCCATAAATTTTATCAAAATCATGAAAATGTGACTTCCATAAATTTTATCAAAATAAAAAATCTAATTTTGCAAATAACACAAATTTTACCTTCCTGGTCCAACTCTGTTTACCTAATATATTGAATTAACCAGATCTATCTCTATCACGATTAAGACAAAAAAAAATCACAAAAAACAAAACAAAAGTAAACATTTACACAAAAAGTAAGCCAATAATGAAGACCAAACAAAACAGATTTTGAGTAAAACTGAACACAGGGCAATGGAAAACATAGAAACTCACCAAGTTAGTAGAAAAGGCTCATCCAGCTTGTTGATGAGGTTGAGAATCACATTGTCATTAGTAACCAAATCAAGTCTAGGACCAGGAAATTGACCATTGATGAGAATAACCTTCAAAATAAAATAAAAAAAAAGTAAAAACACCAAAACTTCAGAATCAAAAGTTCCAAAATTCTCTTACCAAAATAAAAATAAAAAATAAAAAATTCCAAAATTCCCCTCTAGACTCTACTTGCAAGTAGCAACTAAGTAATACAAGAACAGATCCTAGATCTCCAAAAAAATAATAATAATAATAATAATAATTTGGCTAGCAGAGCTAGCTCCACTATAATGTGAATGTTCTCACTCTAAGAGAATCAGTTACAGGCAGTTACACACCTGTTGAGGACTACCGAGGGGAGAAATATTCCCATAAGTGACCGTCCATGTGTAGAACTTGTATGCGTCTTCTCCTCGCACGTGTGAAACGGTTACAAAAGCAATAACAAAACAAAGCAAATGCAACAAGCTAGTGCATCCCATTGTATCTTTCTGAAAATGACAATTAGAAAAAAAAAACACTGAAATTATTACTCTTAACAGAAAAAAGAAAAAGAAAGAATGCTTGAAAGTAGAACTGAATGAGAAAGTACCAGATCTAGGTTCTGCAGGAAGAGTGACTTGCTTCAACTGCAACACTTAGTTACTTACTAACACCGACTTGGTGCTATATATGGATATGGAGACTTAATAATTAATAATAATATATAAAAAATTGAACTGAGGAAGAAAACATGATTGGACTTGCTCTTGCTAATTGAGGATTAAGTTTGTTTGGTTTTAATTAATTAATTTCTAAGTTTGAAAATAGTGTATATTGATATAATTTGTATTCGGCGCGGTTAACGCGTTTTCGCGTGTTAGTTGTTTTTTGTTGCTTCCAGCTAAAGAATAAAGATACACTATGCCTCTCAATTATGTCTAACACCATCATTCATTATTATTATTATTAAAGTGAAACTTTTGTTCTGTTTTTTTGTTTATTTTTCTGTAGTGATCCCATTTTAGAGATCGTCGTAGTTTCCCTGTTATTTTTCTTAAAGATTTTGATCGAGATTAACAAATCATTCTATAATTCTATAATAAAATAAAGAGGAAGACTAGTAGCTGCAATTTTCAAAGGAGCACCGACAAGACCTTTATTTTGAATTTTGCCACAATTTTAATGGCTGTTCCTAACTACATCCTGCATCCATGTGAGGTTCATAAGGGCAAAAGAAGTTTTATATACTTTTATTAGTAGTGCGAAATAATAATTCTTTTTTAACCATTTCAATGTTTGACCATAAAAAAATAAATAAAAAAAAAGCCAAAACATAAATAAACAGATAATATATATGCTCGTAAGGGCATCTCATCAATGCCCACATTGTGAACTGAACAACCGACTTAGAGGCATATATTAGATTTCAATTGGATTTTCTAAACTACTCTTTCAATCATTTGAAGTGTTAGTTGAAAAATATAATTTAATTGAAATCAATTGCACCACAAAATGTGTCTTAAAATCATTTCCACAATATATTGAGTTTTAACCAACGAAAGCATTGATTTTTAATTTTTTTTAAATTAAACTTGTAGGAAGCGATTATCGAATAGTTATAAAATATTGTTGTATTTCTATAAGCAAGAATTGAATCTCACATATGCCATTAAGTGATGGAATGAGTTGCCACTGTTCACGCCTCGTAATTTATTATTGATGAATATTAAATGTTTTTAATACTATGTGATAATTATTTCTTATTAGGTTAGATTCTTTTAAAAACTAACTATCACGATCATGTTTCATAAAGTCTAGATTTTTTTTTTTCATTAGCTATAACAATATCCAAACTCCAAAGCACTACTCAAAATTGCAGTTCTGCTAATTAGCTTCTGGTCTACTTGAGCAATCGACTATTTCTCACATGCTAGAGACAATGCAATAATTATTTTAGATTCTTGTCCAAATTTCCATTATATATATTCACAAATTTTGTAATCGAATCTAGGTTATCTAACACTCGTTTCCTATGAAACTTTAATTTAATTTATGCACTTTACACAAATCAAATATTCTAAATTAGCAATAATTAAGGGAATTACACCAAGTCTTCGTTGGACAACCAAATAATTAAATTAATACAACCCTAGGATATATAAAATTCAACCACAGCTAAAAGTCACAAAAGCTTTAGTTGCTTAAGATGCCCTCTTCAATTTTATTGATGTTGTGAAGGCAATGAGAGCATTGAACTCTAAAGTGGCATATTAACACCATTTCCATGAGTTGTTTACATTTTATTTTTATAATGTATCTTTTAAAATTATTTATTAATTAAAATTGGGCACATTTTGTAACAAAAATAAATTGGATTAACTGTAATTACTATATCACCGCAAGTAATTCGCGATAAATCTTGGAATTATATAGCCACATTTTGATGGGGCACTTTTTGTAAAATAAAATTGGATTAGTCGCAGTTATTTGCGAGTAAGTTCACTATAAATTTTAGAATTAATTGGAATTGCTCCAGAGCTCAGGAAATTTCACTTAAGCTTTTGGATTTAGTCGCGATTTGTAGAAGAGTCATTTGTCTTGTTTTTTATTAAATTGTTAGTGATTTTATTATTATAATCATTTAAATCATTTTGATATTTCATTCATCTTTATGAAAAATGTGTTAAGAATTAATTAAATTTGAGGTAAAGTATAAAGGTAAAATTGACAATGAAAAAGAAATAATTAAAATAAATTTGAAATTTGAAAATAACAAATAAATAAAAACATTTTTTTTTAAAACACAACACTTAAAAAGGAACAAAGAAATTACTTTGTTTTATACATTTTACTTTATCAACCTGTTTAATATATGTTATTTTTGGGGTCGAAGCCCATTCTCGAACATATTATTACTACAAAAGTAAATGCAAGGTATGTTTACATATTTTTGAATGAAATATATGTTGAATGGTTTGATTTTTTTGCACTTGCAAAAGCTTTTTATATTTTTCTTTAAACAAGGAAAAAAGTTTTTGATCATTCAGCTAAAAATTGAACATCATTTCAAAAAACTTAAAAATTGTTTCTCACAGCTAAAAATTATTTTAAAAATCATTTCTCACAGTTAATATACCCAAACAAAAACTTATTATATATCAGACAATCAATTTTTTTCACAACTAATTCAAACACACACTAATACTAACCATGCAACAAACATTACCAGACACATTATATATTTTGTTCATTTTATTGAATCAATAACTCATTAAACCGATCTTAAAATTCGAATGAACAATTTTTTTAATTGTCAAATTCTAAAACCTATTTTTAGTGTGATTTAATAAAAAAAAGTATGACATGAATAATGGAGTCTGTGCGAGATTAATCTAAAATGTTTTTTAAATACTTAGTATTGGAGTGTTTAAAGTACTAAAATTAAATGAGTGACACATATACATAGAAGTCACAATAGTATTCTAAAATATTGCTAAGCATCTCTTATTAGAGTTGCTCTTAAGAGCATGTTGGTCAATTAGTTATTACTTTTAATACTTTTTATTAAGATACATATATGTAAAATACTTCCATTATCTGACTCTCTCTGATTCTATTTATAAGATCATTTTTAAATACACTATAAGAATGTGCCAATTTAGCAACAATTTTTTTGCGACGGCCCGACACCGTCGCAAAATTGCGACGGCCCGACACCGTCGCAAAATTGCGACGGAATATATAACTTTTGCGACGGAAAAAACCGTCGCTAATTTTGCGACGGAAAATTCCGACGCTGAGGGGCGGGAATTGATTTTTTTTAAAATATCAGGGGTAGCGACGGTAATTAGCGACGGCCCCATCCGTCGCAAAAAGAACTTTTAAAAAAAATTTTTAAAAAAACTTTTTTTGGGTGGTGGGGATAGCAACGGACTGGGCCGTGCTAATTAGCGACGGGCCCAGCCGTCGCAAAAACCTGTTAGAAAACAAATTTTGAAAAAAAAATTTGGGTGGTGGGTATAGCGATGGACTGGGCCGTCGCTAATTAGCGACGGGCCCAGCCGTCGCAAAAAACCTGTTAGAAAAAAATTTGAAAAAAACTTTTTTTTGGGTGGTGGGGATACCGACGGACTGGGCCGTCGCAAAAATACGTTTTTGGCCAAAAAAATTTAATTTTTTTTTTTGGAAAGAGGGGTAGCGACGGACTGGGCCGTCGCTTATTAGACGCCCGTTTAGATTTTTTTAAAAAAAAAATTTGACATGGATAGCGACGGATATTTCCGTCGCTAATTTTTTGCGCCATGTGTCAAAATTTGATTCGAAGATAGCATGTGACGGGGATTAATCTTAGTGAGATCCCAACTATTGATTCTCTTTAATCTCGTCCGTTCTTTCATACACTTATTCCTATTTATTCATTTCTTCTTCCTCTTATTCCATTTTCTTCTTCCATTCACTTCTTCTTATTCTTCCATTCACTTCTTTTTCTTCTTCTATTCACTTCTTATTCTTCTTCCATTCACTTCTTCTTCTTCCATTATTTTCTTCTTCTATTCTCTTCTTCTTCCATTCACTTCTTCTTCTTCCATTAAATTATTCCAATCACTCTTCTAACACCACCCTACACCTAACGACACATCCATCTCTGACGACTTCCGCGAAGCTCCAACTCCACCGACTTTCATCTCCGGCGAAGTTTAACTCCGATGACTTCCATCTCCGGCGAAACTCTAACACCACCCTTCATCTTCTTCTTCTCTTCTTTCTTTCTTTCTTCCTTTTTTTTTCTTCTTCTTCTCAACCGTTCTTTCTTCCTCTCAACGTTCGGTTTGTTTTTTCGACCGCGGAGCTCCTGCTCCGGCATATTTTTTTAAAAGAATAAAAAACTTAGCCACGGAAATATCTGTGGCAAAGTTGCGACGGACATATCCGTGGCAAATTTGTGACGGAAATTTCCGTCGCAAACCTAAATTAGAGATGGATTATAAGTGAGGCCAAAATTAAATATTTGCGCAAAAAAAAATTAGCCACGGAAATAACCGTGGCAAATTAGCGACGGATATTTCCGTCGCAAATTAGCCACGGATATTTCCGTCGCAAATGTTAGCGATGCCACTTTTAGCGACGGCTCGATGGCCGTCGCTAGTCCGTCGAAAATCTATATTAGTGACGGAAATTGCTTTTTTGCCACGGATATTTCCGTCGCAAATGTTAGCGATGCCACTTTTAGCGACGGCTCGATGGCCGTTGCTAGTCCGTCGAAAATCTATATTAGTGACGGAAATTGCTTTTTTGCCACGGATATTTCCGTGGCTAATGGAAAACATTCTTGTAGTGATAATGTTAGTGATTCTTTTTATAAGATCCTCTATTGAAATTTATAAACATTAATTATCTTTTTTTATGTTTGCACTTTATAATAAGTCAACTTTTTTTAATTCTAAGATTTGAATTACAAGGAGAATTAATATCTTTTACTACTTTCTAATACATTAAATAGGAGTAAACATGAAAGAATATATAATTTTTCAAAATTCTAATACACTAACTAAATTAATTACATGTTTTCTTAATAACCTCAATTGTCATGTTGGGTCCTTATAATAAGGACCGGATGGAGTATAATATAAGTCTCAACTAACATTTTCATACCGTTTAAAAAAAGTGGTTAAATTATTAGAATTAGAGGTATTAATTAGACTATCGAAATGTTACACCAGTTAAATTTAAACTCAATTATTTTATATTGGTTGAATGACTTTAAAAATTAAAAAATTATAATAAATACTTTTAATTTTATGTATAATAAGTACTTATAATATGAGATAAGACATTTTAGTAGTTAGAACTTGTATTATAAGACAAAGAGAATAATATTTTACTTATATCCCATTACTTTTATTTATCTTTTTTTATATCACTTCTAATTTTTTTTTTTGTCTCTTTTATTTTTTTATTTTATTTTATCTCTCTCCTCTAATACACTTTTCCACTCCAAACACGAGGGAGGTATAATAAATCATTGCTCAATGTAAGATTTAGAGATGATATATAGGAAATAGAGATGGGCCAAGACGAGTACTACTGATGGGCATACACACCGTGGGATATATGTAAGGCCGGTTTACTTTAACATAATAATTTATAGGGGTAATTACACCAATCTCATATAAAGTTTGTTTATATTATATTTTTAAAAAAAATTATACTTACTTTAAAATTATACTTATTTTTTATTTCCCTTTATGCTTTAGTTTTTTTCATTCTTACTTTCTCAATTTGTTCTGGCTTGAGAGATACCGACACTAATAGAGTCATTATTTTTCTTGCTACACGTTTACTGAGCATGCCACACTTTCATCTCTATTCTTGATTTTGGGAGTTTATCTTTTAACTCTGGTTCTAGTATTCAGACAAAAGTTTAGGTTTTTTTTTTTTTTTGCATTTTAATTTTTTGTTTTTTAAAATTTTATAAAAGAAAAATTGAAAATTTCTACTTTCAGTATTTTGAGTTTTTTTTTATTAAATTTCAGAAAATAAAAAACAGAATGAAAATAAAAAATGAAAATAGAAAAAAAAAATGCAAATCAAACAACTCTTTAATGTGCGAAGAAGACTATATGGCATAGATATTATTTAAAGAATAATGCTAAATTTTTCTACTAATTCTTTTTATAAATTTACCTATTCACTTAATTTTGACAAGTATTTTATCGTCCACTAAGCATTTATTTTTTGAAAGATAAATAACACTTGTCAAAATTAAGTGGATAAAAGACTTTATAAAAAGATTTAATAGAAAGATTTAACATTATTCCTATTGAAAATATGCTTCTTTGTTTGATATTGGTCCAAGCCTAGCTTACATTAGGCTTAGGTTAATCTCTTTTGAAAGCCTAATTAATTAAAAAAATCATACTTAGAGCGTGTTTTCGATTAGCTAAGAAAATTAAATTATTTTAAAAATCGATTATGTATATAATCGATTATAACATAATTAAATTTTGTTTGATTATGTTGTTAAAAAGTGATTTTGAAAATAATCTTTTATATTTCGGTAATATAAAAATTATTTTTCATAGTAGAAATTTAAATTGTGAAAGAAGAAAGTAAATTAAAACTAAAAATTGTTTTCAATAAATTCCAATTTTTTTCTTATTTAAAAGAATTTGTTTGTAGTTATATAAAAAAAATATAATCACTTAATCAAAACTCATTCAAAAAGCTTTTACAAAAAAACACTTTTTTTTGGGAAAAAGCATTACCAAACATGCTTTAGACTCTTTAAAAAATCTTTTAAACTTAATAAATTATAATATAATTATATATTTTATTATTATTATATGAAAATTTAAATGTTATATTTGATATTTATTGTTTTAAAAATTTTGTCTCAGTAACTTGTATGTATCTTTAGATATATTAACTTAAGTTTTTAAATGATTTTAAGAACTTTATTATAACATAAATTTTTAAACCGATTTTCAAGCTTTAAAAAAATCTATCACCAGTAACAAATCATATTCATGCCTCGAATTCTAGAAGCTGTCCGGTTCAAACCATACAATTTCTATACCTTCGAAGCTCTCGCCTAATTCTCATCCCTAATTATTTTGAGATTTATACAATAATTTTTTATTAAAAATAACTTGTTTATAAATAAAATCATGCAACTTAATTACTTAAAGAGACTAAAAATAACTTATTACTCTCTCTCCGGTACTATTTATAAGACATTTTTAACTAAATTATACGTATCAAAAAAATTAATTAAATATAGTTAAATTTATTGATTTACTACTAAAAAAAATATGGATATCATTTTTATCCTTCATTAAATAATTTGTTGGCTAATTACAATTAAAGAATAAAAATAATAAATATATTTAATGAGTGTAAAAAAATAATAAATATATTATAAAAATTATAAAATATTTTATAAAAGAAAAATCAGAAAGAGTAATTATGAATGCAGTTCAGTTAGTAAATAAATAAAAACATATGTATGCGATGGGTCTCCCTATAAGATGAACTAAAACGACACCGGAAGAATAGAAGAAAGCAACAAAAAGGAATAGGAGGTTGCCACGAAGGCTGTGAGGTGTCGACGTCTCGTCATAGTTTTACACGTGTCACTCAGAGAGAGAGAATCACCTCCACCGAAAAACCACTATTATTTGATAAACACTTTCTCCTCCTTAAATTCCTTCCCTCCATTCAATTTCATCACAATCTTCCCAAACATGTCTTCAGAATTAGAAGCAAATTCAGAAACCCCTCCTTCAACCACCTACTCTAATTCCCCAAGTAATTATGCTCTCTCTCTTTTTCTTTTTTCTTTTGACAATATGTAGTAGTAGTTAGAGATGGAAATGAATTAATTAATTAATTAATTAATTAATTAAATGAAAATTGTGGCGCAGATGGTGGCAATGACATAGTGAAGGACACGGTTATGTGGAGAAGAAAGAGAGTGAATGCAACGGTTCTAGTAGCGGCAACAGCAACATGGGTGTTAATGGAAGTTTTTCAATTTAACTTCCTCACTGTTTTCTCATGCCTCGTCATATTTGTCGTTGCTTCTGTATTTCTCTATGCTAACATGCGCAGATTTTTCGGCCAGTGAGTACCTTTATATGCTAATGCAATTTTTTTAACTAGAAAATCAGTTTTTTTTTTTTATATTTATTTTTTTATAGGAAAGTACGGTAATAAAAAGGATTGAACCGAATATTCACTTATATATATATACATTAATTAATTTTTTTGTTCATAAAAATCAGTTTGATTCTTGAAATTAATTAGAACGGTCAATTAATTTAGACTACTTTTCAAAATAATAAGGAAAAAATTAGTTTTTGAAAGGGTAAAATATGCTTTTGGTCGCCATAAAATACATCACTTTTTAATTTAGTTCTTATAAAATTGTTTTTCTCACCTTAGTTCTTATTTTTTAAAAAATTGTACTTTTTAAGTCTCGAGTGTTCATTTTCATGTTTTATTATGAGCTTAACTATGATGAGTTCATCATAAAATTCTTGATTATCGAGAGTTCCTTCTTAATCACTATAACAATTTGTATAATTTAAGAATTTAATTATGAGTTTAACTTAGTAGACACTAAAAAATAAAATTTTTAAAAAGACAAGAATAAAAACGAGAAAAATAATTTAATAGAGATTAAATTTAAAAATAATATATTTTATGAGAACTAAAAACATATTTTATCTTATTTAAAATTAACCAATATAGCTTTTTTATCCAGTTGGGGGAATAATTTTTGAAAACTAGGAAACAAAAACCAATCAGTTTAATTATGATTAGGAATTTAGTTACTTAAAATATTAATAAAATATCTTTAAATAAAATGGTTTAGTTATTAAATTTGAGGAACTAAATTAATTGTAAATATTTCAGTCATATAGCTCAGTTGTAAATATATTAGGTACAAGGTTTGATCTCTAGTTATACTATTTTTTTATAAAACAAATTAAAAAATCAGTAGTAAGAATTGACCGCATTCCTTAATTTTAATTAAGGAGCAAAATTTCCATTAGCAACTGTGTTTTATGTAGTATTCTTATTTATTAATGAGTTATATACATAATATAGCTAAGATTATATTCATTACTAATTCTGTTTTGTGTGAAATTCAGGGAACCCCCAAATTTGTCAAAGTTGGAAATGAGTGAAGAAACAGCTGCTAATATGGCAAACACAGTTAGAGCATGGAATGAAGAAGCAGTAAGATGGTTGTTCCGGGTGGGCGCAGAAGAAGAGTGGCATGTATTTGTGGGAGTTGTGGCTGGCTTGTTGGCACTCTCTTACATAGCTACTTTCATGGACCTCCTAACACTTGTTTATATAGGTATTTATATATTTATATATATGAAATATGTTCGGCACATCAATTCTACGAATGTCAATTTTAAGTGTTAAGTGTTAACTTTCCGTCACAAATATCAATCTACTACTAGATAAGTAGTTTAAAAAGTATTTCACCTACACACAATGAGGTAGGTGATATGGAATTTATTTCAAACACCCCTCCCCAACCCCAACGGATCATCAGAATAGGCCAGGTGTATAGGATATCAAGATCCATACAAATAAGAGAGAAGTTAGATTATGTTAAGGATCTATCACAAAACTAATTGATAATGTGAAGAATAGTTTAATAGGTATTTAAATCGTACCTTAAAGACTTAACGAATGAAGCAAGTGATGTGAAACTCATTTCTAACCCTAAAAATGTCGATTTTAGAAATCGTGTAATTAAAAACATATAAAATCTCAAGGATGGGTTTTCATATAATTTCTCAAGTTGACAATATGACAAATCAAAGTTTTAAATTTGGATTTGAAATGCAACATTGTGCCCAAACATAAAGGTTTCAGAGATCATTGAAATCACATTCGATAGTAATTGCGGTACACAATGATCGCGTTTAAATGCATTTGGTCACGATAGATATCGCAACCGCAATTTAAGACCTTCCATCAAATTGTATTGTATGCTTCATTAAAAGTATCTTATCCAGGTTATGTGTTTTAGTGTTTTCAATTGGATATGAACCGTCAAGATAGGGCCTCCTTGTAATTGATAATTGAAATATCAGCCCATAACAATATGATATATGCATTATATCATATATGATTAATTATAGTTAATCCATTTATGTTACTAATCGTTTCCCTCTCCTTTTTCTCCTTCTCACACTTTGTGTATTTTTATTTATTTTCATTTCTTTTATTATTATTTAATTTGATTTGTGTGTAGGTATATTGGCGGGTACAACAATTCCAGTAAGTTATGTGAAGAACGAAGACAAAATCAAGAGATTCATGGATTGGATGAAGCAGAATGTGAAGAATGAGGACAAGATAAAGAAATTTACAGATTGGTTGAAGCAGAAGTACAACCGATCTTACGAGATAATTGATGAAAAAGCCATTAAAAACATAAAAGGCAGAATTGTGAAGGAGAAAAAAGTAGAATAATTAGTAGTTGGAAATTCAGTGTGTAAATTAGGTGCACTCTTATGTAATAATGTTATCTGTAGTATATCATCTTAAGATTACCGTTTATTCCTTCCAAAAATGTTACTGTTTGTTTTCTTTTTTTCAATAAATGTTACTGTTTGTTGTATTTTCCTAATGTTAAATAAACTAAATTAAACATATATTACTTATTATTTAGTGTATTCAACAAGAAGTTGATCCGTGGCTCAATGGTAGCGCGTCTGACTCCAGATTAGAAGGTTGCGTGTTCGATTCACGTCGGGTTCAAATCCCGTATACTTCTACACTTTTTATTATAGCGATTGAAAAATGGATAATATCTACCGTCAGACTACGCAGTGCGGTTCCCGCCTTTTCATATTCTCTTTCGTTTTTCATCTTCTGCTACAAATTTCTCTCCGGCGATGTGTATTTCCATCATTTTGTGCATCGAGAAAGACTCAATTCCTTTTTTGTAATGGAACGAAATCGTATCCTACTTCATAACCGTTCGACAATCTGGAACAATGGGCAGAAATCTGAATTCAGTAAGTTGAACAAACTCTCAGCTCCTGTAGAATCGATCTTAATCCTTTTCTTGTAATCTTATGCAGCTACGATTGAAAATGATTGTTAACTTGAAATCATTATTCTGAATATTTAGGTTTAGCATTTGGAAACTAGGATTGAAAATCATTGTTAAATTGCAGGAAATACTAGTTGTTATGATTTTATTATTAGAATTTGAGGCTTTATAATTATCAGCTGGCATTGTAGAGTATTCCTCTGAAGTCTAAACGAATAATGCAGTTTAACAAATTCAGTCATGTGGACAGTATACTAATACCTTAACCTCCTTGGATTCAGAGAGAATAGAGAAACTTACATAGTGGAATAATGGCAATTGATGATTTAATGGATAAAGTAAGCATTACCTAGGTCCCTAACTTTACAAGAAAAGTTTATATAGGTCTTTAACTTTTGTAGAAGTTCACTTAGATCTCTGATTTTGTCCGACGTTGATTAGTTAGGTTTCTAACATTAATTATCGTTTTAATACCGTTAATAGAAGTTAAAATAAATTCCTGTGTTTGAATAAAAGTTCAAATTAATTCTCATGTTTATTAATAAAAGTTTAAATCAGGCAATGTGTTATATATCAAAAATTCAAATAGTCCCTCCAGTCCTAAATGTAGGTTATTAATTAAAAAAATTTTTGGTCCAAAATATAAGTCACTACCTATTGCAATTATTAGAGAGTTACAATTTTACCCTTCAGCCAGCATTATTCAATGTTCAATTAGTAATAATTAAAAATTTAATTAAGGATAGTATGTTTCCCATGTAGCAAGTACTCCCAAGAAAATTAAATAATATGAGAGAGAAAATTTGATAAAAAAATAAAGACAAATTGAAAAGAGAAGAGAAATAAGCATTTATTAGTGGAGTTTGTTGGACGGATATTATTTTAGGTGTATAATTGGAAAAAAATTTTATTTTAAGACAAATTTAATGAAATAACTTCCACTCCTTAATTTCGGTGATTCGGTTAAAAGTGACATACATTTAGGAACAGAGAGAATAAGTCTTTATATTAATTATTAAAAGTTCAAATAAATCTTTATATTTATTATTAAAGGTTCAAATCAGTCTCTTTGTTATTTTTGTTAACGATATTAAAACAGTAGTTAATGTCAAGAACGTAGGTGAACAACGTTGGAGAAAGTCAAAAATCTAGATAAACTATCGTAAAAAATAGAGATCTTGGTGAATTTTTATTGTATAGTTGAGAATATATCCTGTAATTATTTTATTTTTATAAATAGTTGAATTCGGTGTTGTGCAATTTCACCTTGTCTATGTTATTATAATTTATATTATATTTTAAAAGAATTTTGGAGATCTTCCCCTGAGGATTACAAAAGGTGTTGGAAATTAGTGATGCCAATTTCTAGAACTATTTACAATGATGTAGATTTAATCTAAAGAATATTATACTGCTATTCTAGAGAATCTAGTGGTACATGTAACAAGAATTACCTAATTAGAAAATTATGGAAAAATAATGGCGGTGGTGTGTGTTGCCTATAAATAGGCCTTAATTATATTGAACAATTGAGTCGAGTCACAATTTCTCTGTGTACAACCTTCTCTACTTCAATATGAATAACATAGAACATTTTTCTAAGGTTAAAATATAGTTTTAGTCTCTTGCGTTGTTAAAAGTAAAAGTTTTTGTTTGATTTTTTATGTTTTAAAAGTTTTAATTTGGTCTCTTATGTTTTAAAAGTTTCAGTTTGGTCCTTTACGTTTTATTTATGAATTACTTTCGTCCCTTATATTATATTTTTTCAAATAAGAGCCTAAAATGAGGGACTAAAATGATTCAAAAATACAACATAAAACACCAAAGTGATTCGAAAAATACAATAAGCGAACCTTTTTAAATATAAGAGACTAAATTAAAATTTTTAAAACATTAAAAACCAAATTGATACTTTTTGATAACCAAAAGGATAAAAATGTATTTAAACCCTGCAAATATTAACAACAAGGTTCTTAGGTTGCTTTTTCCAAATTTCTATCAAGGTCCTTTTGTACAAAAAAAAGAAAAAATGGAAAACAAGATAAGGGGGAAAAGGAAGAATTAATGGCATGCTAACTGCTTGATCTGAAATTTATTTTTTCAATAGCGATGAAGATGCGATATGTTTATTAGGGGTGGGTTCGGGTTTGTTTAGTTCGGTTTGGCTTGATTCAGTTTTAAGAGATTTTAAATTCGAATCAATTAATTTTTATTAAGATGGGTTGGTTTGATTTTATAAAAAAAATCTTTCAATCCCAATCAAACCAACTCAACTAAGTTCAGTTTGGTTGGATCTTGGTTGATAAATAAAAAATTAAAATTATGAATTTATTTCCAAAATTCGTAAAAAATTATATTGTTTATAGCTTATGAAATTACTTATCTATTATTTTTAAGTGATTCATCTATACAAATATAACAAAATAAACAAAAATAGTTATAAATAATATAAACTCAAATATAGAAATCTAACTCATAATTTTTTATAGCATAAACTCATAAGTTATAATGTCACCACAAATCAAAAATTTAAAACAAACAAATCAACAATAGTTCTCAGGATATGTCAATGTCCAATCTCAAAATATGTCACTGCCCAGTAATATGCTAGACTACATACGATGATAGACATACCCATCAAGTCATAATTTCACATAAGTCTCAAATCATTTAAAATATACTAAGGTAATAACTAACAACAACTATATATTAATATATATCAAGGACTGAGTTGAGGCACAGCTGTGCTGAAATTAGGTTTGAGACCTTTAGTTTTAGGGTTTGGTATATTCATTATTAAGTCCCAGATTTATATTTAAATTTTATATATATCAAATGTAGTTTTAAATTTAGATCGGTTTGGTTCGGAATGGATTGGGTTTAGAAATGCAAATCCGAGATCTGAACCAAATCACTTCGATTTCATTAGGTTGGATACATTATTGTTTTGGGTCAAAATAATATTTGTATTGGTTCGGATTTGTCGGGTTATTTAATTGACCCAACAAAAGCCCACCCCTAATGTCAACGTTATTGGCTTCTCTTGAAGCTTTGATTTTGGTTCTAAGGAAAGCAATAAGCAATATTTCAAGTTACTTATTTTCATCTATTTTTTTGGTACCTTTTTCAAATGTCATCTCTGTCACTTTTTCTTTGATGGGTTTTATTTTAGTGATCCAGCCGTATTTGATCACTTCACAGTTCACACCATTTGCTTGAGCTGCAGATAAATTCATAAATTAATCTAGATATTGTTGTCTTACAAATTCATCGGTAATTCCATGAGCTAATAGTCTTTCAATTTTCCTTATTTAGCCCGGTTAAGCTCATTCTTTATTAGAAGAATTTGTTTATGGGATTTGCTACAGTTGCTTCTCTGCCACTAAACAGCAACAAAGGTAGCAGCATCATATATGTATAGTATTTGTTTGTGTAATGCTTTTCAGCGAAAAAATGCAAAATGTAGTAGCGGTGATAGTTGCAGCCAATACACTTATAATAAACCATTATTCTCGTCAATTACTAGATCTCAACACTAATTTAGGCTATAGAAGTTTACATTGCCTTTATGGTAAGAAATGAAGGAAGTATGCGTATTTAATCCAAAGTGAATAATTAAATAAGAATGAAAAAAGTATAAGGCATTGCATAATTTTTATAAAATATTTATTATTATTTTTGTTTTTTGTCTTTATGAAATTTTTTGATTATTATTATTTTATACTTTTATGACAGCGACCTATTATAATACAGTATTCAACATAGAATAAAATTAAAATATCATAGAACTTTCAGAAAAAATTGGTCCAACCGACTATTATGAATAATTTAGTATGTACTCGTATATGCCTTATAATAACCGCTAGAGGAAGTACTATTATTTAATTGATTGGTTAACCAATAATTTGTATCCATTCATAATTTGCCGTGTTGCTGTTAATAATAGATTAAGATACATTTGAGCTAGTTTAAATTTTTTTATTAATTTTCTTATTCTCTTAATTTTATTAAGTGTCATTTATTTTTTAAAAATAAATATTTATTAAAAAATAAAAGATATTTATCAAATTAAATGAGTAAAAAAATTTGAAAAAAATTTAATGGGAGGATTTAATATTTTTCTATGAAAATGTAAGTTGTTTTGTTTTCCGAGAAATTCATTATCGTTTGCTGGGGAGTGGAGTGTGTTCGTGCAGAAGAGTTGCATCTGTGTTGGTGATGCTTCCGTATTTTGACTTCAATTTGAGAGAGAAAGCATTGATCTTACCTATCTGAGAGTTGGTAGATTTAGCAATGGTTGTGGCAGATCTGTTCAGTGAAAGTGCTGTGAGAGCAGTGATGGGAGAGGTATTACACGGTGGTTTAGAAACCCTAAACAAGTATCCAAAGTTCAGGCCAACCGGACAAGCTGAAGGGATGAAAGAAATGTTGAACTCCTTAGCTGCTATGGTGGCAGAGTTGAAAGGGTACAACAAGCTCTTGGATTGCCCCATGGAAGAGATACAAAGGCTAGAGAGTTACATTCAAGCTGGTGAAGAGCTTGTTCGCAAGTACCCTAAGTCTAGTCTCTCGAGAGTTTTCACGTTCCCTTACTGCAGGGACAAGAATCTGCAGAGGCACTTGTCCTTGATCCTGGTAGCTGAGTCTAACAGTTACTTGCTGAAGGTTACTTCTGCATTGAGAAAGATTCTAGAGGTTCTCCCTATAAGGGAGGATTTTGGGCCCTTTCAAGGGAATGGATTGATGGCTCCTGATGAACCTGATTGTATGGGAATGGATGAGCCTTTGAACAAGTTGAAGATTGAGTTGCTCAAGGATGGTATGTCTGTTCTTGTGTTGACTGGTTTAGCTGGATCTGGTAAAACAACTCTGGCTAAGAAGCTCTGTTGGTACCCACAAATCAAAGGTAACTCTGGCTTATTTTTATTCCCTCTGTTTGATTTCTTTTATTGTTTATTGTATTAGTAAGTAGCATTGTTTAGAGTGACCTCAAGCAGAGCCTCAACCCAATTTTTTGGAGATCTTAGCATGTTGAATTGGTGTTCAGAACCTATAAATCATGGTTTAGAGAATGTAAACCAATGAGTTTTGTCTAGCAATCAAGTGTTTGACATAAATTACATTAGATTACCTTTCAACGTAAATAAGATTTTGTTAAAAATAAAATCACTTTCTAGTTTGAACCATGATTTGATCACAAGTGACACAAAAGTTGGATTCCCGGATAAAACCATGGTTTGGTAAGAAATGTACCCCTCAAACAAAACCATGACCTGCAAACTCCAAACCAAACAGGTTGGATCAAAATTTTAACTTTTACATCTTAGTGTATAATTGTTTACAGTTAGCTCAACTTTTTACATAGTAATTTCACTGGAAAAAGAAATTGTTGTTTGCATTGAATGTGATCAGAATTTGATTCTAGACAAACAAGAACCGTTTATGTATTATTAGAATGCTAGTCATGTTGTCCAAAAGAAAAACCAAAATGCTGTGTATTTATAGTAATCATATACTAACTAACTCAATGAACCTCCTAACTAACTATTACTAAACTTCTAACTATCTGAGTACTAACTAATTCCTAACAGGCTAGGAGCTTTGGCTCTCGGAGGGATTCATCCCTTGTTCTTGTATCACTTTTCTACTATTCCATCAATAAATCATACTTTCACGGTCTTTTTCTACATTTCTAATCCGGAGTCCTATCAGAGAACAAATTAATTATTTCTCTGTTTTTGCTTAGCTCTCCAAGCCACTTTGAACCTCAAATTCTGCTTCTTTAGAAAGTTATTTTGCTTTGACTAGGCAAGTTTGGGGGGAATATCTTCTTTGTCACGTTCTCTAAAACACCCAACTTGAAGACCATTGCACAGACACTATTTGAGAATTGTGGATGCAAGGTGCCTGAGTTCGAAAGCGACGAAGATGCAACTAACAGATTGAGAGTTCTGCTGTGGCTTCTTGGAAGGAAAAGGAATCCAATATTGTTGGTATTGGACGATGTTATGCCTAGCTCAGAAGACTTGGTTGAGAAGTTTATATTTCAGATGAAGGATTACAAGATCTTGGTGACCTCAAGGATTGCATTCCGAAGATTTGGCACTCCATTCCAGTTGAATCCACTTAATCATGATCAAGCTGTATCCCTATTCCGTCACTACGCTAAATTGAATGACACCAGCTCCTACATACCTGATGAAAATCTTGTCCATGAGGTGCTTTCTCTTCTACTTCTCCAAAATCATGCGCTGTCACACATAATAAGACAAATTTATGTTTCACCTATTCACTGTTTCACTGTCTTACACTGAAATGCAGATAGTGAGATGTTGTAAGGGTTTGCCGTTGGAGCTTAAGGTCACTGCCGGATCACTCTATCAGAAACCTTTTGAGGTTTGGGAAAATATGAGGTTTGAAAAGAAAATCGATTCAACAAAGTTTAGATATGCTGGAGGATAAGTTCTCTGTCAACGAGAAAGAGTGCTTTATGGATCTAGGACTCTTTCCTGAAGACCAAAGAATACCTGTTCCTACCCTCATAGATATGTGGGCTGAGCTGCATAATCTAGATGAAGATGGTAAGAATGCAATGACCATATTCCATGATTTAGCCACCAAGAATTTGATTAATCTCATAGTCACAAGGTACATGACAACTTTTTTTCCCTTCTCATTGTTGGCCATTTATTGCATGATTCAATTATAGGCACTGAAAACATGTTCTTACCATAGTATGGCCATGTAAAGATGCTTGGATCCTCTCTAGCCCTGAATGGTTTAATAGTTCGATTGACAGATCTGAATCTTTCATTTTTTTTTCTCTTTTTACTTGGTTGGCGTGTAAAAATAAATGAATGGTTTTGATATTGTTAAACACAGCTGCTTGACTATCTTGCACCAGAGAGGATCGAAATCCCATGTAAAGCTTCAACATTTATAATAAGGGTTTTTCTAACCTGTGCATTGCACAGATTAAGAAATTAAAGAAGGAAAGAAAATATAGTATTTATTGTATGTTAAACATAATCTTATTTTCCAACAAAAACCTTCCACCTTTAGTTTTTTATCCTACGCAATATTGGAGAAAAACCCTTTTAATAATAAGCCTCCATTTAAGGTTGGAATTGTATATTTAGTTGAACATTTAACAAGACTAGCATGAATAGTCGACAAATTGATAGCTTTAATTTACCCCCCCCCCCCCCCCCTAGTTTCTAATACGTCTATTTCAATTTATGAAGATGCTTTTGATAGTATTATTTAGTTAAGTGAATTTAAAATAGCCATGTAGGAACTCCTATATTTTCTTAAACAAACACTTCATGAAATTTGATTTAAACAATCACTTAACGACATTTGATTTAAACAATCTACAGACCAAGAAGTAAAGAATGCATGAATATATGTGCCTTTTTGTTTGTTGAAAGCAGAGAAGTAGAACTTTACAATTCGATGGAGTAATTAATTATTCATGTTGTTGGTGTTTCGGTTTAGGAAAGTTGTAAATGATGCAGATATGCACTACAATAACTACTTCGTCATGCTGCATGATCTCCTCAGAGCTAGCGGTCCATCAAAGCAAAAAAGAACCATTTGAACAAAGAAAAAGGTTAATTATTGAGTTAAATGGATGTAAGGATCCTGAATGGTGGGTAGGACAGAATCAACCAGGAATTGTTGGCAATATTTTCACGTTCATCCCAAGACTGGTAAAACAGAAACGGCAAAGGGTTTCTGCACGCATATTGTCTATATCAACTGGTAAATTTCTATACCCCAATTAAGTTACTAAAATACAACTTTAGTCCTTTATCTCTGAATAAATTCTTATTTTGCTCTTTTATTTTTTTGTTTTTGTTAATTTGGTCACTTTTTTATTTTTTCTGCAAATCCTTTTGTGCTAACATTATTGAGTGCTATAGTGGAAATGTCACATCAATGTATAAAGATATAGATAAAAACACTCAATGGTGTGTTTGTCCATATGGATGCTTAGTAGCATAATTCTCTTGTAATCTGTCTTGAGTACTTCTTGTACTCTCTTAAATAAAATTATTCTTTCTTATTAAAAAAAAACACTCAATGGTGTTAGCACAAAAGAATTGCACTGTACTTACAAAGAAATCATAAAAGTTAGGATAAAGTTTGACAAAAGTAATTAATGACTTCATAGTTTTTTTCTTTTTTGGCAAAATATTTATATTTATTATATTTATAAAATAATAAAGAGTAGCACCGAGATGCATAAGAATAAAAAAAGAAAAAACAAACAAAAAAACAGCCTTCAAAACAATAAGCATAAGACCAAAGAAAACAAATACATATAAGAAGAGGATGAAGATCCCTAACAAGCTCCTAAAGAAGCCACACAAATCATCTTCAAACGACCAGGATAAACCCACCCACTAAATGTAATCTACTCAGAAAAAAAATACTTGAGCAATCACTGGGCACGGTAACAGAGCAATGAAAACCAACATACCACTCCACCAAAATAAATTATTCAAGCCAGCACATATAGAAGACTTCATCATCCAACCTACATCTCCAGTTAGGCAATTTTAATGCAGATCAATAGTTCTTGATACCAGTCATTTATAGAAGCAGAAAAACAGTAGTGTATGCTTTGAGCTAGAGCTAGGATTGAATTTGAATGGCATCTACAATACTATTCCACTAAGAATAACTATTACATTTGAAGACCAATTGGTTTCTCCACCACCATATATTTCAAATTACAAAAAATCATAGAACAAACCACAATTTGATATTCTTATTAGAGTCCCATAAGTGTCCATGTTGCTCAAACTTTACACGAAAATGATGGCAAATCTTTAAATCTTTGAAATTAGAATGGAATATAATCTATTGAAATCTAAACTCAAAATCATATCTCCAATCCGCGTTCATTCCAGAATGCAGTATTCTGTCAATTCCCAACAATTTTCCTCTTAACTTTTTCACAAACTTTCCATAGATCCCTCTGCCATGTTGGCTTAGGCTTAAATAAAGAAAGTTCTCCATGTTTTGAATGAAGTATACTACACCATAAACTATTAGGACTCATCAACATCCTCCATCTCCACTCTGTAAGAAGACTTGCATTAATCAATTGTAAGTCCCTTAACCCCAACTCCCCTTTTCTTAAGGTAAACAAATTTTATCCCATCCTACCCAAAAGAAAGAAAGAAAATAGAGAGAGAAGAGAGTACTGATCTTAGAAGAGTAATCCGCCTACCAAAAGAAAGGAATCTACGCTTTCAACAAGATAATTTTCCAAGAAGCTTATCAAGAACAAGTTTCCAAGTACTCAAAACACTTTTGCACCCACCAGAATACCTGAGAAAAATACCTGAGAAAGTGAAAGGGATAGAGCCCGTCAAACAATTCAAAAATAGAGCATTCCTTGCAAGGATCCCCTCAGACAGTCAATACCTAACATTCTACTCTTACGAAAATTTACTTTAAGCCCGGAAACGAGTTCAAATAAGCTGGAATAGATCTAATCTAATAACCATAATATTTTCCCACGAGGCTTTCCCAAAAATAATTGTATCATCTACAAATTGCAAATGAGTCACCTCTACATTTTCTCTCCAACAGAGATACCCGAATACAACCCCAACGAGGATGCCTTCCTCATTAAGCCACCAAATCCTTTAGTTACCAAAAGAAAAAGACGGGGCCACAGGGTTACCTTGCCAAAGTCCGCTACACATGAAATTCGTGGGTAGGGCCACCTTTAACAAAACAGACACGGATGAAGATTCCAGACAGCATCTAACCCACCTTCTCCACTTTTCAAAAACCAAATTTACCCATCATGTAGTTTAACTGAATCGTAAGTATTCTGACTTCGAGAAGGATGCTAGGGTTCCTATGTTTTTTTAACAAAGTCAATTGTTCCTTAGCTAACCACCCCATCTAACAAACTAGCATCTCTCAAGTGACAATTATTTTATATAGTGATAAATAATTCGAAACAAGCTAGCATCTCTCAAGTGACATTTATTTTAAAGATGGAAAGAACAATTAGAAATAGTTCTGCTGTCTCATACACCATCTTCCATTATTGTCACATGTGATGGTTTTGCAGATGAAATATTTAATTCTGATTGGTGTGACATGCAACCAGATGAAGTTGAGGTTCTGGTTTTAAATATTCACTCTAGTCAGTACTCACTACCAGAGTTCATAAAGAAGATGGATAAACTTAAAGTCCTAATAGTCACAAATTATGGTCTCCACCATTCTGAATTGAAAATGTTTGAGCAACTTGGTTTTCTACCTAACTTAAGAAGAATCAGATTGGAGAAGGTTTCAGTCCCTAGTCTCTGCACATTCAGGAATTTGCGAAAATTGTCCCTTTATAAGTGTAATACAGGGCAGGCTTTCGAAAGCTGTTCTATCCCAATTTCAGATGCTATGCCAAATCTAGTGGAGATGAGCATTGACTGTTGCAATGATTTGGTTAAATTGCCTGATGAACTCTGTAAAATTACCACATTGAAGAAGCTTAGTATTACTAACTGTCTAAAGCTTTCTGCACTGCCACAAGAAATTGCAAAGCTGAAGAATTTGGAAGTGCTAAGGCTTTGTTATTGCTCTGAATTGGTAGAAATGCCTGATTCTGTTGCAGGGCTTAACAAGTTACATTGTCTTGACTTCTCAGACTGTTCTAGTCTTACCAAATTACCAGAAGATATTGGTTACATGCAAAAGCTTGAGAAGCTCTACATTAATGGTTGCTCAAAATTAAGTGAATTGCCAATTTCAGTCATCAATTTCCAATATTTAAACCGTAAAATATATGTGATCAACGATGAAGAAAGGGCTGCATTGTTATGGGGACCTTTCCCTACCATTCCCAATTTAAAGATAGATACACCTAAAATAGATTTTAGCTTGAATAAGCTTCATGGACTTTGATGTTGAGACTCGTTTCCTGAAATTGCTTCTCCTAATGTTTTTGGTCTTTCCCTTCTACCATAATTATAGTGAAATATGCAAGAGTTTATGTTGGATTATAAAGGAAATGTGATGCATCAATGTTGTTTGTAAGAACACTTCTTGATGATGGTAATAAACTAGCAAGATATTTTTTCAGTTATTTGAAGAACGAAAGGATTGCTATATATCACAAGAGAAAAGGATACAAGAGCAGATTTGAGTATGACTAGGGGTAGGTAAGCCCCCCAAACTCTTTCTAAAATAGCTTGTTATATAGATGTAATTACCTCCCATTTTAATTTACTCGTACTGCTATTTTATATGCTATTTGTGTGTAATGTTATTTCATTGATATATACATCTAAGCCAAAATTAGGATGTAACTTAATTAAATGTAAAATATAAAAATAAAAAGTAAAGAATAAATTGTCAAAAATAGGCAGTTTAAAAAGTTTATGATGAATTTTAGTTTATATATGCACGGTGAGTTTTATGATGGTCATGTTTTTTTTTCTAGACCATGATGGTCAAGGAGTACAAGAACAAATTAGTAAAACTGAAGTTTTAAAATATTACAAGTTAGTCCTTTGGGTGCAGAAATTTTATTTAGTTTTGGTCACAGAAGATTCTTCCTTCCCTCCCTGTCCTAGCTCCACAGGGAGCTTCGATCTGCCGCTGACCACGCTAAAGCCAATGACGTGGCGCTCGTCATCCAAGAGGGTGGAGGAGAGGGAGGTGGTGGCGGCGAAGAGGGTGGAGGTTTTGATCGAAATGGCATAGATGACGGTGTTGATGGAATTTGCTTCACCTTCAAGCACATTTTCACGGCGCCGGAGATTTCAGAGAAGATGGTGTTTTTGAGTTTGAGGGTGGAGGGTCATAGTGCGAAAGAGGTAGCAGCGGCGGCGGTTGAGGTAGCAGCGGCGGCGAAGAGGGTGTTAGAGAAGCCCCTTTTGTTTGGCTATAGCATAGTTTCCAGATCTTAATGTTTTTCCCCCTCTTGTTTGGGTATCGATTTGTAAAGCAATAGTTAGAATTGATTATTCTGGGAATACTCTAGAATTGGTTTTGAATTGTGGGTTCATTTCAATTTATTGTTTTTTACTTGCGTCCAACACCATTATCTGACCTGGTGGAGGAGAAGAAGACTCACGTTTTTTGTTTTGGAATTCGATTGTTAGATGGTGGAGGAGGAGGTGGCGGTGGCGGTTGTTGAGGTGGCGACAGCGAAGAAGGTGATGGTGGCGGTGAAGAGGATGGAGAAGGTGGCGGCGAAGAGGGTGGAAGAGAAGGAGATGGTGGTGAAGGTCGTGGAACTGGAAGAGACTAGAGTGAAGGAGGCAATTATCAAGTGCAACAAGTTTTTCTCTCTTTTTCATTGAAATTTAAATATATTCTTGAAATTTTGCAAGGATGCCCTTATTATGTATGGGATTACCATAGTCTATTTTTAAAGTTGACCCATGTTAATGAGCGCCAAGTAGTACAATAGACTTAAAATTATAAAATTTTAAGTCTAAAAGGTTAAAAAAATATATAAATTAAAGGTAGAAGGTACAAAATATAAAAAATCAATTTTTTTTTTATGCCAAATAAGGTATATTTTTTTGTCATATGAAGTGCGTCCATTAGGATTTGAATCAAGAAATTACTACTCAAAGTAGGCTGCGTCTCCAGTGCGCCGTTTCAGTTATGGCGCAGTCATGCGCCGTGTGTCTCTTTGCTGTTTGATCAATTAAAATGTCTTCGATGACTGAAATTTGTCGTATGTACATCGGTGAACCAGTGTACGTATTAATTTATGAAATTGCAATACGAGCCTCGTTAGCGGTATCGAAGTACTGGAACCCAATGTTATAGCTGTATTGAACCAGTAAACTACTGTCCGTTTGAATATTCAATATTTAGGACAAAATGTTTTCATCCAAGATGCTTTAGCAGTCGGTGAAGGAAAAAAATTTTAATTCAATTTTTAATTTTAGTTGCAATAATGATATATGATAATTTTATGTCGTTGAAGAAGTCAGTTCATATTATTTTTGACATTTTGTTTAATCAAATCACGAATTTTCTATTCCAAATGTGTTTAAGTTTGCGGAAGTGTGTAGGTTCAATTGTTTGAGAATGTGTACAAGGATGGTTATTTCACTCTAACCTTCAAAACTGAATTTTTTTTCCCATAATTTTTTTATTTATAAAAAATTGAAGAATTTTCTTAAATGTCTTAATTATTGATATATTTAATGCTATAAAGTATCATTATATTTTAGTTAAGTAAAAATTAAATTTTAATACTCCCTCCGTCCCTATTTATAAGAACCTTTACAAAAAAATTATTTGTCCATTTTTATAAGAACCCATTTGAAACTTTGTGCACATTTAAATTGATTTTTACTAAATTGCCCTTATTTAATCAACCACTTTTGTGTGGTTCAAAGTATATAAAAGTAATAAATTGATGAGGGATAAATTATCTCTCTTATGATAATTGAATAAGAGTAATTTAGTGGGAAGAGAGTATTATTATTGGTTTTAATAATTAAGGGTAAATATGGAAACAATGACAAGTTACTATACAAATTTAATGAATTTTTCTAGATTTATTAATTTCCTTAATTCTTGTGCCTATTTTTAGAGGGTCTTATATATATGGATGGAGGGAATATTAGATATATTAATTTTAATCTTCATGTCTATCCCCCCAAGAATTATTGGCTAGTTCCGCCCCCATTCATCCATATATATATTAAGAAAAAGACAACATGAGACCTAATTTTGGACCTAATTTGTTAACATCCTTTGACATATTAAAAAAAACGTTTATATATATATAATCGGAGTCAGTAGCATTTTTTTAGTATGTGATTTGGGGGAGGAATTGAAGGTGTAATAAAATATTATAATAAGAATGATTCGTTGTATTCATTAAATGAGTAGTGCTAGCATGACACGGAACTTGTTAATGTGTGTCCTTAAAGCTATGAAAAATAAGTATATATGAAGTAGGGGCTCTTTAGCAAATAGCCCTTTTAATAGGAATTGACAACTCATTATATCAGGTTACAAAATACATGGCACATGTATGTGCCGAGACTGCAACGACGCTTCTTAACACGACCCCTCAAAGTAACACTTCTCAGCTACTAAGTTTTATTAAATAAGTGCTTGGAGTTCTGGCAATATACAAGTATGCGAAGAAAAAGCAATAACCATCCACCCCAATCAATGTCTCACTTAGCATGGAATACTACTAAGTGGAGGGGACGAAAAAGAAACAACACCTTATGCACACAGTCATTTCCACGTGTCTTATCGCATCAAACTAAAAATTACTGTATTCGGTTGCAGTACCAGACTACCGCCATCCAAATAGTCAGTCTTGTGTACCAATATTTCTTTTTGTGTGTGAGAAACCTTTAAAGATAATTAAGCACGAAGATAAAGGAGGAGGGGAGAGTTCATGTTGCGCCAATCCAAGTCCACATTTCGTTCCACAACAATCTAACACTAGACCACTAAAAAGAGGTGAACAACATCTTGATTCTCTCCAAGCACCATAACACAACACAAGGCATCTGTCTTTGGTAAGACACTTCTCTTATACAAGTTCACTCGAGTAAGAATGCAATCAAGAATTAATTGCCTATTGAACACTATCGAAGGAACTAGATGCCGAGAATGAGGTGTCACATTCGAGCACCAGTCCGAACTGGTCCATAGAGGTGGCATGCCTAGTGAATCTATTGCAAGATGATGGGAACTCAACAAGTGTACCGATTCATTGCCAGTTATAAAAATGGTAAATACTAGATATTGTCCTTAGGGATTGTGTTCCAAGTATCACTTCATAAACTTATTACAATTTGGATTAAATAATTGAAATGAATAAAATTCTAAACTAAATGCTATGAATTAAATCAAATTAAATTTCTAAATTCTAACAGAAATAAGTTACACAAATTGGAGAGAAAAAGGGGTTAAGATGTAATGAATGAATAAGTTAGGGTTTATGTTTTCTTAATTTCAATGAATTGCAATATTAATGAGGTTAATAATGCGTCAATTCTAATTTTTTAGCCAAAATAAACTTTTAATACCTAAGTCTCAATTCCTTAGGTGAAGAGGTCTTTAATCCTTAAATAAACCTTAATCTCTTAGGTGAATCAATTAGGGAGTAAGCATAAAGAATAATAACTTTTTAGGCTACTCAATACTCAATGAATATTTCAAGACTAAAGAGCATTGAGACGCATAAACCCTAAATCAAGAACATACATCAAATTTTTATTTGAATGCCTATTCAACGTAACAATCAAAGAGTGATTAATTCTAAGAGAACATTAAGAACGGAGAATATAGGCATCAAATTAGAGAAGAAGAACATGTATTGATAAACTCAAAGTCAACTACAACTCACATTCATCAACTTTTCCTAAACCCTAACAAAAGAAAATTAGAAACTCATGGAGAATAAAAAGAAAATAGAAGAAGAAAAATCCATTAAGATCTGCAAAGAAATCCTAGAATAATCCTTAATCCTAATCAATTAGGATTTTTATGATGTTTAGAGTACTCTAATGTGTGTTAAATTCGACCTAAGACTACCTCTTATCTATTTATAGTGCCAAAAAGTGAAAACATTGCTTTCCGGGTGTCCAGGCAGTATACACACAAGTTTTTGGTGAAAACTAGGCACTCAAGCGCTCTGTTTGGGTGCCTAGGCCCCCATTGGCAACAACATGTTGATTTTGGGCGCTTAAGGACTCTATTTTGGGTTCTTGAGCACTCTCCTGGTATAACATTCATAAATTTCTCAATTTAAGAGTCAAATTAGTAAAAGTTCCAGTTTAGTCCTTAAGGGACTATTTTGAAAAGAAAATGAGGGTTAGGGGATTTAATTGCAAAACCATAAAAATGGAGAAGGAGAGACTTAGTTGCAAAATTTAAAAAGTTGTAAAAAGGGAACAAGTTCCCTTCCCTTCATCTCCCTCATGCGCCGCACTCTTCCAAATTGCTCACACTCACTTCATTCTTCTCCATCTTCTCTAGGGTTCTCATTCTCCCTCTCCACCATCACTCTACAATCTCTTTATCAATCCTCCATTTCAAAGCTTGATCACCATCCCCAATCTAAAGAGTTTCAAGAAAAGCCTAGGTTAAACACATCCATCTCTACTCCACTCTTCCTCTAGCTCACTCTTCTCCACGAGCAAAGAATCTGCAAATTCCTCTACTCCTACATGCAACCCAAGGCTTAGAGTCAAATGAGTTGATTTCTAACTTGGATTTGGAAATTTATAGGAAACCAAGTGCCAAGGAGTAGTGGTGGGAGACTAGGGTTAGAGAGCTTGGTGAAAAAGGGATTGGAGGCTTAAGGCTTCAAATTGAGGTACCCTAACTAAAAACTCAATTAGAGTAACTAGGAAGTAGAAATTTCACGTGGTTGGGATTTTGAACCATGATTGTGCTAGAAGTGGTGAAATTAGGTTAAATGTGATTTGTGTGTTAATTTGATGATAAAGAGTTAATGCATGTTGAATTTGACAATAAATTGGGAAATAATTGTTGATTTGGAATTGATGAATTAGATGTGGTTTGGTATGGTTTTGAAGAATGACATGTGTGTGAGTGTTTTGTGTTTTAGCATGTGTATGAATGTTGATTTCTAATTGTTTGAACATGTATGAGAAGGAGAGTAACCATGAGAATGATGGAATTGGTGGAAATGGTAAGGAACAAGTAGAAATTCGTGTTCTGCATCTACAAATTTTGCTGCAGGAAAATAATTTCGCTGGGGCGAAATTGAGACAGAACCAACAACTGAATTATGTGGTCATTTCGTTGCAGCGGAAGTAATTTCGCTCCAATGAAAAGGTAACATTGGAATTAGCCCTAGAGGTCTTATACAAAATTGTAGATCTCGACGTTAGCTTTCTAATGGCATTGGTTTCACCTAATTCTAATTAGTACAGCTCAAGTTATAAGCCAAACAATGCGGAGTGCCTGGTTGAAGAAATTCAGCGACTGATTTGCACTTGCAACGTAAATTACTCATAGGAGAAACTTGAATTGGGACTAGATGTCTTCTTGAAAGTTATAGACAATTGTGTTAACTTTATTCTAATACAAGAATCACCTTAATCAAAGTTCTATAGCTTGAGTTATGCTTTATAGAATATAAATTGTCATGATGTTACAAGCTATATATAGTTGATTCACAACTAAATCATTGAATATTAGAATGATGTGACTTGTATTTGGAAGTATGTCTTATTTTACATGTATAATTGTTGAGAATAATGAATATGTATGAGTTATGCATTATGATATTCATGATAAAGAATGAATTCTTTGATTTAGAATAAATACATGATGACATGAAATGAAAGAATTTTTCCTTCAATGTTGGTTGAGTAACCTGTACCAAGTAAGTGGACAAGTAAAAAGGATGAAAAAATATAAGGTTATCCCGAAATGGGCAGATAATATAAAGTATACATATTATCCCGAAAAGGATAGATAACCTGGGGTGCAAAAATGGGTGGATAGCCCAACAAGATTACCTTGGTTAAAGACGCTTTCTAGTGGCCCATTGATATAAGCTCAATCACGCATTTACTTCCAATGCACCTATGGAGGAGATTTAGTGCATTAGACTCCCGGGAAAAGAGATAAAGAAAAAAAATGATAAGTAATGAAGAATCATGACATGCATACATCCATATTAGTGTCATTACATGCATTGCTTGTGATTGAATATGTTGTGATTGTACATGTTGTGTATTTGACTATGTTGTATTGGGAATATTCCAGTTAGACTTGTTGCAATACTGTAAACTGTTTTTCATAGGTCAAGGGTTACTCGATTATATGTTTTACATATAACTAACGGTCTCAGTATTGCATGTGGTAAAAACAAAGAAGAGCTGAGTGCTTGAAGTCATATATATTTTGGATTGTACATAGCAATGACTACGTTGATCAGACTCGTATCTTTATGTAGTGTGTAAAAACTAAATCTATTACGAGATAAATACCCTTATGGACAAATATATATATGGGTTGGCTTCAAATGACACCAATGCATCAAAGTTAGTAAATGACATAGCGCATAACTTATAAAAAACAAATTTCGCTGATCCAACCGATCAATTGAAAGTTTATATGATATAGATCAACTATGAAAAAATTAATACAATTGGACTATATAGTTAATTAGAATGTTAATTTTGTTTAACCTCTGTATTTAGAAAAAAAAATGGTCTTAAAAGATAAGGTGTTATACCTGACAGCACCGAATTCTCATTTTTTTTCTTCTCTTTGTGCATCCCAAAAGCTTCGAATGATCCTTCCTTGATCTCTATAGGCCCAAATACACGGCCCAACAACCATTCTACTACTTATCACTACGAGAAGCCATAACAATTTGCTTATCTCCCTTTTTTAATCCACTGCTCATAGTTCACTTAGTTGTCATCATGAAATTAACTTGTCCAACTCAGACTTCTGTGTTACCATCATAAATTTACTTTGCCACCTTATTATTCACTTAGTCAAAATGCTGGCTCAATTTGGTTAGGCTATTGTAGATTGCTGGTTTGAGATGTATAAACGATTAATGATCGTCTTCCTTCTAATTTTCAATTTGCAAAGTTGAAAGGTGGTCCAATTGTAAGTTTCAATTGACAAGGCAAGTATATTCTAGTATCTAGTTATGTGAGTTTCTATGTAATTGTAAATTGCTATAAGAGTTTTCTAAATCTTGTGTTCACAAGGGAAAGATAGAAATCAAAATAATACAGCAAGAGTTGCAATTGCAAAAGGATCTTAAGCATATATTTGTCTTCTTATAAAGGTCTCTTTGCTACACTCTTTTTTCTACCTTTTTTTCAATTTTCCTACTTTTCTTGATTGATTCATCACTATGAGGTATGAACAATTGACATCTTACATTATACATTAAACAGACAAATAGACATAGATGAAGTATAGTTGTAATGATGAATGCACTGAATTGCCATTAGTTATTTTTCTAGATTCTTTAAATGAAAACTTGAACAAATTCCTTGCTACTGGTGTCTCTCCTAAATATAATCTTTTCTTAATAATTGAATTTTGAGGATAGCATGTGTCAACATTATTTCCCTCTGTTAGAGATGCTATATGAGATAATAAAACATTTGCTACTTTATCCCTTTTGGCAGATCCAATTCTCCTGGAGAAAAGAACACTAACAAAGGTGAGTAGGAACCAAAGCAATGTCTGATTAGTAAATCGCTCTATTGATTCTTGTTCTATGTTAAAACTGCTCTGCTAATTTTGTCTTATTTGGCTTGTTATTTTCATAAATTTTTGCCTTGAGGGTTAACTTAAGAACATGAATTTCAAGTTCTATGGGTTTTAAACATTACTTTCAAGATCCATTAATGCCCAAATGTTGGAATTCATGGTCATCATTTTGAGAACACTTCTTGAGCCACACTCACACTTGAAGAAAAGAAAACAGAGAGAATTATAGAAACTAAAAACAAAAATCTGAATCAATTAATTACCAAATTTTAGAAACCGAATTATCAAATCAGAATCAATTAATCAAAAATTTAAAAACCCTAATCCCCAAATTTTGGAACCCTAATCCCCAAATTTTGGAACCCTAACTCTTGAATTTCAAAATCCACCACGAAGGAAGAAGAAGGACGAAGCACATGAATGAAAACGAAGCAACAGAAGAAGAAGGGTGAATCAGTGGCAATGAAAGAACGAAGGATGAAGCACAACGAACAAAAACGAAGCAGTAGAAAAAGAAGGACGAATCAGTAGCTGCGGAAGAACGAAGCAAAATTGAAGAAGGTAACAGTGGAAGAATGAAACACAATCAAAGCAACCAAGAAGAAGATAAGGAGAGGAAGAAGAAACACCCAAGAAGAATGAAGAAGCAGCAGAGGAAGAAGAAGAACATGTTTTCTTCTTTCTTTTTTAAATTTTTTAAAAAAAAATTTTCAAATTTATTTTGAACCGTTAATTTAAAATGATCTGAGCCCTTGATTTGAAATATAACACAAGTCAAGACAGGTCCAGTTAACGGAAGGAACCAAATTAAACCAAAAATAAAAGTTGTGGAACTAAACTGAACCAAAAATAAGTTTAAGGACCAAATTGAAACTAAACAAAAACTTAAGGAACTAAAAGTTGTATTTTACCTTAATTTTATTAACGGAATTAACAGAAGAAACCAAATTAAACTAAAAATAAAAATTATGAGACCAAATTAAACCAAAAATAAGTAAAGGACCAACTGAAACTAAAAGAAAACCAAAGAATTAAAAGTTGTATTTTGCCTAATTTAAAACAGCAAGAAGAAGAGTAGACCAAGCAGTCAAGCACATTCACGTCAACTTTGTAGGTACCGTTTGCTACTATTTCTGTTTCATATTATTAACCTTTTTAAATATCAATTTTTTTAACACGTGACATCAATATTATATTGGTTAAACATTTTAAAAGAGAAATTTTTCATTAAAAAAAATATAAATTGAGTTTTGAGTGTTATAAACATATATTTATTACTTGTATTTTTTTATTTTAAAATTCTTATCCTATATAATAATTGCATAAATTAAAAAATTCTTTTAAATATTGATTATTTAATATAAAATTATATAAATTTAAGAATATTTAATAATTTTTTCGTATTCATTTATTTAGAATTAATAAACTTATAAAATAATAATAGAGTGTAATTAATGTTTAGATGAGAAAATAAAAATACAATTGTACTTTATTTTAAATTCAATATATTAAGGGTGTGTTTAAATTAAATTTTATTTTAATATATATTAAATTAGATAGTTGTATTTTATACTTAAAAAAATTATTATTATTAACTAATATAAACAACTAAGTTAATTATATATTTTATTAATTAGTGTAATCGTGGAGAAGGAGGGAGTATTAGTTAAATTAAATGCTTAGTTATTTTGTTTCAGAGAAATTCACTCTTGTTGGCAGTGGAGTGTGTTGTACAGTAAAAAGTTGCATGTTGTTGTGCTTCCTTCGTTTGACTTCAATTTCAGAAAGGAAGTTTTGATCTCAGTGATCTAGGGTTCAGCAGTTATGGCAGATCTGTTCAGGGGAGGTGCTGTGGTAGCAACGATGGGGCTATGTGGTGTTCCTGAAGAACCTTACTGTGTGGGAATGGACGAGCCTTTGAACAAGTTGAAGATTAAGTTGCTTAAGGATGGCGTGTCTGTTCTTGTGTTGACTGGTTTGCCTGGATCTGGTAAAACAACTCTAGCTAAGAAGCTCTGTTGGGACCCACAAATCAAAGGTAACTTTACTGCTTCTAATTCAATGCCTCTCCTATTTTCATTCACTCTGTTTGTTTTCTTTTTGTTGTTTATTGTATTCGTAAATAGCATTGTTTATTGTTTATTTTCATTCCCTCGCTTATTTCTTCAAATGGAATGTTCTCTTTCTTTGGAGATTAAGTGCACCTTGGATTGGCTTTTGGAACCTTCAAATCATGGTTTGGAATATGTATAACCGAGTTTTGTCTAGCAAACTGTTATAGGATCAATTAGTAATTAATAATAAGTTTAGATTAATGTTGGAGTGAATCCCAGTTTAGGCAGGAAATCAGTTAGGAGATTTGCAAGGAATAAGATAGGAATCAGAGTTAAGTCCTACATATAGGCAATTGTAATCCTTGCAGAGGCAGATTTAACAAATAAATTGTTGAGATTCCTTTGAGACCCTGTGGCGATTCTCTGTGAGGATCTGTGAGTGTGCGTTGTGTGCTTGTGTGTGAAGGGAATTCTGCAGAATTAATAATAACACAACCAAATTTTTTTGCAAAAGTCACATTGAATTACCTTTCAACGTGATTTCGGGTCTCAAATCATTTTTTTTATTGGTCTCAAATCTTGTTCCCTATGGTATGTTAAATACGCATCCTGAGTGTTTGTAAGGTGTATGGTTCTGGTGTCTTCTTCAGCATTTGTCATTTGTGGTCTGTTTGCATACATTTTTTTTTTTTATTTCTCTGTTCTGTTACTGACACTGTGTAATTGCAGAACCAGTTTTGTTCTGCTTCGTATGTTTTTCTTTGGTACTCTCTGTACCTTACAAATAAAATCTTGTTGCTGATAAGAAAATGTTTTCATCAGAACTCAGAAGTGTAAAAATATTGCATTCTAGATCGAAACCATGGTTTGATCTCTAGTGAGAAAAATGTTGTTTTCCCTTTCAAACCTTGGTTTAGTGAGAAATGAAAAAATGTTTTCCCCTTGGACAAAACCATGCTTTTCAAACTACACATTGGCACAAACCCTAAACACACACACACACACACATACATACATACATACATACATATATATAGGGATGGGATCAACTTACTCCAAGAGTAAGTTTAATAATCTACTCCTAATCTAAGCCATTTATTTTATAATAATCTGACGGAGTGGGTTAATTTCCTTTATTGCCTCACGTGACCCTTTCTTTCTCCTCTTCCTGAGGGCTGAGACTGTGGTTTTGGAACTCGGTGCACAATCCATCAAGACTCCTCAAATGCAGAAAAAAAAAATTCAAAGCCTTCATATAGGTATATTAATTAAAGTTCAGACTCAAGGTGTCAAGCAATTGAACGCTCTTAATGTGTATCACTCTACATAGAACGTCAACTTAACTTAGATCCTAATTAACTTAACTTGCAAGTGTTATGATGTTTGACGCCAATAAAATGATAGTCCTGATCGGTACTAGTTTGTACGATACCTTTCAGTGGCCTTTTTCGCTGCGCCTTCAAATTGGGTGTGTTTCAGGTTAGGGTTGTGAGCGGATAGGAAAACGAAGAAGGGGTCATGTGAGTGGATAAAGTGAATTAATCCACACCGTTGAATCATTATAAAATATATGGTTTAGGTTAGGAGTAACTTTTTAGACTTACTCTAGGAGTAAGTGGATTCCTTCCCATATATATATATATATATTGTTCACTTAAATTTGAAAAATAATCATCTTACGCTAGTGTATGTGTAGGATGAGAGTAAAAAAGAAAAAAGGAAAGAAAGAGAAAATGAGTGTTTGATAAATGATGTGATAGAAAAAAATAGATATAGAAAGAAAAAGGGTAGTGTAGACTGAATGTAAGAGAATGGAGGTGTGAAAATGTGATTACTCTTTAAAATTGCACCTTTTACTTTGCTTGTCATGTTAGACCACTAGCTTGTATAGTCATCTATGGTATACATTATCCTTTGTTTAGAAAGCTATTTTTCTTTGACTAGGCAAGTTCAAGGGAAATATCTTCTTTGTCACTTTCTCAAAAACACCCAACTTGAAGATCATTGCACAAACACTATTTGAACACTGTGGATGCAACATTCCTGCGTTTCAATGCGATGATGATGCAACTAACGAATTGGGAGTTCTGATGAGGCATGTTGGGAGGAATCCAATACTGTTGGTATTGGATGATGTTTGGCCTGGCTCAGAAGCCCTTGTTGAAAAGTTGGTATTCCAGATGAAGGACTACAAGATTTTAGTGACTTCAAGGGTTACATTTCCAAGACTTGGCAGCCCATTCCAGTTGGATCCACTGGGCCATGATCAAGCAGTATCCCTTTTTCGTCACTGTGCTCAACTGAATGACAGCAGCTCATCAATGCTTGATGAAGATCTTGTTCACGAGGTGCTTTCTCTTATACTTCTACTTATTCAAAATCATTCACACCAGTGAAAATGAAACATGATCACATGTTCATTTCAATGACTCAATCTAATACTCAAACTTGAACACTTATTTGACATTTGTTTCTAAACTAGAGAAATCCTTATGTTAGTCCCCAAACTTAAAATTTTTCGAGCATATTAGTCCTCAAACCAAGAAATTTGGGACAGCTGTATGCACTACTGATTTGTCTGACAATTGCAAATTTAGGCACTAATCTGCTGGTTTTTCAGTTTGGAAACTAATATGAAGGCATGTGCAAGTTTGTGGGTTACATTGTCCATTTAGTTTTGCCTTTAGATATAAACAAATTATCTGATTAGGTTTCTTACCCCATTCCCCCTCTTTTCTTTCCTTTTTTTTTCCTTGATGTTGTTAATTGACAATTTGTAGTTGCAAACTAGTTTCCTGATTCTTTTACCTTATACACTGATTGTACTGTCTTGGGCCAAAATTTTGCAGATAGTGAGAGGTTGTAAGGGTTTGCCGTTGGCGCTTACGGTCACTGGTTCATCACTCTGTCAGCAGCCTTTTGAGATCTGGCAAAATATGAGGGAGCGTTTGCAGAGTCAATCTATTCTGGAGTCTGGTAGTACTCACTTACTTCAACAAAGTTTAGATATATTGGAGGATAAGTTCTCTGTCAACGAGAAGGAGTTCTTCATGGATCTTGGACTCTTTCCTGAAGACCAAGAGATCCCCGTTCCTATCCTCATTGATATGTGGGCAGAGCTACATAATCTAGATGAAGATGGTAGAAATGCAATGACCATTGTCCATGATTTAACCACCAGGAATTTGATCGACCTCATACTTCCAAGGTACACGGCATTTTAATTTGTTTCCCTTCTCCTTGTTGGCTGTTTATTGCTTGATTCAATGCACAGAAAACAATTTCTTATCATTGCCATTTAAAGCTTGAACATGGAACATATAATATAATAATTCCTATAGTTAAGCTTGAATTTGTTATTTGATTAAAGAAACAAGTTTCATAGAACATTTAACAAGACAAACATGAATAGTTGACAAATTAATAGTTTTCATTTACACCCCTAGCTTTTGATAGTGTAATATGTTTATTTATATTTATGACAATGCTTTTGATAGTATAATTTAGTAACTGGATTTAAAATAGCCATGCATGAATCTACCCCCCCCCCCCCCAACAACAAAAAAAAAAGCCATGCAGGAAGTGTTGTATGTTCTAAAACAAAGGGCTTGAAATCACTCCAGGAAGGATGTAATTTAAAAGGCACTTGATTTAAACAATCACTGAATGACATTTGAATTAAACAATCTATAAATCAAGAAGTAAAGAATGCATGGATATATGTACCTTTCATCTTCTTCTTGTTATGAAGCAAAGAAGTGAGACTCAATTACTTTACTATCCAATTCAGTAAATTACTCATCTTGTTTTTGTTTTGGTTCAGGAAAATTGCAAAGGACGTAGACATGTACTACAATAACCACTTTGTCACGCTGCGTGATACCCTCAGAGAGCTAGCGATCCATCAAAGCAAAGGAGAACCATTTGAACAGAGAAAGAGGCTGATCATTGAGTTAAATCGAGATAAGCTTCCTGAATGGTGGGAAGGACACAATAAGCAAGGAATATTTGGCTATATTTTCTCATTCATCTACAGAATGTTGGTAAGACAGAATCAGCAAAGGGTTGCTGCCCGCATATTGTCTATATCAACTGGTATATTCCTATTCCTAAGTTATATCGCTATATCAATTGGTATACTTCTGTGACTAAATTATATGCGCGTACAGAAATGAAATATGTTACTCATTCCCTTTGTTTAAGCATAAAGATTAACATAGTTTTTAGCTATTCTCAGTTTCAATGGAATATATAAATAAGTTCATATGACTACATTATCATTTCACTTCATTATGCTTTCTCATTCCACTAAGGGATAGAAAGGGATTTTTCTATCATTTGCATTTTTGCACAAGTTAAGGATCCATAAATTATAAACTTTTTATCAAGAGATACAATAAGTTAGTGAATTTTGTGTTTAAATTCTTTGTTTTTAGTGAAAGTTTTCTAAGTTTTGATCCTTAACCTCTGCAAGATTGTGCAGGATATAAAAACACAGAATTAGGATAAAGTTGGGAAAAAAATAATAATTAATGACTTCTTAGTTTTATTGAGTGTCACATAATTTGAAACAAACTAGAAACTCAACTTACATTTATTTTGAAAATGGAGAGTGTAATAAAAAATAACCATTCTATCTCATACTTCATCTTCCATTGCAGATGAAACATTTACTTCTGATTGGTGTGACATGCAACCTGATGAAGCTGAGGTTCTGGTTTTAAATATTCAATCCAGCGAGTACTCACTACCGGACTTCACAAAGAAGATGAGTAAACTTAAGGTCCTAATAGTCACAAATTATGGTTTTCATCCTTCTGAATTAGGAAAGATCAACCTACTTGGCTTTTTACCAAACTTGAGAAGAATCCGATTGGAGAAGGTTTCAGTTCCTTGCTTGTGCGCATTGAAGAATCTACGAAAATTGTCCCTTCATAAATGTAACATAAGGCAGGCTTTTGAAAGCTTTTCGTTCCCAATTTCAGATGCTATGCCAAATCTAGTAGAGATGAGCATCGACTGTTGCAACGATTTGGTTAAATTGCCTGATGAACTCTGTAAAATCAGCACATTAAAGAAGCTTAGTATCACTAACTGTCTCAAGCTTTCTTCACTGCCACAAGAAATTTCAAAGCTGAAGAATTTGGAAGTGCTAAGGCTTTGTTCTTGCTTTGATTTGGTTGAGATACCAGAATCTGTTGGAAGGCTTAATATGCTACGCTGTCTCGACATCTCAGACTGTGTAAGTATTACCAAATTACCCGAAGATATCGGTTACTTGCGAAAGCTTGAGAAACTCTACATAGATGGTTGCTCAAAATTAAGTAAATTGCCAACTTCAGTCATTAATTTCCAATATTTAGACCATAAAATATTTGTGATCTGCGACGAAGAAAGGGCTGCATTATGGAGAGCTTTCCCTGCCATTACCAATTTAAGGATAGATACGCCTAAAATACATGTTAACTTGAATTTCCTGTATTGACTTCGATCCTAAGATGCGTTTCATGGAATTGATGAAGTGACTTCGAATTTGAAGATAGTGATGCTCTGAATATGTTGTCCAATTTTACCATGTTCTATCCATGCAAGAGTTTGTTGGATGATAATGCATCGAAGTTGTTTGTAAGAACACTTCATGTGTTATTATAGAATGGTTTTTTCTTTAATATTTTTTTGGCAGTGATAACAAACTAATACGACATTTTCAGTTATTTGAAGAACAAAGAAGATTTCTATTTATCATGTTAGAAGGATACTAGAGAAGAGTATTCCTCGTATTAAGTTTCGGTAACCATTGCTCTTAGAATAATAGATAAGCAATTTATAATTAGAAACTTTTTATTGAGAATTGTTGTAACATTTAATGATACAAATAGATCATTATAATTATAATTTTTAACAAAAGCATGCTATTTATGGGTTGCGTATCTATTGTCCTAAGGGCAATGATTAGCAAAACCCTATTACAAAATAATTTAATGCAAATCGATACAAAACTTGGTGAAGTGTGTAGTTCACTACATATACTATGGTTAACTAAAGATTTTTCATTGAACTATGTAGAAAGAATTTGAGTATTTTGGAGGGGTACAACAAAAATGTTCATAGATATATTTTTTACTTAATTTATACTCATAAAATTCAAACTCGCGTAAAGAGATTTTCAAAGCTTGATTTATTCATTTTGTAAAATAATTTGGCCTTTAATAGCTTTGTCAAAGGCACTAGCTGTTGTAATATGATCTAGTCGTGGACCGATATCCAACTTCCACTTAACCTATCTTGGATAGGGCATGTGAGGTATTTTTTGGGATAGTCTCAACCCGACTAAGATCCAACCTCGCTAGGATGGCCCACTCGTCAACTTACCAAAGATTAGCCGGCATACATAGGTGACTCTTCGCTTTCCATATATTCTTAGTAGCAAGGATAGTGTGGGACCCACTCTAGACTTATAGGGATTTGGACCATGGGACCAAAATGAATAATGGCACCAAATCCTAGGCCACTGACGATGCTATATAAGGAACGTTCCCCTCAAATTAAGCATGTATACTTTATTCACTCTCTCATTATTATTGTGCATATCTTGACTAGACCGTTGAAGTACTTACAGATACATCCACTACCATTGTTGCTGCCTAAAAGCTCAAAGAACCTCCTATGCTAGCCATCCTCCTCTCGTGTTTAGGAGCTGGAATAACATAGTTCACAATAGTGATTACATCTGTGGAAGAACGATTCCCACCTCTTACCATGGTTAACACTGGAAGGCATGATTGAAACCTTGCCGGTGTCCAATAGCCTTGCAACCAGCAACCCCCCCCCCCCCCAACTCACCTTCTCCACCTCAAAATCCATTAGCCAACCCATCCTAACCTCAACCCAACTAGGAAATCCCTCAAACTTCACTGCATTCGATACACACAAAATTCGAATGTAGATTTTTTGTGTTGGAGAAGGAAATGCACCAACTAAGAGCAAAGGTTGTAGAACGAGCACTAGAACTAGAAATAAGGAAAGAAAAGGAACAATATGATTAGGCACAGTAAGATGACAAAGGTGAGAAGGACTTGTCGTGTGCTGATGATGGGCCACTGAAGCAGAAACAATAGCAATAAGCCCGAACAAATTGGGAACGAGTAGCATAAAGCATGGTACAAACTGGGGTTAACCACCCTTTCACCAAAAGAATTATGAGAACCAAAATGTCGAAAGACTTCAAGATCATTGCAAAGTTGGAGCCATATGATGGGCTATAGACTCCATGGAGCATGTAGAGTTGTTCAAGTCAATAATGACCTTTCAATGTCAAGTAGATGTAATCATTTGCAAAGTGTTTCCCTACAAGTTGAATAAAACGACCCGACATTCATTTACTAATCTTCCCCAAAACTCTATTAACTGGTTAAAGTATTTGTATGATAAGTTTATTTTGCATTTTACTAACAATAAAGAGAAATATAAAACAAATAATTACTTTAAAACTCGTAAGTAGCGAACATATGAATCTTTGTGTGACTATATAACTAAATATTATCAAGAATCTCTGTGTTAAGAGAGTGGACCATTTTTTTTAATGTTTTTTGGTTGAGAAACCCCAAAAGAGAAAGACTCAATGAAGAACTTAGAAGATGTCTTCCAGCAACCTACCAAATACAATTTGCAACTTAACCCGAACAAATGCACATTGGGTGTAGAAGCCGATAAGTTCTTGGGCTATATGCTAACTAACAGAGGAGTAGAGATTAACCCAGACAAATGTCGAGATGTCTTGGAATTGAGTAGCCCTAGCTCAGTGAAAGAAGTACAATAACTGACAAGAAAATTGCGACTTAACTCGTTTCCTCTCAACTTCAGTTAGAAAATCTCTTCTGTTGTTTTGGACTTTAAAGAAGAAAGAATGTTTTTTTCTAGGATGAAGAGTGTGAAAAAGCCTTTGAAGATCTCAAGAAGATGTTGGTGAGCCCGTCTGTAATATCCCATTCTAACTACGGGCATAGTTATATCCTTATTTAGCCATCACTGACGAGGTAGCAAATGTAGCTTTAGTGAAAGAAGAAGTTGATGGAACTCATGTCAAGATCCATCCAATGTTTGAAAAAGGCTAGAGAAAGTTGCTTTTGCCTTGTTAGTTGCAACGCAAAGGCTGAGACTTTACTTTCAATGCCACCCCGTCACGGTGAGGATTAATCCGCCAATCCAACATGTTCTGCACAAACCTGATCTAATGGGAAGGATGATGTTTTGGTAAATAGAACTATAAAAAGAAAAAAAAAATCTCTTATGAACCCATATTAGCAATCAATGCCCAAGAATTGGCAGATTTCATGGCTGAGATAACTCACCCAGTTACCATAGGGTCGGATGCTTGGACGATATATGTGGATGGATAATCAAATACCAAAAGATACAGTGCATGGATTATACTAAAAAATGCAAATAGTACCTCAATAGAGTATTTATGTGTTTCAAATTTTCAACATCCAACTATCAAGCTGAATATGAGACATGCTTGACCAGCATACAAATGGAAAAAGAGATGGGGGCATCCGAAAAAAAAGCTCAGATTCGTAGTTGGTGGTGTCTTGAACCAAAGGAGACTACCACGAAAACGAGTCGATCCTCTAGAAGTATTTGACTAAGGTGAGAGAAGAGTTAGTTGGCTTAGCCAAATTCGAGATATGGCATATCCCCACGATGAAAATGGAAGAGTGGATCTCCTTTCTAATAGCTTTCATGAAGAAAGCACCAAATTTCCATTTCGTGGTAGGAGAATCCATCATGGAGCAGTGCATTGTTTTGCAATTGGAACCGGACGAATAGAGGATGCCATTAATTAGATACATCTCGAAATTCTAGAAAAAGATGGGGAAGCAAGGTTTATGATTAAAAAAAAGGCTAGGAAATTCACTCTTGTAGAAGGAAAGATGTATAGAAGAGGCATCCCAACTCCTTGGTTCTTAAAAATCTAAATATATCATGCCAGTTCATTACCAATAAACATGAAATATCATGCTAAATAACACATGTGAAGTGTTCTTACAAGCAACATTAATGTATTAAATTTCCATTATCATTCAACACAAACTCCTGCACTAGACCAAAAAACAAAGGTTATGGAGAAGGCCAAAAGAGGGAAACAATTCAGAGCAACAGTCTTTAAATTCCAATTCATTTCATCAATAATTTTAAAAAACGAGTCTTGAGAATGACCTCCATGAAGTCATTACAAGTTAAAATTTATTTTTGGCGTATCTATCTTTACATTGGGAATGGTAGGAAAAGCTTCCCATAATTTAGCACTTTCTTCATCGCAGATCACATATATTTTATGGTTTAAATGTTGGAAATTGATGACTGAAATTGGCAATTTACTTAACCTTGAGCAACCATCAATGTAGAGCTTCTCAAGTTTTCGCAAGTCACCAATATCTTCTGGTAATTTGGTAACACTTTCACAGTTTGACATGTCAAGAATGCGTAGCTTTTTAAGTCCTACAATGGAATCTGGCATCTCTACTAAGTCTGAGCAAGAACAAAGCCTCAGCACTTCCAGATTCTTTAGCTTTCCAATTTCTTGTGGCAGTGCAGAAAGTTTGACACAATTAATGATACTAATCATCTTTAAAGGAGTGATTTTACAGATCCAATCTGGCAATTTAACCAAATCACTGCATTTGTCAATTCTCATCTCCACTAGACTTGGCATAGAATCTGAAATCGGAAAAGAAGAGCTTTCAAAAGCCTGCCTTATGTTACATTTATGAAGGGATAATTTCCGCAGATTCTTCAATGCGCACAAGCTAGGAACTGAAACCTTCTCCAATATAATTTTTTTCAAGTTTGGTAAAAGGCTAAGTAGTTCAAACTTGTTTAGTTCAGTACGATGGAAACCATAATTTGTGACTATTAGAACTTTAAGTTTACTCATCTTCCCTGTGAAGTCAGGTAACGAGTAGTTGCTAGAGCGAATATTTAAAACCAGAACCTCAGCTTCATCAGGTTGCATGTCACACCATTCAGAAGTAAATGTTTCATCTGCAAAAGTGTCAAAAGTATTTATATATGGCATTGATGGAACATGTATGATGCATGAGACAACAAGATTATAACTTATTCAATAAGAGAAAAACATCCATTAAACATTCAGAATTTCACATTATAAAAATGTTAACTCTCTTAGCGAGATTTTTTTTTTTTCTCTCATTTACAAGATTCAAACCTAGAACATTGCTTAAGAAGAATAAATATATATTATTCGAATCAGTCACTCATTATTAATTAAAATATTTAAATTGTCACTTTATAAAACTAAGAAAGCCATTAATATTACTCCAACTTTATCCTAATTCTTTTATCTCTCCATTTAGTGGAACTAGAAAGCATTAATGAAGTAAAATGATAATATAATCATATGAACTACTTATATTCAACGAATTCAAATATGAATATATGTTAATCTTGAACAACAACTACTCCCTTCCGTACTTACTCCCCCTATATATATTTCGTTTTTTACATTTTAAGATTATTGTTGCTCACATATTAAGAAATAATTAATTATGACACAAGTTTATCATAAATAGATTAAATTATTCTTATTTAATTATATGATATAATAAATAGAGAGATAAATAGAGAAATATGATTGATGAAAAAAGAAGCGATAAAAGAAAAATAATTAAAATAAGCATTAATTAGTTAGGAATTTTTTTGTTACATATAAGTTAGGGATTGAATTGAAAAAACAAAAATGATAATATCTTAAAATTTTAAAATTACAATTGTTTGGAAACAAGAAAACAAAGGCTAGAAAAGCAAAAGAAAAAAATGGAGGAAGTAGTATTTAGAAGAAAAAAAAATTACATACTTTTTTTATCTGCGCTCTTAAAAAAACAAATTTTATTCTCACTGATTTAACTATTTCCAATTCCAATACATCATTAATTACTTGTTTCTTAATTACTCTCTCAGGATTCAAATACTCCCTCCGTTCCTATTCCTATTCCTATTCCTAAGTTACATTTTAGAAACTTTTATGTTCCTATTTATAAATCACTTTTTAAAGTATGTGAAACATTAAATATTTTTTTCCTCTATACCCTTATGATATTTAATAGCTTTGTAATTTTTCAATAATAATGTCAACTAGTAGCCTTGATCTAATTAAAGTGGATAATAGAGAATGTGACGAGGGAGATTGGTGAAACAAAAAAAATTAAATAAGAGTAAACTTGAAAAATCAATACAAATTTTGTTAATCCCAATACTATTAACTAATTTTCTTAATATGTTCGAATTAGTTAAAAGTGACTTATAAATAAAAATGAAAAGAGTATAAGAAAAAAAAAATCATGATTTTTAAACTAAAATATAAACAACTCTCAATTAAGGTTATTTAATATTATAATTATTCAAATACCCTTCATTTAATGAACCATTTACTTTTACAAGAGAGAATTTCAGTTTACAATAAATGCAATTAATAGTTAACACTTATCCCTATAATTATTGCATGTTTTCACTAAGCATTTACTCCATTTTTTTTTAAGTGTCTTTTTGAGGATAATTCACACTTATTAAAAAAGTTCATTAATGTTTTTGTTTTATAAAAAGAGTTATGCTAAACAGTATCCTAAGGGCACTTGTTAGGAGCAATAGATACAACTTGTTAAATGATTGGAGTTACTATAAAAAGCATTCATTAAATTGTTTTCAAGTTTCAAAACATTAAATTATACTATTTTCAATAAAATATTACTATTTTTATCATCTTATCTAGTGCCCTTAGGGCACTGTTTAGCATTTTCCTTATAAAAATAAAGAAGTAATTATCTATTATACCCTTATTTGGACTTTAAAATCATTAATTATTCACCACTTGTTGAATGAACCAAGTAATAAATAGAAGAGATATAATAAAAAAATGAGGTATAAATACTTTCTTGAATTTCTAAAGAAAGAAATAAAAAGCAACAATTTTATTTTTAAAATAAAGACAAATAAAAAGAAACTAATGGAGTATATCATTAACAATAAATAAGGGGTATAATAGAAAAATATTCATTAAAACTAGAGCACTCAATCATTTTGTTAATTCATGCGCAATACCTTAAAAAACTAACAAATAAAAATGGAGGAAGTAATATGAAGGATGAATATGAAATGAAAAATAGCAAATGCTACTTAAACTTTGTAGAGGGTCCAATAATAAAGATAAGAGGTAATATAATAATTGTATTTTTCTTTTTTTTTTTATGTGTTTTATACCCTCAACAAAACAGAGAGGATGCAATAAGATATGCTAGACTCTTGTTAAGGAAAAAAAAATTATTTTATAAGAAATGAAATTATTTATTGTTTCGAAAACTAAAAAGTTATTTTTCCCATATAGTGAGCGCACGGGGACATACGTGTGTAGGTACAAAATTCGATCTCCTAATAATAAAAAAGTTGTTTATGCATGTTATTTTAAGTAATTCAAAATTTCAAATATGACATACATGTTGTACCTTAATTATTGCCCTTAATTAAAATACTGTTCAGCAATATTCTTTATACTCTCTCCGTTCTGAAATATTAGTCACCTTAGGAGATTTCACATGAATTAAGAAGAGCAATTAATTTTTATAGAATCTACCAAAAAGTGCATAAATAAACTAAATTAGTCATTGACTTTGAGGTTTACTTAATAGCTATTGGCTATAAAAATAATAAAAGTTAATAAATATAACATTGATAATGTAAATGTAACAAATATTTTGAAACATTTTTTTTACTAAAGTAACTAATATTTCAGAACGGAGTGTAATTTTTAGTAAACATTTATCATTATATTATTTTCCTTATTTATCCTTGCTGAATACTTGTGCTATGAATATTCTTTGATTATAACTATTAAACATGTGTATTATTTAAAGAATGATAGATTTAGTAAAATTTTATAATTTATTAGAAAATTAATGAAATCAACTATAATAATTACTTTTATCGTGTGTAATATAGTAATAAGCAGCCTGAAGGAGTATTATATTTGAAAGGAAGAAAATGGAGTAAACTTGCTCACTTCTGTCATATGAGAACATTGATATTAATGTTAGATTTTGTTTAAATAGTCAAGATTTAAGCAATAAATACTCTTATATACGTGGCTGTTTGATATGCGGTGTATTTTTTTAGTTATTTTTTCGGGAATGTCTTTCTTGCGTAAGTAATTCCCAGAAAAATTCAAGATACCCCAACCTATCTATGTGAGAATGTTAAACATGAACTTCCTTTGCATTTAAAGATTCCTGGGAATCCTACTTACCCGGAATAGTTTTTCTTGTGTCTTTTACCAAACTTAGGCATATTTTATTTTGAGTGACATTCTCGAGAATCCAAAAAATATGCCGCATACCAAACGCTCCCTACTCATTAAAAAAATTATGTATATTTATTAATGGAATTTAGACCATTCAAACAAGATCTAAGGGTTAAGTCATTGTTCTTATAAGGTATATTTTCATATATTCATATAGGGTTTTGCTATCAATTGCCCTTAGGGTTAAAGACAATGGTTAAGCAGCTCATTAATAGAAACTTTGTATTTAAAATAAAATGAAAATAATTTTGAAGTATTAAATACTCTACACTTCCCGACACTAAGTTTCTATTAATGGGTTGCTCAATCGTTGTCCTAAGGGCAATAAATAGCAAAACTCGTTTATATATATGGGGTATGCAGTTTACTGATATACACCCACTTGTTTTATATAGAAAGAGTGTGTTAGCCCTTTACCCCTTTCGGATGTATTTTTAAAAATTAAGTTATAACTTGCTAATGTGCTCCTTCTACTAAATAAGTGCGTATACATTAACGAACCCCTATAGGGTTTGCTATTTTGCAGGAGTATTTTAGTAAGCTACATCGTTACCAAACCCTTATATATATATATGGGTGAGAATCCATGTACTCCGCTTAATATATCTTCATCCACCTTGAATTTTATCAATCCAACCATTGAATATAAAGGGTAGATAGATCAATCTTACAAAATTTCACATAATTTGAAAACTTGATATTTCATCAATCTACTTCATTTTAATCCATAAAACGTTTTTTAAAACATAAGTAAATCTTGTCTACAATATAACATATCTAAAGCTATTGGATTTTTTTAAATTTTGATATACACAATTATCATGATAGAATCATATAATTCAAGTATTTAACGATTGAATTGGTAAAATTTAATGTGGGTGAAGAGATATTAAACGGAGTAAGTGTCGAACACTTATTCTTGGAGTAAACGAATATCCCTACTATATATATATATATATAATTTAGACACAAAAATATATATACCTGTTGATATAGACAATACGCGTGCAGCAACCCTTAGTTGTTTGTGTTTTACGAACATTCTGGTGATTGAGGAGAGCATATAGGCAATCCTTCCTTGTGGTCCTACCCACCATTCAGGACGCTTATTATCTCCATTTAACTCAATTATAAGTCTTTCTCTCTGTTCAAATGCTTCTTCTTCGCCTTCTTTGCCTTTGCTTTGTTGGATAGCTAGCTCTTTCAGGAGATCATGCAGAATCACGAAGTGATTGTTGTAATACGTATCTCCGTCCTTTGCAACTTTCCTGAACAATGAACAGAAGAACCGAAACCAAGGTTGTTAAACTCGAGATCCTACGCAGGATCAAGAGGGGGCTGCAAGATCGTAACTCGGAGGATCGTAAGTAAACCCGAAAGAGTTTACTTAAAAGTCAAAATTACAATTGTAACACATATATAATGACAGATAGCAAAAAAAGAAACATCAATAAAACACAAACAAAGATGTCTTAATCATAAAATAAAAGTGCATAACAAGATTTAAGAGCCACAAACACAATGTAGGCTCACAAAACACATCACAAAAGCCTAAAAGACCTAGCCATGATGAAACAAGAAGGAGAAGAATGGACAGAGGATTTAGTAACAGCCCCAGACCCAACGTTTTGTTGAACATGGGATTTAGACTTAGGGAAGGAGAAAAATGGATGAAATAAGGATTGGGAAGGAGATGAAAGGCATAGCAGCTCTCTGGATTAGGGTTCATGAAGGGATTTGAGACAAAAATTAGGCTAAAACACTTCATATACTCGTGCGGTATGACCCGGTCGCACAACCCGACCCAGATTTTTGTAACCTCTAGCCTCTGCGCCGTTAAACCCTAAAAGTGGGATCGCAGAACTCGCGATGCTTCAACGATTCCACTAGCAAACTCACAATTTCACAGTGAGTTGCTTACTTGCTTAAACAGCAATTCATGGTGCGATTCAACTCGCCAACCACAGCAGAACCGTAAACTGGTCAATTTTGCAAGTCAACTCGCGATTTTGACTACCTTGACCAAAACATCAACAAGTGCTCCTCATTAGTTACTATCTAACTAATTCTTTGCTTCACACGCCAATACTTCTATATATGCACCTAGCAGGGTTCGAACCAGGAGCACTCTTACTACTTCTTGTCTTGTAGATATATACATTAATTACTTAATCCAAATGTCAAGAAGTGATTGTTTAAAACAAATGCATTATTTTAAATTATTACATGTCCTTCCTAGTGTGATTTAATTTCAAACCCCTTATTTAAAAACATATCTAAACAACTCCTGCGTGTATATTGTAAATTCCCCACTCTAAATTGTATTATCAAAAGCATGCTCAGTGTTCATATATTTGAATAAACAGATCAGAAGCAAGGGTTGTAAACTAAAACTATCATCAATTTGTCCACTATTTATGCTTATCTTGTTAAATGTTCAATGAAACTTGCTTGTTCAACTAAATATATGATAGGCCTTAGCCAATATCTACTAGAGGAAAGGAAGAAGAAATGTATTTAAGGGTAATATGGACGTTATAAAAATTAGTCACAGGAAATAGAAGATGTGGGAGTTTGGGTGTATATAGTATGGTGGAAATGTACGGAGTGTGAATTGAAGTGGCTGGGTGTGTGTTGATTTTGCTTGTTATTAAGGTTGTGTTGAGGTAAATTTTTTGCATGGTTTTTACATCACTTTTCGCGAGTATTTATATTGAGTATCACGTTTATTTAATATAATAACTTATTCTCCCATGTTTTGTTATAAGATAATGGTTATGCAGAGGTAGCTAGATTCAATCTTATATATGGTTAGTTTTCTGATAGAAACATATTTTGTGTTGATGATGGATCCTGTAAGACAGATTCTTCAAGTTATTGAATCGGATTCGGGAGGCAATAATATAATGGTTAAAAATAAGTTCCACATCGCCTGCTTTGCGGTTTAAATACCTGTTGAGTTATTCCTCACATTGCTAATTGGTGGTTTTGTGATGAAACCTTAACATGGTATCAGAGTCCGGCTCTATTAGAGGAGGGGTGTTGGGAATAAGTCTCACATCGCCTGTCTCACTCTTCCGGGTGCGCTTTAAATACCTGTTGAACTACTCCTCTCATTGCCAATTAGTTTTGTGATGGAACCTTAACAATAATGATATTGCATGCAAACTTAAAATGTGATGGCCATGTTATCAAAAGAAATTATTTTCCTTGTAAAATGTAATTAAATCAAGCATTAAATGGAAAATAAGAAGGTGAAAAAATCAAGATGGCATGACATACCTTGTAACTATGAGATTAATCAAATTCCTTGTGGTTAAATCATGGACAATGGTCATTGCATTGCTACCATCTTCGTCTAGATTATGCAATTCTGCCCACAAATCTATGAGGGTAGAAACAGGAATCCTCTGCTCTTCAGGAAAAAGTCCTAAATCCTTGAAGAACTCCTTCTCATTGATAGAGAACTTATCCTCCAATGTATCTAAACTTTGTTGAAGTAGATGAAGCAAGTTTGTCTTACTAGACTCCAGAATAGATTGTCTTCGCAAACTATCCCTCATATTTTCCCAAAACTCAAAAGGCTTCATAAAGAGTGATCCAGCAATGACCTTAAGCGCCAATGGCGAACCCTTACAACCTCTTACTATCTGCATTTCAGTGTTGACAGTAAAATCTGTGAACAAGTATAAAATCATCATTAAAGTTTTAAATTACAGTCGCGATCACGGTTACATTTGCATCTAGGATTTTGCAATTACATATATTGGAAGTTCCACGGGTTGTAGATTGTAGTAACCGTGTCCTTAATTTGTTCACATACAGCACAGAACGAACTATGTTAAAGTTACCTTTGTTATTACAATAAACTATAATTTAGCTTCTTTCTCCCTAGTTATAATGCATTCAATTTTTTTAAAAAAAAAATAAAAATTAGAACATGAAAATATAAATAAATTAATAATTAATACTTGAAAATGATAAAAATGTAGAGTGATGATATCCCTTGACTGTACAACTTATAGGGCATTTTAGTCACGGATTTAGAAAGTAGACAATTTAGTCTCTGATTTTATTATTTATAGTGTGTTTCAGTCCCCAACGTTAATCTAATCATTATAGATTGACCGTGTGACACGTTAAGTGCCATGTGTGACCCTTAGATCAATTAATTGGTCCTAAACCTTTCAAATCCATGAGTTTTAGCCCTTGAATGATAAATTCAATTAATGTCATTAAATTAATGTCATTAGGGAGATATATGCATTATTCAATCATGCTATTCTAGGACTTAAACTCGATGATTTTTGTTTTTGTTTCATAGGAAAGTAGTACAACCGGGAATCCAACTCTATACCCACACACCCATGTCCCCATGCGCTCACCTACTGAACAACATGACTGGGACTTAAACTCGATGATCTAAAAGCCTTAATCGATGAATTAGTTCTTGTTAATTGATTAAGGGGATCCGACATCTCACTTAATGTGTCATGCTGTCAATTTGTAACAGACGGACAACGTTATGACCAAAACTCCCTATAAAAAACATAGTTAGAGACTAAAACACTCTACGAAAGACAAAATCAAGGATTAATTACATAGTCTCCTAAATCAAGACTAAAATGCCCTATATACATTAAAGACTATTTAGGCTATTAATTCTAAAAAAAACATATCATTTATTTTTATTAACCTTACCTCATTATATAAACTACCACACAGTTTTAATTTTGCTGTTCTTTTAAATTTTCAATTCAACTTTAGTTATCTCTATAAATGTGATTTCAAAAATAAAAAATACATACTAAAATAAATATTATAAATTATATAAACTCAAATACGTAGCTAAATTCATGTAACCTTGTTCCAGTCATGCATGTAGCTTAATTGATGAACACAAAGGGACATGCGTGTATGAGTATTCGGATTCAATTGCTAGTTAATGTACTTTCATATAAACTAAAAAAAACTCATGTAACATTAACAAGTGCTCTAAAGACATTGTTTAACAAGACTTATAAAATAGTTTTTCAAATATACCCCTAGTATCATTAAAACCCCAACAGATTCCACTAATAATTTAATAAATGCAAAAGTAAAATGTCTCTGTTCCATTATGTCCATATATTCCGGTCAATAGATGGACCAATAATTACTCTCTCTCAGGTTGTGTTTAGTAACACTAACTTATGACTTATGGCTTATAGCTTATAACTTATAGTTATGTAAAGGTATTTAGTAAATTAACTTATGAACGCTATCATCATGTTTCATTTTCACAGGTGAGAATGATTTTAGAGAAGTAGAAGAGAAAGCACCTCATGGACAAGATTTTCCTCAGGCATGTCTGACTGGCTATCATCGATTTTAGTATAGTGATGAAAAAAGGATACTGCTTGATCATGATCAAGTGGTTCCAACAAGATTGAGGTGTTAGATCTTCTTAATGCAACCCTTGAAGTCACCAAAATCTTGTAGTCCTTCATCTGGAACACAAATTTCTCAACGAGTGTTTCCGAGTTAGGCAAAACATCATCCAATACAAGCAATATTGGATTCCTCCCAACATTTCTCAGCAGAACTCCCAAACCTTTAATTGTATCTTCATCGTTTTGAAACTCAGGGGTCTCCCTTCCACAGCATTCAAATAGTTTCTGTGCTATGGTCTTCAAGTCCGGTGTTTTTGAGACGGTGACAAAGAAGATGTTTCTTCCAAACTTATCTATTCAATGCAAAGTAGCTTTAATTTCTAAACAAAGGAAGAATCTGATTTTACAAGACAGGTGAAGTAAAGGGTAAAAATTTAGGGCTTAATGCATATTTGGTTCCTCAACTTTGCTAGGCCAATTACACGATTTTAGTTTACTAACTAATCTTCAATTGCACGGTTTTGATCCTTAATTTTGTTAATTGAGTGATTTTGGTTCTTCAATCTATCTTCCATTATAAAATTAATAGTCAAAGTGGTCAATGGTACACTTATTATTTGAGTTTGATTGCGTTGACGATCAGCTTTTAAACCGAAGATGGACAAAAAGACCAAAATTGCATGATTAACAAAGATGGGACCAAAATCGAGCATCGCGCAATTTAAGAACAAAAAAATGCAATAAATTCAAAATTTAGAAGAGCATTTTAAAGGACTACAAGATAGGAGGGAGTAGTACATTATTATTTACATGCACTAATTATATGGAATGAAATTTAAAGAAGAGAGGCATTGAATTTGAAGCAGTAGTTATTAGTTACCTTTGATTTGAGGGTCCCAACAGAGTTTCTTAGCCAGAGTGCTTTTACCAGATCCACCCAAACCAGTCAACACAAGAACAGAGACACCATCTTTAAGCAACTCAATCTTCAACTTGTTCAAATGCTCATCCATTTGCACACAATCAGGTTCATCAGAAGGAGCCCCACTAAAACTCCCCAACTGAATCCCATCATAGTGCCCAAAATCCTCCTTACTAAGCTCAACTAGAGTCTCTCTCACTTCAGAAAGAGTCTCCCTCAAGTCCCTTGCCTCAAGAGCCAAGTGCCTCTTCAGACTCTCGTCCACGGCCTCAAGATTCTGCCGGTAACACGGGAACGGGAAAATTCTCCAGCGACTGAACTTGGAGTGCTTGAGGACAAGTTTTTCAGCATCTTTCAGGTGCCTCACCAACGTTTCTATCTCTTCCACGGGACGATCCAAGAGCTGGTTGTATCGTTTCATCTCTTCCACCAAAGGAGCTAGAGAATTCAAGGTTTCTATGATCCTTTCAAGGGTTGGCCCCAACTCTCTACCCCTGTTTAGGGTTTCCAAAGTCCAGTTCGATACCTCTCCAATCGCTGCTCCCACAGCAGCTATACTGAACAGATCTGCCATAACTACCCACTGCCGATCGAGTCCCAGATAGCCGAGATCAAAACTTTCTCTCTGAAATTGAAGTCAAAACACGGAAGGAACTACCAACACAGATGCAACTCTTCTACACAAACACACTCCTCTCCCCAGCAAACGATAATGAATTTCTCGGAAAACAAAGAAATTGCATTTAAGTAATACTCTTCCGTCCCAAAATTTAAGAGAAAAGTGATAGAAAGAAATTTAAAAGATAAATTTAAAATTTAATATTTTTTTATTAAATAAATTTAATGTATTTAATTAAATTAATTATTTTTTTTAACTTTTACAATATTAACGTAGGAGATCTTATATTTTGGGACGGAGTAAATAACAATTTGCAAGTGGTACCCACCATCTCCAATAACATAAGACGACGAATGCTTAGTCTAGTTGTCATACTTATTGAAAAACAACCATTATTGTGTACACCGGATTAAATGCTTTTGATAGTAGTAAATTAGTAGTATAAAATAATTTCATTAAATATGCAGTTAAATTGATAGTATAAAATAATTTAACTAAATGATATATTTATTTAATTACGTATTTATACATATTTAAAAGCACTAGTTAAGGTTATTAGAAATAGAAAAATAATTATAAGAACACATTGTTTCGTCTCTTAGAAATACAAAAATAACTACACATTCCAACATCTTTTTATTTCATTTGAGTTCTTAAACAGTGATCTTAGAACACTAAATATTATTTGTCTTAACTTAATGTACATGGTAAGTGTATAGAAATAATTTTTTATTGAAAAATGTTAACAAGTGATGATATATGGACACTTATTAAGGATATATAAATAATATTTTTGAAGAAAAAATGAGCATTTATTATTTTAAATAAGTTAAAAATGTATTTATTTCACTTTTGTTTGAAGGATACTAGTTAACCTTAATTTATTGATCGGTAAAATTAATGTACTATTATCTCCAGTCTTTGTTATAAACAAAAAAAATATATAATTTGTTTATATTAAGAAAGTTGGTTACTTGTGTTTAATTCTCTTGAGTTCATTAAAAAAAGATAAGTTTTAATTATAAAAAAGTACTCTCACTCCCATTTGAATAGGTCAAATAACATTGAATATGGAAAAGTGCTTAAAATTAGCATTAAATAAAGAGAGATATTAAGATTTGCTTATATTGTAGACCAAAAAATTTCAATTTTTTTTGCTTATAACTAGGACCGGAAGTAGTATTATGTTACTCCCTTGATTACTATAATCCGTCAGATTTACATAAAAATAGTAAAATAGGCATATTATAAATAGGGTTTTGTTACAATTGTCCTCAGGGCAACGTATAAACAACTTATAAATAAAAATTGGTAATAAAAATCATAAAAAATAAAGATGACATTAAATGCTATATTTTTAATAATCAATTTCTATTTATACCTTAGGACAATGAGAATTTAAATCTGGTATCCCCAAATCATGTCTCAAATTATGTCCCACAAATAAAATATCGTCATTTTTTACACTATTATCCTTTCTATATATATATTAAAATAAAGTCTAAAGCTACAAGATTAACACATAAGATATATACTTTTACACTATTTTGTTACATCAATTTTTTTACTTACATAGTATAATTTACTTACAAAACCAAGTAACTCTTATTTTTTCTACCACCATCAATCCTCTCTTTAATTTTTCTTGAATTGTATTCTCTCTGACTTCTCTTTAAAAAATTGTTATAACTTAAACATCCATTCCCAATAAATATTTTTCCCATATTATTAAGAGTTAAAATGAAATAATTAATTAATAATAATAATGTTATAACTAAAATTTAACTATAAAAATTAACTATATTTATTAATATATATATTTATTTTCAATTAATATATATTTACTTTAACGTTAGTTAGCTTTTTTAAATTTCTAAAACTAATACTTTCGAAATTCGTTTATTAAGACCATTTCCAATAAAGAGGTGTTTAACTAGGTTCTTATGAATTAATTTATTATATTTTGCTGGGTTTCACGTGTATATATCACTTTATAAATTTAAGCACCCGAAATACTCCAATACAAGTTCTTAAATTAGCACTTCGGATGGGCCCACAAATTAACTATTTCATTTTTATTTTTTTATTTTTTTATTTTTAATACAAATTAAGCCCACTCTTTTTATAAGAATCAGGTGCTAATTTAAGCAATTTTGCTAAGCATTCCATTCTATGTCAGCATGCTCCAAAGGAGATAGGGTGCTTAAGTGGGGTGCTTAAATGATAAGAACTCATTTAAACACTCTCGTTGGAGATGGTGTAAGATTATAAGAATTTCATTATGCAAAAGATAAAAAAATTATTAAATCATTTCATAATCAAAATAAAATATTTTATATCTTAATATACTAATTTTTAAATCCCTTAAAATTTAATATTTTTAATAAATTTGATTAACAATTTAAACATTTACATATCATTTATTATAAATTATAATCTATTTAGAATATAACTAAAAAATTTTACAAAATAAAATTTCAGTTACACTTTAGCAACAAAAACAATATGTATATAAATAGACATATTTTTCATTAAAATTATACATCTTAAAGACAAATTATTATCTCTACATTTTATATTCTCTTTAAAACTATCAATTATAAGTCAAAGTCACGTGAAATGCATAATACATTATATGAGGTATTTAAGTCATAAAAGTTTGTGTTTTTAGGCAATAGAGTATCTTCATTCCAAAAAAATAATCATCAATCTATCTCTTCAAAAATACATTTACCAAAAGTTAATTTTATTTTTAAAATTTTTAATAAGATAAACGACTCATTCATTTATGTGTTTTTATATTTCTTCATTTATCTAATTTAATGTCATCTATTTTTTAAAATAATATCTAAAAATAAAATACTTTTGATGTTTACCTAAAATTATTTTCTTGTGAATGCATAATATTCAAAAACTCAATGCATAATATGAGATAATTCAATCATAGAAGTCCGATCTTTTAGGCTCTAGAATATCTCCATTAAAAAAAATAAAATCGACAACCTATTTTTTCATAAATAATTTTATCAAAGTTAATTTTATTTTTAAAATTTTTACTAAGATAAGAAATTCATTCATATATGTTTTTTTTATATTTCTTTATTTATCTAATTTTAATTTCATATAATTTTTTTTATAGATAGCTCATATAATTGTTTAAATAATGTCTAAAAATCATAACAATTTTTATATATATTTACCTAAAATTATTTTCTTCTTCAATCAAATTCATGAAATTTAATTATAATAAGTTTGGTTTTAAAAAAAAAATTATTTCATAAAATAAATGAAATGTTTTTTTCACTCACGAGGTTTTCGTTACAATTCTGTTTAAAATATTTATGTAACGATTCTATTTAATATGAATTCATGTTTATTAGGTAAATTATTCATATTATAAATTATAAAAATCTATAAACAACATTATATGTTAGTATAATTTTTTCCTAGTATCCGCACATTACGCGGGTCACCCTCTAGTTGTATATTAATTACAAAGCATTAAAATAAACTCACAAATGCGTAAACGATAATAAGAGGGCACTTACTAGTGTTTTAACAACTTAGGGCCAGTTTTAGTTTGGATTTTTTTTTTGTCAAAAACAATTTTAACTAAAGTTAAAAATATTTAATTTTGTTTGATAGTCTTAGTTTTTGTGCATTAATAATTTCAATAATTAATATTTACCATAATTTCAATCATTATAACTCCATCTATACTTGCATAGCAGGTCCCAAGCCCGGACAAAGGAGAAGGGTTATGTTAGGCCTCCACAGCCAGCGTAAAATATGTTGAATCTTTAATATTAAGTCTTGGATGTGCTCACCTGGGATATACAAAAAGTTATCCCTAGGTGCATGCTTTTTGCGGACGAGATAGTATTGATCGAGGAATCGAAGGAAGAGGTGAATGCTAGACTTGAGCTTTGGAGGGAGGTTTTGTAATCAAAAGGTTTTTGCTTGAGCAAAGCCAAGACAGATTATATGCATTGCAAGTTTAGCAAGAGGCAAATGAAAAATAGTTTGGAGGGGAAGGTGGGAGAGGATGTCATATCACAAGTGTCTAAGTTCAAGTACTTAGGGTTTATAGTGCAAGACGATGGGGAGATTGATGAAGATATCATGCATATAGGATACAAGCAGGGTGGTTAACATGGAGAAAGGCTTCGGGGGTTATTTGCGATCGCAAGATACTTAAAAAGTTTAAAGGAAAATTTGACCGCACTGCTATACGGCAAATAATGCTCTATGATAGTGAATGTTGGGCGTTAAAGGGACAGCAAGAGAAGAGAGTGGGAGTGGCAAAGATGAGGATGTTGAGATGGATATATGGTCACACAAGGTTATATAAGATTAGGAATGAATATATATGAAATGATGTCGGTATAGGTCCTATTGAGGTAAAGATGACAGAAAATAAGTTAAGATGGTTTTGGCATGTGCAGAGAAGACCATTAGAAGCACCAGTAAGGAGAGTCGATAGCATAATAGTTAGCCCGATAAATATGTAGATCTAAAAGGACTCTAGGTGAACTTATTAAACAAGATTTATATATCAACATTACAATAGACATGGTTCTTGATGGAGCACAATGACATTGTATGATCCATATAATTGACTTCACATAATAAAATAAAAGCTTATTTTTATTATTATTGTAGTGTATTTTTCATTTTTTATGGTGCTAAAATCTAAAGCAATCGAACCAATAACCATGTGAAGTTCTGAGCGGAGAAGACGAAGATGTGGTGAGAGAATGAATTTGTGATTTCCATATAATTTCCAATTGAACACTGTGTACAGAAGGGGATTTTACAATATATATCCTATCTATTGTAACTAATTTGTTGAAGCAGAAACAGAAAAGCTAAACTAGTATTTAACCACCTAATAGATTATATTAAATACAAACTAACTCTAGTTACAAACTAACTCTAGTTACAAACTTAAGTAACCGCAGTTATCCTTTCAAACCATCTTAGGTTTGTACCAACTCGTGTTATAAAATTCGCACCTAAGACTAGTGCTCTCTTTAAAATTTAAAAAATCTAACGTGCCAAGTTCTCATTTGATTTTTATTTTATTTTTTATATTCACCCGTTTGAATCTTTTTAGTACATATATAGTATATATACTATACATATATTATAGATATTTATTTATATTTATATAATTATATAAAATAAAGAATTGAGTGTTAGCGGAAGTGTTGCTCAAAAAATCAACTCTGTTGCTCATCGAAGAAACTGATGGCCGAAGACGAAGAGTATCATCGAGCGAGATCCCATTGGAAAAGCAAGGCACAAAGCATGGAAAGCATACGAGATTCTCTAACAAGAGTCACAGAAGTTTCAAGGCCAAAGATTCAAAGAATTCCACGTCACATGACAGATCGAAAAGAAGAGTATGAAAAATTTTACAAGCCTGGTTTCATTTCAATTGGTCCAATTCATGACGGTAGTTCAGATCTGAAGCAAGGAATGGTTTACAAAGTCATCTGGACTCACAAGTATCTTGAACACACCAATCAATCTTTCGATTCTCTGTTTCCTGCTTTCTATTCCTCAGATCTGAGAAGCACTTTTTCAGAAGAATGCTGCTGGCCAGCACAGTTCATAGAATCAAATGTGAAACACATGTTCCAGTTGGCTGTAGATGGATGTTCTATTCTTCAAGTTTTGGAAAAATCTGTGGGTTTTGATCATCCAGAAAGAGAATTGAACATAAGCATTGATCAGCTTGTGAGGGTTCACCAGGATCTGATTCTGTTGGAGAACCAAATTCCTTTCCAAGTGCTCAAACTCGTTTGCAGTGACGCGTCGAGACTGAACAGATGCTTGCAGAATTTCCTTTCCATCCATGGCTTCAAAAACCGATCTAGGACAAACGAGGATTCGTGGGGGCAGCACCACGTAACCATCAATAATGGAGGTGATGATCAAGAGGAACCGGTTCATCTGTTGGACTATTTGCGAAGAGCAATCTTGAATAACGCAGAAAGAATTTGTAACGGAATAAGAACCAATCATCAAAGATCTATGCACCTCAGAAAATACAGAGTCGGTACCATACAGGTATTAGAGATATGGAATGCAAATGAATAGTGTAAATTAATTGATTGTAAATGATATATAGAAGTTGTGGTTTGGTTGCGCTGTTAAATGATACTAATTGGCTAAATGCAGTTGGTTTTAGTCATTGCCGAACATAATCATAGGAAACTTTTATGTTTTGGCACAATGCTGTCATGTTTCGGATCTAGATTTAAATTTTTTTAAAGGTTTTATATCGCGGTTACGGTCGTGTGATATTTACTATCGTGTTGCATTAAATGTAGTTAAATACAGTCGGTTGTGAACATTGCAAAGCATAATCATGGTTGGATGTGATTTCCTTAACTTTCGAAACCTTGGTTAAATGGAGTTGGTCGTGGATATTGGAAATCACAATCACATTGGGTAACTTTCGAAACTTTTACAATTTAATGCATTGTTGCATTTTGGATAATGTACAACGAGCAAAGTAGCAAACTAACTAACATACTAACCGCCGAAATTTTAAATCTAGGGTCTGAAACGCGATATTACGTCGAAACGTAAAGGTTTTGGAAGTTATCGAAACCGCTTCCGACTATGATTATGATCCGTAATGATTGCATCGAACTACATTTAGCCATATTTTTATGTAACGTGATCTTAACGGAAACATGACTGTAACTGCAATTTAAAACTCTACTAACAGCATATATCTAATAACAGGAGCTCAAAGCAGCAGGGGTTCGAGTAAGGAAACGTAACTCAACTCATGAATCTAATCTGCGTTTCGTCCCAATTTCGTTAAAGGAGAGCTACAACTTCCCGAGATCACCGTGGATGGATCAACGGCGCTGATTTACTTAAACTTAATCGCATACGAAATGTGTCCAGATTTTCAAAACGAGTTTGAGATCAGTTCACTTATCGTCTTCATGAGCTCTCTGATCAACCAGCCCAGCGACGTCAGGGAGCTCAGAGGAGCCGGCGTGCTTCGCAACGAACTCGCCAGCGATAAAGAGGTAGCAAATCTGTTCAATAAGATGGACACAGTATTGGTGCCTGAGACGACTAATTATGCTTCCATCGTTGACCGAATTGAAGAGCACCTGCAGAGCAAACGGAGTAAGATCAAAGTGTTGGGTTGGATGGAAGAGGCTTATAATGGCTTTCTCCGATCACCATGGACAATCATTGCCGTTTTGGCTGCCACACTCGGTTTAACTCTCACGTTTATTCAAACATGGTATACAGTCCATCCTAAAGGTTCCTAATTCAAAAATGTTTTCTTCACGGCTAGATTGTATATATGCATCCTATTTTCCTAACTGCTTATTCACTTCCTAATTATTCTGTTTTCTCTTGGATAATTTTATTTTTTTATATACTAAGTATATTCTTGTTTAAATTCATCATTTATTTTTTATGCGTGACTTTCATTTTCGTTTCAGTTCCTATACGTACAAAAACGTTATTTTTCAATTTATGTGCATGTCTCTGTCAGTGCTTTGGGTTCTTCTGTTATCTTACTGTTAATTTCTGCTGAAACAACATAGGGACTAAATGAAAAATAAGTTGAAGTATAAGGACTAAAATAAAAAAAAAATAAAGACCAAAATAAAAAACTAGTAAACTTATAGGGGTTATAACGAAAAATTAGTAAATATATAATAGATATAATGATTAATTTAATTTATATTCTTTTATATCAATTTTGGTTTCGGGTGTTGGTAATTATATTTTTAAAATTTTGTTATACATTCCCAATTTTTTTTATAGTTTCACAATGTTAGGAATAATTTTAAATTTAAAATTTTATTTGAGTGATTTTAGTCTTAATATAAAATAAAAAATTTGAAAATTGGGTGCTATAATCAAATTTTAGTGTAACTTAAATAATTTAGTACAGTGCATTACTAACACTAATTATTATAAATAAGAAATTCATTATAATTTTTGTAATAATTTTTAATAATATTATTAACGGGCCATTTAATATTAGATGAAGATTGAACATAGGAAATAATCTTTAATTTAGAGTAATATAGTAAAATAGTCTATGATTTAGGGTAGACAACGTGACGTTTTAGTTTGTACTTAGAAATGTTTCATTAGTCGGTTATTTTGGTCCCAAGCGTGTTACAATGCATAAGTGATATGTTAAGTGACTCATTGGAGTTTAAATAACTACCCAAAATGATATTGTTTAGTTTAGTTAAAAAAAAATTGTTCATTTTTATTCTTAAGTTAGAAATCAGTCATTTTTCAAAGCCTAGGATTACTTCCATTGACCGACTTCTCAACTTTTTAAGGAAAAAAATGACTGATAGTTCTCAACTACGCTAAATGTTTGGGTAATTACGTAGACTTCAATGAGTCACTTAACATGCTTGTTAATAATTGTTAAAGTTAGAGGCCAAAACAATCTATTGATGACTAAGTCCGAAATTATGAGAGCATTTCTACACATTAAAAAACTAAAGTTCTAAATATAAGTCAGAATTTTTAAGTCATTTATTTTTAAAATTCCATATATAAAAATCAAAATCTTTAAATTAAAACTGATTTAGTCAAAATTGTACAATTATCAAATTATAAATATAAAAAGGTGCAATTAAACCAATTAAAAATAAGTGATTTTATTTTTTTCTATTAGAGTCAACAACTCCTTTATCTATTTTTGGATCACATGCAGTAACTTAACCCTTAAAAAGAGTCTATTTACAGTGCCGACCACATGTTTCGGTACCGTTGCAGACCCCGAACACCTCCTTTAGTAGGTTTAACAGGTAACAACATATATTGAATATTTGCTATTAAGTACTTCCTAAATGTTTTTAAACTTTACAAAATGACCCATTTTTTCAATCATTTTCTCTTTTTTTTTTTTATAAAATCCTGACCCACACATAAAAGTTTCTTTGTGCAAGACACTCCTTTTTCTCTTTCTCTCTTCCTCTCTCACACGTTTCTTTCTCTTTCTTTAATGAAAAAATTAACTTTTTTCTCTCTCTTTCTCAACAATCGCTTAAACTTCAACACTATCTGATTTTAGATCTCTAAAATCATTCAAGCCTTTATCTGTGATCTGACCTGAGAAGGAGGGATCACGATCTTAGAAGTTAAAACTCCAAGGGGCAAGGATCTCCCAAGCTCCATCGTCCAAGCTCCAAGGTAGTGGTGATACATCTGCAAAGACTCTGACGCTCAAGTTGGCAAGTGGATTATGATTTATGTGTGAATATAAAATGATACGTACCTTGCATGGTGCATTAGTGCTGATATTTATAATGGAAGCATTACGGTTGACCGCTCAATTATTGGTCCTTAGACCTAGTGTCGTGGACCCAATCCATCGTAATGATGTCCTTCACGGGTCACTAGTTCTAGACTCTAGTTTGGTGATGTTTCTGGTCACTAGTTCTGTAGTACACACATTCCGATTTTCAAATTGAATTGAATTGTTTAAATAAAAACAAGGCTTGTGTTCTAGTTTGGTGATGTTTCTTGTCACTAGTTCTGTAGTACACACATTCCGATTTTCAAATCAGCGAAAACTTGTTTTTTCCAATACTTGTTTCCTCGGATCATTTTCAATGTCAGGTATGTTCTAGTGTGCCTATCATCATCCCCTCTCCCTTATTAATAGGAACATTAAATATTTTTAAAAGATGACTTATAAATAGGAACGGAGAAAGTATATAATGTTTTTTTGAGTGGAGCTATAGAGTCACGTGCGATGTATTTAATAATAACTCTTAATATATAAATATAGAGTTGCATTGGAGATTGGTCGGATTTTATTTTCAAGGCTGATCGAGGTCCTACCTGATCAGAGAAAATGATAAAAAATGTACTATTAGAAAGTGACTCTAGATTGTTTCCAAGGACCATTAATTTCAAACTAAGATTCAAACATATAAAAACAAACACACATGAAAAGGGTTTTTTTATAAAATAGAAACAAAATAAAGAAAACACTAATTAAAAAACTGAAAACATTAAAAGAAATGTGATTAACCCTCTTGTTCAATTGCAATCAAATCAATCATTGTGCACAAAAGAGTATTTCATTCAATCAAATCTCTAGCTTAATTGAATTGACTAAACGAAAATTAAGCTAGATTTCTTTACTTTCCAAACCCAAAAGAAATCAATCAAGTAAGGTTGGTAATTAAGCATCACCAATTATTCCTAACTCAACCAATAAAACCAAACTCAATAGATATCTATCAAAGAGGGTTGATGATTAAACATCTCAATTACTCCCAAATTGACTACTAACTACTAGAAAGAGTTCACACAAAATTAAGCATTTTATATGCATCAACTAATCCATTATCGAATAAAATTAAGCAAACTATGAATAGAACTTTAGCACAACAACAAAACCTTAAGGCTATTAAACATAAACTTTAGAAATTGAGAATAAATCAAAACCGATAAAACATGTTCATATCTAAGCAACAAAACAAATTGATCAAGCATACAAATTGCACACAAATTAAGAGAGATTGGAAGATGAAGAACTTAAATAAAATAGAAATCAAATTAAAGCATAAACTTCAATATTTTCATTACAATATCTAAAAAAAAATAAATTAATCTAAGTACCTTCATAAAAAAAGAGAAATAAAAGAAAAAGGAAATGGAAAGGGAAGTGAGGCACTCCTCTATTCCTTAGTCCTCACCTACATCTAGAGCGGGTATACGGACCGAAGTCCGCGGATCGGTTCACGGGTAAATGGGTTAGGTGGACTTGGACCTAAAAAAATAAAACCAATTAGATTGCGGGCTTAGGCGGACCTGACCATTTACCCACAGGTTGAATGGATAAAATTCGCGGGTATCCGCTTAAAATTCTTAATTTTTTTTGTGCTGAAATAAGTAAGTTGGGTCTAATATTTTTGAAAGTTTTCTAATCCTTTTATGCAATTTTTTTAAAAGTAAAGTATTATAAAGTAAAAAAAAATTAGTATGCACTTTTTTAAAAGTAAAGTTGTAGTGTAAAGTCGAAAAAAATGGTAAAAAAAAATTCTGGAAAAAAAGGTGTTTTTTTTTGTCAAAAAAAAGGTGCTTATGCGGATGTCCGCGGACTTTGCGGGTGGTCTTGGGCCCGACAAAATTAAGTCAATTTATGATGCAGGCTTAAGCGGGTGGTCTGTTTAACCCGTGGACTTGTGCGGGGCGGTCATGGGCCCCGCGGACCACCCGCATACCCAGCTCTACCTACATCCCGCTTTTCTCTTTTTGTTCCAAACTCTTGGCTTCTTACATGTTCCAAACCCTTGGCTTTTTATATGTAAAATTTTGTAGACATGGTCTATACTGTTGGAGAAAAGTCTCATATTGCCTAAGATAAGAGCTATGATAGCATTTACAAGGCCCTAGGCAACCCTTCCCTCTTGAGTCCAACTAACATTTTTTAGCCTAGTTGTGACCTTTTTTTTAATGGGTCTTTTTTGTTTTTCAAGTTATAACATCTGTCTCGGGTCTCTCTTTTTTTCCATGGACTTTGTGCTCTTTTTTTTTTTTCTTGAATTTTTATTTTGCCCTATGTTTTTTTTTTATAAGCTTTGATACCATCTTAAAAATGACATAGGCCTAACTCTCCTCAAAAGCTAGCTCAAGAGGGAAGGATTGTCTAGGGCCTTATAAAGGCTATCATAGCTCTTATTCTAGGTAATGTGAGACTTTTCCCCAACATATATGTTAAATATTTTCAATCAAATTGTGGGTTTTATGAAAAAAATATTTGATAAATAGTTATTAACTGGTGTAAGAGTTGGTATAACTTATACCAGTATATATATATATAGAGGAAGGATCAACTTACACGGATATAAGTTGACACTAACTCTTACACCGCGAATAACTCATTAATTAATAATTTTTTTTTACAAAGCTAACCGATAAATTAAAAAATCTTAGTATATACATTATGTCTACAAAGTTTTACGTCAATCCAAAATCGTTTAGTACTTCATCAAATAATTTAAGCAGATGATTTAATAATGTAATATTCAAAAAAAATGAAAATAAAATATTAATACTTAAGTTTTGAAGTTTTTTATAAGCTCAAAATATAGTAATCAAATACAACATTAATAATATAAATGTTTAAAATTAAGGTAATATTAAGATCAAAGTAAAATATTAATTTAATCTTTTAAAAGATTTGGTCTTTAGATATTTTTGTCATCAAATAAACTCCTAAAAATTTAAAATAATATTAAATTAGTCTCTTAAATATTAAAATACTAATAAGCTAATCTTTTAAATTACACATTAAACTTTTGAGGGAACAAATTTATAAGGTGGCTTTTATAGTACCATCTCTATAGAGATGGCATTTTGCTCTTTTCACCAAAATTTGACATGTAGCAATTAAAGAGTCAATCAAGCATAATTTTAGATATTTTTAATTTTATTCATTGATCTTTTAATTTTATAAACTAACTCCAACTTTAGTTATGATTATATTTATTTAACTCAATTGTATTAATCTAAGGTAATTACAATTTCAAATTCTCACCCAAAAAAAATCTTGATAAAAGAATTAAATCTAGAATTTTAAAAGAATTAAAAAACTAGAATTTTAAATCTACGAATAATATAATACAATAAAAACTAACAAATATATAATTTATAAAAATATGATAAATAATGACAATAGATTAATAATATAATAAATTAATAAATATTATAACAAACTATTAAAAGATAGAATTTATAAATAAAACAATATATATTAAATTAATAAATACATTTATGAAAAATATGAAAAAAATAGAGTTCTTCATAAATAATATTTTGAACTCTTACATAACCCTAACATGTAGGGACATGTCCATAAAAACCTGGTGGGGGAAGGAGGGAAAAACTTAAAATGACATAATAAAAAATATTAGGCATATAAAAAAATTATAAATGAAGAGAAAAAAAAATTATCAAATTTTGAGAAAAAACAACATAAAACATCAAATTTTTAAAGAATTTCTATTTTCATGTGCATTACATTTTATATTTTTAAAACTTAAATTCTCATAAGAACACAAATTTAATATTTTGTTCTTAAACACAAGTAAATAATAAGCTATTATTAATATTAAAATAATAATAAAAATCATTATAAAATTACTAAAACTCAACAATAATAGTTTATTGTGGAAATTAAATATTAATTTTTTATAATAAAATATTTAAATATTACTATGTACTAACATATAAATTAATATAAATATATAATCTTTATATGTGTAAAATATTTTTAAAGACCAGAAGAAAAAATATTTTTAGTAGAATAAAGGAGAGAATAATAATGGTAAAAAAGAATTTAAAAATGTGAAAGAAAAAGCATAAGAGAAAAGGGAAAAGAAAAAAGAAAAAAAATGATTCAGAACTAATATATATATTGTAATATGCAAAACCTCAATTAAAAGGAAAACCTAACAAATATATTATTTACGGCAAACTCTCTTTTTTCATATTTTTCATTAAATGTATTTATTAGTTTGATAAATATTGTTTTATTTATAAATTCTATCTATTAATGTTTCGTTACATTATTTATTAATTTATTATATTATTAATTTATTGTCATTATTTATAATATTTTTATAAATTATATATTTGTTAGTTTTTATCGTATTATATTATTTGTAGATTTAAAATTCTAGTTTCTAATTCTTTTAAAATTTTAGATTTAACTCTTTTATCGAGAATTTTTATAAATAAATTATAATTACCTTAGGTTAATTCAATTGATTTAAATAAATTTAACCATAATTAAAGTTAGAATTAGTTTATAAGATTAAAAGATCAATGGATAAAATTAAAAAATCTAAAATTATGCTTGATTAACTCTTAATTGCCACATATTAAATTTTGGTGAAAGGAAACAAAATACCATCTATATAAAGATAGCATCATAGAAACCACCAATTTATAAATCTATAAATTTATAAATGTGGGAATTTAGGGTTATCACTATTAACCCACACTCAATTTATTATTCACCATATTGAATTACATAAATAGTCTCAACATATATAATTTTTACCAACTTTATTTTACTTCCTCTTTATATTCTTCTCTCATTCCATTCTCCTCTCATTCTTCTCTCTCTTAACCACTCTTATCTCCTCTCATTCCCCTCCCTCTCTTAAGAGCACGTTTATTTCAAGGTTTGAAAATACATTTATGGGTATCTTATTTTTAGGTATTTTAACATAACTTGATTGGTTGATAGTTATTATTCCTGAAAATATTTTATGAAATTCTTAGGAATATTTAAAATATATGTTTGGTGTATAACACATATTACTGGAAATATAAGTTATAATTATCAAAATATCCTTATTGTCTCATGTCTTGTAAAAATTATTTCTAGTAATATAATTAGTTTAAAAAAATAAATAACATCAACTAATTATTAAAAATTTTAGTTCGACTTTTTCATATTAAATCAAAATGACTTTTATCATTTAAATTTTTTATATGTTACTAAACAATTTAAATTAAAATGGAAAATAAATCATAGTTTTATAAAATATATATAGTAATTTATTTGAAACAGTAAAAGGATATGAAATATTTCTTAACCCATAAAGTCATAAAATGCATGTCCAACTTGGTACTAATAATTTGAAGAGCTAATGTAAATTAAGCAATTAGCATATTAGTAGTAGAGCGAATTAGAGGGAACATGAAAACTTTTGGCAGGTAATTGATAGAGTAGAGCAAATTGGAGGGAGCAAAAAAAAATTAGGTGGGTAATTGTGAGGGTAATTTTAAAACTTAGATAAAAAAATTTGTTACCCAAGTCATTAGAATGTAGATATCCACCTTTCTAAGTGAGAATAAAAATCCATAAAATTATTGGAATATAAATTCTTAGGAATAAAATTTACTTAAAAATAACTTTTTATTATTTACAACCAAACGTAAGAATATTTATTCTTAACCTAACATTTTCGAAAATATTGTTATAACATGTGAAACAACCGTCTCCTAAGTTGATTCATATATATCTCTCTCATTCAAATTTTCTCTATATTTCTTTTCAACTCTTTTGTGCTTCTCTTTCTTCCCTCAATCTTTCTGAATCTAAATTATTCTCTCTTATCTTTAGTTTGTTCTTTTAAATTTCTATTAAAATCTTTTATGTTTATTTAAAATCTTGCTTTTTGGGTTTGATATCTCTAAATCACAAAGAGTGGAAGAGATCTCAGATTTTTGCAGCAGCCAGGTATGATTTTTGTGGGATTTTAGTTCTATTTCACTGTTTGAGTTCAATTGATTTTGTTCGGAGTGTTTAAGTTCTATTAAGTTTCGATTTTGTTTGATTTATTTTCCATTTGTTTCTTTCGTGAACATGTTCAATTTTCTTTGATTTTTTTGTTACTCAATTATTATTATTATTATTATTATTATTATTATTATTATTTGCAATCATGGCTTTCATACCACTTTTTGATTGGGACACTCTTATATGTTGTTGTTTGTAAGAGAAGAAAACGACATTACTCAAATCTAGTCCCAATTCAAATTCTAATCTACCCGTAAGAGAATCTCCAATCAAGATTCTCCTCATAGTTGTTATTTAAATTATTTTATTATTTTTCACATTTTTCCGTAATGGCACTTCATTTTATTCATTTTAGGTAATTTTACTCATTTTTTCCTCCATAACTCAAAATAGTTTTTTAAATGGATCCCATAATCTATCCCAGTCTTATATGTTTTATTATTTATTTCAATTTAATTTAATAAATTTTATATTAATTTATAAATAATAAATTTAATTGGATAATATTCTATTAAAAGTGTCACATAATGCACATCAATTTATTAGTTTTTTTTTTCCATCATTTGCAATATCCAGACTATCATCTTTCTTTTCAAAGTTTTTCAATTTCTAGAGTATGTGATATTATGTACATATGAGTAGTATACCGTTGCACATTAGTATATACCATGTTAATTTTGTAGATTTTGAAAAAATTAGTCCTTAACCGTTAATTGAAAAATATTTTTAATGCAAGCTTTAAAAAAATATATCAATTACATTATCATGATTTGACTATTCAATATACTCTTTCATATATCAATTACATTGACACAATTTCACTACTCAGTGCATTTTTTCTCATAATTGCACTGAAAGACGATTTGACTACTCAATGTACTCTTTCCCATATCAATTGTATTGACATGCAATTTGACTACTCAATGTAATCTCACTCATGCCAATTGCATTCACGTGCGATTTGACTACTCAAGGTATTCTCTCTCATACCAATTGTAGTTGTTACAGAATTAAAAGGGTAAGTGTGTAGTTATAATTTGTTAGAATTAGTTACTTGATTGATCTTTTATAAATATTAGGCTTATCACTAATTGTACTTATTTTTTATAAATTAATATGAAATTGTTCTATAGAACACCTTCTTTTTTCTTTTCTTTGACCTTTATGATGTGCATCCTGAATATTTAGAATACACTTTGTGTATCTAGGTTCTGCCAATTTCTCTGATATGGTATCAGAGCTCTCCTCTGAGGAGAGTGATGATCCGGTTCAAAATTTCAATTGTGCTGCCACTGCTTCCAAATTTCACAGAATTTTGATGCCACAATCCAAGGATTTCAAGAGGAAGAATCATTTTAAGAAAAAATTTTCTATGGAGATTTATGCAGAGATTGAGAGTCTTTGCCTTATACGAGATCAAGCTTCATGCTGTGATGATAACGAGTTCATTGCAGATAATGAAGAGCCTAACAACTCTGATTCCGCTGCCATTGAAGAAGAAAAGAGACCTTCCAAATTTGACAAGACTCTAATTGCCAAACACCGAAGCTTCAAGAGGAAGCGTAGTGCCTCCAAGAACTTGCTTCTTGCTGCCACAACCTTGCTGGAATCTGAAGCTGCGATTATTTCTGGAACAGAGAATGATGGAGATAATCCACCGTCGATTGTGATTGGTTCTGTTAGGGTTCCATTATCGTCCTCTTCTAATCCGAAATTAGATCGAGAAAATGGTGCGATTCTCTTTCCCAATCTCATCACGCGTGCAGCTAATCCTGACTCCACTATTCTTGTTCGCTCTTCCGTGGTGAAATCTTCATTGGCTTGATTCCTCTTCGATTGCATCCTTCTCGAGTAGATTTAGCCCCAATTCCATCTATTAGGGTCCGTGTGACTTGCCAACTGGAAGTGCGAGTGACAAAAACGAAGACTCTATTGCTACTGTGACGATGTCGATCTCCTTGCGATACTTGAGTATGGCTTCCCATAGGCACATGTCATCATCCCTCCGGTTAATCTTCCGTCGACGTTCGTCGGAAATTCATACTCCGGCGTGTTCTCATGGTTCTGATCTGCATCTCCAATTAATTTTCTTGTTGAAAATGTAATAAGCACCATTGTTATTTTGTGTAACTCTACCTCCAAGAGTATGTTGTTTCTTTTCAATGCTTCCTATGGTGACTCTAATTGAATAATTACTGATGCCTACAAGGTGTTTGAGGTAATGTCTCAACAAAATGAAGAACTTTGGAAGCAGCAAGGAAAAGGTTTCCATCCAAGGAGGATCAACTTTTCTGCTAAGGAGGATTCTGTTGATGCTCCTCACAGGTTGTTTGGTTTTATGTTAAAAATTAACAAGGATAGTAAGCATAGATGGTTAGGAGCTATGCAAAAACATTTGAAGAAGTATTCAGAATGCATTCCCTGTTATTAAATTTGGCATGCATACATGATCTTTAATACTGATTTGTTTTCTAATACAACAAGTTCAAATTATGTTTTTTGCTTAATTGGTTTGAACACACACATGTTTGCTAAATATGGTGATGTTAAGAAAGTTGAGGAAGTCTTGGAGCAAGTGAATGCAGAAACCATAACTTCATGGATATCAATTACTGCTGAATTTGGAATGCATGATGATGATTTAGAGACTAGTTTTTGTTTTGATGAGCTGATTGACCAAGTGGCAGAACTTGATGATGTTACTGTCACTTGGATGCTTACTATTCGTGGTCTTTTTGAGTTGATTGATAAAGGACATGTTGCTGTTTGCGATTCCACTCTAGGACGTACTTGCTTGGATGTCATTATTTTCAGGCTAGAGAGACTTGGAAGTTGCTTGGATGTCATTATTTTCAGGCTGGAGAGACTTGGAAGCAGTTGCTGAGATGCACCTCTGTTTGCTGACTTGTTCCTATGTTGCTGGTTTTGCAGTCCATGAAGTTAACATGGATAGCCTGCAATTGTTTGATGTTTTTCTTTTGGTTTCTATTGCATATTATTAGAATTGTTTTGTTAAAATTGTTCATTTGTATTGTTGATTCTAGCTAGATTTCCAAGCTGGAAGTGTTGTTGATACCTTCCAGCTTGAAGGGGGCTCTTACAGAATTAAGAGAGTAAGTGAGTAGTTATAGTTTGTTACAATTTTTATGGAACACCTCTTTTCTTTGACCTTTATGATGTGCATCCCGAATATTTGACTACTCAATGTACTCTCTTATGTATCAATTGCATCGACACACAATTTGACTACTCAACATTCTTCTCTGTTTTGTTTGTTTTGTTCTCCTGACACTTTGGTTTGATATCTTAAAAATTCCAGAAAATATTTTGTACGATTCAGACATGATTTTTAGGGGTAGTTTTATTTCATTGTGTTTGAGTTCAATTCGTTGTGTTTGTGGTGTTTCAATTCTATTTAGGATGTGATTTTCGTTATTTCTTTTATGCTCGTTTTTTAGTTATGTTGTGTTCGCGGTTGATCATCTAAAAATTTGTTGGTTAGCTTTAAGAGTAAATCATCAATTTGATTATCTAGAAATTTGTCATCAATTTGATCCTCAAATATTTTTGTGTATATGATTAGTTCTTTAAATATTTTTATGTTTGATTTGGAGGGTTAATTTGATAGTAATTTAATCTTTGAAAAATTAATTTGGTAGTATTTAAAATTTTTAGAAGAGTAATTTGAAAAAAAAAACTAAGTAACCAAATTCAAACTAAATTATTGAAAATATAATACGAAAAACTACCAAATTCAAGTTGAATTAGGAAAAATATGATAGAAAAAATAATAATTTAGTATTGAAATATATTTTAAGAGTATACACACAAAAAAAAAAACTACTTTTTATTATTCTAAGATGTGACAACTATTCCACCAGACACATGCAAAGGCATGCTCCTAAACATAGGATATGATTGCCTTTGGTGATTTGGGCACAATCAATCAAATCTAATATTAGAAAAGAAAAATGTATAGCCATGTCTATATATTGAATTTTCCCTTTTTTCTTTTAATCAATTTTTTTATTTAATTAATTTGACTATTGATAAAGTATCCCAAGTTATCATCATGACTTATAATAGATATAGGTAGACTACATGCAAGAAATTATACACAGTAATTTTACACAAATCTATGAACCAAAAAGGTTCAGGCTAGACAAATATAGTCTATGATAGATATTTGACTTGATATGACGATACAATTCAATTCCTATATGCTTTAGCACTGAGTTTCTTACATTGAGACTCAAATTATGTGATTTATTTATTTGCTATATGTTATATTATATTATTATTATGAGATTGTGGGATTAAATTGACAGGGTATGACAATACAATTCAGGCAAAATTGATATTTTTGTCTAATTACGAGGTTTATTCAATTTCGTCTTTTAACTTTTTTTTTATTCATTTTCGTCCTCTAACTTTTGTTTCTGATTCACGTTAATCCTCATCCGTTAAAATCTAACGGAAAAACGTTAACACTATTAAAATTGACCACGTGTCACTCTATGAATGGTCAATGAATAAAAAAATTATAATAATATATTTTTAAAATAAAAAAATCTATTTTTCAAAAAAAATAAAAAACCCTCAACATAACTCATTCTTTCCCAACCCCCACCCTCTTCCCCACCAGCATCCACCTAATCTTCCAGTGAAAAAGTGACAACAATGGGTGGAACACATTTTCTCTTTGATACCATTTTCCCTTTTCATTTTCACTTTCACCCTATCCCCCTCTCTCTCACTTCAATTTCCACCATAATCTTTCTTAGCAATCTTCTTCACGGTATTAATAACCATTATTTGTATTACTATCTCCACATACAAACAAATACAATCTAATAATAGAAAAAAATATCAAAATCAAAATCATCACATGATATGAACAAGAACTACCAATCTCCTCTTCTCCCACCAAAATCACTGTCTTTGGCTCCTGAAGCTCAACCAAAACAACCCCAACAACCAACGATTCCTTTTTCGTCTTCTTCATCTTCGCCGTCGAATTCTTCTCCTTAAAATCTTTTTTTTCCCGTCTTACCGTTCACCTTCACGTCGGATCCCTCTATCTCCACCCATTGTTGTCACAATTCTGACAGTGGATGTATGCAGTTGCTGGTGGTGGAAGAAGATTGGGGTTAGGGAAGAAGGTGAGAATAGGGAAGAAAGGGATAAGGGTTTTTTTCTTTTTTAAAAGATTTTTTTTAAAAAAATATATTATTATAATTTTTTATTTACTGACCATTCACAAATTGACACATGGCCAATTTTTAATCATGTTAACCTTTTTCCGTTAGTTTTTAACGTATGAGGACTAACGTGAATCAGAAACAAAAATTTGAGGACAAAAATGAATAAAAAAAAGTTAGAGGATGAAACTGAATCAAACTCAATCGTTATAGGACAAAAATAACAATTTTGCCTACAATTTATTGTTTATCTGCTATATAATTCAATATATATTATATTAATATATATTTGTAATGATTTACATTTTACCAGTCTTATATGCTATATGTGATATATGATTTTTAAATAATGATGTATTTGAAGAGTCTTGAAATGACAATACACTATAAAGGAAATGTGGAAAATGATAATACAAATGATGCATTTGGTGATTGTTAAAATGACAATATAAATTATCCATTTGGTAAGTTTTGAAATGAAAATACATTTTGGGGAAAATGAGCGAAAAGAAATACAAAAGATGTATTTTGTGAGTTTTGAAATGATAATACACTATAAAAAAATGAACGAAATGACAATTTAAATAATATATTTAATGAGTCTTAAAATGACAATACAAACAATAATGCATTTAATGAGTACTTAAATGTCAATACAAATACAAAAATTTTCTTTTGGTACATATAGTGAAAAATGACAATATCATCGGACTTATATTTTATATGTGATTTTCAAATAATGATGCATTTGATGAGTCTTGATACGAACATACAAATCGAATTTTTTTTCTTTTGGTACTATACAGTAGTGAAAAATGACAATGTTACTAGTCTTATATATTATATGTGATTTTTAAATAATAATAATGCATTTGATAAATCTTGAAATGACAATATAATGTTTTACCAAAAAAAATGATAATACAATTCACTGCTTCTTTGTATTGCATTTCTCTATTATAATTAGTTAGAAGAAGTATAAGTAGTATATTAGTATGTTTAATATATAGTGTATATATTTTAAAAATAATACAAATACGATACTTTAATTCAAATTACATCACAACGTGATGAGACTAAAATTTAAATTAATACACAATTCAATTTAACAAAAGACAAAAATCAATATTTCAATATATCTTTAATCCATTACTAAGTTCTATTATTAACCAAAATCTAAATGATAATGAAAAAATCACTATGTACAACTTAAAGCACTAAAATATATTTAGCTAATTGTCTAATAAAATAAAGTAGTTAAATGCATTCCTACGTTGTATTGGTACCAAACACTATTTTATGTAAAGTTAGTAATATTTAGTTTAATGAGGTTATTACTTATTATTTTATTTGTTCTAAAATTATAATTATTTTAGGTTTTTTCACACATATTAAGAAATCATTGATATTGGTAAGTTTTTAATATGAGTGGATTAAAGTGTCTAATTAGAAACTAAAGTAGTTGACAAAATAATTAAAAAGAGAAATGACGATTGATGAACGATGGAAGAGACATATTAAAACAGTTTTTCTAATTTGTGCAGCATTGCACAGGTTAAACATCTCAAAAGAGAAACTTTTCCTAGGGAAAGACAAAAATTGAGTTTTGTGTTTTATAAACATGCATTTATTACTTGTATTTTTTTTATTTTGGGATTGTGTGTAATAGTTGCACACGTTAGAAAAACTCATATTAAAATATATAATTTATTATATCTTGAAATCCTAAAGTGACAATTGTTTTAGAATAAAATTTTGAGTTCGAAGTGACTATAATTTTAGAATGTAGAGAGTATTATACTTGGGAGTAGTAACTAGCACTTACTCCGTTGTGAAATAGTAGTCACTTTTATTAAAATTATTTGGGGGCGTTTGTTTCGAGGTTTAGAAAAAATATTCCTGGAAATGTAGTTATGAATGTGAGATTCTCATGTTTGTTTCAAGGTTTAAAAAAAGATTCTCGGACATCATTTATTTTCGGGATATTTTTTCTTTGTATTTTCTATAATCTATATTCACATGGTAAAAGGTGGGTAAGTTACTTTCCTATGTAAATATAAGTAGTTATTTTATATTTTACTTGTAGCTACCACTTTTTTATTTTTAATTTTTTATTTGAAATTCAAAAAATATTCCTAATGATGTTAATTTTATCAAACACTCTCTTATAAAATGCTCAAAAATACACATTTTTATAAATATATAAATTATCAAAAATAAGATGTCTAAAAATACTTTTTATTTCTCGAAGCTAACACCCTCTGAGTTGTCAATTTATGTATCTAATTCATTATATATATATATATATATATATATATATATTCTTAATCTACATAATTTGATTACATTATTATCTTTTTACTAGTTATATTTATCTTTTTTATTGATTAAATAATAAAAATAAATAAATAATATTATATGCAATAAAAATATTTTCATATTATTATACGTAACATTATTATAAATCAAATAGATTTTAAATTTAATTAAATTATTTTTAAAAGATTCAGAGGAACAAAATCTAAAAACCAAACAACTTGTTTAAAATGTCTGGGAATAAACATTACTGGTAATATATTCCTGGCAATAAGATATCGGAAATGTATTTTCAAACTTTGAAACAAACTTACCATTTATTCCAAAATATTTGTCACTTTACAATACTAAAACAACATTTATTACTATTTTTCCAAATTTATCCATCTTTAACTAATTTGTAATCATTAATAAACAATAATGTTATTAGTAATTTCAATTTTTAAGAAAAGGATAATAATGTCTTATTAACATTAACTTTTCTAGATTTTAGAATAATTAATACTTTTCTTAATAATTATTTTAATTTAAGCCGACTAATATTTCAGAATGGATGAACTATCAAACAAATAACAATGGAATAAAATTCTTGTTATAGAAAAAATAAAAAAAAATCATGGTGTGAAAGGGAGCATGAACATGGTAAAGTATTCACACTTAGAGGAAATAATCAATAGCATGACAAGTAGACCAAGCATTCTTCGTCAACGAGAAACTTTTGTTTTTGGTGATTGTAGGTATCCACTTGCTATTACTTAAACCCAAATTATTTTATTTTCAGAGAAACCCGTTCTCCTTTGCCGTAGAGTGTGTTTGTGCACAAGACTTTCATCTTCATCTTCATCTTCATCTTCTTGTTGTTTCCTTCATTTGACTTCAATTTCACTCAGAAAGTTTTGATCTTTCCGTACATGAGCTCGCAGAATCACACAAGCATGGCAGATCTGTTCAGCGGAGGAGCAGTGGGAGCAGTAATGGGGGAGCTATTACGCGGTGCTTTAGACACCATGAACAAGGGTAGAGAGTTCAGGCCAACCCTTGAAAGGAATGTAGAAACCTTGAGCTCTCTAGCTCCTTTGGTTGAAGAAATGAAGCGATACAACCAGCTCTTGGATCGTCCCATTGCAGAAATCGAAAGGCTCGAGAGTCACGTGCAAGCTGGTGAACAACTTGTTCGGAAGTGTTCCAAGTTCAGTCTCTGGAGAATTTTCTCGTTCCCTTATTACCAGGGGAAGCTTGAAGCTAAGGATGCAGATCTGAAGAGGCACTTGTCTCTTAATGTTTCAGCTGAGAATAAGAGGGACTTGATGGAGATTCTTTCTGGTGTGAGAACGATTCTTGAGGTTGTGCTTAGTAGAAAGGATTTTGGGCAATTTCATGGGATTCAGTTGAGGGGTTTAAGTGGGGCCCCTGATAAACCTTACTGTTTGGGAATGGATGAGCATTTGAATAAGTTGAAGATTGAGTTGCTTAAAGATGGTGTGTCTGTTCTTGTGTTGACTGGTTTGGGTGGATCTGGTAAAAGTACTCTGGCTAAGATGCTCTGTTGGCTCCCAGAAATCAAAGGTGATTACTGCTTCAATTTGATTTGTTTTGTTGTTTCTTTTATTAGTAGCATTGTTTAGAATGACTTGAACCATAGCTTTAACTTATTGTTACTGGATTCTTGTTACTCTCCATTTCATCATTTGAGAAGTTCTTGTTTCTTGGTCTACCCCCTTTTTTTAGATTAAGTGTATGTTTGGACTGGCGTTTAGAATCTTACGAGTGATTTTTTACTGCAACCACGTGGATTCGAGACAAGGAAATGTTACTTAAATTAGTGTTCCCCTAGACATCAGACTAACCTGTTGGTGGTTTGGAAAACAAATCATGATTTGGACTTTGGAGTATGTAAAATGAGTTTTGTCCAGCAATCAAGTGTTTGGCAAAAATCATATCGGATTAGCTTTTAATGTGATATTGGGTCTTAAACCATGGGTTGGTCATAAATGACAAAAAAAGTTGTTTTCTAATTGGAAACCATTGTTTGGTGAGAAATGAAAAATAAGTTGTTTTCCCCTCTGTCAAAACCATGTTTAACAAACTCCAAATCAAACACATCGCCACAAACTTTTAATGTATACATAATTTATATTGTTCATTTAAGATTTTACCTTTTACTTTGCTTGTCTAGTTGTCTAGTAAAATTACTAGCTTGCGTTATAGTCATATATGGTATGCATTGTGGAATTGTACCAAACCTCATATTCTCCTTTGTTTAGAAAGCTGCATGTTTTGCTTTGACCAGGCAAGTTCAATGGAAACATCTTCTTTGTCACGGTCTCAAATACACCAGACATGAAAACCATTGCGCAGACACTATTTGAACACTGTGGATGCAAGGTGCCTGAGTTTCAAAATGATGAAGATGCAACCAACAAACTGGGAGTTCTGCTGAGACATGTCAGCAGGAATCCAATATTGCTAGTATTGGATGATGTTTTGCCTAGCTCAGAAGCCCTTGTTGAGAAGTTTGTGTTTCAGATGAAGGACTACAAGATTTTGGTGACTTCAAGAGTTGCATTTCTAAGATTTGGCACCCCATGCCCATTGGATCCACTTGGTCATGATCAAGCATTATCCCTTTTTCGTCACTATGCTAAACTCAATGTCAGGAGCTCATACACGCCTGAGGAAAATCTTGTCCATGAGGTGCTTTCTCTTCTACTTTTCCAAAATCATTCTCACCAATGAAACTGAAACGTGATTATGCGTGACAACACAGAAATTTATGTTAATACTCAATTTAATCCTCGAACTTGCATACCTCCTTTGTATTAGTTTGTAAGCTAAAGAAATCTAGACATTAGTCTCCGAATTTTCAATTTCTTGAGCAAATTAATCCTCAAACCGTGCAATTTGAGTTGACGGTGGAGACTAATGTGCTCGACAAATTGAAAGATTAGGGACTATTATGTGTTTCTTTTGTTTGTAAACTAATGTGAAAGTAGTGTTCAAGTTCGTGGTTTAAATTGTCTTTTCACTCCACTAGTTCTACATTTTGAGATAAACAAATTATCAATTGAAAAACAAGATGATTAGTTTCTATAACCCTTTTTTTACGAAGTTGTCAACTGACTAATATACTAGCAGCCTAATTAGTATTTTTAGACAAATTTATTTTGAAGAAATAACTACTTATTTTCATAAGTTGTGAGAGTTTTTTAAAAATAAGCGATTTTTTACCCGAAAAAAGTGTTTCCAAACACCCACTTACCTAATTCTTTCACCTTATTTAGTAATTTAACTGTCTTACATTGAAATGCAGATAGTGAGAGGTTGTAAGGGTTCACCGTTGGCGCTTAAGGTCATTGGTGGATCACTTTGCCAGCAGCCTTTTGAGATCTGGCAAAATATGAGAGATGGTTTGCAGAGTCAGTCTATTCTTGAGTCTAGTAGTACTGACTTACTTCATCAACTTCAACAAAGTTTAGATATATTGGAGGAAAAGTTCTCTGTCAATGAGAAGGAGTGCTTCATGGATCTAGGACTTTTTCCTGAAGATCAAAGGATCCCTGTTCCTACCCTCATAGATATGTGGGCAGAACTGTATAATCTAGATGAAGACGGTAGGAATGCAGTGACTATTGTCCATGATTTAAACACCAGGAATTTGATTAATCTCATAGTTACAAGGTAAATGAAATCTTTTTTTTCCCCTTCTCCTTGTTGGCCATTTATTGCTTGATTCAATTATTTGCACTGAAGACAGTTTCTTACCATAATATGGGCACTTCTGCTTGTTGTTATGAATCAAATATGTTCAACTTTACCATCCAACGAAGTAAATTATTTTTCTTGTTGGTTATTTTGTTTCAGGAAAGTTGCAAAGGATGCAGACATGTACTACAATAACCACTTTGTCATGCTGCATGATCTCCTCAGAGAACTAGCGATCCATCAAGGCAAAGGGGAATCATTTGAACAGAGAAAAAGACTGATAATTGAGTTAAATGGAGATAAGCGTCCTGAATGGTGGGTAGTACAGAATCAGCAAGGAAGGGATGGATATATGCTATCATTCATTCTCAGAATGTTGGTGAAGCAGAAACAGCAAAGGGTTGCTGCTCGCATATTGTCTATATCAACTGGTATATTTCTCTATGTAAATCATACATGCATATATACTGATGACAATCTTACTCCTTAGTCCTTCCCTTTGATTCATATGACTATATTATCATTTCACTCATGCTTTCTCTTTCTACTTAATGGAGATATAAAAAATTTAGGATAAAGTGAGTTCTTAGTTTTATTGAGTGACAAATAATTTAACCAACGAGTGGTTGGTCCAACGTCCAAGTGGTTCATGTTTATTTCCCTTAAGCAAAAGCAGAGTCTCGGTTTCAGTCTTGTGAATAGATTGTATCATCTGCATCGGGAGAGCTAACTCTACTTTACTATGGTGTGGATGTTTCTTGCTTGAGTAGTATTGCCTCTTACGGTGGATACCCGTGGCTAGACAAAAAAAAAGTGACAAATAATTTGGAACAAACTAGAAACTCATAGGTTATAATGTCTTTGAAGGAGAACGTAATATGAAATAATCGTGCTCTGTCTCATGCATCATCTTCCTTTTTGCAGATGATAATTTTACTTCTGAATGGTGTGACATGCAACCTGATGAAGCTGAGGTTCTGATTTTAAATATTCGCTCTAGCCAGTACTCATTACCAGAATTCACAGGGAAGATGAGTAAACTTAAAGTTCTGATAGTCACAAATTATGGTTTCCATCGTTCCGAAATGAACAAGTTTGAACTACTCGGCTTTTTATCCAACCTGAAAAGAATCAGACTGGAGAAGGTTTCAGTCCCTTGCTTATGTGCATTGAAGAATCTTCGAAAATTGTCCCTTCATATGTGTAACACAAGGCAAGCTTTCGAAAACTGTTCTATCCCAATGTCAGATGCTATGCCAAATCTAGTGGAGATGAGCATTGACTATAGCAATGATTTGGTTAAACTACCTGATGAACTCTGTAACATCACCACATTGAAGAAGCTTAGTATAACTAACTGTCACAATCTCTCTGCACTGCCACAAGAAATTTCAAAGATGAAGAATTTGGAAGTTTTAAGGCTTTGTTCTTGCTCTGGTTTGGTTGAAATGCCAGATTCTGTTAGAGGGCTTAACGAGCTACGCTGTCTTGACGTCTCGGACTGTGTAAGTCTTAACAAATTACCAGAAGATATTGGTGACTTGCAAAAGCTTGAGAAACTTTACATAAAGGGTTGTTCAAAATTAAGTGAACTGCCATATTCTGTCATCAATTTCAAAAATTTAAAGCATGATATTCATGTCATCTGTGATGAAGAAAGGGCTGAATTATGGAAAGTTTTCCCTACCATTCCCAAGTTAAAGATAGATACGCCTGAAATAGATGTTAACCTAAATTGGCTTCATGGACTTCGATCCTGAGACTTGGAATTTGAAGACAGTGTTGCTCCAAATGTGTTTTCCTCTTTTGCCATAGTGTATCACACACTAGTATTTGACCCGTGTGAACTTGTCGTTTGCATTGTTGTGAGTGTGCTAATGTTTTGTAATCATACAATAGTAATATTAATAATTAATAATATGAAGTTATATGATTATCTATCATACATATATTACTACAAATCTTCAGGCCCGGCCATCAGTATGTTCTATAGGTCCCTTAGAACAAGTGGATGGGATTAGCACCATCCTTATTGGGAGTGGCACCATACTTTTTAGTATATAAATTTATGATTCTTACATATAAAAAGGATGGTGCCACTTCCAATATAGATGGTGTTAATCCCATCTTCCCTTAGAACATGACCCTTAATTTTGAGGGGCCCAATCCATTAGCCTGTTTGTTGTCTTTACAAAAAAAAAATTCAAGCAGCCCTCAGTTAACACGTAATTAACCTTTTCCAGACTCAATTTTCCTTTAATATCCCTCTTTCCAATCAACTTATATCATAATCTTCTTCATTTTCATTAATCCTCTCCTAATTTTTTCTCTTTACGTGAAGAAGTTTGTTTAATGTACTCAAAGAAGTTTATCATGTTTTGACATATTATTAATAAATTTTTTAATTAATTCAGTAAAGTGGGTATATATTTGTCTTTTTTAAGTTGAGGTCCCATTTTTTATTTTTGCACAAGGCTCCCAAAATCTCCGAGACGAACATATCTTCCGAAAACGAATACATATCCCACAAAAAATACATATATGCAAAAAAAAAATTAAATAAATAAATAGGAGTATGTTGAAACTTGAAAGCTGCTTTTTTTTTTCAGATGACTACAAATGAACATTGGTTATAAAATTTGCATCACAAAATTTACCAAAAAATAAAAAAATTTAGTATAACAAAAATCTGTTTGCCTCATTGCCTATGATATCTTTGGGATATTTTATTAACATATGTCATATATGTAATGTTGTATACACTTAAAAAATAAAATATAAATATAAATATTAATGTTGTCCAATGATTCGTTTCCTTTTGGGTTATTTATTTTGAGTTTGATTATCCTTTACAGCTGCGTTTGGAAAAAAATAGTCAAATCCTTAAATTGTTACATGAATTATTTATTGTTTAAATTTCTAACTATCTTTAACACTATCAAACCAATTTACATTTTTTCTTGTAACAATAATAATAATAATTAGATCATAAACATTTAGCTCTATATAATTAATTTTATTTAACTCCTATCTTGAAGATCTCCATGCTTAAAAATAATGTAATCCGTGTTATAGTTATTTCACTCAAAAATGTTCCCAAAAAAAAAAAGAACAAAAAAAAATCATTTTAACCTTGTAAGTTGCATGGGAACTTGATAGCACGTCAGGTCGTTGTATTGTAAAGAAAGAACATCGAGTCAAACTTCCTAAAGAATATGCGCGTTGGAGAGTGTGTTTTAAGCGAACTAACATGGGAACTTAATGTTTAGGATCGATAATTAGTCCCTAGAAAATTATAGGGCTGATATTTAATTGTTATTATTATTGACCAATCTTCTTGTATAAGATAATATAGTATGCTGACTAGTGAGTCTAAGTTACTTGGTAGGACGATACCGTAACAGAACTACAAGGTCTGGGAACTAAAAAGGCTGTGTGACTTGGAAGGCTTAAAGTGAAAAAAGCACACAAGTTGTTCATACCTTAAAAAAGCGACTTCGTGGTAAACAAAGGATATGACACTCTTTGGACTCATGCCACCTTTTAAATTTTGCTTGTTCTTTAAGGTCTAGTGTGCTCTCCCCTTATGCACTCTAAATTAACTTGCTAACTACTTCACTTATTACCTGTTTATTGTGTAATTCGTTTGCTGAGTAACCATTATCTACTAAGTAACCTTTACTCACTGAGCATCCTTGAGTAACTTGCTATGCAAAAAAGTATTAACCTTTTAACCATGTTTCGCTCACCACCACATCTACTTTAAAATCCAACCAAGAAAATGAGATCTAAAGAGGGTGGATCCATAAGAAAGAGGTCAAAGAGAGTAAAGGGAGAGGGGGTGGTTTGGGGGTTTGACCCTTTCCCCACCTTCACCATTTTTCCCCCTCAAATCCCATTCTTCATGACCTTCTTCAACAAAAAAAAAAAAGCAACTTAAGGTCTCAAAAGACATGTTTACAAAAGATGTTCTAATTGATCATCTGAACAATTTTTCACGAGTTCTTTATTTATTCTCTCCCTTGTCACATGAGTTGGAGTTTCCTTTTTATACACCTCGTAAGTTTTATAAATGCTCATTGTATTTCTGAAATCCTATACTCAACGTACTTTTATCACCGAAGAATTATTTGTGCTATTCAAAAAAGTATTAACCTTTTAATCATGCTTCGCTCACCACCACATCTACCTTAAAATCCAACCAAGAAAATGAGATCTAAAGAGGGTGGATCCATAAGAAAGAGGTCAAAGAGAGTAAAGGGAGAGGGGGTGGTTTGGGGGTTTGACCCTTTCCCCACCTTCACCATTTTTTCCCCTCAAATCCCATTCTTCACGACCTTCTTCAACAAAACAAAAAAGCAACTTAAGGTCTCAAAAGACATGTTTACGAAAGATGTTCTAATTGATTATTTGAACAATTTTTCACGAGTTCTTTATTTATTCTCTCCCTTGTCACATGAGTTGGAGTTTCCTTTTTATACACCTCGTAAGTTTTACAAATGCTCATTGTATTTCTGAAATCCTATACTCAACGTACTTTTATCATCGAAGAATTATTTGTGCTATGCAAAAAAGTATTAACCTTTTAACCATGCTTCGCTCACCACCACATTTACTTTAAAATCCAACCAAGAAAATGAGATCTAAAGAGGGTGGATCCATAAGAAAGAGGTCAAAGAGAGTAAAGGGAGAGGGGGTGGTTTGGGGGTTTGACCCTTTCCCCACCTTCACCATTTTTTCCCCTCAAATCCCATTCTCCACGACCTTCTTCAACAAAAAAAAACCAACTTAAGGTCTCAAAAGACATGTTTACGAAAGGTGTTCTAATTGATCATCTGAACAATTTTTCACGAGTTCTATATTTATTCTCTCCCTTGTCACATGAGTTGGAGTTTTCTTTTTATACACCTTGTAAGTTTTACAAATGCTCATTGTATTTCTGATATCCTATACTCAATGTACTTTTATCCACCGAAAAACTATTTGTGTGCAACCAACAAAAGGAAAGGTGAATTACCATGGTCGCATGTTTTACTTCCAAGAAATTTTTTTTTAAAAAAAGTGAAAAACTAAGGGTTTGTTTGGAACAATTTTGATTTTTAGTTTTTAAAAATTGTATTATAAAACAGTTTTCAGAAACAATTTTTAAAAAAAGTGAGAGGAGTTTTCAATACAAGTTTGTGTGTAAATTCAAAAAACTGAAAACCAAAATATGTTTTAGATGTTTTCATATTTTAGTTTTTAAATATGGAAAAAGAAAAACTGTTTTCGAAAAAAAACAGAAAACTAAAAAACTCGTTTGGCAATCGAGTTTTCAAAAACAGTTTTCGGGAACGGTTTTTCTTTTTCCGTATTTAAAAACTAAAATATGAAAACATCTATTTTGGTTTTCAGTTTTCAGAATTTACACACAAACTTGTATTAAAAACTTGTCTCACTTTCTTTAAAAACTGTTTCTGAAAACTGTTTTATAATATAATTTTTAAAAATTAAAAATCAAAACTGTTCCAAACAAGTCCCAAATAAGTCCTAATTCAATCATCTACCAAACAATAAGCAATAGAAGATCACAACAAATACTACAATTTATTGTCTCCCTCATGATTACGATGTGCCCTGCTATAAAAGGATCTTATTTTTTTCTCTAGTTTTAAGAGCTTCTTCTTGTGCCATTTGAGCTACAAGATCTTGGTAGGATCTTATTAGAATAAAAATATAAAACTGTCACGTAAATATCAACCAAAAATTAGTAATAAGGCTTGAAAATTATTGATTGACTGGCACCCATATATAAAATAAGTTATTATTTTTGTATAGCTATTATTCATCTATATAATCTATGACTCATTCAACGATATTTTGTTTTGGTTAATAGGTTGTGTGTTATATTGAACAATAGTAGTTATACAGAAAACATTTAATTTTCCTTATAATTTATCAATATAAAAAATACCAATAATTTCCTTGTTAACAGTAGAAAAAATGGTATAATCTTTTTTATCTTCCAAATTTTACATTTCATTGCGGAAGGGAGAAAAATTCCCATAAATACAATTGGAATGTGTCTAGATAATATAGCTCTATCAAATTAAATACTACAACATTACTACAACATCACCTTTATCCTTAAATCTTTTGTTTTTAGGGCTAATTATAATTTCTTCCATGTACTTTACCTCATATGTCATTTACTAAAAAGAAAAAAAAAACTTTCAAAGTTAGTTTGCTCCCCTTGTACTTTTTGAAGAGTGGTTTACTACAAAGTCATTGTTAATTAGGTAAAAATCATCGCTAATCTAGAGAAAAACCATCGTTAATTTAGACAAAACGTAATAAACTAGTCATTCGGAAAATACTGGAGTAAAAGTACACACTTTAAATTTTTTTAATAAATTGCGTAAATTATAATTTTTTTTCCAAAACACAAAAAAAATGTAAGGTTTTTGGTCAACTACTCCAAATTTTCCAATTAAACAATAATGGATGGCCCAAAGCCCAAGTACAGGGTATTATAGTTGGAAAAAAGAATAATTAAATCTCACAAAAATACTACTGTAGTCTAATTGGTAATTGCTACAAAAACCCTAAACACGTGATAGTGAGAAATGGGCCAGACCAGCCCATTATGCTGAGCCATTTGATAAGCGCAGCCCATCTATGATATATCATTCTATCTTTCAGAGCCCAATTCTTCGGATGAGCCTCATCCGAAAATTTTTCAGATGAAGCTTATCCAAAAAATAAATATTTTATCAAAAGACACAGTTTATACGGATAAACATGATTTGAAATTAATTTAGGATAAAACTCATCCAAAAATATGTGTTAATTTTCGGATGAAGATTAACACATATTTTCGAATGAGCTTCGTCTGAAATTAATTAAATTTTTTCGGATGATCTTCATCAGAAAACTAATACATATTTTTGGATGAGTTTTTTCAAAAATTTTCGGATGAAATTTATCCGAAAGATATATCCGTCAGAAGAAAAAAAAGAGAGAAATAATAGATCAAGAAGGGGGTGTGAAAATTAATGGCCTATCTTTCAATGTGAAACTAAAGATATTTTTTACGAGTTGGAAAAAAAAAGATATTTTTTATAACAAAAAAAATATCATCGTTTTCCAAACGTGACTCGGCCATAAAAAGCCCAACTTTTGCATGTGACGCAGCGTCAAAAGCCAGCTTATCCAAACTTGAGAGGTCAGTTTCCTGTGTCGAAATAAATTTTTGTTCTTTCTTCACTCAAAAACGCAGAGAAGAAAAAAAAGACAAGATAGTACTTTCCCCAAAATACAGGGGCAAACTTGGAAAACAGCACTCAATATTACAATGGACAATTCGGCACGTATGGCGCTCGCAACTGCATTCTTTGTATTCGTTAACTAGAAACGAGAAACGGGCGAGAGAAGGTTTTAATTTATTTCCACTTGTGTCCCCGTTTGGGGCTACCTCGCCCTCCTCAAATTCCCTTTTTTTCTTTGCGCCGAGACTGAGTCAGAGAGTAGTGAGTCACGCGCTGCAACCGAACTCGTGCGTGCATTGAAAGGGTTAAACTCGCTCTCGATGGTATCCGACTCGGAACTTATCGCCCGCCTCCGCGACTTTCTCCGGAGCTCTGACCTCAACACCACCACTACCGCCACCGTGCGCCGCCAGTTGGAGAACGATTTCGGAATCGATTTGTCGGACAGAAAAGCCTTCATTAGGGAACAGGTCGACTTGTTCCTCCAGAGCGAGCACCACCAATCACAAAACGATGACGTCGAGGAACAACAAGTAGAAGAAGATGATGCGGCTGAACCCGAACAAAGCCAAGGCTCTGATTCCAAGGCAGAATCGGAAGATGATGATAATGAAGATGACGCAGCGGAAGAGAAACCGAAGAGGAATGTTAGGAATGGGAAGAATAAACGACGGTTAGTCTTTTTTGCTCTTAGTTTCCATTGAAGAAAATAATAAAATATTGCATCTCTTTGAAATTTTTGTGATTTTACATGAGAGGGTTTACAATTTCATTGACAGTTACTAGTTTCCCCTTCTGGGAGCATAGATTCCCTGTTATTTTATGATCAATCTGCAACCGCATAGTTGCTAGTTTTATTTTCTGGTTTCGTGATAGTTATTTTTTTTTATCTGGCATTTGCTATTGTTATGTGATAATACATGCATATGACTTTGCGTTATTTTGTGTAATTGTGGTCCACTCTGAGACTAGGCAATGTTGTTCTCTAATCTCTATAGGTATTTTCATTACTTTCTGTAAAGATTGTGTGCTTTTTAAGTTAGTGACGAGGTTACTTGCCTTGCAGGTTTACATCAACGAAAAGTGTGCTGTTTTAGGTTTTTTATTCACGCATATTCATTTATTCTTTGCTTTGCCAAACAATCTAATCTTGTTAAAGAATTGTTTATACAGTAACAGCAATGACAGATCAAGTTTAATGCTTTTAGCCTCTTTGCACTTGTAAAGATTGTAATAGTATATTTTTGTGAACACCAGACACCCCACTGGTCTTCTGTTTTTCCTCCAATAGCTGTTAATCACACTGCTATGTAATTACCAGTTTAGTGTGTGTTCCATAGTTGCTGATTTTGGCTTTGTTGTAGACAATTTGTCGAACCACATTAGTTACATAGCAAATTTTGTCTGTATTTCGGTAAATTATCTCCCCAAGGCATTCGTTGGGAAACTTCTGACCCTGCAATGGGATATACCAATCCATCTTGCTCTAGATTAGGTTTCCCCTCATCATGTATTAGGGTTGCCTGTCTTTAGTCTCTAGATAACATGTTGAGTAAGAGAGAAAACGATAGGTGTGAGGAATTCGGTGTCGTATGCACAGCGGAATTATCTTACTCATATAACAGGATTATAAAAAATTACAAGATTATGCTTATACAAATTGAGATGAATACTAGACTCTCAACGCTATTTACATTATTTCCAACACCAATCATTACGATAGTTGGAGTTGGATTCCTGAAGTGAAACGCCGATACTTGTACAATTGCACGATTTCCTGCAGAAAATGGCTCCACAGGTGGCCTTTTTAGGTTGTAGAACCTCCAAATTAAATTCTTTCCCCTGCCCAAACAACAAATTGTCAAAAAATCATGTAAAACTGTTTTATGTAATCGTCATTATAATTATATTTGCTGATCTCCCTAGCTGACCTTGACTGTCTTTAGTCCAAAAGAAAAAGAATATTTTACTCAAAATGCAGGTGTTTTGCTTGGACTATCATCTATAAACCCTGTTAATTTGTATTGTTCTGGAGCCACACGAGTAAAACACTATCAAAAGGTTTCTAAAGCACTCATAAAAGATTTCTCGAATGCAAGGGTTAAGAATCGGATTCTTCTTATGATGCCACATGTTGATAGTTTCTCGCTCAAAGAAAACTAAAATATTGACAAAGCTTGTACCTCAAATTGAAACAAAATATTAAAAATAAATTAAAGAGAAGATCAAACAGACAGTTAATTGAATCACCGACTAGGCAATACAATTGGAGAAAGTGAAGAGAGCTAAAATTTAATACATAAATAAATGCTTTTTTCTTATTTAGCTTATTTTCATTTTCAAAAAAGTTTATTATTCTTCCAAAATTTTCAACTGCAAAAATGATGGTTCACTTCCTGTCATTTTTATTTTACTTATTCAACTGCAAAAAGCTTATCTTAATTAGTTTTTTGCATATTAACAAATGAGAACAACGTTGAGTCACTACATTTTGGGATTGCAAAACATTCCAACTGCATAGACAATTGTCTAACTTCATATTTGGGTCAAAAAATAGATTCTGTTGATTTTTGCTGTAGGACTTCCTCAACAAACCATAACTATCATACATTCAGGAAAATATGTCTTTGTTTCTCCTGATTTCTACCCCATTTACCAAAAAATCAAAAAAGGGTTGAAGTAAGGGGAAAATCATTTCACAGAAAGGTTGCAGTCTTGGAAATATCAATTATGAGCTAATAACTTCTGCTTTGTAGCTATCTAGTCTGCAAAAGACTGATATGCAATGAGGAGTTTTCTTGTCTTTCAGAAACCAATTGAAACTTTACACGACAAACTATTTGTGAGAGCAAACTATCATGTTTATGTACCTTTACAAGCACCTAGTTGTAAATATTTGCATTGGAGGTGCCCTTGTAATAACAGATGGTTTTTTATCTTGTGATTTAGATCTAACAAGTTAGATAATGAGGAAGTAAAAGTAAAGAAAAAAGGAGGCGGTTTTTGCAAACTATGTAGTTTGTCTCCACAGCTTCAGGAATTCATTGGAGTACCAGAGATGGCCAGGACTGAGGTATGCATCTTATTTTTTGATGAACAAAAATTATAGTAATGAAAGCTTATTTCATTCACCAAAACGACATTGCTTATTCCAATGATACTGGTAACTGGTAAGGATACCTAGAGTTTCTTTTCTTTCTTTTTTTTTTGGGTACATACCTAGAGTTTCTTTAAAAGTGACTAAATCATGGAATTCTGTTTCTGGCCTTATAGCATTTATTTATAATGTTGGTGTTAGGTTGTTAAGCAATTATGGGCGTATATTAGGGAGAAAAATTTACAAGACGTGAACAATAGGCGAAATATCATTTGTGACGAATCATTGCGTGCCATTTTCGGTGTCGATTCCATCAATATGTTCCAAATGAACAAAGCATTGTCAAAGCATATCTGGCCATTGGATTCAGATGATGGTATGCTCCTGCAACCATACCCTTCTCTTACTATTTTTTGTTATTTCCTAGTATGATTTAGGATATTCTTTAGTTTAGGTTGTTATTTTTACATTGTATTTTGTAGATAAGACAGCTAATCCCCGTTTCAATTCCTCCAGGTGGCCTTCTTGTGATTGTAGGGATTCTAATCCTTGAAATTATGAAGTTTTCTTTTTGAGAGTTTCTTGTCGAAGTGTTTATTTTAGGTCCTCTTAATGTGCATGATATGATTTCATTATAAATATAAAGAACTTACACTGATATATATATTCTTCCATTCTACTGATTGTTAACTTTTATTTGTTGACACTGCAGATTTGTACTTTCCTGTTTTGTTCGTCTAATCTATTTTTTCCGTAGATAATTCAAAAATTACTGTTTAAACTGCTGCATCTCTTGATATAGTCATCCAGGTTAAATCAGAACCAAAGGGAAAGCAGAAGAAGCGGGAGAGAGAATCTGGTATGAGTAATCAATTTGGTTTGTCTTTTAATAGTATTTGTCTAGCTGATCAATCCCTTCCTTGCCAATTGTAAAGCTTTTCACTTTTATTCCAGTTTACGCAATTTATATTTGAATTTTCAGGGTATTCCTTTTTTCTGGGGGGGGGGGGGAGTTGAAATAAATCAATAAATCTTCTTCATATTTATTTATATTAGAGATCATTTGATACACACGGCTATTGGATAAATAAACTTGTTTTACCTAAATTTATGTTCATGTGGTAATTGTTTTTCTGTTTCTGTTCATTCAAGTTACCAAATGAATGTAGTCTATTACTTATAACTTGTTTACTGCACCTATGACCAACCTCTATACAGATCGAGATGAGCCAAAGAAAAAGGAAAAACAGCAGAAGGGAGGAAAATCAGGTTTTCTTGCTCCTCTTCAGTTATCTGATGCTCTTGTAAACTTTATTGGTACCGGAGAAAGTGAGTTATCAAGGTCAGAGGTCATAAAAAGAATGTGGGATTATATAAAAGGAAACAACCTTCAGGTTTGTCATTGTTCTTCTCCATGTATATATATTTTTAAAATGAAACTCTGATTGTCTCATAACAGTAATTTTCGTGTCCATGTGTTATCTTACATTTTAGCCGAATAACAATATTTATTATATTAGCACCAGTCTACGCCACATAGTTATGATAGCAATTTTAGATGGCTCACTTCAAGCAACGCACCATCCAGATTACAGCTAGCTTTTGTTCCAAGTTTTCCATGAGCCCACGCATAAATCATCCAACTCACCGCAGCCAAATCCATTTGCAATCGAACTTTTCCAAAAGCTATCGCTTTCCCAATTCAACCTTTCACTCTACTGGCAGACAGTCACGGTCCTTTGTTTATCTATTTATGTTCTTATTCGCATGGTCGTGTTTCATCCCTTATTTCCTTTCCAAGTTATAAAGCCTCCAACTCTACTCGACATTCTATCTTACTTCATTGTGCCTTCTACTCCTCTGTTTATGGTTTTACAAATACATTCTCGTTATAGTTTCATCCCTTCTAGGATTTTATTCTGTAGACCAGCATAAAATACATTCCCATTGCGTATGGAAAAGTTGCAGAATTTCAAAATTGTTTCAATGGGTGTACTAAGTTGTAGAGTGAAAATTAGTGTGGAGAGAACAAAGATGAAATTCAATTGACTAATGACAATGTACAATCCAAACCTCATGTTCAAATAAATTCCGAATGTTTTGCCTGTTACCCCTCCTATTTTTTCTACTGCAAGGTGCTACACACACCTTAGGCTTCATGTTAGATTTTCGACCTACACGACCAGTTCTTTTAGTTTGCGACGTAGACAAATTATAAGAGACTAAAAGGGTTGAAATTAATCTAAACAATTATGTTTATATTCTTTCTTTGATCAGTTCTTTCTTTAAACGACTTTTCTGATCATCAATTTGTGAATCACCAACTCTCCCAAAAGCTTTAGCTATTAGATAAAGCTTCATTATATTTCTAACGCGGTTGTGGACAATGCTGTCTATCTTAAATCTGCATGTATTGGTTTAGTGTTCGTAGAATTGATTTTGGATCAACGTGATTTTATAGTGTAAAATTAATTTTAAAGTAATGTGATTTATGTTTTAGATTTTTTTTTATTAAAAATAAATTTAGACTAAAAATACAATGTAAATTTTTTAATTCAATTTTGAAAACTAGTCTCATCTTACTTTAGCCCAAATCAATTTTGGCAAATCCAAAATCAATTTTAGCTTTTTCTCACCTCGTAATCAAACAATTACTTTGTCAATCAAAATCAATTTTGGCTCTTCAAAATCAATTATTTTTCCACTCAACGTTTTTCCGAGCATGCACTAAATTTCTGATTGCATTTGTGAAGGATCCTTCTGACAAGAGGAAAATATTATGTGACGAGAAGCTGAAAGAACTCTTTGACGTAGACACTTTCAATGGTTTCACTGTTACAAAACTGCTGGCTCCTCATTTTATAAAGACAGAGCAGTGAGTTGCATGTACATTGTTATTCAGTGAAGCTTGGGGCAATTGGTGAATTTTGTTTGTCAAAATTAGTTTTGGAAGATCTCCTTGTGTCTTTTTGGCATTGTTTGCCAACAGGAGGAATAGGAATCAGTAAAATGACAGATTTGTAGTAATTCAATTTCTCTTGAAAAATAAATTTACATGACTATTTATTTTGTCGTTTCAATATCCTGTTCTGCTACTAGTCTGTTGAAAATTTTGTCCTCTCTGTTCCTTTTTATCCATCATTTAATGTTAAGTTACACAGTTTAAAAGAATTAATGTGTTTGTATATTATTATATAGTTTTCTATTATACCCTTATGTGCAAAGTAATAAATGAGTAACTGTATTGTACTTTCTAGGAAATTTAGAGCGAAAGGCTACCCTTAGCCCGAATTAAACAATCTTAATCTCGGATACAAGTGTTTAAGTGTGTGTTTGAATTGGCGTCAAGTTGATCAAATGTGATTCATTTCAATACTAAAATTTGTAGCTTCTATTTGATTTGCTTGGATTATGTGCTCAATTGATCTAAACTATTAATTTGCCCATCCTAACTTGATTTAATGTAATTTGACGCCAATCCAAACACGCACTAATTTCGCTCCGCGAAAGACTGGCTTCTCTTGATTAAAGCCTCCCAATTTTTAATACATCTCGGTTGATTGAGAAAACTTCAGCTATGGAAACAGAGGTTCACTCGCTTTGTGACATAAGGCTTCTGACTTGTCTCAGTCTATTGACATGTACTAAAAGTTGGGAGGTTTAATCCAGTCGAGGAAGTTGGACTTGGGCCGAGTGGACTCAGGCACTTGTATGCAAGCTTAAGATTAGCTTGCTTCGGGCTAAAGGTAGTATTTGGGTCTAAGTTTTCTGGAGTTATGGTTATAGTATTTGTTCCTAACAATTTTCTAAATTGGTAAAAGTAATAGTCGATAAATAGAGTTGAACCACTCTACTAGTTAATATAAAAGGGAAATTGGAATTAGAAGCTGCAAGATATAATTGAATAATTAACATATTTTAACTAACGAGATCAGTCTATAACTATAATATTATAATGCCTCGTAAATAATATTATCTCCAATTTTAAATATAAGACTTTTTAGAAGAAAATTGTTGGTCCTATATATAAGATTCCTTACAAAGTTCAAGAAGTAGTTATTAGATTTTTCCTTATCTATTTTTGTAATAAATGAAATGATAGTGGGTAATATTAATGTATTTTTAAAAAATTTAATTTTAAATAAGAGTAAATTTAATAGATTGTATTATTTTTTGAAAAAACAAGACATTAAATAAGGTTGGTAATAATTTTTTTAATGTGTGTGAATTAGTTAGAGATTCTATAAAAAAATCAGAGGTAGTATATGCCGAGTTTGGGTGTATGTATTTGTACGTATTATTACTCTTTATTTTACTTTCTCCAGTCCTATTTATAAAACGTTTTCAACCGAATTATAATGACCAAGAAAAGTAGTTGAGTTTAGCTAATTTGATTGGTTTTTTCAAAAAGTGTATGAAATACCATTTTTATTCTTGTGTTAGCCAATTATAATTAAGAGCTAAAATAGTCAATGCATTTAATGAGGGTAAAAAAAAACAATAAATGCATCATAAAAACTATAAAATATCTTATAAAAGAACATAAATATTTTCCAGATAATATCTTATAAATAGGATGAGAGAGAATATTATAATTATTATTATTACTCTCTTTAATGAATAAAAAGGTGTTAACTTGGGTTTAGTGGTATTTCTTTTTCGTTTTTGGAAGAATTTGACCCCAACCAAAAGGAAAAAAACGTTTGACCGCAATATCGAATACTTAGTGAATCTCAATGTTTATAAGCAACAATTTGGAAAAAAAAAAATATATTGATTATAAACAGCTTATCGTCTTCACAATTTCGTATTATGAGAGTTTTTTGGGTTTCTTTCTATTTACTGCCAAAAACAGTAATTAATTCGCTTTCTAAAATTCACCCTGCATAATAAAATATAAGAAAAATAGAGTCAAATTCAAATAACGTATTATTTATTGAAATTTCAACTAGTTAATTTGTCTCAAAATAAATTAATAAATATAGGTATATTTATGAAAATGATGGGTCAAAATACACGTGGCCGTCTTAGCTCAGCTGGTAGAGCGCGTGGCTTTTAACCACGTGGTCGTGGGTTCGATTCCCACAGACGGCGATTTTTAAATTTTTTTATTTGGCAATTGATTTTTTTTGGGTCAACTATTGCAACGATTACCTATAAATGCTACTTACACCATCCCGGCAAGCCGCAACCCACTATACACTTATAATTAGATTTACTTTCAAAATCAAACTATAATTTTTATATGCAGAATTACAATCTTATAATCCGAAACTGCAATAATTAAAATTATCATTGTAAAATCTATAATAGACCATAAGATCATTCAAATTTTAGCTACTACGTTTTCATTAAAAATCATGGGAGATTAATGTCACTCAAACCTCTATTTCTACTCCTTTTAAATTGCTGTAAAATTTAAAATATATTTTCAATCAATTAAATTAAAGTTAAAATTGAAATATTATTAAAATATTAAATATGAATGAGAATAGACATAAAATATTGACGGTAACCCCACCCAAAAATTATAAACATACACTTCATCTTTAAATTGTGAGTATATAAATAGATACTAAGAGTGTTCATGCTTATTTTGTTAGAATGTGAGAATAGAAATAGATCCTCAGGGCGTTTTATGGTTTTATAAAATATTTTAATTTTTTATTCTCAATTTTCATATATAATTATAAAATTCACACTTTGTTTTATTTTGATTCAGTGTTCACGTGCAAATAAACTCTTAAAAATAACAAAAAAGTAAAAAATAAAAATTAATAAAATTTTTTTTATAGGCCAAAGTACGTCCACATAAATTTGAACTCAGGAAATACTACTTAAAATAACATACCCTAACCGTTCAATCAACCTATTAGATGCAAAATTGATGAGATTTAGAATTATATATAAAAATAAGGAACAATAAAAAAAATATTCTGTCAAGGTCAAACATACTCGAAACATGTTTGTATTTCTTAAAAAATCTTAAGTTCAACTCTGGTGGATAAAAAAACCTTAACCCCACTATAATATTAATGTTAATATTGTCTCACGTGTAATTTATATGTGACTAAAAATACAAAACAAACTCATAATGCAATTTGGTGCTAAGTTAATGGATATCCCTACATTGTCTCACTTCAAATCTAGTTTAGCATCATATCATATCTATCAATCCGAATCTATTTCACGCGACGAAGAATCTGTCCTATCGTCTTGTACCGTCATAAATGGCAACAAAAGAAAAAAAGGGAGCATTATACAGGTACTCTAAACTATATGCATATGCCATAAAATCAAAAGCAAATATTTTATTTTTCCCAAATAAAAAATTCCAATTGGCTAGCCATCAACGATGCATATATTTCAAACATAAAACATAGTATAATATAAAAGGCGAAAGTGAAGGCAGAACCAATGGTTCCCAGTTATCGTCCTCTATTTGATACGAATAATATATTTCATATATGAATGAAATGATGAGTATGAAAGGAAAAAAGGGAAATTAATTAGCATCTTCTTCGTTGCCATTTGTCGTTGCACAACATAAACTATATACCAACCAAACCCCATCCATGAGGAATCCTTATCTTTAAGATCAGGGATTAGGGTAGGCCCCACATTGTTGTTATTTTGCTAAATCAAAATATATTATCAACGTACTATTTAAATTTAATGCTCCCTCTCGACTCCTAGGGTGAAGGAATTGGCACCACCCCACTTAAGAACGACACCATAATTTTTGAACAGTAGCGTTCATAATTCATAAAATAGTAGAAATGGAAAGTAAACTACTTTTGTTTTTCGGGACAGTAACGTCCAGAAACACATTTTCGGTCCGGACGCTGCTGTTCGAAAATGAGTAGTGTCGTTCCCAAGTGGGGTGGTGTCAATCCCTTCACCCACTCTTGGGTGGCAAAACAGGCTTGGTCCACCGGCCCGACCCACTAGTTTGTCTTAAATTGGCAGGCTTGATTGAATATTATAGCCTATCACTCTGCTTAGCTCGCCAACTTGTGTGGGTCAACGGCGGGCCGGGATAGGCTAGCCTGCCGGCCCGTTTTTCTTATAAAAATATATCTTTTTATTTATGCAAAGAGAGATTAAAATTAAAAAAAATAAATACAATTAAAATATATACTTTTTTTAATAAAAAACATTTTTTTATAGGAAAACTCTTTTTTTATATAAAAATAATTTTTCCAGTTTTGGCAGGCTAAACATGCTAGTTTGCGGTCCGCCAAGCCAATAAAAAAGCAGGTTGGGGTAGAAAAATGAGTCTCCATAACCATGGCAAGCAGGCTCGCCCCAGCCTGCTTTTTGGTGGGTCAAATGGATAGCAGACTAAACGGGTCACGCTAGTCCGTTTTGCTATCTCTAGCTCGTCCTATACGTAAGTTATATCTTCTAAAATTACACACTAAAGGGCAATGTCTCCTAGGAGTAAGTTCGAGTTGGATTAGTAATGACTTGGACTAGTTTAGATTTTGTAATCTCTAAAATGAAATCCAAACATAACTATAAGTCTATAACCTCTTGAAATGATTTGAGTTGGATTAAGTTGAATATTCATGTTAATTTTTTTTTAAATAAAATATATTGAAATAAAAATTTAATAAATAGTTAAATTACAAACAAACAAAAATAAATGTTGAATTACAAAAAAAAATTAATTCTCACCAAAATAATTCAAAAACTAAAAACATATTTAACTTTACGACAATATATGTATGAGAATATTGTCAAGAAAAAGTGCAATGTGTTGACTTTATGATGTAGTGGTATTACCAGGGGCGTAGCCAAGGGGTGGCCTATAAAGGCCATGGCCACCCCACATATTTTCTATTTTTCATTAGTAATAATATTAGTAGAAAAAACTTGAGGCCATCCCCTTTAATTTTTCAACATTGTTTTACTTTTATTGATGCTTGTTCTTAGGTAATATGAGATATGCACTGATGAATTAAGCCTACTACAATGTTAAGTTTTGAGTCATTTTTGTCTTTATTTTTGTTATTAAAATGATTTAATTAAAATTTAAAATATACTCAATGGTTCATAGAGCGTATTTTCTTTTATAATGACACAATATAACTGAAATTTTATATGCAGCTTTTGTTAATCAGTAAATTTGTTAATTTTTTTTCTTAAGAAATAATTACACCAACTTTTCTTAAGGTTTGTCTATATTAAACTTATCTTCCTTTAATTTTTAAATTACACTTGTCCAACTATTTTTTTTCCTTTCATTATAAATATGATAAAATAAAAGAAAAGTAATAAATGATAAATTCAAAATTATTATTTTAAAATAAAAATGATACATAGTAGAAGTGTTAAAAAATTAGCGTCAAGAAAATTTTGTAATGAAAGTAAAAATTTTAGGGGGATTAAGTGTAATTTTAAAAATTAAAGTAGAATAAGTGTAATATAAACAAATTTTAGAAGAGATTAATATAATTATTCCATTTCTTAATTATAGTTTTAGTCTCTTTTTATTTTCTGTGTTTTTTCTTTTTTGTTTCTTTTCACTCATTCAAACAATAATTAAATTAGGCCTATTTAGTTTGTATTTTTATTTTTTATTTTTATTTTCTATTTTTTAAAATTTTATAAAAAATAAAAATTTATTTTCAACATTTTTAATTTTTTTTATAAAATTCTAAAAAACAAAAACAGAATTAAACAAAAAAATAAAAATACAAATCAAACCACCGAGTGATTTACTGTTTGAAGTGTGGAGAGTGATGAGATGCTCTGCAGAGGCGTCGATGCTGAAATAATGGAATCAAAATCGGGAATGGAAACCGCGATTCGCTGGTAGCGAATGACGATGACCACAGAACCGCGGAAGAATCTCACCGTTCGTCAAAATTTGTTCTAAGACACGTGTCGTCATTTCATTGGATGTAACAACCGTATTTTGTAATTTGTGAGATTCTCATTTTAGAAGATACTACACCAGCCGCAAGGACCACTTTAGGGTATGAGGAGTGGAGAAAATGAAAGCAATTGGCCATCAATCATCATCTTGATAAACATCAAAATTAAAATTAAAATTTTTAATTTAAAAATAACCTCAAAGAATCTTCCACGTGAAAGACACTCTATGCTGCTTTTTCATTTTTGGTAAATTATTATAGTCAGGACATCATTCGAAAATAACAAACTTTCCTTAACTTCTCAATTGATAGTATTAGATTATTAATTAATCTCACACCCCTTGAATTTAGAGGTAGTTCACCAAACTCGTAATTCGTGCGAATTTGGATAATAAAAATGTTTAACCATTTAGTGTGTAGTGTACGTTTGATTTAGTGGTGATAGAATTAATTTTATATCAACCTGATTTTACAGAATTATTTTTGTATAAAATTGATTTTAAAGTAACATGATTTATATTTGTGAATTTTTTTTCTTCTTAAAAAGTAAGTTTAGAATAAAAACACTGTAAATTATTCAACTCAATGTGAAAGCAAATCTCATATTGCTTTAGTCAAAATTGATTTTACTCAAAATTAATTTTGATTTTTTAAATCAATTTTAACTTTTCAAAATTAATTTTCCTTCCACTAAACGGCTTTTCAAACACACACTTAAATTTGTGTCAGTAAGCGGGTCGACCCACATATGAGTTAAGCTCGTTTGGTTTGCAGGTCACTTAAAAATTTGGAAAGAGAATTAATTTAACTTCACACTTTTCATAGTTATTTCGTTAATTTTATGTATAATTTTAATTATTACAATTTAAACAAAAAATTAACATATAACTGTTTATCGGACATTTGTGTTTGACTTGAAAAGAAATTTAAAGTTTGTGGATTAATACTAAGAGTGTCAGTTTGATAATAATATACAAATAAAAGTATTTATAATCTCATATCACGGACAGGATACATCTCATGTGGATTCTTTTTATAAAGATATTAATTCATTCTTGATATGTGAATTAATCAAATTAAATTTAATGACTGAGTGTGTTTAGTAACATTAGTTTATAGCTTATTTAGGAGCTTATAGCTTATTGTCAAGTGGAGGTGTTTGGTGACAACAAGCTTATAGCTTTTATAAGCTATAAGTTAGCTTTCATAAGCTAGCTTATGAAAAGTTACTTCAAGTAGCTTATAGCTTATGAAAAGTAGCTTTCAATTATTCTTTCCTATTTTATCCCTAGTCATTTATTATATGTTTACTCTATCAAATAATTTATTACATGTCTTTTTAAGTCATTTAACAAATATAAGCTACCTAATAAGCTAATTTTATCAAACACCACTACTAAATTATAAGTCACAAGCTATAAGCTATAAGCTACAAGTTATAAGCTACAAGCTATAAATTATAAGTCATAAGCTATAAGCTACTTTTACCAAACAGAGCCTGAGTGCATGTGTGTTATGCGTAAATCATACATATTCTATGAATATGATCATAATTGCATATGTAGGTGCAAAGCATAATCATTGTACACTTTGATTAACCTAATAATAATAAACTTTGATTTAAAGACAAAAGATAAGCAATTGAAAGTAAAATTAAAGCTATAAAATGGATTGGAAATAAAAAATTAAATGAGTTCGAGACAATGAATTATGATTCGTAGTGAAATGTACAATAACTAAAATTACAACTAAAACATAGTTCGTATCTAAATGCAGAAACATAAAGAAAAGAAACAATAAAATGAAATGAGGTGAAGGACATATAGAACAACAATAGAAGTTTTGTGGTTTCTGGAACTTCTACCAACTACAACCAAGCAATTAAGGGACAAGGAATATTTTCTCCTAGGTAACTCATATCAATCTATGATGAGTCTAGTATTTAAGTCATTTTTCAATTTATTTTTGTCTTAATTTTAATGTCTTGTATCTCTATTTTTTTTTAGTTATAGTAGTTTTTCATTTGCTTTGTTATCTTTTTAGTATAGATTTTATTTTATTTTGTTTTGGCTGATTTTGAGTGTTATTTTTTACAATCTTGCTGACGCTTAAGCATGATTTTGTTTTTGGCTCAAGCGTGGCCACGCCTAGGCATGGGAAGCTATCTCGTCGAGGCTTGCACTATTCGAATGTCCAAATTTTGTAATGTCTCAGCGAGAAAATGGGCTTAAATAAGAGTATTTCTGAGCACTTTTAGGGATAGTGAGCCACACTAAGAGGCTTGGGAGACTAGGCTATCTAGCAATCATGTAGACATCTTGAAGCCCTATTTTGCTTATCCATAGAGCTTCAAAGAGGAAATTTTTTTGGATGTAAAGTTACATTTTTCGCTAAATTTTTTAATTATTTGCTTTAATTGAACAGAACACATTTGTAAAAATAAATATTTTTTAAAAAAAAATTACCATTGGCCAAGCCTACGCTTGTTAGTGTCGGTTTTTCTTTCATGACCGTCGGCCGATTCTACATTAGCATTGGCTATCCAATCTTGTATATTAGCGTCAGTCGTCAAGTTTGTGTCCGCTTGGCCAACATAAATTAGAGTTGGCCACAAAAAAACTTTGCATGTGGCCACCGAGGGCGAGACGAAATGTGCTAGAGTCAAGATTCTATTGGCCCACCATCTTCAAAGATGCATGGAGAGTATGCAATTATTGTGAGCAGTTGCCTAAGCAGCCTATGCTGTTTTGTGAGATTTTTTATATTTGTGATATTGATTTCATGGGTCCCTTTCTTATATCTTTTGGATTTTTATACATTTTGCTTGCTTTTGATTATGTTTTTAAGTGGGTGGAAGCTAAAGCCACCAGGACTAATGGTACTCAAATTGTTGTGGATTTTGTTAGTTCTCATATCTTTTGCAGGTTTGGCATACCCCGAACTATTGTTAGTGACCAAGGAACCCACTTTTGTAATAGATCCATGCAAGCTATGCTAAGAAGTATGGGATTGTTCATAGAGTTTCTACACCTTATCACCCCAAACTAATGGGCAAGGTGATATTTCAAATGGAGAGATAAGAGAATCTAGGAGAAGATTGTACAACCTAATAGGAAGGATTGGAGCCGTAGGCTTGAGAATATTCTTTGGGCGCATAGAACTGCTTACAAAACACGCATAGAATATCTCCTTACCATGTTGTCTTTGGTAAAGCATGTCATCTTCATGCGAAGATAGATCATCATTCATATTGGGCAATAAAGAGTTGTAACTTAGATTTTTGACCAAGCAAGAGAGGAGAAGAAGCTGCAACTACAAGAACTTGATGAAATTCGCTTGGAGGCTTTTGAGAACCTTTAAGTTCTACAAGGAGAAACTTAAGAGATACCATGATAGTTTGATTGCTAAGAATGTGTTCTCTATTGGGCAGAAAGCATTGTTATTGAATTCTAGACTCAAGCTCATGCTTGGTAAGCTTCATTCTAAATGGATTGGCCCTTTTGTTGTGACTAATGTTTTTCCTTATGATGTTGTAGATATCAAAAGTGAATCCACTGAAGGGAGTTTCAAAGTGAATGGTCAATGCTTTAGGCACTTCCATGAGAATCCTTTACTTGTGGAGATAACTGTTGAAGAGCTTTCCTTGGAGGAACCCGCCTTTGAACCACTATGATGCAGGAATTTTTCTTTCCTTACTCTACTCCTTTATTTCATTTGTCCTATTTTGATGATCGAGTTTACTGGATTAGTTAAAGATCAATTTCTTGACTCATTAGCCCTTTGATTTAACTTAAGATATCAATCCCTTGGCTCTTTTAAGCCAAAAACAAGGATAAAGAACAAGAACTCAACAAGACCACACGCACATATAGTCTATTCCTACAGCTAACACACACGTGGTATTATATGCAAGAAACACACTCATATCTCACTGTTCCTAGTATCAATATGAGTAATCAAATCAATTGAATGATGATCAGGCATACAAAAGCATTAAGAATAGCATAAATACTCACGTAAGGAAATATACTTTATAGATTAACTTAGCAACGATTAAACATCAATATAAACAAAGTAATACAAGATCCAAATACAAAAATATACAAAACAAAAGAAAATAGAAGAGGGATAAAAGGAACTCCATAGAAGTGGATTGAGGTTGGTGGAAATGTCTTTCTCTTTCCTCTTTCGTGATCCACGAAGAATCCCATCCGAGGTTATTAGGCTTTTACATGTGAATCCAACCCCTTGTCATCTTCTCCTTCACCAAAATATGGCCTAAACTAAGAGAGAACTAAGTCTAGAGAGAGAAACTAAAAGGAAAAATGGAATATATCCTCAAAATGGCGTGGAAGAGCTTTAAATAAAAGACTATGTAAGTGAATTTTCGCTGCAGCCAAAATATTTCGCTGCAGTGAACTTATGGTGGTTTAAACAAACAAACCGATGCATTTTTGCTGCAGCCAAAATATTTTCGTTGTAGCCAAAAATTTTGGCTCTAGCCAAAATAGGACCGAATGCCCCAATTTTTCAAAATTTCAGCTTTTTACTTGTTTCTTCAATTCTTTCAACTTTAGCTCTTTTCCTTACTTTAATCTACCTACAAAATAAACAAAATTGGGATTAATAACCTTAATTTTCATTTATATAACAAAATTAAGCATGTGAGTTCAATTATTCTAAATTAGGGGAATTTTATACCTAAATTTATACAAATCAAAACAATAAGTTCTTCAAATTAAAGACCAAATTCACTAAAATTTAACACTTATCACTCTTTCCAACCTAGAATCTTGCTAGTCCTCAAGCAAGTAGTTTAAAACTTGCTTGGCCCCGGCAAGTCACTTAATCCCACAAAATATAAAAGAAGAAAAATAAAAAATGGTTTGATCAAAGTCATCCTTTAATAATTCAAATATCTAAAGCAAAATAATATTACCAAAGATAAAGAATTAACAATGAAAAGAGTTAGAAGTTCCATAACCAAGTAAGAATATAGTGTACATGTACTTCAATCCCAGATAGAATAAGAGAAACAACTGAATAATTCTGTACAAAGAGCATACTCTCATATAAGCTCATAGATATGTGTTTCACTCATTTCTCACTGATTTCATACAATTTAGTTTTGCTAGTCATTTTAAATGAAGCCATATATACATGATAAGCATAGATCTTAAGGTCTTCAAAAAGGGTTGTAATGAGTCTTGGTTCGAAAGGAATTTTGTTTTTCTGGATATTCAAAATGGGATAGAGCATCAAAGCATAATATATCAATTTTAACAATTCAACTTTGAATCCTCAAAAATTTTATAACACTACAACCACCAAAATCTCTTTCTCTTTTTCTTAATCATTTTTCTTTTTATTTTCTTTTCTTTTCTTTTTCTTGGCATGTTTCTCTTTCTCTTTTTCACATTTTATAACACAATGCCAATTTTATTTTCACTTCACACAGAGGAAAAATCTAATCAAGTTCGTTGCTACCTAGTATGTTGTTTATAACATGTACTCATGCTCTTTCTCCCAAAAAGAAACAATCGAGTCTCAAATGGGTTTCCAAAAAAAGTGTAAAATTACAAATTGAACAGGTTGGCTTTTTAGCTCTGAGCTTAAAAATTCAAAATCAAAACTATGCCTTAATCATTTTCATAAATTTCATGCTTCATGGCAATTAGAAAAATTCAAGCAAAATTAATTGACACAAATCAGCAAGCTCGCTCAAAAGTATTTATAGATTCACACTCTCACAAGACTCAACGTTTAAGTTCCTTTGCTCAAATCAGTTCATTATGTGAATTATTCAGTCTGTTCAATCCATACATGCACATCCTAAAGTTACTTCAATCATGAAAACTAACTACACTCTTTTCAAGTCTCAATTCTTATTTCTAATAGCTATTATGAAGCTCTAAACGTAAGAAATGTCTGATTATTCTATGGGTAGTTGTTCTTTGGACCATATGGCTGCATCGTAATGGTATTGTTTTTGCGAATTCTATTCTAAATCCTTTAGAGATGCTTTATATGATCAAATATAAGGAGCTGGAAGTGGTGTAAATCTGTAATATCCCGAAAATCCCAAAGAAGACTCAGGGCTTAAGGGATTTTATTTCAAATTACAAAGAAAATAAAATGAGGATTAGTTGTAAGTAGAGAGGTAAAAAGAGGGACAAAAATCACACAGACACACACACACATGCACACACACACGCACACACACACGCACGCGCACACACACACACACGCATACACACATGCACACGCACACACCCACCCACGCACACACACACAGACACACACGCAGACACACACACACGCACACGCGCACGCGGACACATACCCACACACACACATTATAGACATGCATATTTAAATATGCATATTTGAATCATATCTGAATCATATTCGAATAATATTCGAATAGTATCTGAATCATATTCGAATATGCACAGTAATATTCGAATATGGAAGTGTGGAATTGAGTACAGAAGCTTCATATTCAAATATATATTTGAATATGGACTCCAAAATCTATAAATAGGGGTGTTTCATATTCAAAATCACCATTTTCCTCACTCTACACTCTTTCAACCCAAAAGATACTTCACTAAACCTATGCCACGAATCAACAACACTCCACAAATCTTCCATCTTAGAGTTTTCTCTCACTAGCCTCTTCTTGACTAAAGCTTCAAGGAGTGAGATTCATACCCGAAGATAGCAGGGGCGGAAGAAGGAAGTTAGAAACAGGGAGTTGAGCTTGAAGGAGAAATGAATTCTGGAAGGTAACCCTAAAAACCCCAAACCAGGGAAATGCTAGGAACATGTGGTAGGAACATGTGTTAGGGAATTAGAATAAAGTATTAGAGATTGTTTGATTTATGATTATGAGTATGATTGAGATTGCATGTCATGCTTGTATGATATGTGTCGATTTAACATGCTGATAGATTTTGCATGAATGGAACGGGGAATATGAAAGAATATGATGTTTGATATGTTTGTATGATGTTGTGTGATCAAATGTGCAAAGAGATGTTGCATGATTAGAAATTGATAATAATATGAGAATGATAAAGTGTATTTAACAGACAAGAGATTCCATATTATAATGCGATGAAATTGAGAATAGGACTCTGGATAGATTTTCAAACTATTTTAGAATGGATGAGTCCAGAGTCAGTATGAACTTGAATATGTACTCAAATATGGCGGGCCATATTTGAATAGATATTTGAGTGTGGAACTTATGATAAATAATATTCAAACATCGGATGCTTGTGTTCGAATATTATGCTACTGGAACTCTTATTTGATTGATTATGATATGAATATGAATGTGTGATGCATAAGAACCTGAAATGTATCAAATAAAAGAAAAAGAGGTAAATGCTTCCCCCATCAATGTTGGTTGAGTAAGAGGGTTGAGTTTCGTCAGAAGTAGACCGGGTAAGTGGACAAGCATGGAAAAGAAAATGATTGGGGCTATTACCGGAAGGGGTAATAGTTCTTGCAGACCTGTAATGGGTGTTGACTCTAAAGGAAGAGAAATAATTGGAAGCTAGTACTGGAAGGGGTATTAGTTCTTGCAGACCTTTATTGGAGGTGAGGCATGGACTCTGGTTAGGGACGCTTATCAGGGTTTGCAGAGAGCTCTAGAGTGCTTTTGCCACACACAATGGTGGACTCCCGCGTGCACCGGGTTTCCCGATAAAAGAGGAAAGAATGGAAAATGGAAAATGATCATGGCATGCATACATACTTAAATTGCCATTGCATACATACTTTGTGTGTTTGTTAGGAATTGAATTTGGGGTAGTTTTCCAGTTAGACTAGATGCAATACTATAAAAATGTTTTTAGTTAGACCGGGGGTTACTCGGTTATATGTTTACATATAACTGACAGTCGTAGTATTGCAGGTATTGGAAGACTGTGGAGCTAAAGCAATGGATGAGACAAAGCGTTAGGCTTTGCTTAGGTATAACCATCCTTGGTGAACCTAAGCCTTCTGTTGAGATTATATGGTTTAGCCGAATAGGAAATTGTAATTTAAATAAAGGAATGTTTCCGCTGTATTTTAAATATGACACCAAGTAGCAAGTTTTGTATTTTCAAACAAAAATTTTGTCAAATTTTCAAAGTTAACATTTTTAGTAACTACTATTTTTTAAAAAAATAAGGTGTTACAATTTGGTATCAGAGCAGTTTGATCCTTCGGACTGTGATGAGTTGATAGTCAGCTGAACAAGTAATATTCTGAACATATCTATTAGGCATGTCATAAGCTTCCAAGGAACATGCAGCTAATATTCGGTCTGATCAACTTAGTATTGATGCATGAGAGTAGAAGTTATGACTACTAATGGATAGGAATGTTCTTTAAAGGGGATTTTTCCTCTTTTAGAAAGTAGGATAAGGCATTGGGATACAGATGTACCAGTGTTTGTGACTATAAGATATTGAGTCTAGCTAGTTTAGTACCTTACGGCATTGATGCATTTGTAGCCAATGGATTCAAGTCACTAGCCTAGACTAAATACTAAGTAGAATATGTTAAGAATAAATGTGATTAGCTCTATAGAATATAGATAATGGGAAATTAGTGCAAAGTGTATGCAAAGTTGGATTTCTCGAAAACAAATTATCCCCGAATTGGCAAGGAAGCCAAGAGGCAAGAAGGACTTAGAAAGTCGGGTAGTGTTAATCTCACAACGAGTAATGGGGCTATGTGTTAGATTTATGATAAGAAGATATTATTGATGGAAAATTAGATAATTATACGAATAGAACATGTCATTAAAGCATGAAGAACTCTATCCTAGCTTCTTTCATTTAATTTTCCCCTAGGACTTAAATTTCATAAAACTCTAGTTTCTTTTATGATTGATAAACTAACCATGTAAATCCTAGAAAATCAAATTCTTTCGAAAACTCACCAAGCCCAAATACAAGTAGACGTTGTGACTAAAGAGCCTTTATTGGAAGGATTTAAGAATCAACTCTAATTGGACGATCATGTATTTTTAGAAAAGTTCAATAACTCATATCGTATAGTAACCTTTTTCCTTTTCATAATGGTAGCATAATATCGTATCGAGAAATTTGTTCTACCACGAGTTTCTTCTAGATAAAATTAAAAGGATTCGTTAGGGTCAAGATTTAGAAATTCTTTCTACTTGAGGATTTAATAAGTTAGTTTCATGGACTTAATCTCAGAGAGTCTCATGTCCCACATCTTGCTCTATCCCAATTCTGAAATCAATTCTTTGAAGGCACTCTATCTTAATATTCATGTAATCCTAGTCTAAATCTAATCATGGGAATCAGATAGTATTGTTTTACGCATAAGTCTTTCTTTCCTTAAGTTAATTGTGAAAATCTTAGTATACAGTTCCTCAAGTCCTAACAATCACAATCTTAGGCGCTTTTATACAAAGGCTTAGAAAGGTCGTAAGATGAAGAATCCAATTTTGGATGCCATCAACTTATAACGCCATTATTGGGAAAAGGAAGCAAAGCGAGACTTTGTTACTTGGAGAGTCTCTCGATAGTAAAGTCAACAGCCTCCATCTCGGAGAAACCCGAGATAATGAAGCGAAGAAAGATGGAAAGACGAGATCTGCCTACAGAAGGAGGATTTATGATGAATATTTTGGATCCATGGGCCGATTTCGAGTATCAACGACCTCAACCAGAAGGAGATCAAATTCCGGTGCAAATTGGTAACAAGGAAAGCCAAACTGTTAAAGTTGGTGTGAATCTACCTCTCGTGATAAAAATAATATTGATTGAATTGCTCAAACAAAATATAGACCTATTTGCATGGGTCTCATCCGATATGCTGGGAGTAAATCCGAAATTTTGTTGCCATCGTTTGGAAATAAAGCCGGGATGTGTCTTGGTGACCCACGAAAAGAGGCAGATGGGATCAGAGAGAGCAAAGACCATTGAAAAGCAGATGAAGGAGTTACTTGATACCACATTTATTTGAGAGATTTGATATGCAGAGTGGCTATGCAATGTGGTGATGGTCAAAATGGAAAATGTTAAATGGACAATGTGTACAAATTACACTAATCTGAGTAAGGTGTATCGAAAAGATCCTATTCCGCTCCTTTGCATTGACAAACTCATGGACAATTTGGCGGGTATAAGTACATGCCCTTGATAGACGCGTATTCGGTATATAATCAAATCTCAATGCTTCCAGACGATCAAGACAAAACCACCTTCATCACTGACTTGGGGGTGTATTGTTATAATATGATGTCAATCGAATTAAAGAATATCAGGGTGACTTATCAGCAGATGATGAGCCGAGTTTTCAAAAAAGCATATCATCAGAGTTAGAAGTTTACACAGACGACATGATCGTCAAAACCCTAGAGGAGAAAGATCCAGTCGCAGACCTACAAGAAACATTTGAGCTGTTACGCAGGTATGATTTATGTTTAAACCCTAATAAATGTACTTTTGGGGTCGAGGCTGCAATTTTTTTAGGTTTAAGAAGGACGAGGGACACCAAAGAATATCATGAATATTTTTCAGATCTTCCTATACTGGACGGATTGTTACGGGAGGAGGAGGGATACTAGGACCTGCTTGGGAAGGCCCAGGTTGAGCTTGATCATTCTCATCTTGGCAGACAACTTCCTGATCCCGATTTTTCGGGATGGCATGACCTTTATGAGATCTTGACGATCCGCGTGGAGGTGCCATATCTACACAATTAACAGAACTAAGGTTAAATCCATGTGCAGAAGAAATCAGAGAAGAACAAAAGAATGGGCAATATCCAGGATCAGATTCTGAATCTAAGAAAGGAGACATAGAGAATGACATATGATTTGAGTCTTCTAGACTACTTTCGGGATCTTGTTTTAAAGGCTCGAGATTGTCCTCACTAGGGGTAGAGTTTACTTGAATTTTGTGAAGGGTTTTACACCCGGCATTCTCGTCAGGTTTATCTTTAGAAGGTTTTTAGGGAACAATTTGGTATACAAGAGGCTCTGGATTCAAGGTATTGAAAGAACCATTCACACTCTTGATAATAGACTCACCACTCTCAGATCTTTTAGGAGAATACATTCAAATACGACTAGGTTCAGTAAACTACAAAGTAGTAGCAAAACACGTTCCTAGAACGAGGTTGCGGTCGATTGGTTTATAGGGTTTGGGATGTCTCCTCACCAAACCTCTTAGTTCTTCGGAAGAACGGGAATCAGAATAACAGGAATAATCACGGGATAATTCTATGATTTTATCTGCCATTTCGAAGAAGAACTAGAAAGGAATGAAACAGAAAATACTAAGTTCTACGTTTGAAATAAGAGTAAGTATGGACAAAATGATCAAGCAAAGAGCAATAAAGTTCCAAGTTTTAGCATCAAAACCAAAGAGGAAGAGCAAATACTTGAGAAATGGAATTTCTGAAGATGCTAGAAGTTTGAAGATGAAAGGTTGGGAATGAAAAATCCCCAAATGAAGAAGTCTACACGGATTGAACGCTGCGTAGAAGGATGAAGGAATCGAAAGTAAGAACCAAATGAGTACAATGATGAGAAAGTCTAGAACTTGGAGGGATGGAGAGAAAATGAGAACTGGAGCAAAAAGCCAAATAGAAGATGAAAGGTTTGAAAGCGTGAAGAATAAGAAAAGCCTAGGTCTCGAAGGCTATTTAAAGTGGAGGGGTTTTGAATTTAAAATTAATTTTAAGAAAGAAAAACGCCTCAAAATGGTCTCATCCATTAAATGGGTTGGTCCCAAAGCCACAATAATCATCACGCGCGTTCGCCGAGGAAAGCGCGTTAGTGGACATGTTTCCTGCCAAAGATCAAGCACCAAACCAGCATGAAACAGAGAAAATTTGAGGCATCTCGAGAACCGAGATCAACAAACATCTGACATGAATAATGAAGGACGCCGACTTGCTCATGAGCAACTCACTAACTTAGGGAGCGACTGTTGTTGACCAATATAAGGGGATATCCCGGCGGAGATCATGTTGGACACGGCATGAGAACTTCATCCTGAAACTGTCTCGATGAGATCCCAGGATTGACGTCAACATTCCTGCTCTATGACAACTAGGCTGAACCCAAAGACAAAGCCCACGAGACCCATAAAATCACATGTAAACCCCAGTCATACCATTACAAATATTTATATATATATAAGCACAACATGCAAGGTACGTAACATTCATAATACACATACAAACCCTAATTCATACACTGACTTGGTCAACAATGTAGGAGGAACCCTACTTTCCTAGTGCAATCATCTTGTGTTCTTGATCTATCCCTGAAATGTTATATTACAACAAGTTCATTCTTATTTTACCCTTGAGTTATATATTACTACATAATTTACAAAATCATTTATTCCGTGTAATTATTACATGTCATTTTAAGCCATTCAATAAATATAATCTAATTCATAAGCTAATTTTACTAAACACCTCTACACAGCTATAAGTCATAAGGCATAAACATAAGTCAAGTTATAAACTATAAGTCATAAGCTGTAAGTCACGAGTCATAAGTTATAAGCTAGTGTTGTTAACACAATCTTAATTATATTACATCGAAGTACTATTAGTTTTTGTGCGAACCCTCACTACTAATAAAAAATCTATTAAGCAACTAAGAAAATTTATTGCTAAAGTTTTTTTATTCGATCGAAAAATAGTTACGACGAAATGCTACCTCACACTAATCTCTTTATTTTAATTACTTATCCACCCATCTTCTAGTTATGGAGAAATATATAGATGTAAATTCATCTGCTAACCTATCGTACTATACTATTTCATTTTTATTTATTTGTTCATTTAGAATATATTATATATATTAAGAAATATAATTATTAATTTTGTTTTCATTAAAAAAATTAAATTCAATAAACCGATCATGATAAAGTTACTAATTCACACTAGAAATGTCCTTACTAGTAAAAATTACTATGTTGGGGCAATTAAAATATGAGGAAATTTTGACCTAGTAAGTGATAATAATTTGCCCAAAAATTTCAAAAATGGAATCATGCCAAACACGAGAGGAGAGCGATGGTCATGGATGATGTGCTGTTGTGCAATGACGAAATTACCCCTATCTTTAATTAAATGAAACATTGTATAGTTTGTGAGTGAAGAGGTGAACTATACCTCGCTTTTCATAGCACAATAGTCATAACTGTTTAGCCAACCAAACAAAGAATCTTCGAAAAAGCATAAAACAAATGAGCATTGGAAAAATTAATAATAGTACTAAATTACATTTCGCCGCGTTAAGTACGGAATCCAAAGATTCCCATGTGCCCATAACAACCGCTAACCATTTTTTTTCATATCTACTTTCTCTTTTCTCAACTTAAAAGTATCACCAATACAAGGTTATCGATGTTTAAACTTAAAATATATAGTAAAATTAGGGTTTAATCCATTACTAAGACTTTTAGCAGTCAATAAAAGAAATACGGGTCAAATCTTGAAGAAAATACTAGGAGTAATTAAAAAGACAAGTCTTTTTATATCTAAAGAATTAATTTTTTATCATAATAATTTTAATAATAATAAAAAGTTGCTCGTGAAACAAAAAAAAATTGAATCCGAAATTATTTATTTGAGGGAAAGCATGTATATCTGTTTTCTTTAACCCAATGCTCCTTTTTTTCCAAGGTAAAAAGATTCTATGAAAAAAAAATCAAACCAATTTCCCAAGTCAGTTTTTTTTACTTTAATTCTAGTTGACTATATAAATGATTTTAAAGAAAAAGGTAAAATAAGCTTTTATTTATTATTATATAGTATAATTATAATTATTAATTCATTGATTATAATATAAAATAATCAATTTTGTAGATAACATAATCAGTCATTTAATATCATATTAATATATAATTAATAATTTATTTTGTATTACTTTTTAATTATATATTATTCATGTTCTTATTTATCGGTTATTTTAAGGTAAACTGCACATATTAAAAAATGTAATCATTATAGTTAATTTCATCAATATGATTTTTAAACTCTTTATAATATCATTTACTATGTCTTATTATTTTATTAGTTGAACAATAAAGCATTAATTAGTGCCACTCCTTTTTTATTTTTTTAATTAAAAATATTCATTTTAACCATTAGAATTAAAGTAATAAAAAATAAATACTATTAAAATAATTTATTTAGAGTGACAATAGACAAAAATAAAGTGGCAATAGATAGTCCAAAAATTTAAAAGGAAATTTTATAAAAAGGATCAAGAGAATTTCTCTAAAATGACCCTATAAAAAGGACTTAAAAAAATTAATGTTACTTATCAAAATGAAAAAGCCTTTATTATGTTTTTTTTAATTTTATCTTTAATTAATGAGGATAATTAAGTTTAGTTTTAAATGATATTTCCTCTAGTTTTATACATAGGTCACCTTCTATAACAATTCTTTGGTCCTTATTATAGGTTACCAACTAATACATTAATGAATGATTTCTCCCTTTAACTCTTTTTTTAATTTTCAAATTTTCAATTAATAATAGAGTGAGAAAAATAGTGAAATAAGAGAGAAAAAGAGACCTTAAATGATCTAAGTATTTATTAACATATTTATGTTATGGGTATAAATGGAAAGTACTTACTCCTTCCGTTGAGAAATAATAGTCACTTTAGCAAAAAAAAAAAAATTCAAATTATTTGTCACTTTTACATTATCAATGATATATTTATTATCATCTTTCAATTTTATCATTTTTTATTATTTTAGTAAGCAATGGTTGTTGAATAAACTTTAAAGTCAAAGGCTCATTTAGCTTATCAATACATTTTTTGCTAGATTCTATAAAGGGTCTTGATATACAGTACTCTAAGGGCATTAGTTAAGGTTACTAGAAGTAGAAAAATAATCATAAGAGCATATTGTTCCGTCTCTCGAGAATACAAAAAATTACACATTTCAATATCTTTTTACTACATTTAAGTTCTTAAATAGTGCCTTTAGGACACTAAATATCATTTGCCTTCTATAAATATTAATTATTCTTCTTAATGTGTGTAAAATCCTCTAAAATGACTATTATTTTTGAACAAGGGAGTATTTTTTTTGACAAATTTAATGAGTTAACTATCATTTTTTAGTTTTGATAATTTGGTTAAAAGTGACTTATATATAGAACCGAAAGGATATGGATAGTTGGATGAAGTTTGACTTATATAAGGATAAAATTGTAAAAATATTAACATTTATTTAAAAATCAATGTATTTTATTGATGTAAATACTTTTTCTTAACATATGTTATTTTTATTTTAAAAAATTATAAATAAGAACGAATATAACAGTAACTGTTACCTTATTTTTTTATATGTTCACTTATTTTTAAAAACAAATATTTTTAATTGTTTGTCTATTTATAGTTTAAAGAAAACACTAATTGTATTTTAATTAGTTTTGTTTAATTCAAATAATAAATACTCCACTTTGAAATGAATAAGTAAAAGATAGAGAGTATTAGTACAATAAAGAGTACTTCGGTGAACATATACAGAGTACTATTTAAACCTTAAATAGTACAATAAAGAGTACTATTTAAACTTTAGAAGTATTTTGAGGTTCGAATTCTGGCGGTGTGTATAGAGAAGATTTTGTTGGGAGAGACAATGCTCATTTCGATGATCTCTACGCCTCGAGGAGATTAGTCTTCGGCTATCTGCCAGGAGATACCCTTGGTTCACCCGAAAAAAAAAGTACAATAAAGAGAACTATTTAAACCTAAGTTTTATAGTAATTACTTATTGTCCTATTTGATATTTCTATAAATCCTCCTACTTATACATTAAAGATTAATATTTAATATCTTTTATAGTTTCAAGATTGAAAGTGCATTTAATTTCATATTTTATATGATAATAGGAGGATATGTAAAAAGACTTTTAGGATGAAATATCATTACTCAAAGTTTAATTTAATGAAAATAACAATAATTATTACTATCACTACTCTTTTTATAGGATCTTCTAATCAATTTACATGGATTAAGAAAATTACCAACAACCTTATTTAATATATGGTTTTTTTTTAAAAAAAAATAGTATAATTTATCAAATTTACAATTATCCAAAGTTAAAATTCTCAACAAATTCATTAATTGTACCTACTATCTCTTCATTTATTACAAAGATATACAAGAAAAAAATCAATAATTGCTTCTTAAACTTTGTAGGGAATCTTATATATAGAATCTACAAATTTCTTCTAGATGATTTTATATCTAAGACCGGAAGTAGTATTATACTCCCTCCGTTCTTATTTAACTGTCTGGAGAGAGAAAATCACACATATTAAAAAGTATAATAATTGTTATAGTTTTCTCAAAATAAATTTTAAATTCTCCATAATATCATTTATCTCTCATTGTTTGATTGGTTGGATAGTGGGGCATTGATTAGCCTCCAATTAAACATAAGGTTAGAATTGGTAAAAGTACAATTAATATTACATTGAAAATATGAGTGGACAGATAAATAAAAACATGATTTTTTTTTCTCCGGACAGTTAAATAGGAACGGAGGGAGTACTTCTTAGGTCAGTTATGGTTGTTTATGGGTTCAGATTAACCCGATCAATCTCATAACCCATTAATTTGCTACTTCTTATTTTTTATATATAGGTTTTCTATCATGTGCAAAATTATGCTGGTTAAAAATATCTAAAATGATAAAATAATGGAGTATTTATCATAGTGGAGCATAAGTGTTTATCTTTTTTAATAAAAAGTTACTATTATTAAATATTTAACCTGGACAAAATTACGCTAGATAAATAAATCCTTTATTATATTTATTCATTATACGCACAAAACTAAATTCATATTAAAGTTACATTATTTTAAATTTTATCATTAATTTATTATTTAAATTATTTAAACACTTTATTAAACTTGAATTATGTATTATACCAAAAAAAACTTGAATTATGTATTTTATGAAGAGTATTATGAATATTTAATTAGTATAATATTAGTCATTAGATTTTTTTTAGTCTAGGCCACATGTTTCCTTTACTTATTTATTTTTTTTTAAAAAAAGGAACTGATACCATTCTTTTTTATCATCGCAATTTGTGAGGAATCAAAAATAAATTTACACAATTTCTCATGAATAAAATAATACTACTAGTATACTCATTTTTTTTTAAAAAAAGACTAATACAAGAAAACAGAGAAGAGGGCATAATTTTGGTGTGAATTACCGAGTAGGACAAAGACGCGACGACCCGAATGCGAGAAACGAATCTTTTTGTCCTGAATCTCAATTTCCCTTTCCTTATATAAAATGAATCTCTATCCTCTCCTCTTCCCCCTTCGTTATCACCTCAATCAGGGTATGCTTCTAGTCTTTGGCACCCAACCAAAATTAATTTCATAAAAATAAAAAAATCCCAAAAAAATCCTATGGAACTGAGCTTGGATTTGAGTCTTGCCTCTCTTCCCAACCCAATTTCCCTGTTTCTCGGTGACGTTTCTCGGAGCAGAGACCGCTCCGAGAAATTGACCATGCTTGAGGGCTGCGTGAAAAGACTGGAGGAAGAAATGAAGAAAGTGGAAGCTTTCAAACGCGAGCTTCCACTTTGCAGTCTCCTGGTAAAAGATGGTATGTGCCTTCTCTTCTCTGGTTTTTCTGTTTTAGTATAAGACTAATTTATTGGACATAGACAAACAATTAATCTTTAATTTTTTGTTGTGATTGTAGCGTATCTTTACCTCTGTGCTAACATGGCTTGTCTCTAATTTTTTTTGTTTATAATTGCTGTGGATTTGTTTTGTTTGTTCGTTGATATAACTGGAATATTGATTTTTTGGGTTTGCAGTAATAACAAAATTGAAGGAGGAAAAAATGAGAATGCAAGAGCAAGATCCAGCACCAGTGACGGAAGAATTCATGCCATTGAAATCATATTCTGAAGAAAATGGAAAAGGACTGTTAAGGGTGGAAAAAGAAACCTGTGACAAGAAGAATTGGTTGAGTTCAGTTCAGCTTTGGAGCTCTGAAACCAAATCGGTAATTCTGAGATTATTTTCTGAAAAATTCAGATAAAAATTTAATTTCTTTATGTGTCGTCTCTCTGTTTTAAAAGGATTAGTATTCGAATGTTAGTATAAAACTGCAAAGTTATGTTCTTTAAATTTTTCTTCTTCTTTTTCTTCAATGGCAGAGGAATGAAGAAGATGACCGGTCCGTGCCGGAGAATCGGATTGTGTTACAGGAGCAGAAGAACAACAATGGAGGATCGGTGATGGCGTTTAACGGGAATTCGCGCATCATCGAGGCAGTTTCGAAGGAGGTTTCGAAATCGAAATTTCCGAGCTTTAGACTACTGACTGCAGCCTCTGAATTTGTTCATAGCAATTCAAAGAGTGGTGGTGGAGAGAGCAGGCAGAGCCAGCCACAACCACCGCAACATATGCAGCAGAATCCGAGGAAGCAACGGCGGTGCTGGTCGCCGGAGCTTCACCGGAGTTTCTTGGAGGCGCTTCAACAACTGGGTGGAGCAAAGGGTAGGTTCTGTTCAATAAGGGCTAATTAATTATTATTATTATTATGAATTGAATTGGGTCATTAATTGTGGGGGTAAAGTGGTAGAGAGGAGGTTTTTCTTGTTTGTCTTTTTTGGGAATTTTATTGTTCTTTGCACATGGGATTTGAAATTGAAACTTAAGGTCTTCACTCTTGTCCTCTGTTTGTGGGGTTGTGTGTACCTAATTGGTATGTTTGTTTGTTTTCTTTTTTTTCTTTTTTTTTTTTTTTTGCAGTGGCCACTCCTAAACAGATTAGAGAACTGATGAATGTGGAAGGCCTCACCAATGATGAAGTGAAAAGCCATTTGCAAGTGAGTCTTTGTATTTAGATAATTTTGATCAGAATTCATATAAAATGCTTTGAAATTGCAGTTGCGGTTAGGTTAAGTTACAATTGTGTTGTTGTTGAATGTGGTCTAATGTCTTCACTACAAACGTAATATCGTACTCTCTCAATTCTTTTTTATAGATCTAGATAGAGAAAGAAAAAATTATTTATCTGTCCATTTATATTTTTAAAGTAATATCAATTGTTCTTTTATTTTTTATATCGTTATGTTTAATTGAGTACTAATTAATGTTTTATTATTAAATCAATAAAACAATAAGAGATAAAGGATAATATAGAGATTTTAAAAATTGTTTTGATGAAAATAAAAATAATGATTACATTCCTTAATAAACATGTTTTACACTCAGGTGGACAGATAAATAGGAATAGTTCAGTTAGATTTCTTAAGGCGAAAATTGCTACAATCAACGCAATCCCTGAATGTGTGTTGTTCAATTAAGATTTGACAATTGAAATTTAATTGGACAACCCACATTGAATAATAATACAAAGTCTTCGATGTAGAAACCATGGTATTGAGGCATGATGCCACATAGTAACTGCAATTTAAAACCTCTAAGCATAACTATACCATTGTTCTTAGGGGAAAAATGCTAAATCCTCTTACAAAATCTTTTTACAAATTTTCTTACCTACTTAATTTTGGCAAGTGTCTCTCATCTTCCACTAAGCATTTACTTTTTGAAAGATAATTGACACTTGTCAAAATTAAGTGAATACGAGGATTTAATAGGAAGATTTAACACTACTCTTCTTAGGGTATTCAATAAACAAATCCATAAATAGAAATTTCTCATAGAAAACGTAGCATTTAATATTATATATAAATATATTTTCATTAATTATAATTTTTAATATTTCTATTTATGAGTTAATTATTCACTGTCTTAACAAAACCCTTATTATTATTAATTATTTTGTCTCTTTTTCATCTTTCATTACAAACAACTTATGTTCATATCTATGGTGACACATGCAGAAATACAGGCTTCATGTTAGAAGGCTCCCAAGTTCTTCAACTAACTCTGATATTCAAGCTAATAACAGCTTGTGGATGAACCAAGATCAAAGTGAAGATAACAAATCAATGGAAAATTCATCAAAATCTGTTTCTCCACAAGGTCCTCTCACACCTCTCCTCCTAGGTTGGTCAGCTAAAGGTGTTTCAAGCCATGGACAGAACAGTGTGGATGCAGAGGAAGAGCACTCAGATGGCCACAATAATCATAGCTTCTAAAATTTTGCAGATAAAATAATTTATATTTATAATTTATTATAAAATACATAAATGAAGAGCCAGAAATTTGACAACATAATAAGGATAATAGATCTAACTATAGAGCCATAGAAATGATCAAGTTTATAACTTTATGATATGATTATTTTTTTTTCCTCCGTTGAAGAGAGTTTGGTTGAGTTATAATCATTATAGATGTACTAAGCTAATTTTTATAAATTTCTATAGATAATATATCCATTTCTTCCCTGTGCTTTAATTTCTTATGTTGCGGTTGGCATTTGAATGTTGGATTTCATGTAAGTGTATAAATATTTTCTGAGGTTAGAACAACATAGATAAATCTTTTTTTACGTGGGAATGCTTTTTTTTTAGGAATCGAAACAAGAATCTCTTTATGATTTCAAACCTTGTGGATCCAGTACGCTTTCACGTTGGGTCAATCTCATTTAAATAACGTAAATCTATTTCAAGGCATATAAAAATAACTTATACACTTTGAGTTCACATTTAACCTATTTTTTTTTAAAAATCAAACACATACTGCAAGTGTAGAAATCCACCTTGAAAATATCGACTTTAGGTATTATAGTTAATATATAGAAAAGATTAAGGCATGATTGGTTTGTATTTATCAACTTTAGTATATTTTTTAACCACAAACAAAATTTTCCTTTTTTCTAACATTTTCAAATTTTTTTTCATAAATTTCAGAGAATAGAAAACTGAACAAAATTAAAAAATGAACAAAAAAGAAATACAAATACAAATCAAACAGAGCGTGTGCTAAAGATGCATAGTACATCTAATTTTCCTGAAAATATTCTCACACAAGAGTTTACGTTGAATGGAAATTGTTGAGTGATCTAAATATATGACTTTGTTCTTACCCCAAAAAAAAACTATGTGCATGATTTTGTGTTTAACCATAGTTGTGCAAGCCTTCTCAAGATTTACTCCATCTTATCCTTGGTATAAAGTACTATGTTAATATGATATGGTGGTTATTTTTAGGAAGAAATGATGTATTAATAGGAAGTAGGTAAATTGACTAAGTTAATTAGATACCAAAATACATTAAAGAATATGTGAGGGTACATCAAACTCTTAAGACATCTCACCAATAGTAAGGGCTAATCTCACCAACTGCAAGGGCTAATTTCACCATAATATCAGTAATTATATTTAAATTGCAAAAAATATGCATTATGTTAATATTATAAGGTGGTTTCTCCGGTGTTCCTTCAAAATAAGGAACAAATTTGTTCTTTCACGTGGCTCCATTTAAGCAATGACACTTGTTATAACTTATCCATGTCATTTAATTTAATATAACTTTATAATATTGCAATCTCATCCTCTCTTTTAATAACATTTACCCTTGGTATGAGCACAATATTTCTTAAAATTTCTTTATCTTTTTTCTTTTAACAAATTAAAATTCAACATTCACGACTAAATTAAAACTAAACGTAAGTGAACTTGTAAAAGTAATTGAAGAAGGGTAAAGAATAAGTATTAAAACATACTAATAGTGTATGACTACTTTAGATATTTCATCTGCAACACAATAATACTATCCGGACAAGTATTCATTAAAAATACATTATACACAATTTTAGTGCAATTTTTTATGGTTTTTTGGGTTTAGTATGTGATTTTTTATTTTTTATGTTGTTTCGATTTATTATATTTAAATTCTTCATGTCAATTTGATGTAAAATATGTGTTAGGTGTCCAAGTTTTGCTATAATGTTCATAGTTATTCTTAGTTTTTCTTGTTATTTCTTGATAGATATTTCTATGGTGTCTATGTATCATCTCTATGAAGATGACAACATGATCTCTTATCCAATCAAATAAAAAATTTGATGTAAGTCAATAAGAAATTCAATAAAGTTATATTCTCTATTAAATCATTTAGATTTGGTAGATATTAACTTGATTTTATTTTTTAATCTGACATTTAGTTTTTATTTATGTCTCCATTTTTTTAATCAAAATATCAAATACTTTTATTTTGGTTACATTATTAAAGGTATATTCGAGCTTTAATTAATTAAAAAATAAGTTTTTAGTAGTTGAAGGGTAAATAAATAAATGGGAAATATTATAATAAATAAAATAAGGCAAAAGTAGTATTTTGGTCCCTAAACTTTACATTAAATTTTAGTTTGCATCTCTTTTTTTTTTTTTGCTTATATTGACTTCTTTACTTATTTTTTCTTAGTGTTATTTCATTAAATAATTAATAAAATATCTAAAATAGCCACTAGATGTAAGAAAGAAGAAGGCAATGATAAAAAATATTTTTATGGGCATTTTTGTTAATTATTTATCAACAAAAATTAATAGAAAATAATTATATTGTATTGAAAATATAATTAGATTATGAAGAAAAAAATAAAAGGACCAAATTAAAATTGGAGATAAAGTTATAGGTCTAAAATATGATAATATTATTCTACAAATTTTCTCTTGTGAAAATTCATAAAATAACACAAAAAAAATATATTCACATATAAATTTTAATTTATAAATTTGACCTGAATAAAGCATATTTAAATAATATAATGTATTTAAATAATATTATTTTCATAAATAACTAGTACACGCATTATTACATTGTCATCCGTATGCTCAAGTATCATTTACGTTGTCATCGACTTGGTTAAGTTCCTGGATCACTTGTCGAACTAGTAAGTCACTGGTTAAACTGATTTAACCCGATATATGATAATATTTTATTGTTTATACTAATATTTACAAATGTAATATATATTTTACCATAAAATTTAATATACTAAAAAAATTGTATACTAATCATACATTAGTACTAATATTAATATTTATACAAAATTAAAATATATAAATAGTGATAAATTTAGATTGATATATAAAGTTATAAGTTAGATAACATTTTTTTAAAAAAATAAATGCAAATACATTAAAAAACTAAACTCATAAATATATTGTAATAAAGTTATCATATTTTTTTATGATAAATGCCCATAATAATATTTTTTATCGTTGTCGGCTTCTTTCTCATATCCAGCAACTATTTTAGACATTTTTATTAATTATTTAATGAAATAAAATGAAACAAAAATAAGTAAATGAGTCAATATAAAAAAAAAAGAGATCCAAACAAAAATTTAATGTAAAGTTTAGGGACCAAAATACCACTTTTGCCTTATTTTATTTTTTATAATATTTCTCATTAATTTATTTATCCTTCAACTAATGAAAACTCATTTTTTAATTAATTAAAGTTCAAATATACCTTTAATAATGTAACCAAAATCTAAGTATTTGATATTTTGATTAAAAAAATAGAGACATAAATAAAAACTAAATATTAGATTAAAAAATAAAATCAGGTTAATATCTACCAAATCTAAATGATTTGATAGAGAATATAACTTTATTGAATTTCTTATTCTCTCATATCAAATTTTTGATTTGATTAGACAAGAGATCATGTTGTCATCTTCATAGAAATGATACCATAGACACCATAGAAATATCTATCAAGAAATAGTAAGAACAATTAAGAATAACTATGAACATTATAACAAAAATTAGACACCTAACACATATTTAACATCAAATTGACATGAAGAATTTAAATATAATAACACCGAAAGAACATAAAAAATTACAAATCACATACTAAACCCAAAAAACCATCAACACTTGCGCTAAAATTGCGTATAATGCATTCCTAATGAATGCTTTTCTTTTATGATAGATAATATTATTGTGTTGCGGATGAAAACATCAAAAGTAGTCATACATTATTAGTATGTTTTAATACTTGTTCTTCACTCATCTTCAATTATTTTTTCATGTTCACTTGCGTTTAATTTTAATTTAGTCGTGAATGTTGCATTTTAATTTGTTAAAAGAAAAAAGATAAAGAAATTTTAAGAAATATTGTGCTTATACTAAGGGTAAATGTTATTAAAAGAAAGGGTTAGTTTGCAATATTATAAAGTTATATTATATTAGATGACATGGATAAATTATAACAAGTGTCACTACTTAAATTGAGCCACGTGGAGGAATAAATTTGTTCTTTATTTTGAAGGAACACCGGAGAAACCACCATATCATAATGATATGGTGGTTTTATTATAAGGCGTTGTATAAATCTCATAAAATTTTTATTGTCATGTTTTAATAGTATTTGTCTTTATTAAAAATATTTTGATTTTATTATATTAATTATTGAACATAATAATTAAGGGTAAAATTGATATATCACATAATTTTTTTGAGGAAATCTATGCGAGCAACTTTTTATAGTCACTTTGGAATATTAATGAATACATGTTTTCCACTTATGCCCTTATAATAAATACATGTTTTCCACTAAACATTTATGATTCACAATTTTTTCACTTTCGATTTTTTCGATTTTTGGTTTGTTTGATTTTCGGTTTGTTTGATTTTCGGTTCATTCGGTTCTCAATTTTTTTTTTGTTTGGTTACGTCGGTTTAATTAGATTTGTTTGGATTAGTTTTGAACACCCCTAATTTATTGTAGAGAGAGATAATGGACATTAGAATAAGTGAATTAATAAGTAGGATAAATTGCACTCACTACCTTTGAAGTTTGGCTAAATTGCACTCCACCATATTTCATTAACTATGCTTAGTTTCATTTCTCTGTCATTTTTTTACAATGGTTAATTGATTATTTTTTACATTAAAATGATTAGTTTTTAAGTTTGAATAAGTTTTTAATCCCAACAATTTTTATTTTTCATTTTAATCCCACTTAATACAAAACATTTATTTTTAGTTCTTAATAATGTTAAATTTTTTCATAACATTTTTAGGGGACCAAAAGAAAATCAAATAATAGGATTAAAGTTAAAAAATTTAAATTTTTTTATTGAAAATTAAAATTAAAAAAATCAAGGGACTAAAAATAAAATTTTTGAATTAATTTTGCTAAAAATTAAAAAAGAAAATTATAGGTGAATCACCATTTAGTTAATTTTAAACATTTATTTTTAATCCATATAAAATTTCATTTCATGATAAATATATAATTTTTTAATCCTTGTAATTACTAATTTTTATATTTGGTCCCTTTTTTTCTTACTTTAATCCTGTTATTTGATTTAATTTTCTTTTGGTCCCTAAAAACATGTGATGCAAAAATTTAACATTATTAGAGAGTAAAAATAAAAGTTTTGAATTAAGTTGTATTAAAAGGAAAAATAAAAATTGTTGGGACTAAAAGTTTATTTAAACTTAAAAACTAACCATTTAATGTACCCAAAAAATTAATTAAGAAGTAAATTAATTAAAAAAATTTTTTTTTAGTCCCTTGAATTTTTTTTAATTTTAGTTTTCAATAAAAATTTTAAACTTTTTAACTTTAATCCTATTACTTCGTTTTCTTTTGGTCCCCTAAAAAATGCGATAAAAAAATTAACAATATTAAGAAATAAAAATAAAATTTTTGAGTTAAAGTAGATTAAAATAAAAAACAAAAATTGTTGGGACTAAAAACGTATTCAAACCTAAAAACTAGCCATTTTAATGTAGAAAATAATCAATTAACCTTTGTAAAAAAAAAATGAAACTAACCATAGTTAATAAAATAGGGTGGAGTGCAATTTAACCAAACCTCAAGGATGATGAGTACAATTTACCCTAATGGTTATTTAAGATATCTTAGGTATCCTATCATTAAATGTGATAAAAGTGATTAACTTTTGTCTACCCAAAAAAACATAAAAGAATGCTAAATTTTGCTTATAATAAAATAGAAGAAGTATTTGATTTGACTTTTGACCACCCAAACCATGGTTTGACTTTGGCTAAACTTGATTTATTCAGTTTAGAGTAGAATTGATTTTTCATACAAAATTTAGGTTGTGAGAAATAAAATAATACTCCCTTTGTTTTTATTTATCTATCAATTTAAGGTAAAACATACTTATTAAGAAATACAATTATTATTCTGGTTTTTATTAAAATAATTTTTAAATTCTTGATATTATCCTTGATCATGGAGCATTAATTAATATCTAATTAAATATAAGGGTAAAATAGGTAAAAAAATTAATACTACTTTAAAAACATAAATAAACAGATAAATAGGAAAAATTTCTCCATCTAAATAAATAGAAAATAACAGAGGGAGTAGATAGAGAACAAAACACACACACTACTTAAGACCTAAGTGAGTAGTAGTACTAAACACATTCACTTTCTAAAAGAAATATTTGGTTTTATATATAGGTCAGCAACTAACACATTAATTACCAATTTTCATCCACGCCTTTAGTACAATTTTCAATAACTAATGGAGGAGTGAGACATATACTGAAACAAGAAAGAGAATGTGATGGTTAATCGATTGTTTGACTTTAAGCATTTATTAAAGAATTTAAATTAGGGACATAGTTGAAAAAAGTTATTTTCACTGGTCTTAAATATAAATCACTTTAATTGAATCACTGGAACTAAGGAATGAAAGTTAACTCATTAAATTTGTCTAAAATTTTTTCAACTATACCCCTAAATAAATGTGTTAATAGATGTTTCAATTCAATTAATAATTTTTTCTCTCTCTTATCCCACTATCTTTCTCTCTTCATTATTAATTGAATCTTTGAAGATTGCAGAAGGGAAAGAAATTGAAATTCTGCATAATAATTTAGTTGGTGACCTATATTTAGGACTAAAGAATTCTTTTAGAAGGTGACTTATATTTAGAAACGGAGAAATTACATTTTTAGACAAATTTAATGACTTAACTACTATTTTTTAATTTTAATAATTCGGTTAAAATTGATTTATATATAAAACTCATGGGAGTAATTTCGGATTTGTTATTAAACACAATTTTACCGGTCTTTATGCCTTTGCTTCGCTAATCATAAAGTGTTAAATCTATCTGCCATCTATGATGGAATCAGAATATTGACAAAATTTGTTCCACAATCTTATCTAGGAAAAGATTTATTTCCAGTCCTTCTATACATCCATTCAAATGGCGACATTTGGGGGTGACAAAATGAGTTTGGCTCACTAGCCCGCCTTAAATTAATGGGACGAGTTGTATATTAGAACTTGTCACTCCATTTAGCCCGTCAACCTGCATGGGCCAATTGTGGGCCTAGGCGGGCAAGTCTGCCGGCCCGTTTTTTTTTTCTTTTAAAAACTTATCTTTTTATTTATATAGAGAGAGGTTAAAAATCTCAAAATAAAATAAATACAATTCAAAATTACATTTTTTTTTTATGAAAACTTTGTTTTTATATAAAATATAGTTTTTATTTTTGGCGTGCTAAACGAGATAGCCTGCGGCTTGCCAGTCCAATAAAATAACGGGTCGGACTGGAAAAATAGGGATATAAATGATATCATCAAGAAAGAGTTTATCATTGAACTTTATATGTCCACACTGTGAAGCAATAGAGTAACCTCCATTAGGTAACTTGATTTTAGTGGGAGGTATATGGTAAGAGTTAACAAAGAAAGCCAAATTATTACAAATGTTATCCGTAGCACCACTATCAACAATCCAAAACAAACTAGAAATGAGGAATTACCCTTGGATGAGTGTGTGTCGTTGCATCATAGGTCACTTGGTTAACAGAGTGTTCTTGTGGTTTAAGTTTTTTAAGCTTGCCAATCAGCAGATCATAGTCCTCTTTACTAATATTGAGTGATTGTGTGTGAGAGGGATAAGAATTAGAAACATGTGGTTGCTGGACAGAAGCATGGTTAACAGAGGTAGAAGGGCCCTTGTTCTTGAATTTAAAATTTGCAAGAAATCCATTTTTGAAAAAGCAATTCTCGATAGTATGATTTTGCTTACCACAGAATGTACACTGCTTACCATTACCCAATAGGGATGCAGGGTTCTGACCAAGATTAGAGTTAGGGTTTGGTGTCTTTGTTTTACCCTTATGTTGTTGATTGGCGGGGTTATTATGCTTCCACGCAGTAGCAACAGAAGACTGAATGGCGGACAAAGCTTTGACGTCAAGAAACTGACTAGACATGGTTTGGCGTTCCTGTTGTTGAATTAGCGCAAAAGCCTTGGCAATTGGTGGGAGGGGATCCATCGAGAGAATCTGTTGGCGAACTATGTTGTAAGGGTCGTTTAAACCCTTGAGAAGGCAGATGATGTGTTTAGAGTTGCGCTGACGACAAATATTTTCTACAATAGAACAAGAACCAGAACAAGCAGGTGAAATCAGAGGACGAAGAGCCTCTAACTCCTCGCACAAAATTTTCAAATGAGTAAAATAGGACGTCAAATCACGATTCCCCTACTTAATCGAATGATCAGCTTGTAGTAAATTAGATAGGCGAAATTAATCTCCCTTTGAGAATCTGTCATGAAGATCTTGCCAAAGATCTTTGGCAGAATCAAAATAGGCGATACTCTGTCCAATATGAGGGCTCACGGATTTCGTGATCCACAGTATAACCATGGTATTGCATTTCATCCACGCTGTGTGTAATGGATCATCACGACCAGGATCCGAAATGGAATTGTCAACGAAACCAAACTTATTTTTGCAGATAAGGGCACAAGACATGTTCCATCGCCAAATCTGGTAGTTGATGTTGCCTTTAAGAATTGGGGTTGCGACGACAAAAGAGGGATTGTCGCCGGGATGTAAGAAGAAAGGGGAAGAGGGGTCGAGAGCTTCATTAGCCTTGAGGCCAGAAGAGGATGTGTGTTGTAGGTCCGCCATGAAGAGGAAAAATCACGACATAAAGGAAAGGAAAGGGTGGTGTATATTGTGAAACACCCTAGCATCGCGGCGCGCAAGGAATGAAAAAGAAAAGGAAACCCTAGCAAACCATCAGTGGCTCGCTGATACCATAAAGAATTTGTGAAAAGTAAAGAATTATTGTTTATTCAATGATATTGAATGGTATAGAGTAGCGTATATAAAATAAAAAATGAAATGTACTTTTATGAGCCTATAAAACAGAAACGCGTAAAAAAGCTAAGGGGCTGTTTGGTTTGCATTTTCATTTCTTGTTTTCATTTTCTGTTCTTTGAAATTTTACAAAAGAAAAACTGAAAATGTGGAAAACAGAAATGTTCTGTTTTCAGCATTTTCAGTTTTTCCTTAGTAAAATTTCGAAAAACAGAAAACAGACTGAAAACAAGAAATGAAAACAAAAAATGAAAATGGAAATCAAGCAGCCCCTAAATGGGCCTAAAACAAAATACCAGGGAAGCCCAAAGACTAAATACAAAAAAAGGCCTAATCATAATTTATGTTGTTGTTCAATATACACACTTCTTTTTTCTTATCACATGCATGATTTTCATAGGAGGCGGCTCAATAGTTGAGGTCTAAAGAAAATTTGAAAAGAAAATCAATAGAAATATAAAACATCACCTCATGGCTACTAATACTACTCAAAATTGAGAAAGAAGAAAGGAATTACTTTTTACTTTTATTTCTATTCTTAAAGAATAAAGATATTATTATTTATTGAGAAAAAATAATTAAGTAAATATCTTTTTTAATACAAATAAAAAATTTAAGGGGCACTTAAAGTATTTTAAATTTTAAGAATAAAAATAATATGTATAAAATCTACTTAAAAATATTTTAGATATATTTTTTTTAAAGTGATTTTTAAGACTATATTAATAAGAAAATGAGAATCTAATAAAATTCTTGTTTGAGTTGTTTGGACTTAAAGCTTATTATCAATTTATCATCACTTTAGCTAGATCTTATTTAGATTGATATAAAGTGTCAGAATTTTTCCGACAGCATATCAATTGTCATTTGTTGATTATAGTTTTAATTTTTACATAGTAATAAATATTAGTCTATAATCGCTTTTTATACAGTAGTAATAATCCAACTTTAGTGGTCTTCTTTTATCATGTTATTTAAAAAAAAAAAAAAATCTCTTGCAAATTAAACGTGAATAAGTTCATTATTCACCATATGTTTATCTTTTTCTTCTCTTTCTTACTTTTTCTTTATAAAATATCTATGGATTTCTATGAGGTTGAGAGGCACAAGCTGCTCAATAAGGCTCTCCTTCACGTGTAAGAATAATTTCAGTTATATATTCTTTCCGATAAGCATCTATATCCAAGAGTATTTGTTTCGAGAAAAAACATTATACCTTTAATTATGATATAATATAATAGACAGATAATGATAATTTGCATAATTAATTTGGTTCATTAATTTTTGTTGGATTGGATATCTGGTTCATTAATTATTTCACTGGTTTTTTTTTTTTTTATCCCAGAAGAAGAGAATTTATATATTGAAGATTTTTTTAACCCTGCAATATATTTGTACAGATTAAGAAACTAAAGGTAAAAAAATTATTATTGAAAAAAGATAAAAGTTTAATGTGATTATATTTGATATATAATTATTTTTTTTCCTGTTTTTAGTTTATTAACTTATGCAATATTACACATATTCAAAAAACTCATTTATTGAATAAGAGTATTGAGGGTGTGTTTGGATTAGTTAAAAAAGTTAAATTATTTCGAGAATTCATTATATGTATAACCAATTATTGTTATAATCGATTATAACATAATCAACTTTTATTTGAGTATGTTGTTGAAAAATCATTTATGTTTGAATAATATAAAAATTGTTTTTTACAATATAAATTTGGAACTTGGAACGTAGAAAAATTAAGTAGATTTAAGCTAAAGCATTTTTTTAACAAACTCTAAATTTTTGCTTATTTAAAAAAAAAACTATTTTTAATTATAAGAAAAAAATAAAAAAATTTAATCAATTTACCATTTTTTTTCCAAACAAGGCATTGATCCGCCTCCAACAGCTTTTGAAAATAGTTTTCAAATATGCTCTGTGTACAAAAGATACAAAGTAAAAAAAAAAAAAACATAAATAACCAACAAAATACAATCACGAACTTCAAAGCCTCTAGTCAATGGTTGGCACTAATGCCACCACACATATCTCAAAATGCACTTCACATCAATGCTTTTTTCTCCCTAAAATTAACCTTCAACCGGATTCTTAAAACCAGATTAAACCGAATATACAAATCTAGTAAGCAACAAAACACAACACCACACACACAAAAACAAATTTCAGAATCTGGTTGCCTCATACTTCCAATTCCTCTCTCTCTTTGTATTCTCTCTCTAGAGTCACGATCTCTCTAAGTTTTGAGCGTTTTTTGGCAAAATACCACCATAGATCTGACAAAAAGAGTCAAGTGGCCTTCACTCTTCAATTTGAGGTAAGTTTACGTGTTTTTGCGTTGAATTTTAGGATAATTTCAACTAGGTTCTGAAATTTTTAGAAAAAACCTTGACCGGATATAGGAATCCAATGGAACCAGTTATAGGAATCCGGTTACAACCAAATTTAAAACTCTGCTTAGTATATAACTCTAATAAATGATTATAACATAGAATATTTAAGAAATGTGGAAACTAGTGTTAGGAATCCGGTTGGGATTAATATTTTTTGTATTATAATTTGGCTTTTTTATTAAATTTTAAATGGGATTATTGTAAATTTATTTTTATGAAGGTTAATGACATTGTTTGGATTATTTGTGATTATTGTGAATTTGCTTTTGTTATTGTAAATTTGTTTTATTATTATTATTTGTGCAGGTTAGAGATGGTGAACTCTGATCATACCATTGTTTTTGCACATGCTAAACGAGGTTGCAGTGCTGAAAGACAAACTGAGCTGCATAGACGGGGTTGGTGTGGTGATCGTGGTGCTCAACCACATGTTGGTCCTCCTATTGAGGCACTTGCTGATGTTATGATGGAGGCATATGTCCTTGTTACCCCTCCACAACAGCCGCATGCTGGAGTTCCTTCTCTGACTACATATCCCAGTGGTTTGGCTGAGTTGTCACTATTGTCATCCTACCATTTGCACGAGGCTGCTTTCGTTTGGAAAAAGAAGGTTACCTTTTTTTATTATTTGTAGTATTCAGAAGAATAGGAAACCTTAAATATGATGGTGATTCTTAGTAGGTGTCATTTACTATGCACAATATAAATGTGGAGAAATTTATGTGGCACAAATCCATCCATTGATTTAAAGTGTGGTGTTGACTTTTTTATTTTTTAAACAATAAATCAATGATTATTAAAGGAGTTGTATACTAATACATAAGTTTTTATTTGTGTACCATAAATGAAACCTTCTTAGTAGTGTTCTTTTTTCTTTTTAGGGTAAGTATATGGAGACGAGGGTGGTTAGCTATGGTAGTAAGATGATTGAGTATCTCCCTCTTGGTGAGCATATCCACTCAATTTTGGAGGGGTCTGAACCAACCACATTGTTATTTTACCTCTACTCAACCCTTGATAAGGGCATTATCAGTGCATTTTTCAAGAGATGACACCATGAGACATCTTCTTTTCATTTGTCGATGGGGAAGATGACCATCACATTGGATGACATTACTCCTCTCACCCACATAAAGATTATTGATAGGGAGTTCCACACGCCTCCACCGGTGACGAGTTCCATGATGCTTGATATGTTGGTTCATTACTTGGGAATGTCTCGGGCGGATGCTCAACAGGAGGTAGAGACCTAGAAGTATCCTAAGATTTCATTTAATATGCTAAAGATTATTTGAGTCTCAACAAGTCATAAAGGACTTAAAGAACAGAGTCATTGTCATTAAGCATTACTAAATGGCATATTTGGTGCTAGTGTTAGGGTGGTTGGTTATTCCTGACAAGAGCTAGGTTGTTGTACCAATGTCACACCTAACTTAACTAGATTCATTTTGGTATTTTATGTTATATTTTTTTGGATCAATTTAGTCTTTTTGTTTATTTTAATTTTCTTTAATCTCTTTTGTTGTATTTTTTTGAATCATTTTGATTTATTATATAGTATTTTTTATCAATTTAGTCGTTATTTTTTTTATCAATATCAAGAGAAAAAACAATATTATTTTGACCTGTGATTACTTAATTAAAGAAAATGATCAAATTAGCCCAACAAATTTAGAGACTAACTTAAATTAAAATAAACATAAAAAACTGAATTAAAATTTGGTTAGCCTTTTTTTTTTCCCACAAAATTACATTTTCTCAAACTTCTAGCCCTTATTGCGCCACCACGACGCTACGTCGACGAACCTCTACTCTGCCACCAGTCCACCATCGCCGTCCGCGCCTGAGTTCACTTCTCTATCGTGCTTGCTGTTCGTCGGGGTTCTGCGTCTCCCTCTTCAGTCATCGACGTCTTCTCTGTCATCTCTGGAGCGCCGGCCGCCAGCCACTCCGATCCGCCACCGTTGCCGTCCGTGCCAGAAACTTCTCCGTCGTGCTTGCTGTTCGCTGCCGTTCTACTTCTTCTTCGTTGCGTCTGCAAGGTCGTCTCCGTCCTCCGTGTCGCGCTCTGCGTGACCTTTAGTTCTCTTCTCCCTCGCAGCTCGCACTGTACTGTGTTGTCTCTGTTCTACTTCACTCTCTGGCTACTTTCAAAGTGTTGCAAAATTTTCAGAATTGTTGTTTTCGTATTGCAAACCCGAGTACCAACCCAAACTAGTTCGGGGCTGGTTCGGGTCGGGTTGATTCGGATTTAAAAACTGTTAACCTCAACATCGGTAATTAACCCTTTGCCGCCAAAAACCAACGTAACCTAAGGTGCATTTTTCTCACTTTTTCTTTGCTAAAATTCCTGCTCTGAACCTAATTAATTCGATTATGCTATTCTGTGACTGACAGGAAGCGAAAATGAAAGAAATCGTGACTATTCAAGTCGGTGATTTTGCCAACTTCGTTGGCTCACACTTCTGGAACTTTCAGGTGTCGATGCTGAATCATTACTCATCTATGTTTACTCTTTATCTTTTTAATTAAATTCAGAAATTTGTTCACTTCGCTTTCAGTTTCTTACTTTCTTTTCTTATCTATTTCTGATTTTCTGATTGCTCTAAACCCTCGTTCCTTTTTCCCCCTTGACTGTTGAAGTTGATTGTATTTGACTGTTGAGAGTGTTCATCATGTAGTATTTCGTTTGTGTTCATTTGAAAGGATGAGTTGCTTGGGTTGGCTGGGGACCCTCATGCAGATTCGGTCTTCAGAAATCAGGATCTTAACATGGATGTGCTTTATCGTACTGGTGAGACACAACAGGTGCAATTTTCTCTAGTTCAACTAGCATTCGAGATTTTTTTTAAAAATTATTAAAAATTGATCTTGTATGTGACTAGATTACTAGAATTATGTTAGATGATGCGCATCTTATAGAAACAATTATACCTCCCGATAAGTTGTTTTAAGTTTATTTCATAAATTTCATAGAGAAACTTATTAAACTAAGGTATTTTTTAGCTTTTTCAAGTAAGTTTTATAATTTTATCTATAAATGAGTTTTAATTTGCTAAACGCTTATTTTGTAAGTGCTTATTTAAGCTCTTATCCAAACACACTGTTAGTAGAAGATTGAATTTTTGTAGTTCTTATAGTATTCAAGGAAATTTTTTCTTTTTATTATTAATTATTAAAATTTGATCTCTTATGTGATTAGATCTATGTTAGTAGAAGATTGAATGAGATATTCTATTTGGAGTTTTGGACTTTCTGGTTGCTGTGCTCTGTGCCGCGCTATCTAGTATCCGTATTCTATGTACCATTTCTGGAATACGTTTTGCACTGGTGTAAACATTAAAATATCAGTTTATTCTGCTGTGTTACTATTAACTGATACTTTAATGTCTAATTGGCATATTTCTAGTGGTGGCAGAGGAAAATGAGGACGGATGATTTGAATATGTAGAGATTACAAACATTAGATATTATTCTTATGCTAACATCATTTTTGCTGAAATGTGCAGGGTATCCTTACATATACTCCTCGCCTAGTTTCAATAAACTTGAGAGGTATTTAATTTATATAATTCAGTTATTGAATAAACATATAGTCTTCTTTCCTTCTTGCCGTATTCATAGTATCTATTTGTTGGCATTGCTGTTCATTGTGTTGATTCTACTATGTGGTCAAGAATGATTCATGATTGGCCTTTCATTCAACTGAATTCTTAAAAACAGTACTGATAAAAAAAAATTGTACTGATATGTACTAGGAGAAATTATAATTGGTGTAAACTAGAAAGGATATTAGTAATTGTTTAGATAGTGACACCAATCAACCAAAGCCCCATCCCCCTTTTTGAAGAGAGTAATCAGGTGAGCATGTTAAGTTACTAGGAAAATCATAAACAATATAAAACAAGATTACTCACACTATAACATAATTGGAGCATATTTCGTTCTCGGGAATCTGAGGAAGAGCAAGAGATTGATCATAAAATTTGGAAGCATGATACAGTGTTAAAAGTGGGAGACTTATTTTCTTATTGTGAATGAAAGTTAACAATACTTTATGACCATATTATTCGTAATATTTACTGTGGAAGAGTTTAAAAAGTTTCGATTAACAATATAAAATACACAATGTACAGATTTTGTTACTAAATGGTACATATTTGAGATTGTTGAATTTTCATTGAGGACAATTCTAGCTGTTATTTTCAAGGTGATTCCAACATCTTGAAAGTTTCTATGCAACGTGCTAGCCTTTTTTTCCCTTCAGTAGCTGAAGAAAGCAAACTTATTTGATATTTCCTTCATGGATACAGTTTTTATCTCAAGCAACATCACTGCTACTTCCATTTGCTCTATGTTAATTTTGTCTTTTGTTGTTCTTATGATGATAGATTGTCTAAATATGACAATAGTTTAGCGTAAGATTAATTGTACAATTTCTTGTCCTGTTGGTCTCATGATGATTGAATGTCTCAATGTAAACTTATTTTAGCATAAGATTAGCTGTACTATTTCTTGTCATTTTTTCCCCTTGGTGTTAACATCATTCCATTCCCATCCTCCTTGCAATCTATTCTTAGGATTTTATTAACCTTTTCAGGATCCCTTGGATCTATGAGTTCACGTGGTACATTGTATAAGGAAGTTGCTCCCACAGCATCAGATGTTGTCACCTGGTGAGAGCTTTTACCTATGCTTTTATGATTATGGTTCAATGATAAATAAGAATGAATATAAGGAAACATGTAAAAGATTAAAGAAGGATCTTCGACTTGGATATTGTAGGGAATGCTGCTTTCCCTTTCGTGAATCTTTTGTCTGAGTTATTAGTATTTAGTACAAAGGAAGTGGATTCATTGTTTTTCTTTTGTATGGAGACATTAGAAATACCTTAAAAAGTAAGGGAGAGGGCAGGTATTTACTACAGAAGCACACTAGAAACTCAGATTTGAAAGTATGCATAACAAATAAAAATGGTAAATTTCTACAAGTATCTAACTTGCCAGCATTCATATGTCCTGTTTACTTGTATCTCTTATTGTTTGTGTTAATTGTGTACTTTACGCCTTCTGGCATATTGAAATATTTGAAACTGTTTTACCTGCCCTTTTTTTGTAGATGAAACTTGCTTTGTCAGTTATATCTGTCATGATCCCATGGTTTGGCTTTATGTTTGAGTGCGCTGAATGGTCATAGATTATTATACAGGACTGGTAGAGCTTCCACTCAAGCCTCTGAGCCTCACAAAAAGAATTTGTTTCTACAAAGACTCTATGAAGAAGAGGAGAATGTGAATATGGTAAATGATATCAGTGGTTCTAATAGTGGTTCTCAGAGTGAGTATCACGACACGGATATAGTTGAATCTCTAGAAAATGGTGTACAGTTCTGGACAGACTACTCAAAAGTACATTATCATCCCCAGAGTTTATATGAATTAAACGGAGTTTGGACTGATGTTAATGAATTTGACAATTATGGAATTGGAAGGGATTCATTTGCTTGGACTTCCCATGGGGAAGAAATTAGTGATAGACTTAGATTTTTTGTTGAAGAGTGTGACCACATACAGGTAACTACTTTTCTTTTTCAATCTGTATTTGGGTTTGGGGATACCTTTTGTGTATCTTCAAATTTAATCCTTTTAGTGAAACAATGAATGAAGCAATATCTTGCGGCAATATCTTTCTTTTAGTTTTCATTTTCTATAAGGTCCTTTTTTTTTTTAATGAGAGAGCATTGCTTATGCCTTGAACATGGGAAAAGCTTATATTTAATGAACCAAAATTACTCATTTCAAGGCATATTTGTCTCCGGTGAGCTCAATATTTCATCAACTTTGGAATAGAACCTGTAGACAGAAGCACAATAATTGTTATTCTCTAAAAGTTATGCTAACCTGACAATATGGTCTACAATTCACAAAGCTACTTTATGAGTAAATATCCAAAGCAAAATGGATATCTTGCTTTCTCTTGTTCTGCTTTATAAATTTGGTGTGAGATTTAAATATTGATGGTATTATTGGTAAAAATACAAACATATATTTGTTTGATCTGCTAGCTATGCCCTTTGTGAATTATCAATTTTATTTTAAAAACAATATGATTTGGTTTCATGTGCGTTGAATTCAATTTTGGCAGGGATTTCAATTTGTAGTTGACGACTCTGGAGGTTTCTCTGCTGTCGCTGCCGAATTTTTAGAAAATATTGCAGATGAATACACCAATATCCCAGTCTTGCTTTATACTGTCCAAAGTTCTGGTTCACGTACCAATCTTCATAGCAGGAAGCGTACTGTATTAGAAGATCTTCATGATGCTGTATCGTTTTCAAGACTATCATCCTACTGCAAACTTATTGTGCCAGTTGGTCTGCCCTCCTTGAGTACAAGTAATAATATTTATAATGTAGAATTTATTATATTAGATAGCACAGATGTCACAAAACCTTCTATTGATACTAGGTAGCAAGTACCGATGTTTAACTGCTGATAGTTTACTAATTTAAATGGTTACATCATAGATGTCAGGCCTTGAATTGTGTTGTATATTGTTCTTGTAGTGATTGAATATCCCTTACTGATGTCAAATGTGTTGGTGTTGGCTGGCTGATGCAAAATTTTAAATTCCAATACTCTCATTCCATTTTACTGAACCTTCTTTAGATGTCTTCATAATCATAATTTACTAATTTTTATTTTCCATCTAATTTCATAGGCAAAGCCTCCAGATTCCTCCAAATTGAAGATGAGAAGCATTACCACTCAAGTGCAGTTTATGCTGCTGCACTACACTCCATTAGTCTTCCTTTCCGAATGGTTCCAGTTGGGCCTAGTACAGATACATGTTCGGTTTCAGGGGCTGTTGATATTCATGGTGTCATACAAATGTTATCAGGGCAAGGAAGACAAAATATGGTGTCAGTTCTGGATGTTGCCATGCCAGCACCTGGTTTAACTGGTACGGTTTATAATTTTTTTAGTTAATCTTGATAAGAAATGTATTTGATTGGTCTTATTCTTGAAATTCAGGGGGACAGAATGAGTTGTCTTTATTAGAGAATTTGCATCCATTAACCCCGCAAGTAGCAGAGGAAGTTGAAGACGTGCAGGCAATTGAACACGTAACAGTTCATGGAGCTCTTTCATCAGGTATTTGCTAGAGATTTATTAATTAATATTTTTTCTTCTATGCTTTTCTTGTGTTAGTGTTGTAAACTTAAACATTTTTCTGCATGTTAATGCTTTTTGGCCATATCTATTTAGCATATTGTTTTAATTTTTTTATATACTTCATTTCATTGATCTCAACACAACTTTACCACTTAGTTAGGCTTTTATTCAAAACACAGATTTTAGGAATAAGAATATCTATCCCATCAGTCTGCCAATCATTTGATGCTGCAAACCAACATTTTAAGATTTTTATTTATTTATTTATTTATTTTTAATTAACACCATTGATGTCATCTATCTTCTGATTCTGATTGAACTAAAGGACAAATTATTCTGTAGTTTTCTGCTTTTATATAGTGTAACACGTGATATTTGATCCCCTATGTTTGCATTTATATGAATGCACTGGTGGTGTCCTGGACAATGATTCAGGTATTTTTGTATTCATTTTCCCGGTAATGAAGTTGTCTCCTAGTTAAATTATCATAGATCTATCAATTTGTGAAGATCTTAAATGTTTATCAAACTTTGATACAACATATTTATTTATTTAAACAGATAAGCCTGCTTGTAGTTTGAAGAAGTTAAAAAAGAAAAATTTCTATGTATTCCAACCCCTCCAAACTTTGGTACAACATAATTGTTTATTTAAACAAATAAGCCTGTTTGTAGTTTGAAGAATTTAAAAACTAAAATTTTCTATATATTCCACCCCCTCCGAATTCATTTTAAGTCGGTTCTGGACACCCTTGTCAGGGTTATGTTGGTAAAAGGTAAGTGAGATCACTATGTCACGTGCTTTTCGTCGTTTTAGTTTTACATACAACATCATTTGGAGATAGCAGATTCTCACCGCAAATGTTTATAATGATTACAGTTTTGATCTACTTGAATATGGTGCTAACTCATGCAAATTTGATGTAGATTAGCTTGAATGTGTAAAATGGTCTACTGGAATTATCCGCATGATTCTGTTTATTTATTTATTGTGTTCTGTTGCTGCTCCAAGTTCTTTCCATTGCATTATTCTATATTACTTAACCGCTATTGTTTTATTCAATAGAAGGTTGTCGCGCTTCGGTTTTGGAGGTAAAGGATACAATTGATGCTGCTTTTCAATGTGTCAATACAAGGCCAAGGTTCTGCCATCTATCTGTTGCACTTTGTCCCCTGCCTATTCCTTTGCCTTTTCCGTCAATCTTTGCGAGCCACGTTGGCCAGCACGGTGAATTGATGGCCGGTCAAATGAATAACTCTTCACAGAAAGGATCCCTTGACGTCCATTCCATTCCCATGGCTGCAAGATTACGTTCCAGCAGTGCTGTCTTACCGCTTTTGGAGCGTAAGTTGCGAAATCTTCACCGATTTGGAATTGAGCGAGGGGCAGCTGGGGCAGAATTGCTCAGGAGTTGGGGCTTTGGAAAGGAAGAACTGGACGAAATGGAAGAGATGATGTCTAAAATGGTCGCGACACTGAGTCCTCCTCAGTTTTCATCCGATTCAGATTAGAATGCATACTGACAGATAGTAACAAATTTGAACTTGTGGTGGCTGTACATGCCTTCTGCACTGATTTTCAAGGCTTTTCGGTAGTCAACTCCCCAAACCCACACAGTTAACTTGGGTTTGCGTTAGAAGGAGCGATTCTAAAGATACGAATTTCAAGAAATGCTATCAGAAATGAAATCAGTGATTTTGTTTATTGTAATTTGTGTGCCATGCTGAGCTTTGGGAACATTCATCACATAATTAATTATTGGAAACTGATTCTGGGGTGGCTTTCAACATTTTGAATCTGGTTGTGACTCTGATCATCAGTGCTTTCCTCTTTACAAATACATTATACTCTGAAAGCTTCTTAAGTTGCGGCCATCCGCCATCGTAAGGTGATCTTCCGCAATGTGTGACATGTTATTTCCCTTGTAATTTGATAATGGATTATTGTTACAGAAATGTTCACCCAGTTTTGCAGTAACAACATTTAACTACTTTATCATGTACAATAGGTATTTTTTTGGGCTCTTTTGGAGTTTTAGTCACCCAGGTTTTTTTTTATTATTATTATTTTTTTCCTACCTATTGGGATTACACTTTTCTTATTTGTTATAATTATCTTTAATAGTTTTTCTGGTAGAAAACAGTTGAATGCTTGAAGTTAATGAACTTCCTTGTGGTCTAGGAATTTGATAGACTGAGATGCAAGGGTACCAAGCAAAGGAAACAGCAAAAGTTTTTTTTTTTTTTTGGACAGCAAAAGGATCCTTTTTATGGTGAGTATTTTTGGCACCACACATTATCAACATGTTTGTACTATACAATTCTTAAAACCCGTTAAAATAAGAAATTGCTCAAATTTTGAGAATCTGTCAAAATGTGTAGTGGCTTAAAAAATTCGTGTGGTACCAAAAAATGTAAGTGCTGGCTGGCCCATTCTTACAGTTTAAAGCCCTCAAATTTATGTGGGCAAAGGGGAGCCCATTTGAGGATGAGCGCACCATCTTGATTATGAATGCTATGATTAGCACCATTTTGATTGGGAATGAGACTATTTTATTTCGGATATTTGGAATTGTGTTTTCGGATGGTGTTGTCTGTAAAATAAGAGTTTTTTTTTTCTTCTATTTTCATTATTTTACGGATGATAATGTTCAGAAATACCATTTCGGAAGTTAATATCTAGGAAAAAAGGTGGTTTCGTTTTCATGATGTGAATCTCAATGTCCTTAAATTATTACCAATGGCAATTTTTTTGGATGGATAAAAGGGCATCTTTAATTGACAAAAAAACAAAAAGCATCTTTTGCATTGAAAACATATCTATATGTATGTCTAATCTAATACCGATAAATTTATCATATACTATCAAATACTGCAATGCCTTTGTTTCCACTTTTCATATTAATCATAAAACTTTATTTTGGGCAGAAATACTAAAACTTGTTCTAAAACATGAAAGGCTTTGAGTTTCTCTCTGCCTATATATATGTAAAAAAATGAGATAAATAGTATCATTCATTTCTTTTGTTGGTTTGTTCGGCTTCCAAATTTATGTATGATTGGTTCAAGGATAAATAATAAGCTAAAAAAATGTTGTTGTCAGACTTTATGGATCATATTAATGTCTTTTATAACCTTGTCATGTAAATTCATAGATTTATTTTTGGTTAAAATTAAAGTATGAAAACTGAAGATTCCAAATACACCAAACCATTGGACGAGAGGTGTCTATTCTCAATCTGAGCCTCTGACCCTTGTGGGGCTATATCATAGTCTATATGTTATTAGGATTCTTTTTCTTATAAATTATAAGGAATTTCATCATCCTTTATTATTATTTTTTTCACTTCAATCCAATCCTTTCAATCCCTTTGACTATTCAAATAAGACAATACATAATTCATGATACATCGATTATAAATTATAAGATCTTGTACTTTTTTTTTTTCCTGTATGCTATCCATTATCTATCTCCCAATTATTTGCCATCAAATTTCTCCTGGCAACGACCAAAAAATGATAACTAGTGAATATAATGTTCGAGGCACAACCCTAGCTGTAAGATGGGGCAAGTTGTAACTTCATGCATGCACCATGAAAATATTTTCAACCAATTAGTTATTGCATTATTGTCTTATAGTTTTCTTTTATGAGAATTTAGAATTTATTTAAACGTGAGTACAAAAGGGTACTCAAATTAAAACTTGTTTACAAAGGGGAACATTGCAATGAAGATAAACACTCAATAGGTAATTGAATACTTGAATATTACTGAATACTAATACTAAAATATTTATATTGAAAATTTACTCATGAAGTCAAAATCATATAAGTAAAAATCTATATATAAATATAGGGAAATACTAAGGGGCGTTTGTTTCAGGTTGTGTATTTATATTCTTTGGAATGTTAGTTTGTGAATCTAGATTTTTATGTTTGGTATAATTTGATATAAAAGATATTGCCCGGTAAAATAGTTTCTTTGGAATCTAGATTCTCACCTTTCATCACTTTTATTCCCATCAAGAAAGGTAGGTATCAATAATTTCCATGACATGAGATTAGAAATTGAGAGTAAAATTCTAAAATAATCCCTATTTATTGGCGCCAATATGTGACACAAGTTTCTCTAAAATTCTATTTTTTAAATTTGTGATTCAATTAATTTTATTTTTTTTTAGTATGTTAATATATTTTTAATGAGTAAATTTTTAATATATTAATATAATTTAAAAACATAAATATATTTTTTTCACAAATCATACAAATAACTAATTCAAATATTTGTAAAACAATTAAATATTAAAAAATATATTAGTAGTAAATACTTAATAAAAATAAAACATTTATATTATATATAATAGTTTCACATGAAATATAGGGGTATTTTAATAATTATACCTTAAATTTCTAGGAATATTTTTTCTGAACCACAAGAATCTTTAATATTCCCAGCAATTATCTATAAACATTCCATGGAAAAAAAGTTTTCAACCAAACAAATTTTTTTACAATACCTGGGAATATACATTCCTGGCAATACACTCTTAAAAGAAGATGCTTAGGAATACATATATATAACCTGAAACATACTCCCCTTAAGTAACACGAAAATATATCTTTACAAAAATCGTCTATAAAATCTAACCAATGCTTCACTCAAACTAATTAATTGTCATTTACTAACGCTTTTTTTCTTGTCTTTCGTTAGATTAGCTACCATTGGTATAGACGTTATCTAACGGATTTATCCGTTAATATATTTATTAAAGGCATTTACTAATAGTATACATTAATATATATTAATTAGTATAAATATTATATATTTATATTAACGGATTAATTATATTAAACAAAGTCTATACTAATAGTATCAAATCGAATAGAATCCAAAAAAATCGTCAGTAAATAACAATTTTATTTTTGTGATGATTGGCTCACAAATTGAAATTTTCATCAACCCATGTATATATTCTTGTTAGGAATCAATGGTTGGTTTTAGGTTTAAACTTCAATACTTCCTTTATACCAAAAAGGCAAATTAGGCACATGCATAGCATTGAAGTCAATTAGCGGAATCTGTGAGTAAGAGCCCACGGTTGAGTTAGAATGAATTCCAAATCAGTATACACAAAATAAAAGGATAACAATAATTTACAAAACTAGGAGATTTATCTAGAGCATGTTTGATTTGACGTTGACAATGAGCTTTTAAAATTTTGAAACGAGAAATCATGAATTCTCATCAAATGAATATAAAAGTAAAAAAAACTTAGCTTTTGCGTTGCATTGGACTTCACCGCTAAAATAAACATGCTACTAATAATTATTTGGCTTAATGCAACTTTATGAAAAAAAATAGTATATAATATTTGTTTGGTCAACTTTCCTTGGTTGTACGTACACAAATCTCTCATAAAATGTTGCGTGAGCCGTGAAGCTATATTTCTTTTAGGTATTTATGTGCCATTTTGACCTTATGATTATATATTATATATTATTATAGTATATTATTATTATTATATTATTAAAAGGAAGTTTCCTGCAACCGACAAAAATATCGCCAAAGCAAAAGGCTGTTATATTTACAAAGTGTGACAAAATTAGTAGATAATATAGTTCTTTAAATATTTTTAAGAGTTACAATCTTAATTGCGTGTATAAAAGTATTTTATTAAAAAAAACAAAACTCGTATAATCGATCTCTATGCACTTTTCAGGAATCAGTTGAACTATATCTTTGGTAGAAAAAGAAAAGCAAAATAAAAGGCCCTTACGAAATGGATTTGAGATTAGAACTTGGGAAACCCAATTCATGTACCAGACCAGAACTTCTACGTATTTCATTATAAAAGAACTCGTAATGATGTCTAAGCAAATTTTATTGGGAACCGTGCACTTTAGCAAACCTAAACAAAGTTGGTACTAGTACATGTTAATGCATATTTATTTATTTTTTGATATTATGTTAATGCATATTTGATTCAATGGACGGTGAGATAAATGTAAAAGTTACTTTAAATTGTATATGGATCTATTTTATTGAAAACGATTAAAAGTAATTTTTATATTTGGTAACTCACACACCTTTTTATGTCTCAAATAGTGTAGATGTACATAAATTTCATTTGTTTTTACCAAGATATCTATAGCCTACACTTAAAAAAAGAATATTACTTCTATTTTATATTAAGTGTTATTTAAGGTTGTTATACACAATTTAAAATGTCATTAATTTTTTTGTTTTTATACAAATGAATGTCTAACTTCCAATTATACTCCTTATCACTTTTATTAATTAGTGAGTAAGATCTCTCAAAACATTTATTTAAATCTCAATTACTTAAGGGTATATTTGGTAGAACATAATCAATGTTTCATTGAAATATAAAGTAACAAATAAAGTGGAATAATTTTTTCTCTCTAAAACAACACTTAATATGGGATAGAGGTAGTAATTCTTTAGAGATAGAGACATTAGCGAAGTGGGTACAATCTCTCTTAACGAAATATTTTCTATATGCATGACTAAAATTTGAATCCCTGTCAACAAGTTTAAAAAACCAACTATATATCTACTAATTGTGTCAGACTTGATTAATAAATATGTAAAATTTTACGTGCAAGCATTAATTTACAAGTTTATTGATGAAATTTAGTATATGCTTTGTTTGGAAGAGAGAAAAATAAGAAAAAAAATCACGAAAAACAAAGTAATTTTTTTATTTGATTAAAAAAATAGAAGGAAAATAAAAAAAAAGTTAAGTAATTTGTAAAAAAAATATTTAAACATACATATTTTCCGTCCATTTTTTCTTCCTCTTTTATTTTTTCTCCTCTTCTTTTCTTTTCCCCTACTTCTTTTCAACCAAACACATGCATAAAGAAGAATGGCAGCATCTATATATCCCGTTTGTAATCGAATGATGATGAATTGATGACGCGAAATAATACGCGATCTCTCGTGGGTAGAAGAAAAAGAAAAATCCATAAAAAATATTCGATATATATATATATATATATATGCGCGTTATAATAAAATCTAAATTAATTAAAATAATTTACAGACAATAAAGACAAACCGCTAGGTGGTCCAGCACTCCAGCTGATAATAAATTTGTCCTTAATCGAATTCTGAAAATAATTCTTATGCATGCAAAATCTTCTGAGTTTTGCCCAACTTAGAAACTAGAAGGAAACACATGTTGCTGATATTTTCTTTCCTCAGAAAAGGAATTATTCTTTCTTAACGCAACATTTTTTGCTTTATATCTATGATCTCAATATTCACTCAGAACAAAACAGAGTTGTTTGACCAAAATGTTGAAGAAAAACGGAATCTTTTTGGTAGGATGAAATATGCATGATTTAATCGTAAATTTTGCAGTATCAATTTAGCTTCTGTTTGTTTACAATTTTATTATAAGTGAAAGTAAGTTAAAAAAAAACTTTATTTCTGACAAATTTATATTAAAATCTAAAATTATTATCATTAGAAATATTTTTACAGTTTTCAACGTAAAAATAAACAAACTCCTATATGTTAAAGATTAGTTAGTAATTACTTTCCCATCTTTTAAATATTAAAATCTGCCTAGCACTTCTCAACCAGCATCCACAAAATTGTCAGTTATGTCTTGTAATATCCTTTTGAGTCATGATATTTTTACTCATTTCATTTTTTAATTATAGTTAAATGTAAAAAAATATATGGTTAAATTCGTATATGATTTAGTGAATCACAAAAATTCAATTTAGAGAAATGTTTCAAAATCTTACTTACAAAATTATCCATAAATATGTGGTTAAATTTGTATATGATTTGGTTTATTGCAAAATTTTAATATAGGAAAAATGTTCAAAGAAAAGTGATTCACCAAGTCATATATAGATTTAATTACATATTTCTTTACATTTAACTATGAATAGAATTTGGTGAGTAAGAAAAATATTTTTATATTCATTTTTCCTATTTAAGTATTATGTTTACTTATCTACCTAATATAAAATTATGAATATTAAAAAATATAATTATTAATTTATTTTTATTAAAATAATGTTTTAACTTCCTATAATATTATTTGTTATTTTTTCTTTTATTAGTTCAATAATAAAATATTAATTAGTGCCCAAATTAAACAAAAGGTAAAATTGATAAAAGTGAACAAATAAATAAGAACAAATTTTTTTGATCCAAGTGGATAAATAAAAAAGAACCAAAGGAATACTATCTTAAAGGTGTCCATCACTGCTATAATAATGACTTTACAACTAAAAAGACTCTTTTATGACAGAAATGATTTGACAAATACCAACTATTCTAATATTTACCTTATGTTTAGTTGAAATGAAAGAAATAGAAAAAAAAAAAACATGGATAATAACAACTTCCTTTATTTGATTTAAGAGAAATTAAAAGAAAAAGTTAACTTTTAGAGAGAAAAAAAATTAAAAGACTTTCTTCATTCCTATTTCCTTCTTCCTATAACTTCCTTCCACCCTATTTCTCTCTTCTCTATTACAAAACACATAGATAAATAGATCTTTTAAAAGTTTTTGAATTCCAATATACATTTTAGTTTTCGACTAAAACAAAAGATACAAAACAGAACTACTCCTTTAAATTTAGTTTTAAGAAAAAGGAAGGATCCTCCAACATCAGTGATGATCTTACGTTAACAATTGTCTACCTTGGTTGTCTCCTTCATAACAAAGCAAAACAATGCGGATCAATGAATCCCGCATATATACTTTACCTCTCTCTCTCTCTCTCTTTCTATCCATTTGTATCCAGCCGGTAAGAACTGCAAAAAAGGGGAAAAAAATAAGAAAAGAAAAGAATTTCACAACTGAGAATTGTCTAATAATGCATGAATTGTTATAAAAGGCCTGTAAATTCAAATCAATGCATGGCATAAAGATTGCCACATTCTCCATTATTATTTACTTACTTAGAAGTAATTGTGGACTATAAAGATTTTTTTAATTTGGTCAAAGCAATGAGCTCATTTAAAACAATTAATGTTCATGGCAAGTCAGGAGGATAAAAGTAACTTTCAATCTTACACTAGTATTTTTGAAGATCTCAAGATAGAAATCTAGAGTAAGTTGTGATTGCTATTTAAGGATGCCACAAAAGCAGACCTAACTTGTTGCCTACAATTGAACATATTTTGTAGGTCATTCTATCATGATCCACTTCATTTTGTGACTATATAAATAATCTATTTACATGACATTATTCATGGTCGTCGAAACTCAAAATATCTCTAATATTTATCTCATCTCAATTTTTTTTCGTCAAAAAGAGGACCATCATAAACAACCTCATCTTGTAGTATTTTATACCAACTTTTATGTTTGGCTGGCACGTCGGTTTCCACAAATTTACCTTTCAAAGGATGAACTTGAGTTCTCTTTCATTAGGTAAAAATGAACAATCACAATGAAGCTAATATATTATTGCAGAGGCCAAGGTCTTGAATTGATAGATTTCCGAATTTCAGTGACACCTTTACAAGTAAGTACCTTACTTTACTTAGCTTCGGAGCACAACATATGAAAACATTTTATTACTCAGGATATATAACATAACATTTTAACTTGATAGACAAACAAATGTCACAAATCAGTAGAATATGCATAGCTGGCAAATTAAATCCAATGTGGCAATTTATTATTATAGTTATAACTTCTAAGTGCTCAATTTGATATTGAACTGGAGACAAGACGTCTGTGATTGAAAAGACCATTCCCCTAACAGACCCTTTTTGCATTGCTTAGTACTACGAGGACTTGATATTAGTAACTTTCTCCTGCCAACAAAACTAGATTTCCACCCTTATGAAAAGCTAGCTAATAATTACTACTACAATCCCATAGACCAAATGCATAGAAATCGATCACTGATAAGCGCAAATCACAAAGTATTAGGAGGAAACCCACGTGAACAGGCCTACCTACATCAAGGGCCACAATAAACTCACATATGAACAAAAATATAATACTAGAGTTTGGTTTATACTTGGAAAATCATGATTCCGTTCAATTCAACCAAAAAGTAACTTTTCTTTCACACTGACTCAAACCTTGTTTCGGACATGGAATCAAGTTAAAAAAATAACTTACCAAACATGCTATTCAGTATAAACCTCGCTCTTACACCTTTTTAATTGAAATAAATAAATAAATAAAGTAGAAAGAAATTATGAGAAAAAAGAAATAATTTTTTACAATTTTTTCTCTTTATAAATTAATATTTTTCTTTTTATTTCTCTTAAATTAAATAGGAGAAATTTGTACCAAAAAATCAAACAAGAAAAGTTATACTATTATACATATTTTTCTATTCTTTTTATTTCTTTCCTCTAAAGAAAAAAAACATGCTTAGATAAGCCAATGAGAAGTTGATAATAATTTTTATTTATATAGAAATAGTTTTATATATAGGAGATATTCTAAGGGTTGGCTTAGCTAAGGTCCTGCTAAGTTTATAGGAGGGACGATCCGTGTTCAAATCTCACCTATATATGTCAAATTAAATTTCTGGCGTCAGTGTCAGACCATCGGCCAAACAGCGCGAACGAAATTAATCTTATTTAAAAGGTGAAGAAACTCGTGATTATAAAAAAACACACACTTATCTCATTTGAATATTTTATATGAAATTAAATCACCTCAACATATAAAATCGTGAATCCATTTTTAACCTGATTAAAAGTAATTTTAAGCCCTCAAAATTTAACCAAACACACGCTACATGCTACAGCTTGAAGCATCTACGCAATAATCCAAACCGGCATTGAATAAGACAAGAAAAGAATGAAAAAAAAAAGAGTAACACCCAAATAGATGAATAGATGAAAATGGGAGAAGAACAACATACCTAATTTGAAAATTGTTAGACAAAACAGCACGAAGGCGCAAGAGCTGCAAAATTGGGAATCAACAAGATGGACCAATATTGCTCCTACACTCGTCGTTTTCCGTGTGTTGCTGGTGAAGATGAGAAAGTTGTGACTGCTGATTTTGCTGCTGTGGTTGCTTCTGCTGAGGAGGAAGAAGCAACTGAGCCTCAAGCGAAAGATGATGCGAATGAGAATGAGAATGAGAATGAGATTCCCCTTGTTGTGGTTGCTGCAAATGATGATGATAAGCGCTTTCAAACGACCCCAAAGCCAACGAAGGAGACAACTGTTCAGACGAACCGGAAGCAGCATTTGGGGAAACATGGCTGAACCCACTCGCCGAAGAAACCGAACCGACATCGAACCCACCACTGAACCGGAGAAACTCCTGATTCTGCTGTTGATGCTGCTCGTAACTCCTAAAAATCTCTTGCTGTTCTCTCGCCGCCACCGCCGCTGCTAATTGCTGCGCCTCCAAGATCTGACTCTGCTGCGGCGGTAGCGCATCGCGAATCACCAAATTACCCCCGTGAGCTGACGCCGTCAAGTTTCCGTTATAAGGGTAAACGGAAGACGCAAAGGGGTTATTGTTGCTGCTATTTGTGTGGTGTTGAAGAACGGCGGTGGTGGGTAAGCCTTGTAAGGCCTGAGGCCCAATATAAGTAGCGAGTTCTTTTTTGGCGTTGTTGAGTTCTACCTGGATCTGTCTGAGTTTATGCTGGAGAACGGAAATTAGACCCACGCAACCGTAAACGGGGTCCCTGAGACGCGCTTCCGCTTCGTAAGCGAGGGATTTAACGGCGTCGTCTCGTTGCGCCGCGTTGAGTTCGTTGAGAAGTTTCGCCACGTTGCTTGCGCCGAATACTTTGTGAACGTAAGCGAATCGTTGAGGGTTGTCCGGTGGAAAATACGGCGCGAACACGCACTCTTGCGTGCATTTCCGCCGTAGACACTTGCACGCCGCGCACGGCGAATTTGACGACGATGACATCTTCTCCGGTGACTGATCTTTCTTTTTCCTCCAATCTCACTCTCCGAAGCAACTTCTGCAGTTAATTAATCAAATCATATTGAATTTAATTAAATGAAATTATATACAAATACTCAAATCCGTGATAAAACAAAGTATAATTATGCTTTCTCTTTAGATTTGTATCATAAGATTTCACTGTAATTTTTGTGTCTGTTCAATAAAACTCCACCTATTTAACACTCATAAAGAAAAAATAAATACAAACACTAGTGTGTTGGAGGATTCATATGGTTTCTTTCTCTTTCTTCAAATGAACGATCTAATTAATCAGTGTATCTAGCTTTCACAACCGTGCAGTACCATGATTTTAATTAATTTTCTACTGAAATCAAGAGAGAGAGAGTCAAATGGAGATAATAATAATTAATGTGTAATAATTAAATTGTAGTACTAATAGATGTAAATAAATAAATAAATAATCGGCATGGAAATTGAGGAATCGTAGAGGTAAATGAAATCGATGATTCAACGAAGCTTCATGTAAGGATTTGCGATCGCGGATTAAAAAATTCAAAGATGAAATTATTAAACTAATCTAGGTCATTAAAAGCGTTTTTCCTAATCCTTCTTTGACGCGAAATTAACCGACACGAAAATGAGTCATCAAACGTTGATTACCATTTCAAATCACGCTACTCAAAATAGTGAAGAAAATTTCACCGAAAAAAAAAATCGGTAAGAAAAAAAAAACGAAACGAAAACAAATCGTATAATCACCGGAAGAAGAAGAACAATCAGAAAATATAGAAAACAGAAAAATCTCAGCAAATTCTTTTTCTCTTTCTGATAAAAAATTATGTTGCACCGGTAGATCTGAACATCGCGTCGTTTGCGTGTTGGAGAAGTTTGAAGGTAAAGACAAATCGAAGTGTTGCGGCGGAGAAATGCAGCGAAGAGATCCATCCATCAGTTGCTCGTAATCGAGAATCGCGTGATTTTGGAAACAAACTAACGAATATATATATATATATATATATATATATATATAATAACGAGAGCGAAAGAGAGAGAGAGAGTGAGAGAGAGAACCTTTGAATGGATGGATCGGCGAAGAGAGAGAATTTCAAAGCATGTGAAGCGTGTTGGTTGTTGAGAAAAGAGAGCGAAAAACGCGAAGAAAAGAGAAGGGAACGGCAACGATATATAGGGACGAAACGAGGAGGAGAGGGTTCTTCACTTGTTCTAGTTTCTTCTTCTTCTTCTTCACTACTACTATTACTGCTTCTGCCACAAAAACACACCTTTCAGGACCAGCTGCCCTTTCTTTCTTCATAAATCTTTCTTATTAAATCCCTTTTCCTCTGTCCTCAACCATCATTGTTCTTTACGCTCACCATCATTATTCTCGATTACACCCTTATTTATTTACCAATTTAAAAATAATATCAATTACTATAAAAAATTAAAAGAGTTAGACATTAATTTAAGGTCGAATATTAAGGATAGTGCACTCAATATAACTAAAATTAAATTGAGTAATCTTAAGTGTTGATAAACTGTTTATGTATATTTTGTATGCTCACGTTAAAATATGAAAAAAATATGTGATTAAATTAATATATTATTTGATTAATATTACGTATACATTTAATCACATATTTATCTTATTTTATTTTATTCAGAGAAAGAAAAAAAAATTTATTTTTATTTATTTGCCTATTTATATTTTTACGGTAGTATTAATTGTAGTTTTATTATTTTGTATTTTATAAACTACTTAAGAGTAAAAAGTTATTTATTTGATAAAAGTATGATGTGTCAACTTTTTCAAGTTACTTATTATTAACCGTCACATTTCTTTGACATAAGAAAATAAATTATCATTATAATTTTTTTAAATGAAAGTTGCAATAAGATTTTTTTTTGATAAATATTTTAATTTTTTTTAAAAAAAAACCCAAACACAATATAAATTTGTCAAAATAATAATTTAACTTTAAAAATTATAAAATATGTAAAATTTTAAATAACAATTAAATTCATAAATATTAAAGTGAAATGAATTATTGATAAATGAGAAGAAGATTGTTTTGAAGGTTTTAGCAAATTGCTATTTTTATAAAGAGAGAAAAAAATATATTGAAGATTTCAAGTTTTAAATAGAATATTTGAGTATTAATTACGATGAACCTACAAAATAAGCTAGCTTTTTTTTTCGAAAAGCTTATTTTTCTAGCTTCGGACTTAAAAGCCAATTTTTTACATTTTGTACATAGAAAAAAAAAGTCAGCTTAAATTCAAGAGGTTTACTGCAAATCCTGTTTGGCCCAGCTTTTACTTATAAGAGGGAAAGAAGCCAAAAAAAAAATATTGGGTCAAACGCTACCTAATACTCCCTTCGTTCCAAAATGTAAGACCCCTTAGACCAATATTGCTGGAATTAAGAAAAGTTGTTAATTGAGTTAAATGCATTAAATTTGTCTAACAAAAAGCTTTAGTTTCCAAATTTACCATTTCAATCTCTTTCTATTACTTTACTCTTTCACTTTTAATTAATGTTGTTCATTTATTTACTTTGTTTATTGTGTTTTGGACTCATCAAAATTGGTTGAGTAGCAGGGTATAATGGTAAAAAAAATTAAATGTGCACAAAATTTATTAAAAAATCCTATAAAATGGGACAAACAAACACTTTCTAGAGAATTTTACATTTTGAAACGGAGGGAGTAACTTATAATTTTTGTCGAAGCTGCTTATTACTTGTTTAATGCCTTTTTTGATGCTTAAGGGTACTTTATTTTTTTTAGAGGATACTGCTACAATTTAAGACAACGAAAACTTCAAAACTCATTGAGTAATTTTACTCTAATTTAGACTTCCACATTTATTATTAGTTAATCAATCGGTTAGCCCCATGAGTCATCCAAGTGATCCAACGAATAATAAACAAAATAATGTATATATCTTTCACTGTTACGTTCTGCTAGATGCAATCATCTACTTGATACTCTGATCTGTTTAATTTGCTTCTAAGACCAAATAATTTCAAGCTTTCTGTGTGGCGCCAATCCTATGTGTTCTACAGTGATTTATTTTCAAATGCGCGAGAATCGCCATGCATGTGTCTCATAAATCTTAAATGATATATATGTGCATTGAATTTGTAATTTCAAGACTTGTGAAACTTGAAATTACGGATATAATTATATATTAGAATTTATGTCCGGGTTAAGAAAATTGAAGACTATTTTTAATTATATCATTTATGGGTAATGAAATATTAAAGACTATGAGCTTGTTTGATATCTCTTTTTAAAAACAGTTTTTTGTTTTTAAAAATAGAAAACTAAAAAACTCGTTTGACAGTCGAGTTTTCAAAAACAGTTTTCGGGAACCGTTTTTGTTTTTCAGTATTTAAAAACTAAAATGCCAAAACATCTAAAACATGTTTTGATTTTTCAGTTTTCAGTTTTCTGAATTTACACACAAACTTGTATTGAAAACTCCTCTCATTTTTTTTTAAAAACTGTTTCTGAAAACTGTTTTATAATACAATTTTTAAAAACTAGAAATCAAAATTGTTCCAAACAAGCCCTACAACTCATGTTTACAGATTTTTTTTAAACTAAAAAATCAAAGGCATGTTTGATTCTCGTTTTTAAAAATAATTTTTTACTTTTAAAAATAGAAAACTAACAAACTCGTTTGGTAAATAAGTTTTTAAAAATAGTTTTTGGGAACAATTTTCATTTTTCCGTACTTAAAACCTAAAATTTGAAAACATCTAAAACTTACTTCTGTTTTCAGTTTTATGAATTTACATCTAAATTTATATCGAAAACTCCTCTAACTTGTTTTTGAAAATTATTTTATACTACAGTTTTAAAAAATTAAAATCCAAAATTATTTCAAATAAGCCATAAAACTAATTTGCAGAATTTAAAAGATAAAAAAAAAGTTTAAACTCTTTAGTTCATAGAAAAGTACATTTACTGAGGATTGAACCTACATACTCACACACGTATATTCTCATGTACTCACTAATTGAGTAACATAACTAGGAAAAAAATTTTTTTAACTGAATTTAAAAGATACAAAACGGAAAATAAAAAGAAACTAAATTTGAAGATAAAAACTGAAACTAAAACTAAAATATGAGAGTTGATTTAATTAACTAAAAGATTTTAATGATTTGATTGACAGTTTTTATATAATACTTTTAAAATTAAATTAAAAAAAACTCAACCCAATGGCAGAGGTAGTTAATCTATGGATCCCCACCCCCACCAAAAAAAATAGTTTTAATATTGAGACTATGAAAATTATGTTCTATAAGGCCAGCACAACTAGTAAGGATATGTGTGTGTGAGTGTCGTTAAATTTTCTTGTAAACAAAAAAAAGACTATGAAGATTATTTTTTATGAGTTTTTCTATTCTTTACAATTTTGTACATGTTAAAAATATCCAAATTAAAAATCATTTATTGAAAATTAAAGTATTAAATATATGATTAATGTAAATCACGTTTAATTTTTGTCTCTTCCAATACAAACTTTTCGTTTTAAAACTCTTAACATATATAAAGTTGCACATGCTAAAAAATCTTTTTTTTTATATCTTTGAGTTGGTTTCTGGTCTTAAAGATAATTATTGCAAGACTCAACATTTCCCCTTCAATGGTGTGGTTGGATGCTGCTGCACCAAAGGTTGTAGATAGGGGTCTTTCCCTTTTACTAATTTGGGTTTACCAGTTGAGGGGTAACCACATGAATAAGTTGTTGTGGGGTCTGGTGGTGAAGAGGGTTCATCGGAGATTGGCGTCATATAGTTGCAAGTCTCTTTCTTTTGGGGGGAGAGTACGACTTCTCAAATCGATTCTCTCTGCATTGTCAATCTACTTCCTTTCGTTTTACAAAAGTGCTCAAAGGTATCATTTCTTCCTTTGAATCTCTGTTTCGTGTTTTTCCTTTGGGGTGGGAGCGAAGGGGTGAGAAGAAGTAATTGGGTTAGTTGTGAGGTTGTTTGTAGAGACAAGGAGGCGGGAGATGTGGGTATTAAGAACTTGCACCTCTTTAACTTAGCTCTTCTTAGCAAGTGTTCTTGACGCGTAAGAAATGAGGGAGCACATGTTGTGGGTATAAGGGTATTACGCTCTAAATATGGCAATAATGTGGTCTCTATTTTGTATACTAGAGGTTTTTGTTCTCAGTGGTGGGAAGATCTTTGGCATTTGTTACAATGTATTTCGCTTAGGGAGAATCTTAACATTAAGTTAGGTGATGGTGGCCGCACTGCTTTTCAGGATGATAGATGGTTTAATGGTGAACAACTTCGTGTCAAGCATCATCGTCTTTTTACGATAGTTGTTAATAAGACTTGTATTGTTAGCAAGAGAGAGGAGTGGATTAATGGAAGGTGGGAGTGGTGTTGGAATTGATTTTTTTTTATTATTATTATTGGGAGTTCAGCTTGTATACACTCTTTTCAAGGACATGGATTCAGTTTCTTTGCATGCAAGTGTCTCGAATAGTTGGGTTTGGCACACAAGTGATACTGGCGGATATTCTGTGAAGTCTGCCTACAAAGCTGCTATGACATATCCTTCAAATTCTTTTCTCAATTCGATTAGGAGCTTCAAGATTCCTTCAAAGGTTATCGCGTTTTCGAGGAGAATTTTCTATGATTGCATTCCATTCTTATATGTTTTATCTCAAAGGGTGTTGTCCAATCGGAAAGTGCAATTTGCAAATTATGCGGATTAGACATTGAAACTATGCATATCCTCTTTTTCATTTGTGAGAAAGTGTTGCAGATTTGGTACTGGGTTTTGCGATGGATAGGCTTTTCCACAACCATGCCTGTTGATGCTAGAGCTCATTGTAGCAAATTTATAGGTTTATCTCCAAGTCGTCGCAAAAAGAAATGACACTGGCAAGCTATGTGGTTTGCGATAATTTTGGGTATTTGGTTGGGTGGTAATCATTTCATTTTTAATGATGCAACTTGGGATTTACATAAGCTTGTGGACTTGATCTTGGTACACTATTGACTTTGGTCTAAGGCATTTGTGAGATGTTTTAACTACGCTCTTACTAACTGAATGGATAATCCTTTAATATGTACTTGTTAATTAGCTTCACCGTAGCTAGTTTTTCTCTTTTGATGTATTTGGTTTTGATTGTTGGTTTTGTGGGGTGTTTGTGTTCCTCCTTGATCTTTTGATTTTGGTTGTTGTTTTGTCTCCTGTGACTACTCTTGTTTTTTTTTTATCAGCCAAACAAAAAATTAAATTATAAATATGAGCACCAGAAGTGCTAAGAGTACAAAATATAGCAGAGTACAACATCAAAACAAGAATCAAATGCTACAAATACACAGACCAAAAAGCACCACTAAAAAAACATATAGCTACATGAACAAAAATAATACAATACCATCATAGATATATGAAAGAGTAAACAACTGGTCTTCGAAAAAAACTAAATTTCTCCACATCCAAATTGTTGTTATTATTTTGCACTTCATCCATAAAAGCTTCTTTAAAAGCTCTTCATTGATGCATTAGCTTTAGCGTAAACAAAAACACATGCAACGCCTTCATAGAAACCTTTGCTGCCCACATAGAATTATGCTGTAAGAAGTGTTCTTTAGGTGAGTTATGCACTGCAGATTTAGTCCCAAACCATCTATAAATCTCCATCCATACCAAGTAGGACACTTTACAAGAAAAGAAAAGATGAGGAATAGTTTCCTCAACTTCTTTGCAAAGAGGACAAAGAAGTTGATAAGGTGCCAAAGGAATGTCACGGGAAACTAAATTAGCTTTTGTTTGTACGCCATTTAGTAGTAATTTCCACACAAAAGCTGCAACCTTATAAGGAACATTGTAATCCCACAAAATAGAAAAAGGTTCTTCAACTATCAGAAGATGTTGACAACAAACTATAAGCTAAGTTCGCACTAAATTTACTTGTTGGACCGTAGGACCAGTGCCAAAAATCCTCCAAAACGTGAGAGAATGGTATATGATTAATTTTTTACATTAAATTTTGCAATAAATCGTTCTCCTAGTTAAACAAAGTTCTTCTCCATTGAAATTCCCACACCCATAGACCATTTTCAAAATGACCAACATCACTAATTTTTGCTTCCTTCACAGACGATACAGAAAAGAGCATGTTAAAATCATATTCTAGAGTTGAAAATCGCACCCAAGATTCGGACCAAAAGAGGGTGTTGTTCCCATTGCCTACCACTTTCTTTAATCCTAATTCAAACCAATTTTGATTATCACCTTTTACAATCTCACAGATTTTCCAAATGTCTTTCAACCAATGAGAGCAATTCCTCTAAACACATTGTTGAATTTTATCTTTTATGAAAGGAATAGTCCCATACCTTGAAGTAAGGATTCTACACCAAAAGCTTTCCTTTTCCGAGAGCATTATCCATCGCCATTTAGCTACATGACCTGCATTAAACAGTTCTAAATCCCTGATTCCCAACCCCCCAAGAAGCCTCTCCAATCAAAAGAGTATCATCTGCAAATTGCAGATGAGAGACCTCCAAACTCTCATTCCCTACAAAAATCCCAGAATATAAGCCCACTAGTGAAGCCCTCTTTATCATTGCTCCCAACCCCTCTGCTACAAGTAAAAACAGGAAAGGGGCCATGGAGTCTCCTTGCCTCAGACTCCTTTGCATTGGAAACTTATTTCAAGGAGACCCATTTACAAGGACTAAAATTGTAGTAGGCTGGAGACAATTCCTAATCCTCTCTCTCCATTTTTCACAAAAGCCAAATCTATCCATCATGTAATCCAAAAAGTCTCAGCTTACCGTGTCATAAGTTTTTTCAAAATCTACTTTGAAAAGAAAAATAGGTACTTTTCTTTCCTAACGTAATCAATTATTTCATTAGCGATCACTACTCCATCTAGCATACTTTTTGACCCTACGAACGTAGTTTAAGTCTCAGAAATAATCAAGTGAATTACTGATTTAAGCCTACAAGCAAGACACTTCGAAATAATCTTATATAGACATCTTATCCATGAAATTGGTCTATAATCTCCCAAACCCTGTGGACTTGCATTTTTAGGAATCAAAGCAAGGAAAGATGCATTACAGCCCTTAGAGAACTTTCCATTATGATAGAAATCCCTCACATACCTAACAATGTCCTGTTTAAGAGTTACCCAGAACTTTTTAATAAAATTGAAATTAAAATCGTCTGGGTCAAGACTCTTATTTCCTTCACGATCCCAAACAGCTTCTTTGATTTCCTCCTTAGAAAAAGGAGCTACCAAAACATATTTTTCCGACTCAGACAATTGAGAAAATTGAATTCCATCTAAAGTTGGTCTAATAGTAGGTAATTCCTTAAATTTTTCTTTGAAAAATCAAACACATTCTGCTTTACCTCAGAAGGATTTTAACACCAAGAACCATTAATTCTCAGTCCTTTAATTGCATTCCTATTTCTCGTAGACTTAAGGGAAACATGAAAAAATCTAGAATTAATATCACTTTCCCGCAACCACTGAATTCTAGAATTTTGAAGAAGAATGAAATTTTTTTTCCATTTTAAGTTCCAAACTTATGCAGATAAATCCATTATTTTTTCACGTTGCTGCAAGTCCAGAGAAGTTTCCTCCCCAATTTTGTCCAATTTATTTAATTCATCCACAGATTTATTAATTAAGGTATCAACATTACCAAAGTTATCCCAATTCCATCTCCTAATACTAGATTTCAGGAATTTGAGTTTTTCCTTAAAGACATAGGCCCCTCACCCTGAATACTTTTCTTCTTTCTAAACATTCTCCAAAATTTTGGTGAAAGATTTATCCTCCAACCAACAATTTAAGGACCGAAGAGGTTTTGGGCTCCTATCCACATTGAAATCATGCAGTATTAATGGTCTATGGTCTGAAACGTCTCTTGATAAAACAAAATGGGACACATTAGGCCTTGTTTATAGCCATTCCCCTGACACTAGGACTCATCAGACTACCATTTGGGCTAAACCAAGTATATTTCCCTCCCACCAAAGGCAAGTCCAGAACTTATGGCTCTTCTGTGAGGTTGTTGAACACTCTGATATCACCACGGTTTGCTAAACTAACTTGACCCTTTCTTTCATTCACATTCCTTACGGAATTAAAATCACCTACAATACACCAATTTCCCAATCCTATTGATCTTTTGAAATTAATTAAATTTTTCTAGCACTGTTTCTTTGCTAATGTTGTGCATGGAGCATACACATTAACAATAAAACAGGAATTTTAACCATTCCCCACAATCTCACAATCTCAAAAATACCCAAGCATGAAAATGAATTCAGAAGTTGAAATGACCCCTTTTTCCAACTTGTTAACAGCCTAGTAGAGTTACCCTTAGATGGGTTACACACCCATTCAACCTCATCCTCACCCCACAAAAAAGGACAGAGGCTATTCTCAATTACCTTTAACTTAGTTTCTTAGAAACACAAGAAATCCACTCCATCTTCCCTAATCAATTTTTTCAAAGCTAATTTTTTAATTCTACCTCCTAGGCCTCTAATGTTATAAGATGCAATTATCATTAAGAAAATTTGTTTTCCCCACTAGTAACTTTTTGTTCCAGCTCTCTCCTATCCCCCTCCTGAAGCTTAACCAATTTATCAACAACTAAAGAATCCTCCCCTACATATGAGACTCCTAAAGATTTCCCCCTCACCCATTGATCCTTAGCCATATCCCCTTTTCCTCTTGTTAAGGAACATTCTATTCTAGTTAAAAATATTGGAATCTGAGATAGAGATACTTACCTTTCTAGATGCGCTCTGTGAGCAGGAATTTTCAACGTGAGAACAAGCAATCACCTTCCTAATCTTCTATTTTTTCTTCTTTTTTCCCTTCTTCTTCACAGTCTATCCAAGATGTGATTGGGTCCAAAATGGAGAATTCCCATCACTCCCATTATCAAAATCTCCATAGAAATCCTTCCATTCAATCGGTCCCTTTGATTTTCCTTTGAAATGATCATTTGCAATTGAAACTGTCTTGCCATCATTTTCCTCCTCCTTGTCACCAGATGATTTGCCTACAACACCACCAACGCTTAAGTCCTTACAAACTAACCCAAGCTCCCCACTCCCACTATGAAGCCCGAATTCCCACCTAACTGGGTCTAAACGCTCCACATACTAATTTCTGCTGATATTAATGACAAATTCATCATTAAACGCTGAAAATGGTTCATTACGATTTGAGTTTTTCAAGGAATTTTCTTGAGACTTTGGAAAACTAAAAGTTTCATCTTCTTTTGAGGAGAAGGAATTAGGGACCAACTCTTCCCCTTCAAAAGAATTTCCCTCCAAATCTTCATCTAAGAAGAGCTCCTCTGAAACGTATAATGAAATGTCACTTTCAGAAAGAGAACAGTAACACTTCCCGTTAATAGCCTGTGACTGAAGAAAGACTGGTTCCTCCCTAACCCATATCTCAAAACTCTCACCATTAATGATAATCTTAAGTTTATACTGAATGATATCATAACTAGGAGTTCTCACTCGAATTCTAGTGATGTCAAGTCGCTTTTGGAGTCTTGTACCTTCATCCACATCTAAAAACGAACCGAAATCCATAGCAAAAAATCGAAAAAAATCCTCAGACCATGCATGTATAGGAACTCTATATCATGATAACCAAACCCTACGATAACCGGCAAAGGAGGACGGGGACCAAGGGATAATAGATTGGAACCATTTACCAAGTGTTTCTTCTGCCCCAGAGAACAGAGATGACAGTTCCTCCCCATTGGAAAGAGATAGCAATACTAAATCATCACCCATGGGTGTGATCGTCATCGTAGAGAACCCCACTTCAGCCATTGTTTCCCTAAACTCCAATACCGAAGTCAGATTAATTACCCTTCCTACGTAACAGGTTTGGAGCTCAGAAATTTTCCCATCTTCAACAGAGAAGATAGCTCCTTTTTCATATCCAACTCTTCTATCCCTACGTCTTGTTTTCAACCGCCTATTAACGGGAACCCATTTCCTTGAGTTACCATTATTTAAGGCTTGAGCATAGGATTTGCCTATCATAGCCAACCTAGGATGGCCATCCCCTCTATTCATCACAACATGAAGGCAATGACTACTAGGGGAATCCTCACCCATAGACATACGGGTCGTGTCAAATCTTAGAATATTTACTCGAAGGTAACTCCCCTGTATCACTATTTGATCTGAATTCCTCTCTAGGTCCTTAATGTTCCTAACCCCATAGAATCTAACGAACCCAAAATGTTTTCCAAATTTACTTTTTCTTGATTGGAACAAAGACTTCTCTAACCCTTCCCCTTTTTGAAAAATTTTGATAGATTTTTCTCATTTTGGTAGTTTTCACCACCCTTACTCTGATGGACAAAATGACTTGTTGAAGGTTTGGCCAGAGGTACAGCTGACCTAGGAATCGAAGTATGAGGAAAACCAGGCTGCCGAGGAGAGAAAGAGCGATGAGCAAGGGTAGAAGGATGAGATAGAGGAGGTAACGAACCCCTGAGACGGATCCCAAAGGAGGAAGTAGGGGTTGACAAGACGAGATAGAGACGTTGCGCGGTGGCTTAAGAGACCACGTACATTGAGAAAGAGGACGACCAAAAGAAAGGGGAAGAGGGACGAGAGAAGGAGGAAGGAGGAACACAGACGACGAAAGAGGACAGGGAGGAGGGGGAGGGGGAGGAAGAGGAGGAGGGAAAGACGACAGGGAAGAGTGGAACAACGGAGGAGGGTGACGGGAAGGGGGAGGGGGAGGTGAAGCATCGTAAACCCTAGCGGCGGAACATACACAGCAAGCTCTATGACTACTCTTGTATTCTTTTTTAGTACTTCTTTTACTCCTTTAATTTAAATTTTATTTATCCAACATAAAAAAATTGTTATTTAACATGCAATTCATCAAATGACCCTTCAAATTTTTTAGATCAACATTATTTTGATTCTATAAATATTTGTGTCACTAATTTAGTCATTCAAATATTTTTGTTATCATTTTATTAGATCTTAAAATCATCACAAAAACATTATTTTTTATCCTTTGAAGATGCGCGTGTATTCAATTTAATGCTCCTCATTGACAATTCACCTAGTTGAGTCTCCTTCAATCTTTCAAGGACTAAATAATTGATAACAAAAAATTTGTAAGTATTAAGTTGATGACACAAACAATTTTTGAGAATTAAAATAACATTTTTCTCTATTTCTTTTATAATGTTGTTTAAAAAATTAATAATATAAATATTGCAATTTGCAGGGTTAAAAGGAGTAACTTTGTCTATGTGAATTGGCAAAATGTCCCAATGATATGTATTAGGCAATTGCCTTAATCTTGCACATGATTTTCAATTAGAAAGACTTAATTTAAATTTTAACTAATACATTATATGTTTAATATATCTCATCCTTAAAATTTGTAAGAGATGAAAAGTTCCTCTAAAATGAGTGAAACGTAAGTAAAAATTGTATATAGTGGCGGTTTTTTTGCATTTACCGACGGTTTAAACCATTGCTAACTTCTTCTTCTGGCGGATATAAAACCGCCGCTGATACTGTCGCCGAGAGGTCATTTTACGGTGATTTCGACCAACTGCTAGTATGACCGCCGCCTAAAAATTTTGCGGTAGTTGAGTGTGATTTGTGGCGGTTTAAACCGCCACTAATTTTCAAGAAAAATTAATGTATATTGAGCCCTTTTCCGGGAGTTCCAAACTGCCTGTAAAACTTAATTTTATTTTTTGTTACTGCTATCTACATCACCAATATGTTATCGGTTGATTTTTTTTCTTCATTTTTTCTAACTAGATCCATTTTATTACTTAAGCACACATTCATTTCAAGTATATTTGTTATTTAAATTAAATACATCAATAAATTTATTAGATTAACAAGGGAAATACAAAGGAAAATTATATTAACAAGTACGAGAAATACATATAAATACAAAGTCTTGTACTAAGATCTACAAATCAGTATAATACAGCCATATGTTATTTTCAAATTACAAAAAAAAAAAAAAGAAAATAAAAGAAAAAGAAAACTAGCTTTATCATCTCCTTCTCTTTACCTTTGAAAAACAAAAATTTGGTTACAAACTCAGATAAGCTAAAATATGGCATTTGGCTTATATATGACCGCACTAGAAACAGAGAAAAATAAGCCCAATGGACTTAAAACAAATAGATCCAGAGGAATGAAGGCAATATCAGCTTCTTCCTTCTTCCGATTTAGAGTTTCAATTATTTTGAAAAAACACCATAACAGATGAGTCTTGAGAGTTCAAATTCATTATCAGTTTGAACAGAGTAGGCTTAATAAAACTGCCAAAGCAAGCTAGAAAGCACAAATTAGGGCTAGATTCGCTTTGCACAATAAAATTGCCAACTGTTATTTTTAAACTTGATTTTGAGGATGCATACAACTCTTTTTAGGGGGGGGGGGGGTTGGAGTAAGTCTTGGGAAGATATGATTTTAATGGGGTTCAAATCAGGTGTCCCCAAATTATGTCTCCAATCAAGTTCCACCAATAGAATATCGTCACATTATTAAAATATTTCCTTTAATTTTAATCTTTAATTTCCTAATAATTTTTTTTAATAATGTGACGATATTCTATTGGTAGGACATGATTGGAGATATGATTTTAGGGACACATGATCTGAATCCATTTTAATGATATGTTTATTGACTTTATTCATTTGACTCAGACTTGCATTTTCTCAGGCCCTCTATCTGTTTTTCATAATGGTAGTCTCACGAGAGAGGTACCTATTCACCGGGGTCTAAAACAAGGGGATCACCTCTAAGGGTGATTTTTGTTTGCATTTTTCTTTTTGGTGTATTTCTCGTCTTAATTTTCTTTGCTTGCTGATTTGTAACATTATCATGTTATAGTTTGAGTATTCATAATGCTTCTATTAATAATTTTTTTTATTGATAAAATAAAAATTTATATGTAATTTTAAGTCTTTATATTTGACCTCCCAAAATTACAACCTAGCTCCATCACCGATTCAAACTAAAAGGGAAAAAAATTAGAGTAGTGACAAATTAGGGTTAATAATATATATATTATATATTTTCTTATTTTCTTATGATATATTAGAGATGTAACAGTTTCTATCTATTCAACTCCATCATGGAATTTTTTTGAATTAGTTTAGAATGTGAAAATGAAATTGTCAAGTGGATCAATATTGACTCACCGAACGGAACCTTCTCTTGAAATAATAATAATAATAATAATAATAGGGTTGTTGTTATTATTATTGTGACGAGTCTATTGTTACTCTTATTTAATTATTTTAATAACCATAATATTACACATATTAATATTTTAATTTAATTAATTAAAAATTATTTTTAATTAAAATAATTAAAATAAAGTGACAATATATAAAAAGAAATTGTTACAATATGGTTAAAAATAACATAGTCTGATTGAACCTTTCTTTATCATGGCTGGGAATGTGATGCGGTATTATGTCTTTTTTATTTGTTCAGTTGTTGCCAATTTTTTTAAAAAAAAGTAAAAAAAATTCCTCCCTTCCTGTTTGCAACGGCGCGGTCCGTCGCTAATTTGCGACGGCCACGACCATCGCTATTGTTCCGCCAATTTTTTTAAAAAAAATTTAAAAAATTTTCTCCCATCCCGTTTGCGACGGCGTGGTCCATCGCTAATTTGCGACGGCCACGACCGTCGCTACTGTTCCACCAATTTTTAAAAAAAAATAAAAAAAATTTCCTCCCTTCCCATTTGCGATGGCGTGGTCCATCGCTAATTTGCGACGGCCACGACCGTCCCTACTGTTCTGCCAATTTTTAAAATAAAAAATAAAAAAATTTCCTCCCTTCCCATTTGCGACGGTGTGGTCCGTCGCTAATTTGCGACAGCCATGACCGTCGCTAAAACCTAACAGATTCAAAAAAGTATTAAAAAAATGATACCCCTTCCCATTTGCGACGGCTTGGTCCGTCGCTAAATCTTACCAGTTTTAAAAAAAATAAATAAAAAATGTTCTCCCTCCCCGTATGCGACGGCTTGGTCCGTTGCTAAATAGCGACGGCCATGCCCGTCGCTAATGCTTGACGGATTCCAAAAAAAATAAAAAAAAAGTTCCCCTTCCCGTTTGCGACGGTGATTTCCGTCGCAAACGGTTTATATACCGGCACCAATTATCGACGGAATCGGGCCGTCGCTAAAAAGTTGTCGCTAAATAGACGCATTCTTGTAGTGATTGTCAGTGGTTGAAAACATAATGCTATTGGTTAAGAGAATATATTTTTCATAAAATCAAGAAAATTAAATGATGTTAACCACTTTTTTATTAAGTGTGTTTTAGTTATTTTTGCTTATATTTAAAATCGGTTGGAGTATGTATTTTCTCGGGTTTCGTCCCTTGCCTTGATGGTAGATATTTTATTATAAACTTTTTAGTACGGTTTGTAATCGTTAATAAATTTTGCTTATTTAAAAAAATAATAATTCACCCTTATTGTTATTCAATGTTATATATATTATATAAAGTATATAAATTCAAAGTTTTCAGGTGACTTGAAATGAACATGTGCATCATTTGTTATAATATGTTTTCTTATTAAAACTTAAATCGTCCTCTCTTTCCCTCCGTGATAGTATTATTTAATTAAAAAGACACCACCGACAAAAATGCAGACGCAATATAATAAGGTTGTTCAAGTTTAAAAGAATACCATTAATTAAGAGACTAACAACTTCTAACTCAAATGACATTAAGAGAAGGATTAAGGTGGAGCTCTTAATTTATTTGTGTCCTATAATTAGTGTGTGGTTGGAGCAATTTTTGAGTAGTAAAACTATATTATATTTTGAGAGGAATAATAATTGATTTATAATATTTGGATAAATTTTACAAAATTAATTATGGTGTCAAAGTTATGATTTTGTAAGAAGTAATTTTTAATTATTTATATCTCTATCATAATTAATTATACATTATAAAGCGTATTATTTACACGATAAAAGTATTTTTTTTTGTTCAGAGGAAAGTAGTATGTACAATTGGGGATTGAATCTTATACCCACACTTGTATGGCCCCTTACACTCACCAATTAAGTTACATGACTGGAACATAGTAAAAATAATTTTGACAAAAAAATAATATTCAAACAACATTATCTCTTAAAATATATTTTTTTTGTTATTAAACTTTTAAATGAAAATCACTTTAATTCATAATTAAATTTACTCAGAATTTAATTGTAGTTAAAATTAATTCTACTACTGCAAAATTAAATACACATAATCTTTTACCTTAATAAAAAAAAAGTGGAGAATAGATCTCCTCATGTCCAAAATCAATATAATCTATCGTGTTAATATTTTTATGTTTATCTGTCTCCACATAAATATTAAATACACATTATATTAGAAATTTGGGTTTGGGCCTAACTCACTCCCAAAAGATAGCTCTTAGGAGGAGGATTGCCACATCACTTATATACTCTAAGGTGGCCCTCTTTCTAGTCGATATGAGACTTGATCATAACACACCCCCCTCACGCCCAAGACTGGACATCTGGTGAGTGAAGTTTGCAGGACTGGACATCTGCGGGTGGCGCCCGCGACTAACCTGGCTCTGATACCATATTATAAATTTGGGTTTGGGCCTAACTCACTCCCAAAAACTGGCTCTTAAGAAGAGGATTGTCACACCACTTATATAATCTATGGTGGTCCTCTTTCTAGCCGATATGAGACTTGATCTTAACACATTAAATATATGGATTCATATAAACATTAACGAAGATAGAGATAAATATGTGGATCTATTCCCAAAAAATGTGAGATACCGCGAAGCTAGAAAATAAAAGAAGTATTCCCTCCTTTCCTATTTAACTTTTTAGAGAGAGAAAATGACACATATTAACGATTGTAATAATTGTTATGATTTTTCTCAAAATAAATTTTGAACTCTCTATAATACCCTTTATCTCTTATTGTTTGATTAGTTGGACAGTGAAACATTGATTAACATTCAATTAAATATTAGGTTTGAATTGATAAAATTATAATTATGTTGAAAAATGTTTAATCCTTTTACTAAATCCTCTTATTAATCTTCATACCTACTTAATTTTGACAAGTGTTATTTATCTGCCACTTAACATTTATATTTTAGAAGATGAATGACACTTGTCAAAATTAAATGAGTAAGAAAATTAGTATGAGAGTTTAGTAAGAGGATTAAACATTACTTAATTATGTTATATTAAAATTATAAATGAATAAATAAATATGAATGGTGAGAGTAAATTTCTAGGGTCATGATTAGGGTCGTGTCTTTTGAGAATTTTTTAATTTGTTAATAAAAAACAAAGGCAACCCATAGTTGCTTAACTTGTAAATGGTGAGGCAGAGATATAGATCAAGGGTATTTTTTTATTTTATTTTTTTATAAAAAATATAATAACTAAAAATTAAATTTGAATATTTATATATGTATGTTTTTATGTGTTCATTAATTGAGTTATATAACTGAAAATAAATATTTATCTATTTGAATGCTAACATTGCGGAAAACATAAAAAGTTAGAGATTTAATTTGACATAGTAGTAAAGAATAACTATACTAATTTCTTTTAAGCTTTACGTTTATTATACTACCTCTAATCTTAAATATAAGATTTTTTAGAGGAAATTTATTGGTCTTATATATAAGACTCCTTACAAAGTTTAAAAAATAATTATTAATTTTTTCCTTGTCTATCCTTATAATAAATAAAATGATAGTGGGTATCATTAATGTATTTGCTAAAAATTTTGATTTTAAATAAGGATAAATTTGGTAGATTATACTATTTTTTTAAAAGAAACAAAATATTTAATAAAACTGTTAGTAGTATTTTTAATCTGTGTGAATTAGTTAGAGGGTCTTATAAAATAAATTATATACTAAAATAGTCCTTGACTTTGTATTTTATCGGTCAGTTTAGTCCCTCACGAAATCAGTCATTTTTGTCCCCGACTTTCACTATTATTGGTCACTTTAGTTCCTGACTTTCACTATATCATTCATTTTAGTCCCTCACTTTCAGGGACTAAAATGAATGATCATATAATTCAGGGACTAAAGTGACATGTAAAATATAAAGTCAGGGACTAAAGTGACTTATCCGCACAAAGTCAGGGACTAAAGTGAATTATTCTCGTAAAGTTAGGAACTGAAACGATACATCACTCCTTATAAAATGGTATAGAGGTAATATTATTTTCTTTTTACTTTTAAAATTATATAAACCTCTTTAAAGTTTAAAATTTTAATATTATACTTGTTTTTAAAATTATATTATTCTTATCCTTTTAAGGAAATAATGTCATTTTAAAATTGAAGGGTTAGAAAGTATAAAATTATCCTTGTAAAGAAGGAAAAGGGAGAAAAGTTAGATGGGGAGAGTTAAGTAGAAGATGCAGGCTTTTGCTGGGAAACGCAATGATGATTGTGTGTTTTGCTTTATGCTGCTGCACTACTGCATGCTGCAGCACGCACACGTCCGTGTACCGTGCGCGTCAACCCTATTCTCGCTTCCCGTACCGTTCCACCACTTTACCGGACACTTGTCCTCAAGTACTAGTATAACACAACACCACCACTTTCACACTTCTCAGGGTCATTCTCGTAATCTCACCTCTACCAAAAACTAGCGGTAACATGTTGCTATGTTTTGGATTGTATTTTTATTTTTTGAGTGAGTTAACGTTTTGGTCTCGAAACTGAATCCTCTTTGAGAAAGCACATTTTTTATTATTGAATTTTCTTTTTATATATATGATGAAAGAAAAAGAACACAATAAATGGATCAGATTGGGTTAGAGGAATGCTGGACGAGCATCCTTTTGATCCTTCACTTTGTCAAGATAGGGTATTTTAGTCCTTAACTTTTATTATTTTAGTCTCAAACTTTGTGAGAACAAGACATTTTAGTCTCTTACTTATAAGAACGTTTATTTTAGTCTCTAACTTTTATTCTTATCGGTTATTTTAGTTATCGATTTTCACTCTTATCGGTCATTATAGTTTCTCACTTTCACTCTCATCGATCATTTTAGTCTCTAAATCTAGGGACTAAAATGACTGATGACAATGAAAGTTAAGGACTAAAATAACTGATGAAAGTGAATGTCATGGACTAATATAACCGATGAAAGTGAAAGTTGAGCAATATATATATATATATATATGGATTTTTATAATTGATAGAGAGGTACGGAGGAGGCCACGCCGACAGGATTTGTCCCCCGAGTCGTACAAAGGGTCGTTTTCTTGGGATTTTGGCATTGGGCCAAAAGGAAAGGATCCTCCTCTTTTTTACCTACCTAGTCATGCTATATAAGGAGGTTGTGACACCACATGTAAGGTAACTCTTATCATTCTAATGTTCCTACACATTCTCTGATCCCTAACTAACTTAAGCATTGGAGTGGCTTTGCAAGTGCCACCCCACTCATGCTTGCTGAAGCCCCCATCTCATTGGAGACGCCACCGGAGATTCCATTAAAGACAAGCTATTTCCCAATTCTGTCCTTACTACGCTTTTCGGAGCATAACAATAAGAAACTAAAGGTAGAAGGTTTTTATGGGAAAAACCAAAACTTTAATGAGACTATGTCTAACACACAATAAATGTTGTGTTTTATTTCCTTTTTTTGATTTTTTAACCTGTGCAATCTTGCACACATTAAAAAAATCCTATATATATATATATATATATATATATATGTATATATCAAATGCATTCATATTAATTTGAGTTGAATAGTTACTACTTGACAACAAATATATTTAATTTAGAGAAATGTTATATTTTCTTACAAAATTCTCCTATAAATTTTTATACCCACTTAATTTTAACAATTGTCATTTATCATTTGAAAATGTAAATACTTAGTAAAAGATATATGACAATTGTCAACATTAAGTGAATATAATGATTTAGTAAGAAGATTTAGTGCCCGTTTGTTTAGGATTTTGAAATCCCTAAAATGCATTTTAGTTGAGAAGAATACATTTTCCGTAAATGATTTTTGTTTGGTTGAAAACATAAATTCATTCCCCTTAAATGGTTTGTGTTTGCCTGATCCCAAAATGCAATCTCATTCCCCTAAAATACATTCCACAAGAAGTTTAAAAGCCCGTTTGTTTAGGCTACTAAACAGTGCCAAAATGTATTCTAGTGTTTAAAATGCATTCTTGACAAAAATAAGAACATTTGACAAATAAGTTATTGAACAGTAAATCAATTCTCATTTTCCAAGAATGCATAACGGGAGAAGTAAGAAGAAATAATTTTTCATTTTCAAAAATGCATTTTGAATAATACTCTAACTACAAAAGTAGTCTAACTGAATTTTTTTGAATCAATCCAAACAAAATTCATTTTTAAGAATGCATTCTAAACTATCTTTTTCCAAATATAATTCATTCTTCTACAATCAATTCTTCTAAAAATAATTCTACAAAATCTATTCTAGTATTAGCTTAACCACTAAAATATTTTTTCTACTTTTACCTATATAAAAATTGGGCTTATATTTTTTCAAAACTCAAAAGTAAGGATAAATTGGTCTTTTTATATTAAATTTATTTTCTCTCTTTCTACTTTTCTTTCTCTCCATACAAAATAAGAGAATTTTCTTTTCACTCTCCCTTATTTTCTCTTAAATCAAATAATCACACTTTTCTCTTCATTTTCTTTTTCTTTTTCTTTTCTTTGTTTACTTTCTTTTTCTGTCATTTTTTTCTCTCCTATTTTCTATCTTCTCATCCAAACAATAAGATAAACCTCCCTCTACTAAAAAGTACTAATATTAGGACCGGAAAAATTTATTAATTTAGAGAGTTATTAATTTATCGATAAATTAATAATGATTAATTTAAAGAGTTTTTAAGTAATTATATACTGTACATACCAAACAAAAAGGCAAATTAATCTATGCCTCTTAGAATTACGTTGCAGCGAACTTTGGGACTCAACGTAAATTAGTAACAGACAACTATTGAATCATATTTCAATAGAGTGTAATATATTTTTTTCAGTTTCTATGAATTATTAATTTATGATTTTCTTAGGACCGAAAATTATAAAGGGATCTCCCGAAAAATTATTATCTTATTATTTTATCGAGTTTTTCAATTTTTTACATTGGCCCAAGTCGGGACCGGATAAATTTATTATTTTAGAGAGTTTATTAATTTACCGAGTATTATGTTTTGGATTGTATATCTTTTTTCCTTTACACAGATAAAAAAATACTTATATAAATTTGAATTGAGGAGTTTTGATTAGACAACAAACTTAATTTTTAAGCTACTTCCCAACTAAAAAGTGGAAATGCACAAATCCCAAAAGCATTTGAAGGAGGGAGATTTTTTTTCTTTTTCTATAACATGATTTTCATGTTTCTATTGTTTTGTTTACCAATTTCAAAATATAAAAAAATAAAATGATAATATTATAAAAATAAAAAACAAAAATAAAAGAAAGACTAACCAAAGCAGGCTGTTAACTTTAAAAAAATTTAAGCAAAATTACATCTTTGGTACCCAAACTATAGGGGTTTGTTCAAATTAGTTTTCAAACTTTTTTTTTGGTTCAAATAGGTACCCCAATTCTCTTAAGTGGTTCACATTTACACCCGGCGTTAGTATTTTAACGGTACAAATCTAACGGCGAGAAAGAGCATACACGTGTCATCACATAATTGGTAGATTCAATAAAATTTTTAAATTAAAATAATAATCTATTTAGGCTTAATTATGTTTTTGATCCCTACAAAATAAGGGTACTTTGGTTTTGGTCCCTATAAATTTTTTAGTCTCTAAGATCAAAAAATGAATTCTATATCAAACAAATCTCTATTAATAATTAATTAACCATTTAATTGTAAAATTAAGAAAAATTCAATAATAAATTATTTTTTTAAAAAAGTCATTTCCTCACCACCACCACCAATAATAACACCACCAACACCAACACCCGCCAACCGCCACCAACAACCACCATCTTCAACCCCACAAACCAGAAACCACCCACCACCAATATCTTCAACCCCACAAACCAGAAACCACCCGCCAATCACCATCAACAACCACCATATTTAACCCCAAAACCAAAAACCACCCACCAACCACCATCAACCCCAAAACAAGAAACCACCCACCAACCACCACCAACCACGACCATCTTCAACCCCACAAACCAAAAACCACTTTCCATCATAGGGTCGCAATCCAAAACCAAAAAAAAATTGGGAAAGAGAAAAGAGGATTTAGGGCTACAGAACAAAACCAAATATGAAGAAGAAGAAGGATGAAGAACTGGTGGTGGGGCAGTAGCAACGACGGAGGTGGAGGCGAAGAAGAAGAAGAGGAGGAGGAAGAAGAACAAGAAGGAAGAAGGACGAGGAGAAGGACGAGGTGGTGGGGCAGTAGCAGCAGCGGAGGTGGAGGTGGTGGTGAAGAAGAAGAAGAGGAGGAGGAGGAAGAAGAAGAAGAAGGAAGGAAGGAGGAGGAGGAGGGCGAGGTGGTGGCAGCAGGTGGAGGGAATAAAAGTGGAAGTGGTGGTGAAGTTAGGAATAAGAAGAAGGATTTTTTATTTTGTTTAAAAAAGTTTTTTTATATTTTAATATCAAATTTAATAATTAAATAAATAATTAAATAAAGGCATATTTGGCACAAAATCCATTTTTTGGCTTCAGGGTATCAAATATTTAAGCAAAATGTTGGACTAAAACTAAAAAAATAATTTTATAGGGACAAAAACCAAAGGACCCTATTTTGTAGGGACCAAAAAAATAATTAAGTCATCTATTTAAAAGAAAAAACCTTCCCCTGCTCATTATAAAAAAAATTTCCTCTCTCCACTTTCCCTTCTACCTTCGCCTATGCTGCCACCAGCGGTCCTCCTCCTCCGATATCGTTTCAGCATATTAACCTCCTATTTTTTCTCCTACTCCTTCCTCTAGATACCCCACTCCATTCTGTTTGTCCTCACCATTTTCCTTTTCCTCGCTTGGATCTCCCTCCTCACCTCCCTCTCTCCGCCTTATCCCTCTGCCGCAACCTCCACTATGTAACTTATGATTTCGGCACCTTCTAAGAATCATAAACACCACTGGCCATAAATCTCACCACCGAGATCGATGACTCCAAAAGGGCTCCGATGGCCACCATTACATTTTAACTGTGGTGGATTCAAAAATTCAATGGTGAATTGTGCTGTTTGATTCCAAGGTCACACAGATCTTTCTTTGTTTTCATTGATTTTAATTTCTTCACAGATTTAAATGTGGCTAGTGTGAGAACTGATAAGAAGATCTCTATCTTCTTTTTCTTTAGTCTGAATAGCATTTTTTTGGGTTTTGGATTGGCATTAAGTTAAAGGATTGTTGTTAGAGTGGACTTAATGAACTACAAGAGACTAATTGTTTGAGCCATTGATTCTGGTTGTGGTGGTGGTGGTGGTTGTGATTCTTAGTGGGTGGTGGTGGAGAGATTTATGGGCGGGGTGATAATGATCTTTAGTGGGTAGTGGTGGAAGGAGATAATGCCAGCGATATCACTAGAAGGAGTGTAGATGGTGCACCAGTGGAGGAGGAGAAAGGAAGGAGAAGGGAAAGGGAAAGAGATTTTTTAAGAATTTTTTTTGGTTTAAAAATGTATTATTATTTTTATTTAATGAAATTACCAATTATGTGATGACACGTGTGCGATTTTTAACGCTTTTAGGTTCGTACCATTAAATATAAACGCCGGGTGTAAACGTGAACCGTTCAAGAGAGCTGGAGTACCTATTTGAACAAAAAGATAAATTTGGGGGACTAATTTGCGCAAACTCCTATAATTTGGATAACAAAGGTGTAATTTTGTCAAAAAGTTTACGTATTCCTCAAACTTAAAAAAATTCAAACGATTTCATAAAATCTAAATTTTGTAGGAAATATCAATTTTTTTATATTATTAGAAATATCAATTTCTATCAACGTTATTATTTACATTTTATATAGACTAATATGTCGAAAAAAATGTAATTACATTTTCATCCTCCTTTTCTTATATGAGTTATATCATCAATTCATCATCATATTTTTTTTTACTTTTACATTTTTATTATATTATTTATATTTATTTATATACTCTCTATTTTTATTTATTTCTTCACTTAGTATATATTACACATATTAATAAATATAATTATTAGTCTTGTTTTTATTAAAGTATTTTTAAACTTTTATAATACTTTTTATCTCTCTTAATTTTATTGGTTGGATGATGAGACATTAATTAATAATAACTTTTTTAATCAAAGATAAAGAGGTAGAGCAATTAAAACTTCATTAAAAATATAAATTGTTAGATAAATTAGAACAAGTTTTTTTCTTTAAGCAGACAAAGATAAAAAAGAACAGCCGAAGTATCTGGGGAGGGATCAAATGAAACCGATGTAACTTACATCAACTCTTACACCGATTAATAATTATTTGTCGAAATATTTTTTAGGAAATCCACCTTTAGATTAAAACTACTTATTGTATAAATCATGTGTATAAATTTCATTAACGTACTGAAAAAGTAACGTAAAATATACTTTTAAAATATATAAAAATAACAAGTATTTTGATGAAGTACTAAATGATTTCGAGATGACGTGAAATTTTTTAGATATGATTAATATGATAAGTAGTTTCAATCCAACAGTAGGTTTCGTGAAACAAATCTTCAACAAATAATTATTAACTGGTGTAAGAGTTGGTGTAAGGTATACCAGTGTCATTTGATTCCTCTCCATCTTATATTGTTTCTTTTTAATTTTTTTTAATTCATTTTTTTCAACTGAAGGGTGAAATGTCATTTACCGTAAAAAACCTAGGGGTGGCAAAAACGGGCTTAGCCCATCCCGCTAGCCCGCATTAAATTGACGGGCAGAGTTGTATATTTGAGTCTGCTACCTCCACTAGCCCGCCAACCCGTGCTGACCAATCGCAGGCTTGGATAGGCTAGCTCGTTAGCCTGTTTTCTTATTTTTCTTATAAAATATAATTTTTTATTTATGCATAGAGGTTAAAAATTTCAAAAAATAAATACAATTAAAAATTATACTTTTTTATGAAAATATATTTTTTTAACAAAAACATATATTTTTTTAATAAAAATACTTTTTTAAGGGAAACTCCTTTTTTATATAAAAAGATGTTTTTTTTTTATTTTTGGCGAACTAAACAAGTCCGCCAGCAGCCCATCAAACTAAGCTAAAAACGGACCGAACTAAAAAAGTAAAACTGTATAGTCTTAACGAGCCGGTCCAACCTAATCTATTTTTTTTATGAATCAAATAAGTGACGGGCTAAACGGACCACGTTGATCCGTTTTATCACCCCTAAACAAACCCAAAAAGGAGAGGAAAAGAAGGGGGAAAGGGGATAGGCGTGCACGAGGTACGAGGGGCGTTTTTGAGTGTGACCTGCTATTCCCGGTCAAAGACCGTACTAAAACAGAAACACCCGAAAAAAGAATAGTGCTACTTTTTTTTTTTTTTTGTTCGTTCGTCTCCGTTTAATTTGACTACAGAGTCTACACAGCGCGCACATGCAGCACAGTCGTTTTGATTGACCCATTACCATTTACCAGCTTTTGGATTAATTTTCAATCACTTTCCTGAAGTGACTAAACCTTAAGCTCCCACCCATCCCCCGCAAATAACTGTTCTCCCCTACTCTATCAGATTCAGCCGTCACTGCTCTTCAGCTCCTCCTTTACTTTCCGAAATTATTTGGATGGGATATTTTAATTTACTAGAGAGTAAAATTACTTCCTCGATTTCTTTTTGACTGTTATAATTTTTAAAAAATATATTTATTTTTATTTGTCACTTTAAAAATTTTAAAAAATATTTACTTTTATTGTTTATTTTATGATTCTAAAGTTTAGAGGACCAATTGGAAATAGCTTCCCAAAAGTTTTTATTTTTTCTTTTTTCTTTTTTTTTCTATTTATTATAATACCCAAAAAAAAAAATTAAAGAACATATTTGAACACTACAAGAAAAGTGTTGAAGAGGGACTGAATGTAGTGACTACACACTATCAGTCGCTATTTAGTGACAAATTTTGTGACCGTAACATAATTCAGTAGTTTTTTGAGGATTTTGGAATACTCACGACCAAATTAGTGGCGGCCACTCATCGGTCGCAATGGATTTCTCAAATTTCGTTGTTGTTTCCGTCGTTGAAGAAATTTGTTTTAAAAAAGTGATTGTGTTTGCGACCAATCATTGTCGATCGCTAAATTAAAGGGGAAAAATGTTAGCGGCGACATCTGCGACCGAATGAGCCACTTTAAATTTGGGTATGTTAGCGACCGAAGTTCAGGTGGTCGCTAAGTTTTAATTAATATTATTCATTTTCAAATGAAAACCTTAAGAAAATATCGTGTATGTCTTCCACTTGCAGCCCAACTTCTCTCCCTTAACTCTGTCTCCATCTGCTTGCCGTGAGAGCTCTATCACCATGAGGCTCCACCACCGCAACACTTGTTCTTCTCTCATGCACGCTTGTTGTCGTTTTGTTCGCAGAGAAGAACACTCAAATTTGTTCGATTCCTCTTGTCTCTCTTCTCGTTCAGCCCTGTCGTTTGAACAAAAGTCAAACCCAAAATTATTTGAACAAAAGTTAAACCCCGAATAGTTTGACTAAAAGTCAAACCCAAAATGTTTGACCAAAGTCAAAACCAAAAAATATTTGAACAAAGTCAAACTCTAAACCGGTTTGCCCAAAGTCAATCCATAATCGTCTTATTGAAAGCCGTAAGACAAAAGAAGATCGTTGAGTCAGAATTATAGAGTTAGAGTTAATAAGATTACGTGAAAGATTGCTCCTAAGACTGAGTCAAAATGTACCAAAAACTTCAGTGGGTCACAAGCATGAATTGAGATTACGATCCATCTCGTCTAGGCACTCCGTCTACAATTATGAAATAACGTTGTATCCACCAAAGGCAAAACACACCAAGTTAGTGGGTAGTGGAGTGGTCTTCCTCAACCAAACATCTTGAATCCTAAACTAGGATGTCTAACTTCAAATGGGGAGAAGTGTGCTGCTATGAGGCTATTTGGTGTGTTGGGGACCATCACCTCTCTACAGACCTATTTATAGAATCTCCTGTTAGGGTTCCATCGCGCCCACAGCAAGCTAGGCCTATTTTATTCTTGGTATCTCTACCAATCATGTTGATCACAATACAATTAATCCAATTAATATGCATAACAAAATATAATCTTTACAATTAATATTCAGCCCACACAAATTATTATTACTAGAAATAAAAATATGTCTAATAACAATGATTGAAAATAAAATATTTCTAACACTCAGCTAATTAGGTTGTGATTAATTCTAAGTATTAGAGATACTAAGGGGGCGTTTGTTTCACAAATTGCAATAACATTCTCGGGAATCTTATTATTGGTAATACATTCCTGGGAATATAATTCCCAAACATTCTAACATAACTTGTTAGGTTAATAATTCTTATTCCTGAGAATATTTTATGAAATTCCTCGAAATATTTAAAATGTATATTTGTAGTATAACATATTACTAGGAGTATAAGTTATAATTATCAAAATAACCTTGTAGCCTCATGTCTTGTAAAAGCTATTTCTAATAATATAATTAGTTTTAAAAAAATAAATAACATCAATTTATTATTAAATTTTTTCTTAATTTAGCTTTGGCCAATATATCATGGGTAAAGTAACTTTGTGTTGATTGTTTTCTAAATTTAAATTTTCTTCTTCTGAGTGTAAGAAAAGGAATAAATAAATAAATTAAATTTTGGGAGGCTTCATAAAGCACTTCCTTAGGGGTTAAACTTTATATCTCTTGTTTTTCATTCCTGTTCACATAATAAAGAATACTATGATTTGCATTTTTTTCATATTAAATCAAATGACTTTAATCACTTTATTTTTTTTTATTTATTTTAGGTTATGGAACAATTTTATTTAAAAATGAGAAAATAAACTATAGCTTTGTAAATTGCATGTTGTGACTTATTTAAAACAATAAAATGGTATAAAATATTTTTTAACCCATTTATACAAAGTCATAAAATATCTAATGTTCAAGATGATAAAACAATAATAGAAAATACCAAATCAATTAAAAGTGTCCTACTAATACAAACACAACCAAATAACATTAACTAAGAAAATTCCTGTAAATCTTATTACATATATTTAAATAAAATATTATAAACTAATAATCTTAACAAGCTCTCCATTCTTACACTATAAAATATTAAAAGAGTAATATACCGTTTTAGTCCCTCACTTTGTAGCCACCATGCAGTTTAGTCCCCCACTTTTAAAAATGACTGATTTAGTCTCTCACTTTGTAGGCCGTCATACAGTTTAGTCTCTACTGTTAACTCTCACTAACGGCATGATGATGTGGCCCGTTAAATGCTTATGTGGCTGTTAAGTGACAATTAGACATCCACGTAGGATTAAAACGACGTCGTTTTAGTAGATGCAAATCATGCACTTTAGTCCCTCGTTTTGAAATTTAAATTTCATTCCCAAATCATTCAGTTTAGTCCCTAGGTAAAAAGGAATGATTAAGAAATTAAAATTCCTAAATTTACAAAGGAATACCTTGTCATGCCTCATCTCCTCACCAAGTAGAGTCAGGTTCTTTGACGCTCTGCAAAGCAGAGTCATGTCCCTGCGCCACCGTACCTTGCGTCGCCGTGCATAGCGGAGTTTGGTTGCGACGCCGTGCAAAGCAAAGCCACCTTGCGTCTCCGTCTTCGTTTGTCGTTAAGGTGTGACGTTCTTCTTTCTTAAATCGATGGCTCAGAGAGAGAAGATGAGGGTGCATCGTGCAACTATAGGAGGAATCAGAATCAAAGAAAGCATCGAAGGTTCTGAGATTAGAGTTCACGAAGAAAGAAGAAGGAGGGGGAGAGTTGCTAAGAATGTTAGGGATTCAAGATTAGGGATAAGAGAAATATTAAGGTGTCAGTCAAATAGGGACTAAACTGAATGATTTTGGAGTGAAATTTAAATTTCAAAACGAGGGGCTAAAGTGCATGATTTGCCTCTACCAAAACGACGTCGTTTTAATCCTACGTGAATATCTAACTGTCACTTAACGGCCACATAAGCACTTAACAGGCCACGTCATCACGCCGTTAGTGAGAGTTAACGGTAGGGACTAAACTGCATGACGGCCTACAAAGTGAGGGACTAAATCAGTCTTTTTTAAAAGTATGGGACTAAACTGCATGGTGACTACAAAGTGAGGGACTAAAATGGTATATTACTCAATATTAAAAACTAATAGTTGTAGAGTGAATTGCAATTAAGGAGCGTGATAATTTTAGACGAGTAATTATGAAGATAATTTTGATATCATGGGAATGTAGATACCCACCTTTTTTAGTGGGAATCGAAATCAATGAAAACATGGGAATGTAGATTCCTAAGAACAAAACTTACCTAAGAATGTCGTTTTTATTACTTATAACCAAACGTGAGAATGTTCATTCTCAACCTTACATTTTTAAGAATGTCATTGCAATCCATAAAGCAAACGCCCCTCTTTATAATTTGTAATTGTCTTTATAATCATTCTTTTATTCTTTACTTATTTCTTGTAATTATTTATGAGGATTTGTAGGAGATTTGTTAGGTTTATTTTTGATAGAGATCTAATTCTATTCGTGTATATATTACGCTGTTTGGCCTCCAAAAAATAACAGGAAAATATTTTCTCTTATATTTGTGATCAAGACCCTATTTTTATTTGTGGCAAAAATATAAATAAATGAAATTCATGCACAAGTTAAATGGTTGTATCTGTTTTATATTGGGTTTAGTTTAACAAGAAAATTTAGTTAGAAAACGCAAACTTGGTGATCTTTACTCTGTGGAAAAATTAGTTTTTAACAATCATCAACGAACTGCCGAGAGTTTGTAGCTCAAACGACATAAGGAAGGGTTCTTTGAGCTCAATGTGAGAGGTTCGATCCTTGATGAGATAGGATTAAGAGTAGTATAATGTAAGGGTGTGTGTTTAGCTGATAAAAAGAAACAATCATCAACTAATTGTAAGATAATATTGGTGACAAAAAAAATTGTGATGATTAATAAAGATGAAAGAAAAGAATAAGACAAAAAAATAAAAGGATTTAATTTGAAAAAATCCAAATGAGGGGCCGTGGTTGTAATAAGGTGAGAGAGAAAAGAGGATCTAATTGTGAGGGGGAGGCAAAAGGGAAGGAAGGAGAATGATGGTGGTGAGTGATAGTGAGTGGCAGAAGAAGGACCAGAAGGGCGTAGCGCAGTGACTCAGTGTGTTGGTGAGCAATTGCGTACAGAGGGACTCTTCTCATTAATGTCAATATATTCATTCCACTTTCTCTCTCTTTCATAGCTACAATTTTTGTTTGTTTGGTCGATACTGACTTGGAGGGATCATTGTCTTTTCATCTTTACCTTTCGTCCTTCTCTGTTCCCTTCTCCCTCCTCTTTTTCTTTTCATTTTTAATTTATAATGTAAATGATATTTAGCATCTTAACAATACTATTTAATAATTTAAATATAGTAAAAATATATTAAAATGTGTAGTTTTTTTTATTTTTGAAAGGTAAATTAATACTCCCTCTGGTCCTTTTTATAAGACCATTTTCAGACAATGTTAGTGATCCTTTTTATAAGACCCTCCATCAAAATTTACAAACATTAATTATTTTTTTTCATGTTTGCCCTTCATAATGGGTCAACTTTTTTTAATTCCAAAATTTGATTACAAAAAGAATTAATATCTTTTACTACTTCCCAATATATTAAATAGAGGTAAACATGGAAAAGTATATAATTTTCTAAAATCTCAAGACATTAACTAACTTAATTACATGTTTTCTTAATAACCGCAATTGTCATGTTGGGTCCTTATAAAAAGGACCGGAGTGAGTATATTATTGTAATTATTTTTTTACTTCTAGTAACCTTAACTAATACCCTCAAAATACTCTTATATATATTCACGAAACATAGCAATTATCTGAGTAGAAAACAAGAAGACAGAAAATTAGAGTACATAAATTTTTTTTTTTAAAATTTTTCTTTAACTAGAAAAAGAAAATGCATTATTTTTCATGTTTTTTTTCTTTCATTTTCTTTCCTTGCTTCCAAACAATGCGTTAAAGAGTAAAAACATGTTTTTATTTTATTATGACAAAATTATACTTTTGATTCTCTATTTTTATGAGTTAATTCAATTTAATCCTCAATCTCTTATTTTTTATTCATGTTAGTCCTTATCCTCAGTTATCCATTAAAAACTAACGGAAGAAGATTAAGAGCGTTAAAAATTTCCACATGTCGCAATATAATTGATTTGTTGATAAAATTATATTTATATATATATATATTTAAATATAAAAAAAAGCTATTTTTTTCTAATAAAAACTCTTTCTCTTCTTCTTCGTCAACCTCATCCCCTCCACTGCCAGAAACCACCACATTGCCTCCACTCTTCTCTTCATGTACTATTAGGTGTATAATGGGCTTTTTTCATTGGGCTTCCCAGCCACTTGATAATTGTTATTTACTCAAGTTTGTTACATAGATAAGTGTAGTTAGTTTTCAGTTAAACTTATCTATTAGTTAGTTTTTCTGTTTCAAAAACTTTACTCTGTATATATTATTTATATCACTCTTAAATCAATTGAGTTGATCAATTCCTTTTAGTGAACCTATTTGAGTGAATCATGTTTTCTTTCTTTTTTTTTGAGTGATACCTAAGATGGTATCAGAGCTCACATAGAGCTCTGGTTCATTGACGGTTTTTCATCCCAATTGCATTTTTCCTCTTCGCTGTTTTTGATCGACCATGGCAGATTCTGCCCAAACATACGTCCAGAACCAGAGCTCCAATCACTTGATAAATCCGTCAAATCCTTTGTTTTTACATCCCAGCGAGAACACTTCGTTCGTGCTCGTCAGTCCATCTCTCACAGAGAAGAATATCATGACTGGATCAGAGACATGACATGTGCCCTTGAATCCAAAAACAAGGAGCGTTTCGTTGATGGCTCTTTCCCTTCGCCACCAACCTCTGATCCCTTGCACGATGCGTGGAGAAGATGCAATCGCATGGTGAAATCGTGGCTAATGAGTTCCATGACGCCGACAATCGCTCGATCTGTTAGCTGGTTCAATACCTCTGCAGAAATCTGGAAAGATATCCATGATCGCTTCTCTCACAGTGACAAGTTGCGAATCACAGATTTACAAGAAGATATTCATAATTGCAAACAGGGAGATTCAACTGTCTCTGATTATTTTACACGCCTTAAAAATCTTTGGAAAGAATTGGAAATGTTTCGATGTGCCCTAATTTGTAGTTGTAACAGTGTTTGCAGTTGTGGCATCTTACTCAAGATTAAGAAAGAGCAAGAGGATGATTACATCATCAAATTTCTCCGAGGGTTGAATGAGGATTTCTCACAGGTTCGATCTCAAGTTATGATGATGGAACCTATGCCATCACTCTCGAAGACCTTCTCCCTCGTTCTTCAACAGGAACGTGAATTCGGCGCACCTCCTCCTCCAGTTTCCAATTCTGTTCCAGAATCTGCTGCTTTTGTCACTTTCGCAAATGAAAATTCTAAACCCTCTTCATTCCAGAAAGGGGGACAAGGCAATTCCCGAAATAATGGTCAAGGTAATCAAAATGGAAATGGTGGCCATGGAAATAAACTCTGCACTCACTGCAAGAAAACAAACCACACAATCGATACTTGCTATTATCTTCATGGATTCCCTGAAGGATATAAAACAAGAAACAAAAATCCCTCCAAACCTGTTGTTAACCTAATTGAAGTGGACTCAGATGCAACTACTCAGGCTGCTGTTCCTGAAGGCAATTCTCAGCAAGACCAGATTAGTTTTCTGAAGGAGCAGTATTAGCACATCCTAGCTCTTCTTCAATATCCCAAAGATTCATCCTCTGCTAATGTGGTCCAATCTTCCTTGGTCAACACAATGACAGGTATACATCCTTCCTTTCCTCTTTGGATTTTGGACAATGGAGCCACTGACCAGATTTTTCCCAACAAAACTCTCTTTACATCCATTCATTCCATAAAACCTATTCTTATAAGATTACCTGATAACACCACCATACATGCTAAGTTCTTTAGAACCATACAGTTAGGTAAATTGGTCCTTACCAATGTTCTGTACGTCCCACAATTCAATGTTCACTTGATTTCTATTCCCAAGTTAGCTGATGATCCAAAATATGTGATTGCTTTTTTCAATAACTTTTGCTTCATTTTTTAGCACACACCATCGAGGATGATTGGTCTAGCTATAAAACAACATGGCCTCTTTTATTTACTCAATTGTGATAATTTGGACACTATTACTGAACTGAATTCTTTTTCTGTTTCTCAGCATAATTCTGCTAATAATATCAATACTTCTCTGTTATGGCACATAAAGCTGGGACATTTATCTGACAAAGTCATGAAGCATATTTCTGTTCAACATCCTGACATTCCCTTTCATTCTTTTAGTGCATGTGACATCTGTCATTTTTCAAAACAAAAACGTTTACCCTTTCCACATAGTAACAGCAAAAGCACCAAACTTTTTGAACTAATACATGTTGACATATGGGGACCCTTAGGCACCACTTCCATAGAAAGACAAAAGTACTTTTTAACTGTTGTTGATGATTTTAGTAGGTACACTTGGATACATCTTTTGAAACTTAAATCTGATGTTAGAAAGGTTCTTGAAAAGTTTATCTTGATGATTGAAAATCAATTTGACATTAGGCTAAAACGCATACCGCCAGACAACGGTAAGGAATTTCTCATGCATGACTTTTATGATAAGAAAGGCATTATTCATGAAACTACTTGTGTTGAGTCCCCACAACAAAACATGATTGTTGAATGCAAACACCAGCATATTTTAAATGTTGCTCGTGGTTTGCTCTTCCAAGCTAATCTTCCCGGATATTTCTGGTCTCATGATGTCCGATATTATGTTCACATCATTAATCTATTGCCAACTACTTGTTTGTCTCATCGTTCCCCTTTGAGCTTGTTTTTAACAGCAAACCTGATTATACTAAACTGAGGGTCTTTGGCTGCCTTGCTTTTGTTAACACCATTTCTTCTAGCAGGAACAAACTACAAAGAAGAGCATCCAAGTACATTTTTCTTGGTTTTCAACCTGGGGTCAAGGGCTATATTCTCTACAACCTGCATTCTCATTCTTTGCCGTTATCTAGGGATGTCATGTTTTATGAAATTTATTTCCCATATCATAATAGCTGCGCATCTTCATCTGCTCACATCATAACACTGATCCACCGCATCAACAAACTACTGTTTTTTCTCATCTTTTTCCTGATTTTAGCATCACACAGACAACTGATTCAATTTTGCATAATAATAACCAAGAATCTGTCCCTGCTGCTATTGTTGAAACTGCTATTACTAATATTATTGCATCTTCTTCTGACAATACTGAGAATCTCTCTTCAGTTCCAGTAACTAGTATTCAAATAAATCAGACTACGAGGTTTTCTACTAGAACAACATGTCCTCCAATTCGTTTTTAGGATTACTATTGTGAAACCCTTGCTTGTTCTACTTCTATTCATGTTTCTACATATCCTATGCAATCATATCTTTCATTTTCAAACTGTTCTGATTCTCACAAGTCTTCCTATTTTTCTATCTCTTCTAACATTGAGCCACCCACTTTTAATTTCGGTCCACGAGAATACGAAAACTAATACAAAAGAACCAAACCAATCATGCAAAACGATAAAATAAACACGGTTATAGGAAATTTCGGAGTACACCGTCATTTGGTCACGTCTAATTCTTACATCATTTTGTGCAATATTTTGGCATCACTAATTGAACATTTTCCGTGCAATTCAGTAGTGTTGCTAAACCTTTTTTTATTGTGTAGCAGGATATTTTTAAGTTGATAGTTAAAGATTAATTTTTTTTGAAGTAGAGAGATTATTGAAATGGGTATAAAATTTCTCCATAAAATTACATACGGCCAAAATTTAAACCATAATTATGCTTAAACCAAAATTTATAACTATCTATTAGTGTGACTAAACTTTGATTTATATTTTTCACAGTTTATTATTAACGTTTTACTTAAAATTTGATTTTGTTAAAATCATAGGCTATCTCTCTCTCTCACACAAATATATTATACTAAAAATTTAACAATCGTATTTCAATATGAAATACATAAATTAAAGAATATTGAAAAAGAAATTAACATTTCTCATGAGACAAGTATAAAAAATTAATTAGAATAAAATTTTAAAAGATACAAATTTAAACTAATCAAATAAAAATATTTTTTATTGTTTCAAAAAAATAGTTATGAAATAATAAAATGAAGAACTTGTAAAATAGTGTACTAAGTAAACTTGTCTTCTCAACTTATATTTTTCTTCAAGTTCTTTGAAATTAAATTAATTAAGCAAAGTGATACATAATTGGAGAACCAATTGATGCATATTTCGTAATAGTTTTTTTTTTTAATAGGCTAAATACACATACATACAAACTATATTAAATCTCCTTTTCTCTTCTTAAATCTACTTTACCGGAAATCAAATCTCATACCTTGACCTCCAAGAGCTCTACATTATCCCTCTTCGTTGTGTCATTTGAACTACAAGATCTTGGTCATATTTCATAATAGTATTTAATTTTAACTTATAATACATCATTTGAAATATAGGTAAATTTATATTAGGTTAAATCAACTTTTTTAATTCCTATACTTTTATCTCATTTTTATTGCTATAAAAAAATGTCTCTTATAGTCCCTACAAATGTTCTTTGTTTTCGTTTTAACCTATGCCGTCATTTTTCGTTGGTCCGTGTCATCTAATCTTACAGTTTCACCATCACAACTGCCACGGCCACCGTCATTGCACAATTAGACAGAGAACAACAAGATGAGATTGGTGACACTAAAAGTTATCAAAGACCTGCCATGCGCTCACCTGTGTAGGAAATAGCGGCGGCGTTGGGTGAGTGCCGCGTGAAAGAAGCACCATGTGTCAGCGCATCTGGTCTTTAATTCGACAATCACCAAACTTTGAGAATAGGCTGGTCTCAATGAGATGCAGGCAGTGGTGATCATAGAAACCACCATGTATAAGGCAATCTGAACACAAAACATGGGCGCAATGGTGGTGGAGTTGTGGTGGCCATGGAAATTGCTACGGTGGAACTTTGAGATCTAATGGAAGAGACTTACGAAAAATGATGGCAAGGACTAAAAGTAATATTTTTTTTTATAAGGACTAAAAAAAATGAGATGCAAGTATAAAAGAAATTAAGAAAAATGACATTTTTGATCCCTTTAGTTTATGCGCTGATTCACTTTGGTCCCTTAACTTTTTTTAATTCAATTTTGTCCCACAACTTATATTTTTGGCTCAATTTGGTCCCTACCGTTAGTTTCGTTAGTAAATTTAACGGACTTCTGTCATCTTTCGTTAGTAAACTTAACGGACTTCTGTCATCTTTTAAATTAACGGTTGAGATTGTTTCAGATTAATGACTCAGAATTAATCTGAGAACATTTTTTTGAAAAAATAAAAATTAAATTGTGTTCTTCATGTTCTTCTTCATCTTCTTGTTTCTTCTTCTTTATTCACATTCTTCAAGCTCTTCTTGTTCTTCCTCTTCTTCATACTTTTTTTTTTTTAAAAAAAAGTCAAATTTATTAAAAGGTTAGATATATTCTAAACAAAGATGCAATAAAAGTCTATGATTCATATGAAACCAACAGAAAGATATTCAAATGAACCCAAATATTAGCTAAAAGATAAAAAAAATACATGAAATCAGGCATACCCAGCTACCTTGCTTTCCAACAACAGAACTTAGAACAAAGGCCAAAGACTACTTGTTGAGGAAATCCCCTAAGTAAAGCAAACCGGCTTCGAAAATCAAACCCATAGGCAACCCCAAACCAAGAAACAAATGGCCAAAGACAAAATAACCAAACCCCGCGAACTCATGTGCTGCTACCTGTGACTGCTACTTGTGACCATGATTTTGGAAATTGCAATATGAAGAACGAAGCATAAACAAATCAAACACAAAAGAAGAACGAAGCAAAACCAAATTAGATACAAAAGAATCTAAGGCACAAAATAGAATAAATAACAACACAAAATTTTAATCAAATAATTTACAAATTTCATAACCTAAATCCCAAATTTTAGAATCCTAATTATAAGTTTCAAAACCTTAATCCCTAAATCAGAACCAAATCAGACACAAAAGAAGAACGAAGCAGAAGATCAACGAAGAAGAAGATCGACGACGAAGAACAAAGGAGGAGATCGAAGAAGAAAAAGAAGAATGAAGAAGGAGATTGAAGAAGAAGAATGAAGAAAGAGATTGAAGAAGAAGAACGAAGAAGAAGAGAAAGAAGAAGATTGAAGAAGAAGAGGAAGAAGAAGATTTAAGAAGAAGAAGAACGTAGAACAAAAGGAAGAAGAAGATTGAAGAAGAGGAAGACCAAAAAAATGTAGAAGAAGCAATGCTCTTTTTTCTTTCTTTTTTTTCAAAAAATTATTCGTAGATTAATTCTGAGCCATTGATCTGTAACAATCTCAACCGTTAATTTAAAAAATGACGAAAGTTCGTTAAGTTCATTAACGGAACTAACGGCAGGGACTAAATTGAGTCAAAAATATAAGTTGTGTGACCAAATTGAATAAAAAAAAGTTAATGGTCCAAAATGAATCGATTCAAAGAGTTAAGGGACCAAAAATATCGTTTTGCCAAAAAATTAATTTAATCTTTATATTATTAAGTTCAAATTTTTTGTAAGTGCATGACAATATAGTTTAAAATTTACTGTAAAATTCTTTTAAGATATTAAGAATTATATAGAGGTTTTACTGACATACTCCAACTTCTTTTTTTAAAAAAAAATATATACGCAAGTTATAACTTCAAAGTTTTAAATATACCCCAAAGTTGTACGTCGGTAAAATACTTATATCTATATTTTACCATTTACATTTTTAAATACATTATTTATAGGTGTAACTTAATAACATATTGCTTTTACAATCATGCCGGATTAAATTAACAAATCACTTATATAATTTGATAGTTAAATTGATAAATATTTTATTTACAAAACACAAAAAACTAATTTAATTTACTATTTTCAATCTTATATATAAACATCTTGGATTGCTCGTCTCAACTCAATTCGAAAGACCATCTAATCATTTTAACAAGACCTTTCAAAAAGCTTCTTTAACTAAGGCTTCGAGACTTGAGGGTTGGTGGATTCCGATCTCACCTTCAATGAGCATCTAAGTGAGTGTTTAGATTGGATTTTGCCAACATTAAATCATGGTTTAGATTCACTCGGAGTTGAATACGATCAAAAAATAATGTTTGGAAACCTTAGACATAATTGATTCTAGATAGAAAATTATAATTTGGTGAGAAGCAACTATTTGTTGTTTCTTTTTGGCCAAATGCACCTTTTGGTCCTGTATTTCTTATGTGCATTTCATTTCGGTCCTATATTTTTTTGAGTTACATTTTGGTCCTGTATCTCTTATAAACGTTTTATTTTGGTCCAATTGTCAACCCTTCACCCCCGTTACAGAATTGACCTAATAAGAAAAGAGTCAAATTATGTCATTTATCTTCAAGCCTAAAAAAATCATAACATACACATGAACCTAATAAGAACAGAGTTCAATTACCTTGTAACGGAGTGATGGAGTTGACGAATTTGACCAAAATGAAACTTTTATAAGAGATACATGATCAAAATGTAACCCAAAAAAGATATAGGACCGAAATGAAATGCGCATAAGAAAAAGGACCAAAATGTACATTTGACCTTTCTTTTTTTTTTTGGTCGGCCAAATACACACCCTCCACACTACACTACTCCTAAATCTACTCCTAATTCTACCCCACTAGGGATCAAACCCCACTCCTTCAGCTCAAAGAGCTTCTCCTTATGCCACTTGAGCTACAAGCTCTCAACACTATTTGTTGCTTCTGATTTTGCCCATAATCAATTAACATAATCCATTATGCTCAGAATCAATTTTAAGAATTTAATCCAAAGATGCACTAAGGCCACTTTCCTCGGATAGAATCGCAAATTCTCTTCCCAACCCACGATCTTCGCCTCAGTGCTTGCAATTTGTAATTTCCGACAGCACATTTATTGTAATTATTGGACTTAATTCGCAATCCTAATTTTTGGTCAACTAAATTTGGCCAACTGAATATAATATAAATTTAGCTCCCTCTCTTGGTTTTTATTTTTTTAATTAAAAATAATAATATCATTTTAATCGAGTTGGCTAGAAAATTTGTCAATTTCGATTGACTGTTTTTCATTTCCGATTCCTAAATCGTTACAAATGTATCGAGACACTTTTCATATTAGCAGCCCATATTATAAAGGCACCAAGGAGATCCTTAGAGGGACATATTCACTCTAATACCAAGATAAGCATTACGCTGAAGTCGGGACCTTGTTTATTTGAGTGTTCACATCTAAAATAAAAAATAATATTTGTTTTATAAGCACTTGACATAAAAAGTATTCTTTCCGGAATAATTTATAAGAAAAAAAAAACTAACTTACACATACCAAGAAAATTAGTTAAACACATTTAATTTTCTTGTTTTCTAGCAAATGCTTAACTCTATTTAATAAATTAACCTATCATATTTACTCTCTCTACTTAAAAAGTGAAATAGTCAATCAAATAATGATACTTAAGGAATAAAGACATTAAATGAGGTAAAAGTAGTTGGAATTTCCTTATATTTTGAGACAACAAACTTAATCTTTTTTTTCTTATAAATCATTCTCTAGGGCGTATAATATTTATTATACTATCTTGTACAATTTTACACAGGTTAAAGATACTTAAAATGATAAAATGGTGGAGCATTTATTGTAGTGGGGCATAAATGTAATTGAGTATTTGTCTTTTTCCAACAAAAAGTTACTATTATTAAACTTTTAATGTGTGTAAAATTGCACATGATAGATAAATCCTTTTTATTTTTGCTTTTAATTAATATTACCTCGGTTCCTATTTATCTGTCCACTTTGTACTAATAAATTAGCATATTAAGAAATACAATCATTATTCTTGTTTTCACCAAATTAATATTTAAAATCTTTATAATACCTTTTATCATTTCTTCTTCGATTGTTCAAAAGAAGAATATTAATTAGTGCTCCAATTAAATAAAGGATATAATTGATACAAGTGTTTTTAATATCACCTTTGTTTGGCAGAAGAGAAGTAGGACATAAATAGACTGAAAGTGTGGATTACGAGGTAAAAATAGTTGACTTAATAGAGAGAAAATTTTAAACTACTTCCTTCCACCTCACTTCTTTCCTTCGCACTTCTCTTATACCAAACAAAGATTAAAACTCTAAGTAGACATATGAAAAAGAATAAATTTTTTTTTAAAAAAAAGTGAACAGATAAAAAGAAACGGAAGAAAATGAAAATAAATTTTAATAAAGATAAAAGATAAATGATATTTATTGCCTTAAGGGCACTATTTAAAGATACAAATATAATAAAAAGATATTGAAATGTGTAATTTTTTGTATTCCCAATAAATAAAACAATGTGTTCTTATAATTATTTTTTGACTTCTAATAATCTTAATTAGTGTCCTAGGAGTACCGCACGACCACGATAAAATTAAGAAGACATTAAAAGATTGACCAAGTGACCTTCCTGTAGTATAGCGTTAGGTTTTTTCTTATATGTACACTCTTCAAATTCAAATTACTAATTCTCACACAACTTGAAGCTTCAATTCTCCTTCTTTTTTGTCATTTTTTTCCAAATGCTTTTTGTCGCTGTTGACTTTGAAAAAAGGAGTGAGAACTCTCTGAGAAGAAGCTGTTGAGGAGAACTAGGGAGTCCATCCATCCATCCATCACGTGCATGGATTTGACATGATGAAATGAATACCAAGGAAACTTTATTATTTGTCATTATTATTATTTATTATTTATTATTACTACTATTATTAAATGTGGATGACATGAATATTCTGATGCCATCAATAACGTCCCCTGCTCTGGTCTGACTCTCTTGTCTCATAATAATGTTATCACCTTTTTGTCCTCTCACCACAATCAATACCCCACTCAATTTTATTTTATTGAAATAAATAGTATAATTTCTCTTAATAAATATTTTTTTATACACTAAATTTAATTTTTACCGAAAAAAAATGCTAATTTTTTTTATTAAATTTATTTATAAATTTTGTTTTTCACTTAATTTTATTAATTGTCATTTATCTTCAACTAATTTTGTGGCTTAACACAAATTTTTGTGATAAGACTTTTTTAATCATGAAAAATAAATATTTTAAAATTATTTGTATTATTTTATAAATAATATATGTATTTTATTTAAGGAATATAGATATTTTATGAATAAAAAATTTAATATTTTATGTCATGAAATATGTAAATATTTTTAATAAAAATATATAAAAGTGAGACCTAAATATATTTAAATTTTGTGTATTTTTTGGGGTCGGCTTGGCCAACCTTACTCTTGAGTTGGTCCTATTGGTAGTTCATCTTGTCTTTTAATTATTTGTGTATCTTCTATTGGTAGGGGTGAGTAACGGATTGGGTAACTCATGAACCCGAGCACCCCAAACCAAACCAAACCGTTTTTTTTTTTGTTGAATTGGGTGATTGTGTTGGTTTGGATATTTTTTAGTGAACTCAAACTAAATTGGGTTGGGTATTGGGTCTGCATTTTAAAAGTCCAATGAACCCAACCTAACTCAAACTATCTAAACTAAATTCCTAAATGACTAATTTTCTATGTTGATTTACTCCTTTAGACTACAGTCCATACTTCTCCTTACTTATTACTTTCTTTCCAAAATAATCGTAATCAAATTCAAAACCTTAGTTGTAGGTGCCACCTTGACCTCCTCGCTACCAACACTGCTTCCTCCTATTATTACTATTTGACTACTTTATTTATGTTAAGACTATGTTATACTGTATGATTATATGACTAATACTTTATTTTAGCAAATAAAATCACTAAACTTATGTAAATTTAATATTATATAACGGTAAATTTTACAGATTTTTTTTTTAAAAAAAAATTTATTTTTTTATTTAATTAGATAGACCCAATCACCCAACCCAATCCAATCAAGTTCAGGTTGGGTTGGTTTGGATCGAAGAGTAAAAATTGCAAAAATCAAACTAACCCAAACCATTTAGTTTGGGTTGGGCTTCAAAACCGTTAAAAACCCACCATACCCAGCCTGAATCCACCCCTACCTATTGGTGAAAATAATAAAATTATATTTTATGGTCATCTAACAACTGATTCGTACGAGCTAATCAATTTTAAAGAAAAAATTAATTGTTACTTTCTACCGTGAATACCTCATGTAAAAGATAAAAACAAAATTACCTCACTCACTCATTGTGCCTTTTGGATATGCTCTTTACCTATTACCCGGAATGGGATGGTTAACCATCTCCTTCTTGGTAACTCAGATTTTACCTTGTTTGTGGGAATCAAATTCAATTTGACATCATTGCTACCTGTTTTCCCTCATCAATTTCTCCAAACCATAGTGCATAGGTGATTAGGTTAGACAAAAATGTAATGTAACTTAATGGAATTTTTTATTTTATGAAATTTTAATAATTAGTATTTATTATTCTATAAATTCGTAGATTTTTTTTTTTAAAAAATAACTCAGAACAAAAATCGGTGTTACCCTGAAAAATTTTGCTGCTAACTAACTATTTCTCTTGCATTACAAAGCACATATTTTAAAATGGCTTAAACAAATTTTTAATTTCTACAAAATTGATAATTTTTCATTTTAGTTTCTATAAAATAATTTTTTTATTTTAGTCCAACTTAATTCAAAACTTTTATTTTTAATCCTTACAACTTTATTTCACAATAATTATAAGTTTTTAGTTCCAAGAGATACTAATTTTGGTTTTTAATTTTTGTAACTTAATTTTTTCATATTTTATTCTCTGAAATTTCAATTTTCTATTTTGGTCCCTTGAAAAAAAATGTGATTAGAAACAATTAACTTAATATTAGGGACTAAAGCAAAAGTTTTAAAATAAGTTGGACTAAAATAAAAAAAAATATTTTGTTGGAACAAAAACAAAATTTTGAAAAAATTTTTAGGGAATAAAAATAAAAATTTTAAATTAAGTTGGACTAAAATAAAAAAAATATTTTATAAGGATTAAAACAAAAAAATGTCAATTTTTAAGGTCTAAAAACTTATTTAAGCCTTTTAAAAGTAACGATAGCAAACAAAATGTTCTAAAATCACATATGTAGGGATGAGTTTTGTACAAATTTTCGAAAATAAATTAATTTTTTTTTCTCTGCAAGGAGTTTCATTTCCCTACTATTCTATCAATTTGTTCATATCTTGTAAAAAAAACTAATAATAATAGGGAAGAAGTAAAACTCCTCTTATTTCTCTACTACAACACAAATTTACTCACAATATGTAAAAAAATAATAATAATAATAAAGAGTGAAAGGGATGTTACTTTTTTGGTCAAAGTTTTTTTTTATATATATTTTCGGTCAAAAACATTGATTCGTGATTATATAAATCTTGATGGGCCAATACTATGGACACCACACATATTTTCCCAACCACCACATATTTTTATTTTTTTTTTCAAATTTACCCTTCACTCGGATTTTGAAAATTCGCAGCACCGTAAAAATCCAACACTTTATTTTATAAAATTACTTTACGGATTTTTAAAATCCGTAGTCTACGGATTCTAAAAATCCGCAGCACAATTCATAAAAAATCCGTCTTTATATTTTTAAAATTGTACTACGAATTTTAAAAATCTGCCGCCTACGGATTTTAAAAATCCGCAACCTACGGATTTTAAAAATCCCTAGCACTGTTTATAAAAAATTTTATTTGTATTTAATAAAATTGTACTACAAATTTTCAAAATCTGTAGCCTACGGATTTTTAAAATCCGTAATACTATTTCTATAAATTTATACTGCGGATTTTCAAAATCCGAGCGAGAGGTAATTTTGGAAAAAAATTAGAATGTGCAGTGAAGAGGGAAATGTGTGTGGTGAAGAAAGTATGAGCCATTTTGATGTTACTTTAGGTCCAAATAAAGGCCCAGTCTTAACGGCCCAATTCTATGGGCCCTGAAAACTGTTGATGGCACCCTAAGTCCAGATGGTGGATATTATGGACACCACCCTTTTTATTAAGATACCTTTATTTAGTTTCCTGAAAATAAATTCTGGATTGGAAAGTGTCACTTTTTAAACATCATTCCGATTTTTTCAGGAATTTTAAATAAATTACTCGAAAACATGAGAGAAATTACTCTTATTTTTCAGGATAAAATGATCATGTTCTTAACATGAATGATGTCAATTCCAATTTTTAAACTAAATTAGCACCATCCTTATTGGGAGTGGCACCATCATTTTTTGTATATAAATTTATGATTCTTACATATAAAAAGGATGGTGCCACTCCCAATAAAAATGGTGCTAATCCCATCCTCCCTTAGAAGTCCTCTCTCATTGCCATTGGTAACAAGTTGATGCTTTTTGCACCGATTTGTGAATTTTCAAAATATCATTACTATTTAGCAATCTATATTTGAGTTATATATATATATATATATGGAATGAGAGCACATGCTATTGTGATAGGTGAGTAATCATTGAATTTTATTATGAATGGTTGAGATTCACTTCTCTCATCTCTCACAATAATAGGTACTCTTATTTTATATGTCCCATATATATATATATATGGGTTAGGATCAAATGACACCAATTGGTTTGACACCAATCAATAATGATAGATCAAAGTTTTTTTTCATGAAACGTACCGTTGGATTGAAACTACTTATTGTATAGATCACGTGTACAAAAATTGACATCAATCCGAGATCGTTTAGTACTCCATCAACACACTTATTATTTTCAATCATTTGTGTGTTGATGGAGTACTAAACGATCTCGGATTGATGTCAATTTTTGTACACGTGATCTATACAATAAGTAGTTTCAATCCAACAGTACGTTTCGTGAAAAAAAACTTTGATCTATCGTTATTGATTGGTGTAAGAATTGATGTCAAACCAATGACACCGCGCATAATTTTTTTTAAATAACGAATTTCATCGATCCAACTGTTGAATTAAAAGCTTATATGATGTAAACAACCATGTAAAAATTCATTCAATTTGACTGTTTTTTTTTTCAATTTCGTTCTCTAACTAATAAAAGTTTCAAATTAGTCATGTGAATTTTCATTTTGTTTCAATTTCATCCTTTTTCGTTAACTCTTTTAAATAACTGACAGAAAATCATGAAAATGACGTCGTTTTATGTAAATTCTTCCTCAAAACGACGTCGTTTTGAATATTTTCATTAGTCATTTAACAAAGCTGACGAAAAAAGAACGAAAATTAAAACAAATAAAAAAAAATTAAAAAACTGATTTGTGACTTTTATTGGTGAGAAGAAAAAATCATAAATAAAAAGTAAATTAAACTATCAAAGTATTAATTTGGCCTAAAAATAAAAAATGACATCCATTTGCATATATGTTTTTGGTGCTTAATTGATGTGCATGCATGAAAAGAAACTAACCTTATATACAAAACATATAAATAGTTAGAGCATATGGCATGGCATGGTATATAATAGAAGGCATAAATGGTTATTCAGAAGGAGATGGTAGGAGGTTGAAGGTGAATGATGAATTGGAAAGTGAAAGGAGTGGGAATTGGGAATTAGTTAATATAATGGTGTTGTGTTTATTATCCACAACGTTTGTCACCACCGCTCTGGAATATGAGAAAAGCTAGGAAAACGTAACCGAAGCAGCAACGCATTTAGCGTTGTAAAACCGCCTTCTCCTTTCAACAAAAACAAACAAAACCAACATAACCACCACATTCATTTCTTCTTCTTCCCTCTCTAATTAATTTCTCTTCTTCTTCACACATAGCAACAACAATGGCTACGCTCTATACACCATGAAACCTCATTTTCATCATCATCATCATTATTATTATTATTATATATTTATATTTATATTCATCCATCGCGATGCGTTGGTTCCCAACCCTCATATTCTCTCATTCTTCTTCATCTTCAGCTTCAGCTTCGTCTTCTTCGTCTTCGTCTGCAGCTTCTTCTTCTTCCGGTGTGACTCTAAAGTCCTCTCCTTCCACGTCATCCCTTCCCGATTCAAGAAAGACCAGTCGCGGCGCGTGGCTCTTCGGTAGCGGTAAACGCTCCACGCGCTCTAGGAAACACGATGCCAGGTGGAACAACGATTCCGAATACGACGCCGTTGTCGTTCCTTTGTCTCGTTCACCTAGCACCTATGTTCGCTCTAGCGTCTCCTCCGTCGCGCCTCAACCGTTGCCTTTGCCTGAATTCTCATCGCAATTCTTAATTCGCAACAGAGACGCGGAACGCCCTTTACCGTCGCCGAAAGACGCGGCCGCACCCGCCGCAGATAGAGCGGATGGCGGTTTGGACGCTGCTCCCACCACCGCCTTCCGGATGCGAAGGTAATTTTTGTCTTTCGAATTTTGTTCCCCAATTAAGCTCGATGCTCTCCAAATATTCTTTTAGGTCTTATTTTTACATGAATGTTATTAGGTGTTCTTAAATAACTAAGAGTTTGTGAATGAACGGTTGCATTTGTTTAAATTGTTTAACTGTGTGTTTGGATTTTCTTACATGCGAAGTATAGTTTTAGTTTGGTCAAATTTTATCTTGACCATTTTTGACATTTTTGTATGCACATTAACATAATTAATTATCATGTTCAGATCATGACTTATGTTGAAGCAAGTAGATTTAAGTAATTTCTGGTGAAGAAGAGTCAATTTTACTTACCTTTACATATTACTACCTATAAAACTAATCTTTCTAATATTATTTGTTATGCAGACCGAAGATTCCATTTGCTTTAACAACAAGTTTACTCCAAATCAATTTGATTAAATCACGTTAATTCAAATCAGTTGCACACAAAACTGAACACTTAATTTAATTAGTACTCTTGAATTTGATGCCTGGTACTTGTTGAACATTCAAAGGAGTGCTCATAGTAGTCCTAAAGGATTGTCTCTTTTAACATGTTATCTCATATAAAACAAATAACACAATAGAATAGGAAGATTTATTACTATGATATGAATGATGGCCCAGTATTGGCACATATTTGACATAGAGATTTGGCTATGTGTATATACAGTGTTTTTGCCAGCCAAGGGACAGGGAGGAATACAGAGCAGGTGGAAGCGAGGTCACCTAGTTCTAGCGCGATGAATCGATTAGATACAAATGATGCTGCATGTGGAAGCAGCACTCAAGGTGATAAAAACTTCAGCATCAGTGTCCCAGCTAGAAGTGCTCCAAGCAGTCCTTTTGCCTCCAGTCCAGCAATTAGCCCAAACACCATCAGAAATGATGATTTTGTGCCATATTATTATGTACCACCCAAACCAAATCAGTTCTGGTCAGCCCCGGAATTGCCTACTTCTGAAACACTATCTCTGTTTCCGCCTCCTGCTTTCTTTGATTTATCTTCATTAGGCTCTGATAATAACAATAATAATAATAATAATAATAATAATAATGTTTCTTCTCCCCAAAGTCCAAGGGGAAGACGTTCTTTTTCCAGCCAAAATCCCAAAAGCCCAACTAGACCTTCGTCGCCATTGCCCCGGTTATCACTGGATATCCAAACATCACGTCGTGAAGGGATTGCTCCTCTAACTGTGCATCCTTTACCTTTGCCTCCTTGGGCCGGGGCACCCTTACCTTCTCCTTCTGCTACCTTTACTTCTCCAGTTGTGGCTAAAACAGAATCCTTGCCCATGAAAAGTCAATGGCAGAAAGGGAAACTTATAGGGAGAGGTACTTTTGGAAGTGTTTATGTTGCCACCAATAGGTATGTGTACAACTTTCATGACTACTTTAAAGTTTAAATCTTTCCTTTTGACTCTATAAGAAGCTCTGAAACATAGTTTCTTTATTGACAGAGGAACTGGAGCATTGTGTGCAATGAAGGAAGCCGAAATGTATTTCGATGATCCGAAATCTGCAGAGTGTATTAAGCAGTTAGAGCAGGTTGTCCATCATTTATTTATTAATACCCTTTATTTATTTACTTTATGCATATGAAAAGTGTGTAAAATTTAAAATGAGCTCTATGACATGTTTATTTCCCCCCGTTGTGCCTATTAACGTTGGACCCTTGAATTATTACTGTAATAACCATATGGTACTTTAATTAGAACTTACATGTCGAGGTTTGTATAAACAATAATTTTCGCCTTGGGTCCTCATAAATTTGCTATCTAAAATGTTTTACCGAACCAAGATAATTTTTTCATGTTATTTCACTATATCCTCATTACTGATTTGTTCCTTTTTGCAGGAAATTAAAGTTCTTAGCCAATTGAAACATCCAAACATTGTGCAGTATTATGGTAGTGAAATAGTAAGAAATCCGATTCATAATTAGGTTTCCAAGATTATACATTATTTGTAGAACTGCCACAAAACCTTATAATTAATCATATCTTTTGGTTGTGTTCTCAGGTAGAAGACAAATTTTATATTTATTTGGAATATGTCCATCCCGGTTCAATAAACAAATATGTCCGCGACCATTGTGGTGCTATTACAGAATCTGTTGTTCGCAATTTCACACGCCATATCCTATCGGGTTTGGCTTACTTGCATAGCAAGAAAACAATTCATCGGTACGAATCACACGCTTGATATATTGCAGTATGAAATCTCTCAGTTATTTGTGAGAAAATTATGTAGTGAAAAAATGATATTTCCAGTTGGCTTCTTAAGTTATAATTGAGCTTGGATTCGGAAAATCCCATGATTTCACTTCTTTTATTTTATGCATATAGGGACATCAAAGGGGCTAACTTGCTTGTTGATTCTGCGGGTGTTGTTAAACTTGCTGACTTTGGGATGGCCAAGCATGTGAGTTTTAAATAATTTTACTGTGATTTATTTCTGCTAGTCTCAGTCCTTATCCATAGATAGAATGCTTCTCTCAATGGATCTTTATACTTTTAGTCTTTTACAAGTTTTGTTGGTTTCTAATTTTTATCATGATTATCATCATACTGTTACAATTTACAAGATGGGAATCACAAGTGACTAGCATGAATTTAAAAGGGTCAAATATATTGTTTCAGAATTTCATTTCTCTTGGTTGAAATCAAGAATTCTGTTAAACATAAATGTCGATTCAATCCTTTTAGAGACTATCTAGTACACCTAGTTTCGACTACTTGAATATGCATGTTGATACTTATGATTTGTGAGCTTTCAAAAATGAGTTCTCTAATCTCTAAATTCTGCTTGTTATTAAGCTTGATCATTTTATCACAGAATTAACTTTTCTTTTGATGTTTACTTAGTGAATTCACCATCACCATTGCTACTAATAGGTATTTTTGCCCATTATAATACTATTGTTCCCATTATAACACTCTTGAGATCTATATGTCCACAGCTAAATGGACATGCTGCTGATCTTTCTTTGAAGGGAAGTCCATACTGGATGGCTCCTGAGGTATATTCTTACTCTACATTACTCTGATGTATTCTTAGTTTAATTTTTACTAATACTTTTCCTCATACAGCTTATGCATGCAGTTATACAAAAAGATAATAGTTCTGAATTGGCTTTCGCTATTGATATTTGGAGTTTGGGTTGTACAATAATTGAAATGTTCACGGGGAAGCCTCCTTGGAGTGAGTACGAAGGGGTAAGTACCTGCTTAAATTCTGTTATTTCTTATCACTTCACTATTCATAAATCACAAAGCACCCCCAATATTTATATTTATTAAAAGTTAAATTCTTGTTTGGTTTAGTAACTTGAGAATCTCATATTTGACATTATTTTATATGAACTTATGTGAAATGTTACAGTTTGGTAATCTTTGAGAATCTCAGTTTTTTTTGTCTTGTTTGATGCTTATGAATTTAGCACAGATGCTATATCTATACATGTCCTTTATTTGTTAACTTGGCATAAAATCTCATACATAATTATGCAGGCAGCAGCTATGTTTAAGGTTATGAAAGAAACTCCTCCTATACCAGAAACATTGTCATCAGAGGGTAAAGATTTCTTGAGGCTTTGCTTTATAAGAAATCCAGCAGAGAGACCAACTGCTTTAATGTTACTAGATCATCGATTTCTGAAAAACTTACAACAAACAGATATATCATTTTCCACACAATTGTATAATGGAACAACCTTGATGGTATAGCAGTGCCCTACTCGCTCCACTCATGAAGAATTTCCTACCTCTCTCTCTCTCTCTCAGTATTCGGCCTACAACACATTGGGTCAGATTTTGTGATTATGTATAGCTCTGTCTAACATGACAATAGAAAAAGAAAATGGTATTTTCAAATGACTGCTAGCTGTTGTAGATTCTTTCCAGAGATCATCATTGATGCCTATGAAAAGTAACAAGCAGCTTATTCTTCAATATGGAGTTTATTTGCCCCATAATCTAGAAGCAGATTTTGTATAATATTAGAGTGCTTCATTTTACAATTGCAATGATAGTATTAATTGTATTTTTTTTTAATTATACCTTTAAAAGGAGAGTTAATATTGACTATAAAAAAAAAAAAAGTTAATGTCAATATTTAAGAATGAGATAAATTTAATTATAAAAGAGAAATTGCATAGTAGAAAATTAAGTAGCTTATTTTGTAAAATCAACTGTGTTAAATATTTTTCTTAATTATTGTGTCGAAACCTTAAACGATAGTTATTGTGGTTATATTTTGACAAAACCATACAGGTTCCCTGTGTTTTGTGAAGGAAGTGGAATGAAAATATAAAAAATGGACGAGAAAGAAATGAAGCTAGAATGGTGCTACACTTCTAGAAGATGATAAGCCTATGAGGAATCGCTATTATAGAAACTAATCTCAAGAATAAGACTCTAACTTAGAGGTTGCACTCTAATAATCTAAGAGAAAACCTTTCTCAAGTTTTATTTCGATCAAATTATTCATGATCTCAATTGTACTCAAACAAGGGTATTTAAAGATAAACTAAAATAATAAACTTTTTTTTTCCTAAACCTAAGCCCAAAATAAACTGTCCAAACATATAGAGAATCACAAACCACATATTCTAGACATAAATTTAAAAATCCTAGGAATCAATACACATTAAATTGAAGAACTTAGAATCAAATTCTTCATTAGACAGACAATTGCCCTTAAACATATAAGCCACAATTTGTTTCAAGTAGTCTTTAATCTTCTTAGCCTTGCTTTTAGTTATTGGTCTATCCAAAGATCCTAGGTTTTCAATGGAGAGTTGGCCTTCTAGTTCCACACCAAGTAACAATAAATATCTTATAATGACAATATTCTAACCCTTAATAAAATGATAGTTGAATCTTTTAAATATATTGATAATGATTATTAATTCAAATCTTAGCTGTGTGCTTTACCAAAAATAACTCCTAGTTTTTTTATAAAAAAAATCTTAATTGTTTATATAAAAAAGATTTTATCAAGAGAAATAAAATTTATTTCGGTAATGTCAATTAATTTTTGGCTGATTGCCACAATATACCCTTAATACATACTTAAAAAAATAATCGAATGATAAAATAGAATCTACCTAGTTTGTAAGTGTAACATTTAAAATTAATTTTTCTCAACGATAATTTAAAACTTTTATTTTTTTAAAATCGATTTTGTCCATCCTAAAATTAATTTTAGAAACCAACATAACCAAACAAAATCATTATCCAATTATAAATAAGTGCTTATAATAAAAGAAAAAAAGGAATTTATCTATCCTGTACAATATTGCACAAGTTAATAAATTTAAAGTAAAAAATTGTTATTGAAAAAATAAAAAAAATTAATATGATTTAATTTAACATACAATTAATGTTGTGCTTTATTTCTATTTTAAATTTTTTAACTTATATAATATTACACATGTTAAAAAAACTCTAAAAGAAATAAGGTCAAATAAGCTACTTTTAACCATTGTCAAAAGCGCGTCTTTTATTAATGATTCAATTTAAATAAAATTCCTTCATGTGAAATACGCTCTGGCTAATGCCCAAAGAAAAATAAGCTATTTTTAATTGCTGCCAACGGCTGTTTGCTCCCCAACCAAACAGCGAATTATTAGCTTATACCCTTGTTTTAAGAGTTAATAATTTAAATAGTCCCAAACTTAAGGCAGTAGGTAATAATTTAGTCTTTAATTTTTTTATGGGACATTTTAGTCGTCAATATTGCGCCAAAACTCCACCATATCTGACTTCACTATAACATAAATCATCCAAATCTAAAACATCTCTGCGGATTTGCGCATCAGTCCCCAAAATTACACTGATTTAATTTTCTTTTAGCACGAAGTCATTTCCAAGACGCCCATTTAACCTAATACATTAAATATGTTAAGATAGATCTTTTATTGTTGAAGGCCCACATGTTCCTTTCACTCAATACAATCCACAGTAATCCATAAGCAACAGTAAGCCATCTCTCATTTAGAAGTTGTTGCGCAAAAATAGATTGTATCGATACACACCATCCTTCCAAATTGTCCAGTAATATCATGAAAATTCCCCACCACACCATGCACTCTTGCCAAAGAGAAAAAGACAAATTTCAATGCAGATACAAGTAGGATGATGTCTCTTCATTTGTACCACAGAATTTACAATTATAATCTGGAATGGAGATACCTTTCTAACATAGATTTACAGCTGAAGGTAGACGATTTAATAGGCTTCTCCAAACAAAAATCGCCACATTTTTCGGCAAAGGATGTTTCTAAATTGATGCTAACTCAGGTTGCTTTTGCCTCGAAGAATCGTACTCCAGTAACGCGTATGCTATTACGACTGAGTAAACACCATTCGTATTTCCTAGTCATTTCCATTCATCTTCAAGATCCTGCAAAAAAAGAAAAGTTAGCTAAAACAGTCTCCAACTCCTCCCACTTGTTTACCTCCCTATCATTTAATTGCCTCCACCAACACCAATTCCACCTCCAAATCCCTTGCTCATCCCAATCACCCATATTATTGATGGAATCCACTTGCTGCAGTGATAATCTAAATAACCTTGGGAAAGTTGATTGCAAATTCTGATCGCCTACCCACACGTCGCTCAAGAATCTAGTTTCTTAAAAAAACTAAAGAAAATATAAATTTACCAAAATAATTATTTAACAGTAATATTTTTTTAAATATGAAAAATTTTAAAAAACAATAAAATTCATAATATTAAAATGATTTTTTTATAGAGTAAAGTGCATTAACAAGCATTCAAACCAATGACCTACTACTTCAAATAGTACTCCTCAACCATCCAACCAACTTACTGGATACAAATATTAAAGTGAAATGAATAATTCATAAACAAGAAGAAGACTTTTTTTTCAAGTGTTAATTAGAATATTCAAGTATTAATTATGATGGGCCCACAAAATAAGCCAATTTTTTTTTTGAAAAGCTCATGTTTCTAGCTTCTGGCTTAAAAGCCAACTTTTTGTATTTTGTACATAAAAAAAAATCAACTTAAATTTAAGAAGTTTACCATAAATTTTTTTTGGCCCATCTTTTACTTATAAGAGGAAGAGAAGCCATAAAAAAATTGGGCCAAACACTACTTAATACACATGTTTTCCAGCATTAATCAAAATTTCCATTTTGTGACTCAAACTCGCAGAACTCGAACCTTTAATTGGTTAGTTGATCCTAATTAATTGATTGAGGGGTTTCACATGACATTTAACATTCTATACTGTCAATCTGTTATGTCGAGATAATGTTGGGGACTAAAATACCCTAAAGAATACAATTTTTAGGACTAAATTACCTATTCTCTTAAATTATGTACTAAAACGCCATAAATAAGGACATTTGTTAAGATATACACTTTCCAACAACTTTTTACCTTATTTGGCTCCTTAAAAAGTGTCCTTAGGGTACTTGTTAGCATTTTTCTCAAAATTATAAGTGAAAAACCATTTTAGTATATCACTCCCTATTTTCGCTTACGACGTAGGGTATGTTTGGAAAACATGCTGAAAGCTTTTAGCTTTTAACTTTTAGCTGTGAAGTTGGCTGAAAGCTGTGAGATTATGATTGTATGACTATAGCTGTATAGTTAATTTGTAAATTAAAATTGCTTGTTAAAATAAGTTGTTTTATTAAATAAACTACGTTAGATGACGGTAAAAGATAAATAATATTATATTAATAAATATGGGTAGTGGGAGTGGGTAGCCTATGATTTATAAAAATTAATTACGGTAATTTTAGAAGTAAACTATTCAAAGCTAATTTTTGAAAGCCAAAAGTTATTTCTAAGGGTGATAATGGGGCGGGGCGGGGGCGGGGAGTACTCTCCTGCTCCCTGTCCCCGCTCCTCAGTTTCCTTCTCATCTCCATCTCCACTCCCCGTGATGGGGATGTTTTCCTTCTCATTCCCATTCTTTGCCTCCTCACCATGGGGACTGCGAGGATCCCCGTAGATATTAAAAAATGTAGAAAATTCTTAAAAAGTATAAAAATCTGAAACGTAAATAGCAAAAGAAGGAACCAAGGTAAAAGTCAAAACTAATAACGCAATAGCATAAAAGATGCAATAGCAAGAATGAACACGACGAGTAAGAATGATGTGCAGAAATGAATGAGCGATGGGCACAAACAGTTGATAATGTTAGGGTAGGAACAACCATAAACTAAGAGTAGAGAAGATAGTAGATAAAAGTTAATCATATTATTTTTTTAATATACAATTACTACATTAATCTTATTAATTTTATGTATATTTATCAGATTAAATGAGAGTATTTATATATTTTTATACACATTCTCAGGGATGCGGGGACCCTGCAGGGCAGGGAGCATGGTCCCCGTCTCCGTCCCCACGGAAAAATATTTTTCAGCCACGAGGCGCCAAATGGGGCCATGCGAAAATCCTCAAATTCGGGTGATGATTGTTACGCCTAGTTATTTTATATAGTTTTTTAAAAAATAATTATAAAAACTTTAATTTTATATTTACCAAACAACTCTACAAACTTTTGAAAAATTATAATTTAAAAAAAAAAACAATAATCTTGTGTTACCCAACATAGCCCTAATGGTTAATATTAAGGTAGTATTGATTAATCGATGAATTAAATAAATAATAGCAATAAGAAAAATAGAACATGACATTGGGGGTATTACTGGTACAATACTACAATTAATTATTCGTCAAAATATGATAACATACATTCCAACCGCTTTGAACACGGTCAAATTCCGAAATAAAGAAAAAGTCGGAAAAAACTTTGCAGAAATTCAGAGATAAACAATTGTTTTATTTATTTCCATATTGTACATAATTTTTTTATGGTAAGAAAAATGAATATATATTTATTTATTTATTCTATCTTATAAACGGAAATCCTTTAATTGGGCATCAGAAATTAAGGAAGAATAATTGCAATTGATTTTGTCATTTTGTTGGTGCCTGACCTGGTGGTGACTAAGGTGCATTCACGTGCATTTATTTCAGTAGTGCCTCACTTCACTTGTCATATTCTCATAGGGTTAGAGAGAGAAAGACACACAGAGAAATTAGAGAGAGAAAGAGATATTGAACCATGGAACCTCCTCCAACACAATCCATTGACATTTCTAACAACCATGCTGGGGATGATACACAAGACAAAGTCATCAATGAATGGTAACCAATTCTCTTTTCCTTTCCCCAATTTGAATTTGTGAAAATTATTTGATCTTACTACCCAAGAAGAAAGATAATTGATCCAATTCCTGTTTGGATTAAAATATTTTGTTTCGATTAATGATTATTCTAGCTGAACGCGCTTTTGTCTGCGTTGGAAAGTTGAATTTAGCTTTCCAAAGCAGACAAACGCAAAAGACACCTTTTGTGTTTGCTCACTCTGAAATTATAATTATCAATCAATTTAATCTCTGAAAATTGCTTGACTGTTTTCAATTTTAAAAATTAAAATTAATTTTTGATAATTTTAGGGATTAGATTCATGTTTTACACCATTTCTGTGATTGAAATATCTAATATTTTTTTTTTGTTTGTGTTTTCTGGGGATGCAGTTGTTCTTGCTGCTATGATTGTTCACAGGGTATCCTTGATTTCTTGTGCTGTAACTTCTGAGACGGTTAACGTTTCGGATTAAATTTCAATTGCCAGAGTTATTAGCAAAATGTAAAATTAATTTTATGATGTATGATCAGAATTAACTAGGAAAAAAGTTGTACTTTTTCATCATTGGGACTTATAGAGACTTCTTTTTTTTTTTTCCTTTCTGTGATTCTTTTTCTTCTTTTTTATCTTTTTTTTTTTTTTTGTGGAAATACAGGCTGAGTTTGAGTTGATTTATCTGCCATCCAAAGTTGTGTGGGGCTGCAAAACCCCTTTCTTTCTAGGTGTGTTTGAAAAACTGTTCATCTCGTAAATGGATGATTGGCCAACAGAATACTTAACACTTGTTTGGTGCGAGAGAGAAATTTAAAAGAAATAAGGCTTAAATAAGTTTTTTGTTTCTGCAAAAAAAAATTTTGGGGTAAAATCTAAACTTTTTTAAATGTTTGTCTTTTCGTCCCTACTGTCAACTTTGACTGTTAACTGCTGACGTGATTAACGGAGAGCCACGTCATTCTGTCACATTAGCCTACTATGTTATTTATGTTGTTTTGCTTTTAGTCCCTACAAAATTCATGTATTTTATTTTTGATCCGAAAGTCATTTTTTCTTGTTTTTCCACCATCTTCTTCTTCCAATACCACCACCACTACCTTCCTTCTCTGTCACTCCCTCCTCTTCCACCACTACCACCACCTTTCACTCTTCTTTCTCACTTTTAATTCTTAATTTCACGGTATAAATTTCAATTCCAAACCTTAATCCTCTTTCCCCCAATTTCACCTTCATCAAACTCTAACACTTTCCCTAAGTCACTGAATCAACGGCGCATTGTAGCGTTCAACGGGAAGTAGTTGTGATTGGTGAATTAATTTACATACATTGTAGTACTTAATATAACTACCAACCTACCTCTATATGTATGTATGTCCATCAAAATGATTAGAGATTCTTTTACCAAAAACAAAATGATAAGAGATTCATTCATTCAGATTCAAATTATTGTGTGGCCATGAAATTATCCCTCTTTACCCGCAATTCCAGAAGAAGAAGAAAAAATTAATAAGACATGCCAATTAATTCACACACTTTGATTTCTCAATTTGAACAGAATGATGATCCATTGATACAGAAAAGATGAAAAAACCATTACCGCAAAAAGAAACGAGATCATTAACAATAATCTCTTCATTTTTTTACACCCAATTAATTTCTTCCCACTGAAAAGGCTAAAGCTATGCTCTCATTCTTCTTAAATTAAAAACGTGAAAAAAATAATAATAACATAGGAATTACATTGATATGCAATTGAATTGAAATTAAGTACCATGCATTAAACTAAATTAGATTAACCTCTTAGCTAGCTACCACATGCTGGAAAGCATGATGCATGACTAGTTGTGAAGAGGATTTGGACCAGTGTAAATAACTCTTTTGTCCTCCATATAAAATGTTTTTGGATCACCATTTGAGGGAGCTTCAAATAATGCTCTGTTGAATCTATGATCTGATCTGTGTAAGTACTGTGGATGCCTAATTGAATGGATGCTTTTCTTCTGCTAATGATTCTTTCTTCATTATTTTCAATGTAGAGAAAAAGGCATATAAGAGAAAAAAACTAACATGATTCACAAGAACAAAATCGCAGCTTTGGAATTGGGGTTAGAGTTTGATGAAGGTGAAATTGGGGGAATGGAGATTAGAGTTTAGAATTAGAATTTATATAGTGAAATTAGGAATTGAAAGTAAGAAAGAAGAGTGGAAGGTGGTGGAAGAGGAGGGAGTGGCAGAGGTGGAAGGTAGTGGTGGTGGTAGAGGAAGAAGAAGATGGTGGAAAAAGAAGAAAAAATGACTTTCAGACAAAAAAATAAAAAACATGAATTTTGCAGGGACTAAAAGCAAAAAACATAAATTTTGTAAGGACTAAAAGAAAACAACATGAATGACATGACAGGCTAATGTGGCAGGATGACGTGGCTCTCCGTTAGCCACGTCAGCTGTTAACAGTCAAAATTAACAGTAGAGATGGAAAAACAAACATTTAAAAAAGTTTGGATTTTATCATCAAAATTTTTTTTAGCAGGGACGAAAAGTCAAAACTGAATATTTTGCAGGGATGAAAAGCTTATTTAAATAAACTTTCAATTGATTGGTTGGATCAACGAAATTCGTTTTTTTATAAAAAGTTATGCGCGGTGTCATATAAGAATTTGACACCTTAATGTCATTTGAACCCAACTTTATATATAATTGGTTTAAATAATTCTTCGTCTTAAAACAAAAATCAAATCAAACCGCAAAAATATCCCTAATTACGTACACGTGTTACAAGCACATTTGACTATGGGAGAATACAAATATTTGGTGTTTGGTAGTTGAATAGAATATAACAAAGTGAAACAAAATAGGATAGGATGGAAAAAAAATAGAATGTGTACTATTTGGTGATAATAAAATAGAATATGACCATATGTCTTTATTTTGTACTTATTAGAAAAAACAAAACACAATGTATTATATATATAACCCTATTTAGTACTAGGTAAAACGTAAAAAAGTAAAATAAAAAATAAAATGGATCAAATTTTTAAAATTTTATTTTTATTTTTGTGATTATAATTATATGATTATTTAAATATTTATTAATTTTTATATTAATATTTCGTGAATATTTTTATTTTGTTAAATACAAAATTCTTAATTATTAAATATAATTTTGAGTAAAATATGTTTTTAGTCCCTATAAAATAGAGTACTTTTGCTTTTATTTCCTATAAAATTTTTTTTTGTATTTTGGTTTCTATAAAATAAAAATTGTTGCTTTTTAGTCTCTATAACATTTTTTTTGCATTTGGGACCCTATAAAACAAAAAAGTTGCTGATTTTAGTCCCTATCATTAAGAAATTTCCGTTATGTACTGACTAGGATGACAGAGTGCCACATGCCAAAGCCACATCAGATCTAGATAATTTTTTATTCAATATTAATTATTTTATTAATAATCAAAAAGAATAATACCAAAAAAATCTTCATCTTCTTCTCCATCCTTCCTCCCTTTCCTGTGACTAAAGCACGCACATAATCAGGTTCCACCTCCTACAGATGTCATTCGTTGATAAAAGCTTCAATCAGAAAACAATACCTAGTCATATTATTATTTTTTATTATTAATAAAATTATTAATTAATATTAATATTAAATAAAAAATTATTTAGATCTCATATGGCTATAACACATGACACTCTATCATCCTGGTCAACACTTAAGGGAAATTTCTTAACGATAGAGACTAAAAGTAACAAATTTTCATTTTGCACAGACCAAAATGAAAAAAATAATTTTGTAAGAACTAAAAACAACAATTTTTCATGGTATTAATTTTTTTATGTATGAATACTTTATTATTTTCGTTGCATGCTTTTTATTTTATTTAGTTTGATGGTATTAACTGTTATGTATGAATACTTTATTTTGTTGAAACATTTTATTGTTGGATTTATAGATTTGTTTAAATATAAATTTATATTAATTTGATATTTTTTTATTATGGATTTATAGATTGAGATTAATTTGTTAAATTTCCAAGTTCTTTGTGAAAACGATATTTTATAAAAGAAAAAATTAAAATTTGCGAGGGTTTGGCCCTTGCTAATATGTTTGTGCACTATTTGGCATAAAAAAGTTTGTGGGGGCTTTGGTCCTCGCTAAATCAACGGCGGCTTTGACTCTTGCTAATTAGCGGAGGCTACGACCCTCGATAAATTAGTGGAGGCTTTTCCATAAGTTTCCTGGTGGCTTTTGGTACGTAATTAGCAAAGGCTTCACCCCCGCTAATTAGTGAAAGTCATTTGGCTGTCGCTAAATGTTAGCAAAACGAAATGCTGGGACAAGTGGATAGTCGTTGCTTGGCCGCCGCTAATTATGATTTAGCGAGGGCTTTTGCTTTGTTAGCGAAGTCTTTGGCCTCCGCTAAAACTATTTTTCTTGTAGTGTATATAGTTATATTTTAGGTTCCAAGCATAACATGTAGGGGTGGATAATGGGTGAGGTATACTCACAAAGCCGAATAAACAAATTCAAACAAAATCATCTTTTCGGGTTAGATCAGGCGATTAGGTTAGTTTGGGTATTTTTTTACTAAACCCATACCAGTTTAGGTTTAGTATTGAGTTTGCATTTTAGAAACTCAATAAACCTACCCGAACTACACAAGCCAAATTATTACTAATGGGATGCCGTTTTACTCTCTCCTTGTCCTCCGTCTTCGTTACTTTCTTTTCAAATTAAAATTTTAGAGTAAACAAAACACTAAACAAAAGTAAAATTAATATTATCTCAATATAAATTTCATTGATTTCTTTTAAAAAAATAAAATTTTTGTTTTTAATTTAATTAGGTAAACCTGATCACCAAACTTAATGCAGTTCGGTTTGGGTTGATTTGTAAAAATGGTGAAAACCAAACCAATTAAAAATAAAAAATTAGATAATTATATATATATATATATATATATATATATATAAATTGTATGTAGTACTTGTGAAATATGTTAATTAATACATTAATATCTATTTTGGTAATTGCACATAAGCAAAAATTATCATAAAAAGTATCAAAATATTATTTTTGTTAAAATTAATTTTTAATACATGATGATCACAATAAAAAATGTCATTTTAAGTTAACTTTTACTAAAAAAATCAATTTTACAAAATTACGTTAATTGTTTAAGATCAATTTTACTAAGGAAATTCGGAACGTAGACGAGGACGAGGCCATCAAGAACTAAAGGCTGTGGTCCTTTGGCTACAATTTTAATCCTCTATATATCTATATATAGAGGTTGCAGAATGTGGAATATTGTGATTTAATTTAAAGAGATATGTATTCTGTAAAAGAATAATGGATATTGCTGCTTTGACAAGGATCATGTAATTACCCTTTGGCTAGGATATTGTAACTACATTAATTATGAACATATATAATGTAATTAAAACTAGATTGAAATTAATCTGAATATCCATAAAACTTTATGATAAGAATGTAATTTCCTTCCGCAAAAGGAAAATTGCACTAGTAATGATATGACCTATATTAATTAATTAAATATTCAATATATTAATAAAAATTATGGAACATGGACCATCCGGTACTTAGGCTGCGATCCTTTGACTAGAATAAGAGTCCAGAGATACCAAAAAGATTGTTATTATTATTATTTTTTAAACAATTATATTGAAATTTGAATAACTTTAAATTGTCGTATATAATATTCATGTAAATCTTTTTATAGTCGTGTTCTTACTTTTTGACTCAATTCTTGCGTATTGGTGACTTTAGTCTATAGCAAATAATAGATTGTTTTAGTACTCCATCAACGATTGGATTTTAAATTTCCTGAGTTGTGGGGTGTATTCCTTTGTTTTTTCCATTCTTAATCGCGACTCAAATTGAGTTTGAGTTTCCTTTGTTGTTTTCATATTTTGGAAGTTGATTGAGCCTTTATTTTTCTACTCTTTTCTTGCGTTGCTTACGCCTGTGTTTGCCTTGCATTTACTTGTAACCTTTTCAGAGCATTCCCTTTGCTCTTCTTTTAATATATTCTTTGGTTTATAAAATAAATAAGAATATATATAATATATTTTATTGATTTATTTTTTATTATAGCAATTTGGCTAAATTAAATGCCCAAAAGAAACAAACGGAATAAAACCCACGGGAAACATCATATGAAAAGCAATATAAGCAATATAAGGAATCGATTCAAAAGTAACACAATGTAAGAATCACAGGTAATAAAATTGGAAGTTGATGCTGTGTCGTGGTATAACCATTATTTTGAAAGTAAGATTTTTGATAGATTATTAGTGTAATTTAATTTTGATCTTGCTTTTCAAGGTTAACACAGCGATATGTAAATTATGTGCATTCAAGGACACAATGTATTAGAGTCTCAAAAGAGCACGTTGCCCATAACACATGAGATGAAAAATCAAAAAATAATCACTCAATGGAATAAAGTGAAAATATGTATTATTTTAAGCTTTCATGTCTATTTACAAAGCCTATGAGCATCCTCTTATATATACTTGGACAAAAGTACTATTATTAGTACGCAAGCTACATCAATAAACCGTCTTAAAACTGAATTCAATAGCAAACAATAAAAAGAGATAATTTGCATTGAAAAGAATAATGAAAAAGGGATCCAATGATACTCCAACGATGAGAAACTGATGCTATAAAGAAAATAGTTAAGAGCTATAAAATCTTGATATATGTAGTATCAAGATAGCCAACGAACAGGTGAAGCTTTTTTAATAAAATAGTAAAAAGCTTAATATTACTTTTTTTTTTTAAAAAAAAGATCACTTAGGTGCCATTAATCTTACAATTCCAAACAAAGTTAAAGATGATTTTTGAGCCACGAATGTTGATATTCAAATAATTGAATTAACTCGGAGCAAAGTGAGATTAAATTATTTGTTCAAAAAATAAATTGTTCTTGAACTGAATGGAGTAGAGTAAAACCCTCACTACACACACCGTAATTTTAAAGTTCGAATAGACTCCCCGACATAATTTAAACACAATTTAAAAGTCATTCTCAATTACTCCCTCCAGTCTTATATATAAGTTACATTCTAGAAGGAATTCATAGTCCTCAATATAAGTCACCAACTAACTTATTAATTAATGAAGACTTTCCACTTCTACCTTTATACAATTTCCAATGATTCAATTAATAGTGGAATGAGAAATAGTAGAACAAGAGAGAGAAAAATATTAATTGACTTTATGCATTTATTAAGGTAATTTTATTAGGGATATAGTTGAAATTTTTTTATATTTTAAGATATATTTAATGAGCTAACTATCATTTCTTAGTCTTAACAATTCGATTGAAAGTGACACTTATATAGGACCGAAGAGAGTATCTTGGGATATCGTGAGCTTTTAGAAAGATTGCTCATGTCTTTCATAAAGGCTACTTTAACCTTTTTACTCACATATATCTAAAAAATGTCATTTAAAAAATAATATTAAGTGTGTCTCACTAGTACTATTCTCAAAAGTACCTCATCATGACATTTATTCCATTTTCTGGGGAGTCTCATAAGCACAGTACCAAAATGGTTGCATCAAACAGTGCGTCTCAACAGCACCACCACTTATAACTATGTACCATAGCATTACCACACATCATAGGGATAGAAATGTAATGCAAATGAGTACTTTTATAGCTTCGTTTGACTGACAAAAGGTATCAACCATACATTCCTCAAGTTAAGGCTTGAAGGCCTATTTCCCTTAACATATCCAAGACTACTCTCTTGGTTAATCCCTTTGTTAAGAGATCGACTAAATTTTTCTCACTTTTACATATTCAAGGGAAACTACACCATTTTTAATTAATTGTCTAACAATACTATGCCTAACACGAATGTCTCTTTTCTTTCCAGTGTAGGCACGGTTGTAAGCAACTCCCATCACAGCTTGAGAATCACAATGAAATAATACGATTGGTGTAGGCTTTTCCCCTATTGGTATGTATGCCAACAAATTCCTAAGTCAATCTGCTTCTTGTCCTGCTAACTCAAGAGCAATAAACTCATATTCCATAGTAGAACATACTATACAAGTTTGTATTGAGGATTTCCAAGATACTGCACCTCCACCAAGAGTAAAAACATACCCGTTGGTGGAACTTACCTCATCATTGTCAGAAATCCAATTTGCATAAAAAAAAATCCTTCTAATACTAAAGGAAATTTTGAGAAATGCAAACTCCAATCCATAGTGCCTTTTAAATATTTTAAATGACAGTTTAATGCATTCTAATTCTCACTACAAGGATTGTGAGTATAACAAATTAATCTACTAACAACATATGCAATATTATGTGTTGTATAATTCATGGAAAAAATGACACTATCAATAATTTTGGCATATTCAAATTGAGAAATACTCAAGTTGCTTTTATTCTTTTTTAGAATAACACTAGCATCATATAGAGTTTTTGCTGGCACAACATCACAACTATTAAATTTCTTTAATAGTTTTTCAATGTAATGCGTTTGATTTAAAGAACAATCATGTTTAGTTTTCTTAATCTTTATACCCAATATCACATCAGCTTCTCATAAATCCTTCGTCTTAAATTTGGTATATAGAAAATGTTTGGTTTCCATTACTACATGTAATGTTGTTTCAATAATTATGATGTCATTCACATATAGGCGAATAATAACATATTTATTAACAAACATTTTAGAATACACACATGTGTCAGAATTATTCACCAAAAAATCAAACTCTTTCAAAGCATGGCTGAATTTTTCATATATACCATTGTTTTGGAGCCTGTTTTAATCCATATAGAGACTTTCTCTAAGTTTGCACACTTTGTGTTCCTAGCTAACAACAACACAGCCTTCTGATTGATTTTTATGCCCAATTGATGAATTACCAGGTTATAAATAGCTGCTAAGACAATTAAAACTCTTATCATGGATATCTTAAGGGACGATCAAAAAGTTCATTGTGGGAGGGCCGAGACTTAAACATTAATAGTTAAAAATATAAATATAAAAAAAATTATATATAAATAAAAGAAAGAATATGTGAATTTTAGACACAAAAATAAAATAAATAAATTATATATAAAAGTTAATAAAACTCAATATTTTATTGTGAAAATTAGATATTAATTTTTTAAATCAAAATTGATAAATATTATTATTTACTCACATATAAAATAATAAAAAAATTGAACATATTCAAAAGAGAACAATATTATTAACTAATAGATTAAAAGAGAGCTAAAAAATTTAGAGAAAAGAAAAATAACAAGAAAAAAAGAGAAAATAACATAAGAAATAAAAAAGAAATAAAAGAACAATCTGAATAAAAAGGAATAAAATAACAAAAGAGAAAAAAATGAAAAAAAGATGAAAAAATAAAGCAAAAAGTGACGAGAGAAACAAAAAGAAGGAGAAAACAAGCTGCTATATATGCACTTGATAGGTTCAAATAAACACAAAACCTTGTGCTTGATAAGCAGCCGATAGAACCATCAGTTCTAAATTAAGTTTCTTCATGAATATCTACTTACTGCCTATATTGGTTTACCGCCTTTTGGAAAATTAATTAATTTTTAAGTGTGATTACTCATAATTTAATCTAGTTCATTTTTAATCGCTTCTTTCTAGAAAATTGAGTCAATAGATTTTATTGCCTCAACATACGTTTTTGGATCATCTTCTAGAACATAAGAATAAATTAATTATTCTGATAAATAATCACAATAGTCATTCTCTATTAAAAAAGAAGTGATAAAATTCAGTCCAAAAGATGTTTCAGTTCTTTGTCTTCTACTCCTCCTAAGTTTAGTTATGGGAGAACTATTAGAAGTAGACACATAAAGAGAATTCTAGACAAAAATATTGTCATTCTTAGAATTTTTCATATCACTTACCGTAGTGCTTATTGAATTCTTGAATGGGAAAAATATCTTAAAAAAAATGGCATCTCTTGATTCAACAATAGAATTATCATCAAGATATGAAAATCTATACACTGTCATGAGCATAAGCAATAAAAACATCATCAACAATTTTTGAACCTATATTAGTCTTTTTAAAAACCGATTTTTCCTACATTAGTCAAATACCCCCACACTTTTAAAAATTTAAGGTTAGGAGGATAACCTTTCCACAACTCATAAGGAGTTTTATCTAATTTTTTATGGGGTACTTTATTAAGAATATAGCATACTGTTAATATAACTTCCCCCTAGTTATCAGGCACACAAGAATTTAGTAGCATAACATTCATCATATCTTTCAAGGTTCTATTTTTCCTAGTAAATTCCATGAAAAATCCATTTTTTCTCACAAAAATATTTAAGACTATTTCTACTTTATTCACCTCCTCTATTTGATCTCAATCTCTTAATTTTTAGTTTAATTGATTTTCTACTTCAACTTTGTATTTTAAGAAAAAGAACTCAGTCTCATCTTTTGACTTTAAAAGATATATTTTTGTCTATAAAAAAAAAGTCATCTACAAAAGTAACATAATACCTTTTTTCTCCTCTACATATGAAATTTTTAAAATCAACTAAATCTGAATGAATTAATTCCACAGCATGGCTATAACGTACTGATTTAAAGGGTTTTTTAGAAAATTTTGCTTCTACACATATATAAATTTTATTACTAGTTTATTCATTTAAAAACGGTAATAAGTTAATATTTACAAGTCTTTTCATGGATGATAAATTAAAATGTGCTAATCTACCATGCCAAATGTAATACCTAAAATTTTGGAGTAGCTTTTTTTTTTTTAAAAAAAAAAAGACAACGGAAGACAAAAGATTATTTACATAAAATGTTTTATTTAGTTTACAAGCTAGAGAGACCACATCTAGATAACCATACAACAAAACTAATGGCTACCTAAGTATAACAAAGAGCTGCTAGGGTCTTCTCAAGCGCTGACACCTTCTGAGTCCGTATCACCTGCAATACTGTAACCGTCAGTTATATGTACGACATATAACTGAGTAACCATCGGTATTGAAAATAGTAGATATATATATATATAGTATTACAGTCAATCATTCCTAACAAACACACACAATGCCAATCACATAGGTATGCATGTATGATCATTTTCCATTTAATTTATTTCTTCTTTTTGTCGGGAAATCTGGTGCACGAGGGATTCCACCATATGCGTGGTACGCAATGTTTGGCACGGTTTGGCATTGTTGGTGCGTTTTTTTGTCCTCTTCTACTTACCATGGTGTGCTTTGCTTCTAAGAAGGTTGATCCTTCCACTTTTCACACCTATGTAGCTTTTGCTACGACATCAACTTACATTGACTTCCTATGATGGTATGAGGAGCGTCAGACCTTAAGTTTCACTATCTCTTTTGTTGTGCACATGAGTAACTTATTTGTTGGTGTTTATTACTCTAATTCTTTTAGTCCTTGGGTTCTTGACTTTGGGGCTAGTGGTCATATTATTGGTAATAAGTTTCTTTTCTCTACCCTTTCTACTTCACGTCATTTGTTCTGTATCATTATGGCCGACAAGTCACAAACAAAATCTGAAGGACTTGGTATTGTTCATTCTCTCCTTTTTCTTTCTACAAGTCACAAACAAAATCTAAGGGACTTGGTATTGTTTATTCTCTCCTTTCTCTTTCTATTGATACTTTCCTTTATGTCTCTCGTTCACCCTGTAACTTGCTTTCTAATAGTCATCTCACCCAATCCATTAATTGTGTCATTACTTTTACTAAAGACTATTAACTTACAGATCATTGGCACCGAGAGTGAGTCACATGAGCTCTACAAACTTCAACCCCCCTACATATGCTAGTTTTTTGGCCAATTAACCACCTCTTGTTATTGCTCAGTTGGGTCGTCCTAATTTTCAGAAGTTAAAACATATGGTACCGTGTCTTTATAAATTATCCTATTTGTCATGTGAGTCATGTCAATTAGGAAAACACGATAGTACTTCTTTCCATAATCAAACTATGAGTCAAGCTACATCTCCATTTGCACAACTAATGCTATTATTTGAGTAAACAACCTTTGATAAGGTATTTAACGCAACGAATCAAACTTGAATAGTTTGCATTCATTTACACACCTAGGTTTAAGTAACAGAAGATCTTAACACCATGAACGTTTCAATTCACGAATTTATTGTGCCAATCTTACCCGTTGGTTTCCATCCTATGTTTTTTTTTATCTCTTTTTAGAGTATTCACCGTGAAAAGCAATGATTATTCCTCTTCTAAAAGCTGAGTTCGCATGAAGTAATTGTGGTGTGGTCACAAAATGTTACTCCAGATTTCCATCCCATGTTTATAAATAAATTAAAAACATCTCAACAATCAAATTAAATGAAGAGGGGTGTTAGAAAATTTAAGTGGTTAAATTGAAAAATTGACAAGTACTACTAACATATTCTTTTGAAAAGAAGAGGAAGTAAACCCTTTGTAAACTTGAAATAATTTTTTAAAAAATATAATTATTTTTTTTATAAAGTTTGTGAAATGATTTCTGAAAATAAGTAATTACTTGAGTTGAATAGATTCACTAAAACATGCCACGTGTCTTAATTAAAATAGAAGAAACAGAAGATATATCATATTTGCAGTGACATGAACTTATCATATGTATGCTGTTTCCACAAATGCTTGGTTATTATATATATCCTCTGTTTGGCTACCTTTTTTATCATGATTGTACACACATATTCCACCACTTAATACAGTCAAATGTCACACACACTTTCGGTATATAATCTATATATAATTTTAATTTAATTTTGCTTTGAATATTCTTCTCCTACTCCCACAATGCATAAGACTTAACTTATCCTCATGGCAGTTGTTTTTTAATATCAGCTCATGGCAAATAGTAAGGACAAGCAATATATGTATATATAACGGTGTAGATTCACCCTTTTCACTTTTCACGATATATATAAATAGATAAGAGATCAACTTATATCGGTTCACACCAATTTTTACATCGTTAATAACTTCAAAAAGTTTTTATTATCCTATAGATTATATATATAGAGTTCTGAGTTGTACCATATATATATAGGAAGAGATCAAATGACATCGGTGTAAGTTACACCAACTCTTACATCGGTTAATAACTATTTGTGTAAGTTTTTTTCACAAAACTCACCGTTAGATTGAATCCACTTATCATATAGATCATGTCTACAAAATTTCACATCATTCCGAAACTGTTTAATACTCCATCAATAACTAAAAAAGTAACGTAAATATAATTTTAAAATATATGAAAGTAACAAGCGTTTTGATGGAGTACTAAGCGATTTCGGAATGATGTGAAATTTTGTACATATGATCTATACCATAAATAGTTTCAATCCAACGGTGAGTTTTGTGAAAAAAAAAATATTCGACAAATAATTATTAACCGGTATAAAAATTAATGTAATTTATACGAGTGTTATTTGATCCGTTCCTATATATATAGATAGATACATACATACATAAAAGGAGCATGCTGAGTGATTTCACTCTTTAAAGAGCCCCTATTTCTTCACATGGAGATATCATCAGTCAACTATGTTTGTCTAAGGCTATATTTTATTAGTGATATGTATATGTATGCATTGTCATAGTACATCAACGTGCCACTTACAACCATTTTGATGGGTTTTTTAAGAAGTGATTCTACCATCATAATTAATTAACTTGTGACGTAAATAACACCAATATTGTAAGTCATTAAATATCAAAAGATAATTTTAATATCTCAGTCACGTAGCTCAGTTGGTGAGCGTATAGGTACATACGTGTGTGGGTACAGAATTTGATTTCCGGTTGTACTACATTAATTTCACAGTACACACACAATTTTCAAATTAAATATTTATGCTACACCTTAGAACACTTTCTAATACAAGAACATAATTAAGATCAGATCATCTCCAATGTCATGGATGCTTAGAAGGATTCTTATTAGGGTTTAAATAATAGTTTTCAAGTGGGTTTTATATGCACATTTCATTTTTTTTAATTTAAGCGACTCTTACATTTTAGGACTAAGAACTCAACGAGCACTTCTGTATCGATACAAAAAATTGTTAGTTACAATTGCATGCAAGTTATTACGGTAAATTACTTAGATCTATTATATAGACCTTGCTATTCTAGGAGTGCCTAAGTTTTTATTAACAAAATGGAAACTTGTATACAAAAACAAAATTATTAAAAGAGCAGAAATTTTGGACTTGTACCAAACTCAAAGTGATAAGGACGTGGATAGTGCCTCTACCACTCTTCATATATTATCTAATTAACCTAGCAAATTGCAAGTGCTCAATTTCTTCTATAAATTGTTTCACTTTACAACTTATTGTCACACACAAATTGAAATAATTCTACTAATTGAGTTGTTAATTAACTTAATTAAAACTTTCCTTCTTTTTCATTCTCTCATTATTCTTGTTTTAACTACTTATGGAGTCCTTTAATAAGCATCCTTTTATTTTTCTTTTCTGGCTTGTGTTCCTTAGTCCTTTGGTATATTCTCAACAACTTTATTATAATTTCTATGACAATACATGTCCATACCTGCCCAGAATTGTTCGTAACAACGTCCAGTCAGCCATCGCCAATGACTCGAGGATTGCCGCTTCTCTCGTGCGCCTTCATTTTCATGATTGCTTCGTCCTTGTAAGTGTGTGTTTCGATGAGCGTTTACAAAAAAGAAAAAAGTTTTTGATTAACTTGATTTTGTAAAATTAGTTTTAATTGAGATTGAAATCGATATCAAATAATTGTGTGAAGTTTAAAAAAGTATCTTGTCCAAAGCAGGTTTAGTTTGTCGTAAACTTTTTTGAGCAGCAGCTCCTCACTTTGAATCTCTGTGGACGCATACTTTTGCCTATAAAAAAGAATTCTCCCTATTTGAAACAAAATTTAAAAACTAAACCAAACATGATGTTTTATCTTCAAAATCCTATATTAGGATACTTAACCTAGCGTTTCAGATTTTCCGACACAAAATCAAACAAATTATATTAAACAATACTTGCATGTTTGGATAAGTTAATTTTAAAGAAATAATTGCTTAATTATTTTCATAACCTTTCCGATAAAGCTTTTAATTTTAAAAAAAAAATTGTCTTATTTTTTACACAGGGATGTGATGCATCTGTATTACTTGATGACACTAACACTCTAAAGGGAGAGAAAAATGCTCTGCCAAATATAAATTCACTAAGAGGATTTGAGGTTATTGACAAAATCAAGGCAGACTTAGAGAAGGCTTGTCCATCCATTGTCTCATGTGCCGATATACTTACTCTTGCGGCCAGAGATGCTGTTTATCTTGTAAGACACTCTAATTTGATTGTTTTGAATAAAGTAAAAAAGTAACGATATATTTATCTTTAATTTAATTAAATTAAAATCTAAACCATCGATTAGGCCAGAAAGTTATACATGGCCTTTACATTAGTCCTTTAATTCAAAAAATATTCGTATTAATTCATAACTTGTCAAATTTTCAGGTATAATAAATACTCTTTATACGAGAACCAATATGCTAGATAAATTGAATGTGAAGAGAATAATACACTCAATAGATTAATATGTTATGGACTAATATAATGATTTAATTTAATTAAATTTTATGGACTAATGTGAAATTGTATAAAATTTTCGGAACTAATTTAGTAGTTTACACTAATTTAAAATATCATAACTTTAACCTACTTTAAATAAAATAGAGTGAATACGCGCTTACGTTTTATCATTAATTATAAGCACCACTCACTTGGAAATTATACATTTGGAATAGTTTAATTTATTGCACTGCCAAAAATAAATAACAAGAAAAGCTTATATCATGATATTGTCAGCGTCTTTTGCCACCCATTTTTTTTTAGAGTAGTAACTCATTTTTAATTATATTTATTTTACTTTTCTAAAATATTTTACTAAAATATTACTTAATTTATAATATATTTTGATACCTAATTTATTATAGGATATTTTAGAAAATAAAAGATAAAAATAATTGAAAAAGAGTAATATATAATATATATACATACAAAAGAATAACAATAGAACCTCCACTTAATTAATATATATTCAAGAGAAAGGCATTGGATGGATTTAATTTTTTATTTTTTAATCCGAATAAGTTGATTCAATCATCCACAAACATCAACCTCTTCTTGAATGCCTACATTATTAAATATTAAAACTGATGAAAATATTTTCTAATTAATTTTTTTTTTTTGTAATTTTTTTTCAGAGTCAAGGGCCATTTTGGTATGTACCTCTTGGTCGTAGAGATGGAACAACAGCAAGTGAAAGTGAAGCAAATAATTTGCCATCACCCTTCGAACCTCTTGAAAACATTACTGCCAAATTTATTGCAAAGGGTCTTGATAAAAAGGATGTGGCTGTGCTCTCAGGTTTGCTTCCTTCACCTTTATATATTTATACATAAATATAAGGGAATGTTTGGTAGAAGTAATCTTTTTTATTTTTCAGCAATGTTTGGTTAAATAAAAATTTTCTCACGTTTAGTAGAAGACATAAAATTTTTTTTTCGGGAATGAAAGATTACTGGGAATCTTAAAATATGAAGGATCATTTTTCACTTTAGGATTCCCACCAAAATAGGTGGGAATGTTTTATTTATCCGGGAAATCAAATTTTTTGGACAGAATTGCCCCCATCCTTATCATTTCAACACTATCTTATTTTACCAAACATGTGAATCATATGAGACATTCTTGAGAAAATTCGTTAATAAACAAACATGGGAATATGGTTACCTGAAAATTACTTATCCAGGAAAAGCATTCCAAGAAAACTTACTCAAAAGTATTTTGTCTACCAAACACCCTCTAAAAAGAATTCAAATTCTTTTATATGGGTATAAGTTGACACTAATTTTTATAACGGTGTAAGAACATACTTATGGTGTGCATTAAAAGTATTTTTCTACGAATAGCTGAAAATTAATACGTTCAAGGTAGAAAGATCAACGAAATAGATATTAATATAACGCCTCCCAATATACATAAATAAAGTGTATGTATGTATGTATTTATATGTGTGTGTATATATATATATATATATATATATATATGAGGTTTGCTAACGTACATCCATCTATTTTTTAGAAGGAGTGCGTTAGTAAGCTACACCTTTTGGGTGTATTTTAAAAAATCTAGTTATAACTTGCTAATGCACTACTTCTATAAAACAAGTGGGTGTACGTTAGCAAACCCATAGAGGTTTGCTAACGTACACCCACTTATTTTATAGAAGGAGTGCGTTAGCAAGCTACACCTTGTGGGTGTATTTTAAAATTTCAAGTTATAGCTTGCTAACGCACTCCTTCTAAAAAGCAAGTGGATATACGTTAACAAACCCCTATATATATATATATATATATATATTCTTAGTCGATGTGGACTTTCACCATCGTCATCTGGTTAGGCTCTGGCACAATATTAAATATAGATTTGAACTTAACTTACTTCTAAAAGTTAGTTCCTAAGATGAGATTTATCTTATCTCTTATATTTAATTACTTTCTTAGACATATTCAGAGTTGAGGTGGGACTTTCATCATCTTTGTGTTAACACATTTTATGTACTAAAATGTATGCAGGTGCTCACACCATTGGTTTTGCACAATGCTTCACATTCAAGCAACGGCTCTTCGACTTCGAAGGCTCGGGCAAACCCGACCCAACCCTAGACGCATCACGTCTACAAAATCTTCGGCAACTCTGTCCGAACCAACCCGATTCGAATACCAACTTGGCTCCTTTAGATCATGTCACAAACAAGACATTTGATAACTTTTATTACAAAAATATTTTGAACAATTCTGGGCTTCTTCAGTCAGATCAAGCTCTTTTGGAGGACAATACTACTGCTTCTTTGGTAAAAAGTTATAGCAAGTGGCCTGCTCTGTTTTATAATGATTTTCCACTTTCTATGGTGAAAATGGGACATATTGGAGTGATTACAGGGAAACAAGGTCAGATAAGAGCTAATTGTAGAGTTGTGAACTAGATATTATATTGAGTGCTTGTATTTTATACTTGCTTTGTATTATTGAAGCAGGGTCAAAATAAATAATAAAGGGTTAAGAATATAATTTTGTCCCCTATATTTTACTCTTTATAAAAAAAAAATTAAGTGGGTAAATAGGTACAAACTTTTTTGAATGTGTACTTAACTACAAAATCTTAATAAATTTGTCAAAAAAACAGATGCTACTTTAATGAAATAGGCTTTTGTAGTAAAGTACATGTTTCAATAAAGTTTTGTACCATTTTATACATTTTAAACTTTTTTTTCAGTAAAATAGATATGGAATAAAGTTTAGGGGACTAAATTAATTTTAACCCATAAATAAATAATGATACAATTTTCTAATAATTATGTGTTTTAGTGGTCTGTTTGCATATAATTGAAAATTTATGTGATGCTTTAACATTTTAGAAGGAAAATTCTCAAGATGTATGTTGTTCCATCAATGCATCTCACAAAAAAGGTGAATTCCATTTCCAATGTGTTGGTATTATATAGCCATGTTGTCACCCTTTTTAATAGGAACACTATTATGGTTTTTTAGGACACATTGTTTGGGATTGAAAAAAAACAGGGAAGGGTTTGTAGATCACCTTTTCAGGAACAAAGTATTTTTGACAAGTTTTTTTTTTTTGAGACAAGGAAAAAGTTTTTTAAGGAAAAAAGGGTGTTGCCGTTACTTAAGATAGGGTGTTGGGATCAACACATGCAAATTAGGAAAGACACCAGCATTTTCTTGATGATAGCATCCATAAATATAAGGGTGGTTTCCCTCGCACTTTAACTAAAATCGGTTTCCCTCGCACTTTGACTAAAATTACCATGATAGATACTAGTGTTTAAAAATGGGTGGCGTCTTTCTCAACTTTGATGGTGTGAATTCCAACATCAGTAACATGCTGACATTATTTGCAACCCAATGTGTTTACTGGTATGGACCAAGGATGTCTATACTCAAAGGTGGGAGGGATTGAGACCACCCAATTTTAGAAATCTCACCATCCTTTTATATATAAGAATCATAAATCTATATATTAAAAAGGATAGTATCACTCCCAATAGAGATAGTGTTAATCCTTTTCACCATACCTAAAACACCCCATAGAGATAATGCCCATAGCCCAAAGCCCATGAAAAAACAAAAATGTCACTAGATACAACATGTAGATGCTTTTGTTTCACAACTTTTTCTATACACACTACCTTTCTTATTTAGGAAATGAAAAAAAAAATTATTTTGATGAACTGATTTATAAAAGTCAAGTGATATAATGTATGGTGCAAATAACAATCACTCGAACAATATTTAAAGCGGATAAGGGACGTTGTTATTGGCACTACTCAAGTTGAGTTTGGTGCCATCCGAACAAATTTTAGTTTTTTGACCAAATTGTCCTTTACGGACGTTTGTGTCCAAAATTTATCTTGATGGAAACACCACCTTATTTTCGGATGATCCTGTCTGAAATTTTTAAAATATCGAGTTTAAGAAACGAAACCTTGCACGCCATCCACCACCCAATTTTCAGATTCCATTGTCCAAAAATTTGGAATCCTTGAGTTAAGCATCATCCCTGAAGGCGCATTGCCACACTGTTAAACCAAAATTAGTTCCACTTATAAATGTAATATTATATATTAATAACAGAAAAATGAAACATTATAAGAACAAGATATTTAACCTAACCAAACTGTTGAGAAATTGAACACCTATGCTTGCTTATAACATTGCCTTCACGATCAGAATGTCTAAAATTTCAACTTCAAAAATAGCATAACCAATATATATATATATATATATATATATATATGAGTTAGGTTTAAATGACATCAAAGTGTCAAAGTTCTTAAATGACATCGCGCATAGTTTTTTTTATAAAAAACAAATTTCGCCGATCCAACCAATCAATTGAAAGTTTGTATGACATAGATCAACTATGCAAAAATTCATACCATTTGAAAATTTGTAGGTATGTAATCTAACAAATAAAATTTACTTCTATTTTAAATAGTGTATTTGACGTTCAAGCAAAACATTCCGATAACGTATCAAATAGTTTTCAAATTGTATGAATTTTTGCATAGTTAATCTACATTATATAAACTTTTAATTGATTGGTTGGATCGGCGAAATTCGGTTTTTATAAAAAGTTATGCGCGGTATCATTTAAGAACGTTGACACCTTGGTGTCATTTGAACTCAACTCTCTCTTTTTATATATATATATATATATATATATATATATATATATATATATATATATATAACATATCAAATGAGAGCACTTATTATCGCAAGAGATAAGAGGATTGAATCACGACCGTTGGATCATTTCATCAATAATTAAGATTGAAACACAAGGATTTTTAAAAAAGTCATGTAAGTTTTTAAAAATGTCACATGACTTTCTAATATTCAATCTCAATCATTCATGATAAGATTCAATGGTTAAGATTCACTCCTCTCACCTCTCACAATTTCAAGTGCTCTCATTTGATATATTTCATATGACACCCGTGTAATTTACACAAACTCTTACACCGGTCAATAACTCTTTGTCGATTGTTTTTTACGAAACTCACCGTAGAATTGAAACTACCTATCTTATCATATAGATTATGTTCAGAAAATTTTACATCATTGCAAAATTACTCCATCACAATGCTTGTTATTTTTATATATTTTAAAACTATATTTTACATTACTTTTTTAGTATGTTGATGAAGTACTAAACGATTTCGGAAATAATGTGAAATTTTATAGACATGATCTATATGATAAGTAGTTTCAATCTTATAGTGAGTTTCGTAAAAAGAAATTTTTGACAAATAGTTATTAATCGGTGTAAAAGTTAATGTAAGTTACACCAGTGTCATATAGGGTCAGGATCAAATAACATCAGGTGTCAAACTTTACGTAGACATAGAATTTTATCAATCCTACTGTTGAATCATGTTATATCATACTAAAAATCATATATAAAAAATTTTAGAGAATTTGGATATCTATCGCTATGTGATGTGAAAGTGAAAATTTACATACATTTTAAATAACATGTATTACGTTAAAATGTATTATTCAAGTGAAGTATCTACAAGTTTCCAAATTGAATGATTTTTTCTAAGTTAATCTACTATATATATGGGGTTTGTTAATGTAGTTCAGCTTATTTTTTAAAAGGAGTATGTTAATAAGTGGGAGTACGTTAACACCCATAAATACTAACATATTCTCACTTATGTTATAAAATAAATATTTTAATAAATTATGACTTAACTTTTTAAAATACAACAGAGATGTAGTTTGTGGAACCCCAGTAACCAAGGTGACTAGTCCTCCGCTAAGGGAAAAAAATGAGAACCTTCGAACCAAGATAACAAGTCCTTAACCAAAGGATTCCAATGGCTTAGACATACTGTACTCTTACCTAGTCTGGGTAGATCTGGGGTGAACATGGACTGCATTCCAGGAAAACTGAAGTCTAATTCAATTAAAAATTATTTTTCAATGCAAAATGACTATGATACCCTATGTTCAAATCGTCATGAATTTCAAAATGAGCAGCAATGTGCCATTATTTTGCAAAATGTGCAGATATAAGAACAAAAATGTTAATTCTGTCAAATCTTGGACGGAAATTGGCATACGAGAGGCACGTGAATTTTACTTAGTAACAATAATCCAAACAAGGTCTTACCAATTTTTCAATTAACATGCCAATCTCTTTGCTGATCATATGTCAATTTCCATGCAAGATTTGGTGAAAATAACGTTTTTGTATTTATCCGCACATTTTACAAAGTAAGTAGTACCTTTAAGCACATTTTGAAAGTTACAGCACTAAATGCAATGCACAGGTACAAAAATTCAAGATACTAGAATGTTTTTAACCCTATTTTTTATTCCAAACCTACGAATGGTATTTTCCTTGAATGTTTTGCTTCTTGATCATAATCAGTAATTTGGGTGTCTGTTGCAAACAGATTTTTCAACTGAAATTGTCAATGCTGCTCTGTTGTTCTCCATAATAATGGTTGATCCTATTTGTATTAATTGAATTTTAAAACTTTAAAGATTAGTAATTTTTGTTATACTTTTTAAATTTGAGCTTATTATAAATCTATATAGATAGCTTGATGGTATCTATGCACTACAAATCCCTTTTGGATTTTAAAAAAGGTCATTTTCTATAACTTTTTAATTTTTATAATATTTTTAAACTCGTTTATTCATCTTTTTATGTCTAGCTTACATAGTTAGATTTTGAATTTTAGTTAGAATAGTTTTTTTTTGTTTTAAAATAATTTTAGGATATTTGTTATTTATCTGTCACATTACATCTTTTTATATTTACTTCACATGGTTAGAGTTTGGATTTTTTTAATTTTTTAATATTTTTTATAATTTAAAAATGTTTTTAAATATTATTTTATTTTTTAGTTTGTTAAATAATTTTTTTATTATTTTTATTAGATTAAGATTATTTTTAATATTTTACATTATTTTTATTAACTTTGTTAAATATTGAATATTATTTTTATTATTTTTAGATTACTTTTTAATATTTAAATTTATTTTATTTTTTATATTATTTTTCAATACAAAAATCCAGGTCTGTTGTATGACAGCACCTGAATTTTTTATTTTTATTAAAGAAAATCAAATATAAACAATGAATAGACCCAATTTGATAATTATTTTTTAAGACCAATTATATAAATATTTTTAAATATCTTTTTTTTGTGTGTAAATTTTCCTTCGAATGACAAGTTAAAAGATATATTAAAAAAGATAAAAATTAAAGAATAGAATTATTTTATAGTTTTTATGAATAAGAAATCAGGTTAATTTACAATTTTGTAAAAATTGATATTAGTTTACTAATTTAGAATTTGCTATGATTGATACAAATTGATAGTAATTTATCTATCAAAAAATTGATACTAAGTTATAATTTATTAATCCTACGTCTCATATTTTGATTAGTTAAGTTTGAAAGGACATATAAATCTTTTAGAGTAATGCTTAATCCTCATACTAATCCTCTTACCCCAAGTGTCATCTATCTTCTAAAAGATAAATGCTAAAAGAGAGATAAATGACACATGTCAAAATTAAGTAAATAAGATGATTAATAAAAAGATTTAGTAAGAGGATTAAATATTTTTCAAATTTCTTTATTATGAGAGAGTTTGTGAAAAACGTAGTTTTTCAATAAGGCAAAGAGAAATTAATTCTTTATTAAAGAGGGTATACCTCCCTTCCTACTATTTTTTTGGTGAAACTCCCCTTCTACTATTTACATACACCTATTTTACAATTTTTTTCTGTTCATTCCTATATAACCCTACAACTAGGGATGAAAATAGATAGAATATAAATAATGTATTATATTATCCATTTTTATATCTGAGTTTGGAAAAAAATTCTTGTACCCATCCTCATACATGCATGAGTAACAACTTCAATCTCATTCCTATATCCTTTGAGTACCTGCGTTCTCATACCTGTGACTCACGGTTCTTTTATTTAGTGTAAAACAAACTAATAAATAAAAAACCTTAATTAACTAATAAAAATGTTAATTAATTAACAAAATTATACGAAACGTATATTGAATGTTACTCCCTCTGTCCCAAAATGTAAGACCTCTAGAGAGTTTTTGCTTGTCCCATTTTATAGGATTCTTTGAGAATTTTTGTGCACATTTAATTTTTTTTACCATTATACCCTTGCTACTCAACCAATTTTGATGAATCCAAAACACAATAAATAAAGTCATGAATTAACTAAATCAATTTTTCTCTTTCATATAAGTGGACCTCATTGCCACCAAATTTAATCACTTTGACATTTCATTGTGACGTACTATTTCTAAAATGTGGAGTAATTAATAGAGTCTTTCTAAAAATAAAAAATTAATAAAGTTAATAAATGAACAACATTAATTAAAAGAGAGAAAGTGAAGTGATAGAAAGAGATTGAAAGAGTAAATTTGAAAACTAATGCTTTTTGTTAGACAAATTAAATATATTTAACTAAATTAACCACTTTTCTTAATTCCTGCAATATTGATCTAGGAGGTCTTACATTTTAGGACGGAGGGAGTATTATCGAATTATCCGTACATTACAATAAAACATGAAAACTGAATAAAATATATAATTATTGCTCCATGTATTCAATTTAAGGCTTAACAAACACACTTTTTAGTAATGAAGTTAACTATACATAATAATTAATAATGAGTATAATTATTATATAAATGATTTTTTTTGTGTGTATGTATAGTGCGGGTATTGGGCACAGTGGGTATGAGAGTACTGTTGAACATTTTTGCAAAGCCAATTTGTTCAACACGTTTCAAATATAGAGGTATAACGGGTTGTCGTCCATGGGGAGAAGCCAAGAGCATAATTAAATAACTAAAGTTTAATGTCAAGTATATAATGTTGCAAGAGTTTGGTCACAAGAACCGAGCATGAAATATAGGCTATAAAAACGGTTTTTAAGCAAGTATAAATAAACACTTTTAGATTGAATTTCATCCAACACTTTCTCACACATTCTCCAACTTAGATGAAACTATCAATTCCGCTAACCAAATTGATACAAAGCATCACTTTTTGATAAGAATAAGGATATGATCTAGTTTCAATTATGGTCATTTTTGCATCACAAACACAAATAAAAATCAAGGTTAGTAAGAACACAAAATAAAAAATAGAATAGAGAAGAAGATGGGATGAAGAGAAATGGGTGGATGTCACTTCTAGCCTAAGCAATAAGAAAAATCCATGGGGGAACCGCCACAATAAAATTTGAATCCATTGATAAAGTCATCAAAATTCCAAAGCTCACAAGCTAAGGCTCACGAGAGAGAATGCTCTCTAAGAAATCTCAATTTCATTCAATGATCAAAAGTTGTCCACAAAAAACCTAATCTGGATATTTATACTACTACCTAGAGGTCCAAAAGTGGCACATAACAAAAAAAAAAATGGCACGCACCCCCGAAAATTGAAATACAACCTAGGGACTAAAAACCAAAATTAAAAATGTCTAACATAAATGTGAGCTAAGACACAAAACTCACTTAATACAAAATAATCCAAACCTAACAATTTAATCCCTATGACAAACTTTTATTTGTAAAACATTAAAACAAGTTAGAAAATTCTTCAATGTTGTCACTTGCTTGCTCTTCTTGAAACTTCAATCATCAAGCAATTTATGATCACATCACTTTTTCATAAACACAGATATCTTATAAGTTGAATCCTAAGGCAATAATTTCACACATCAATCTCTTGAGTTCAAGAGCTTATAACCTAGCATTAAGAAGAAGCTTAAAGAAAGGTATCAACATATTAATGACTATCTCTAGGTCACTAACACATTAAGGTTTTCAATTCACAACAAATTTAAAGTTAAACTATCATTCAAACTTCAAATTCATAAAAGTTTATTTCAAGTGTAGTGACAAGTGAAATTTTTGTGCGTATGAGATTTGAATCCTCTCGAGCAAGTTTATAGTCCAACAATTCTCTAGCCAAATCTCAGCCATTAGTTGAACAACGCACAACAATCAAGAAAGAAAGATAAGTTGATCAATGATCGTGATGTTTACTAGAGAGAAAATGGTGCATAGGAGACGATAGAGACGATCCAAGCTGGTGTATACGTGGTAGAAGTGTTGGTTCCTTTGGTGAGCAATATATGTTGACAGATGTTGGTCTTGAAGAGATTCAATGCACCTATGCATTAGGACATAACTCTCCCACATGGACTAGACCAACATGTTATACCTATAGATCATCAGGGACCCATTGTTTCTCTTCATATGGTTTGAGGGGAACAACATGGTCAAACTCAACAGCCTCATCAGGTTACATCAAGAAGGTCTAAGAGATAATGGAAATGTGCGAATCTAGATATTTGAATTATATACTAAAATAGTCCCTAACTTTGTATTTTATAAGTCAGTTTAGTCCCTCGCGAAATCAGTCATTTTAGTCCCTGACTTCACTATTATTGGTCATTTTAGTCCCTGACTTTCACTACATCATTCATTTTAGTCCCTAAAAGTCAGGGACTAAAATGAATGATTATATAATTCAGGGACTTAAGTGACTTATTCACACAAAGTCAGGGACTAAAGTGAATTATTCTCGCAAAGTTAGGGACTGAAACAGTACATCACTCCTAGATATTTTCATCGCACATGTGGACACTATCAATTCTCTGGAGAAGACTACTCCTATACATTAGTAGTTACAACTCTCATAAAGTGAGTTAAGGTCATGGGGTGAACTCTAATCTATAAAGAAAAATGACATTTGAGTCATTGTATAGTTACCTAAAATGTGAAACCATTTTGGATTCATAGGGTAACATCAAGAGGTACAAGCCATTGTATAATGAAAGGACTCACCTACATGCAAAATGGTTGAATGACTCTTTAAAGGACCATTAAGATACCCATTGTAAAGTTTTAAGCCTTAAGTTACAAAAATGGATGTAAAGACAAATTCTCTTAATATGGATCTTGAGAAATACGTCTACATGGAACAACCAACCATAGGGACATACTTCGCAAGAAGATATTCAATTGGTTGAATAGATTATGATCCGTCATGCTTAGAGCACAGCGATCATGACCTCCAATCTGGCATCCGGTGCGGTGGTTTGAGCCCTCCGGCCACTCACCTGGCGGTGAGGGGTACCTGCAAGCACTTCGACGGTCAAGTCAGTAAGGTCTCACAGTATGGGAAGCTCATATATTAGATAGTAATGAATACGTACCAAATGAAGATGGATCACAGGTATTTATAGAGCTAATAGGGCTACTAAAGTCAAATCTGTCACTGTCGTACTTCCGCGAATTGCGACTGTAAGTACGGATCTATAATGGACCCCACGTGGGGGTGGTGCTCCCCAAGCTCCAAGTCGGGTGTCCACATCATGGGGGACACGACATGGTACCATCGGCTTGAGCCGCCCACGTGGGACTTGCACGTGCCTCTCCTGCGGGTTAGATCCATAATAGTTGCCCCTAAGTCTATGGTATGTCGTGAGCCATGTTGTTGACTTCTGACACTGACATGATCTGGCGACGTGTAGCCTTTCCAAGTCGTTGTCGTTTGGATTCTCTCATCAAATTTGCCTTGACACGTGTCTTTGTGGGATTGGTCATGACCCTTCGTGGGCCGCGCCCATCATTATTCAATCACATCAGGCCGGCGTGCATTAACTGCACCCTAGGCCGTTACTTCTCCTTCACGCTTCGTCTTCCCTTTCTCTCTTTATAAATACTCTCTCACTTAACCTGAAAAACTCTTCTTTGCCTCCAAGCTTTTTTCTGCATATTTTCTCTTGCTTTGCTGTCAACTCCTTCATTCTTTCGCTATTTTCTAGCCTTCCTCAGTCTTCTCTCCATCAGTTTTTCCAGGTATCTCCTTCACTCTCTGTTTGTTTTCTCTGTGTGTTTTCTTTCTTCTTTGTTTTCCTTAAAATGTCAACCCCTGAGAGACCCACAAATTTTCCCCCAAAAGAGAGTCTTTCTGGGGAGGTTGGGGATTTCGTTGGTTCCCCTTCTGGACCTGAAATCAGTGATGGGAGTGGTCATCACATCCCCACTCCCCCTTCAATCTCTGGTTCTGACAGTGAACCCCTCTTTGAGGCCTCCGGGAGTTCAACCCTAGTATCCCCCAGACCATCCCCTTCACAAGGGCCCCTTTCTCTCAATCTGTTGCCCCCATACCTTTAAGGTATGAGGTTTGTAAATATGAGTATGATGAGTCATCCGAGGGCATTAATAATGCCATAACATCTATATTACGTCTTCTTGTTCCCTTGTTAATCTATACCTCATCTGAAGCCTCTAGTTTTACTTCTTCTGATAATTCTGCTAAATCCTTTGATTCTGCATCTTCTGACCCTTTGTATGTTCCTCCTATTTCCATTGTAGAACCCATGTCGGCTTCTTCCCCCATGTCGGGTTCAGAGTTGCCTACAACTTCCAAATCCACCGGGGTTGCTCGCAGGGCTTCCAAGAGCAAGGCGCTGATACGTCAGCGTCAGATGATTTGAGAACTTTATGGCCTCCCAAATAAGGCTGTCAAACTATCGATCCCCAAGAAACTGCAAGGGATCCGCCAGGTGAGGCGACAAATTTAGATAAACGAGGATATACTCCAGGTCGCCTCCGGGTTGACCTCGACCTTTAAGTTCCATGTCGCGGAGGTTGAATTTAGAGAAGCCATAAAGTTGTACCAGAAGCGGATGTTCCCACCGCCCCCTTGGCAATGTATAAAATCGAGCGCGTGGATCCCAATGTCTTTTCCGCAACATTCGGCTCTGTTTTCCTTTTAGCGACTTCCAGGTCGAGATTCTCAACCGCCTTGAAGTCGCCCCCTCCCAGCTTCATCCAAATGCCTGGGGGTTCATTAATGCCTTTGAGATCTTCTTTTGGGCCAATAACTGGGATCTTCCTTTATCTGTTCGCGCCATACCATCTCTACAACTTCAGCTTTATCTCATTCCGCTAGAGGAAAGACCACGCCTTCTTCAAAGCCTACGACGAATCCTTCCCACCCTTCAAGGATTCTTACTTCAAAGTCTCCTATGTCGGCGAAGACTATCCTTTTTGGACGGGCCCTGACGGGTTGCCTTTGTTCCCTCTTTATTGGTCCTACGACCACTACTTACGGGAGGTTGAGTCCTACGTAACGGACCAAGGCTCTTTACTTGATTCGGATCTCGCCGTTATTGCTGGTCTTCGCGAGTTTAACAAGAACTACGGTCTTGTAAAGTGCAAAGATGTCGTCCGAAGTCACTGCATAAGCCGCGCTGATACAATGAGTAACGTTACCCTTGGATTTTTGTTAATTTTCCTCTATTGTTGATGATATTGTTTAATAATTAATGTCGTGTAGATATTAATGTCAATTTTATGTCTTCAGGTGCTATCATGTCCGGCTATTAACAAATGATGAAAAAGAAGGGGGGAATGTCGAAGAAACCTAGGAAGGAGATCCCTGCTGACAAGTTGGCCCGTGAGCTACTCACTGACCATGGAACTCAGTCTCCCAGGGTCCCTCAGGATCCTACCCCCGCTACCACTACTGTTGTCCTCTTCCCGGAAACTCAAGTCGCTCGGAAGAAGAAAATTGCTCTCCGCAAGCCGGCCGCGACTGAGAGTCCGTCCCTGGAAGTGTCCGAAGCAAGGCCGCGGGAAGAGATTTCCATTTCTGACGAAGAGAACATAGAACCTATTGGTCGTGCCCACAAGCGACTTAGAGGTAATGCACCAACTCCTTCTTGGTTCCTTTATTCTTATCCCGTCGTTAACAATGTCCCACTATTAAGTCGCTGTTGTCTTGTGATATTGCAGATTCTGCTTCTGCTCCAGCACCCTCTTCATCGTCCCGCTGGGCGAATTTTAAAGCTCCCATAATTTCTTTTCATCATGGGAGTTTTTTCAACGACCTTCCGCGTCCTGTTCTAAAGGTACGCACCCACAGGCTTTCCTTAGAAAGTAGTGATCTTACTTACTGTTTATTGTGTTTTGTTTTATTATATATATATATATATATATATATATATATTTTAATTGTGAGTTTACCTTGTAGGATAATGTCGCAGAAAGCATGGGCTGGATGACTCGCCAGCTAGCGTTGCTAAGCCATTTTCATAGCGAGTTAGAGAAGCCTAACCCTTTCCTTGACTTGGAACAACGACTTTTGGCGACTAAGGCCTCCGCTGAGAAGCAAATCCAAGCTGTCACTAAAGAGCGTATTGCTCTCAAGGGTTCTCAAGCCGCCCTCCGTGAAGAGTTGTCTACTGCGACTTCATTTGATTGAAGTTGGAGAACACTAAGCTTTTGGAGGAGAAGAAGGAAGTCTAGGTTGCTCTTAATACGGCGCAGGAAGAACTCGCCGCCCTTCGATTGGAGAATGCCCACTTGTCTCGCACTCGGGACCAGCAGACTGCAGACAACGCGACATTAGAAACTGAAAATGACAGGTTAAGGTCCGAGATTGAAGAACAGGGGGAGCTCATTTCTAAAGGGGCGTTCATGGCGTTTTCCAGCTGCTTGAAGCAGGTGGAGTTTCTGAGTCTTGGTGCACAACTCACCTATAAGGGGATCCATCCCCTTTACGAGGTTGAGAATGGTAAGCTGCTGGACTATGATAATGATCCTCCAACCTTGGTGGATCTCAATGACCCGAAACTAAAGAGGGAGGGTGAACATCAAAGGAGGAAACACCTAAATAATTTAATTTCAAAACACCTTGAATTTTATTTCAAAACTCATTTCTAGATTAATCAATATGAAAAACCAAAATTCAAAACTAAATACAGTAGAAACTCTTTAAATTAATACTCGGTAAATTAATAAACTCTCTAAAATAATAAATTTGTCCGGTCCCGACTTGGGCCAATATAAAAAATTGAAAAACTCGATAAAATAAGATAATAATTTTTCGGGAGATCCCTTTATAATTTTCGGTCCCAAGAAAATCATAAATTAATAATTCATAGAAACTGAAAAAAATATATTACACTCTATTGAAATATGATTCAATAGTTGTCTGTTTTCCTTTAAAGTTCAAGTCTATTTGGAGCTCATCTCTAACTTTTTTTATTGCATCCAATAGCTCAGGTGTTGTATTTTTGTATTGTATCATAAAGTTGTGAAGAGTGTTCGACGCCATAAGTGCTTCCTTTCACGTAACAGGCTTCAAAGACACTGTATCATCTTCGCCGTCATCCTCTGCATTGTTCTCAATGATAGTACCCACAATATCTTCTAAACTCTGAACCTCCGAACATGCTTCATTTTCTAAAAGGCATAGATTAATTTGCCTTTTTGTTTGGTATGTACGGTATGTAATTACTTAAAAACTCTTTAAATTAATAATTATTAATTTATCGATAAATTAATAACTCTCTAAATTAATAAATTTCTTCGGTCCTGACATTATTAATTTAAAGAGTTTCTACTGTACATGATTTATTTTCAAAAAATGATTTCTTTTTAAATTTTTGGAATATTAGTTCCAGAATATTTTTTCCGCTTTCCCGAAAAACATGTTTCGAAGTAAAACCACCACCCTTTATCGGAACAGATGTTCTATAATGTATTTTACGAATTACCTCGTCTTTTAGTTTTGGAAACAGAATGTCCTCTTTTGAAAAATTGATTGATTAGTGATTTTTTTTTCTTTTTGTGGGCTTATTTGTTGTAAATTTTACCAAGATTCCGTGGTTGGGATTGGCACCACACCACTTAAGAGTACAAACACCCTTTTTCTTTTCAATTTCAATAATCACGGAACAATTTTGACAAAAAAAAAAAAATAAAGAAAAAGGAAATCACTAAGCAATCCTTTATTATCAAGAGACACAACAATGCCACACGATTCATAGAGGAGTAGGGAAATCCAATTAAAAATACACGGATGGATTGGATTTGTAGTTCTATGAAGCAGTGTTATTAAACCCGGGTCAATCGGTTGACCCATGAACCGGTCATAGGAGTGGGATTCAAATCCCACACCTTATGTTTAATAAAGGAGCAACATACCACTAGGCCACAAACCAAGTATTGGTATAAGTTCAAAAATCAATAATTATATTATATAATAACAAAACTTTTAAATTTAAAATTCTTCTATATTTATAATATAAATACCAATAATAATATTCATATACTATTTAAAAATATTTCATATATGTGATTCAATTTTAAAATATTGATATGCCTTAATGATTTAATCAATAATATGAAATTTGGTTTGTAAATTTGGTTTAAAGTTACAAATTTAATATGATATTTTTTTTATACTCTCTAAATTTGACTTATCAAGTATAAAAATGAAATTAATTTGTTGGTTAATATATTTATTTTGGGAATTTTGTTTAGGTTTGATTTGAACATGTAAAATTTAAAGTATAAATATGAGATATATATTTTTTAATTTAATATAAATATCTGAATTAACATTGACTCCCGAGTCGATCCAGTGACCCAGTACCTCGACCGAGTCAATTACTGACCCGAGTCTGATAACACTGAAGCAATCCGATCCAATCCAATCTGATAAAAAATAGATTGGATCGGGTTGGATCATGAATTACCCGTTTTAAAGAGAAAATTTTAAAAAAATTAAAAACATATATATATACAAATTATATTATTATATTATATATTTATAAATTATTCATTTATTGTATATATAAAAAAACATATATGTTATTTTATAAAATACAAATATTAGCAAATTCAGTTTTAAATTTGATTTTTTTGTAAGAATTCAGATTGGATTGGATTACTCAGATTTGTAATACGTTAATCTGATATGTGATCTATATACATTTGATTTAAGATTTTTAATCCATTTAAATCTGTTAATCTGAACTAATTTGTTTTTTTATGATTAGATCGGATTGATTGGGTTGGTTGTTGGATTTATCCTTCCCATGATTGAGTCTCACACTTTGCATTACATGGGACTATGGCAGGGTATATTGGCTTTGCTGCATGGTATAATAGTTAGTGTAAATTAGATGATTCATTCAATTCGAAGATATTGTATGTTCAAATTTACAACTCAGTTAATGCAAATACAAAAGATTTTGTAAGGGGTTGCATTTAGGGTGGTCCCTAAATTATGGTAGTCCTTTAATTAGAACCATTAGATTTGGAGAGAGAGTATGGAAAAGAGAGAAAAAGTAGAATTTAATTGTGATGGGATGGGTGGATCACCGGTAGTCTATAACTTAAGAGGACTATCATAAAATGACCCGTTGTAAGGAGCAATACAATCAAAAATACATGGTGTTTGTTGATAAAATAAATAAATATTAGGTATTTAAAGAAAAATATTTAACTCTTAGCAAACAAAGCTATGAGGGTGAGGTTATGTTCCAACAGGGTAAATTAAAGTTTGAATTTTGGTAGAAATTAGATGTATCCTTGCTGTATAAATTTGTGATAACCCTTTACATATTTTACTAAGATAGGTAGTATGCTTTTTGCAATGATGTGATCACCAATAAGGCAACCACATTAAACCACTAAATAGTTTCTATTTATCATATGTGAAAAAAAAAACACTATTTTATTGTGATTCCTCTAGAAAATTAAAAAATTGTTTATTTGGAATGATATGCAACAAGGAAGCCTTACGTGAGCACAGTGTTTATAGATATACACAATTAAAAAGAAGTTATTAGTTATAAGAGTAAGGACCAAACTATTTAGAAGAATGATTTAGTATTTTTCAAAAAAATTATTCACATGCAACCGTATTTGTGTTAAGTCTAACATAGAGTAGCTAATTAATGTAGTGACCGGATTCTAGGGCCACAGAAATCTGAAGAATTCTTGAATATATGGAAAATTGTATAGTCTTTGGTGCAATTAATGTTGATACAAAATGGACTATACAGTTGCCCCAAGCCGTTGAGTTATTTATTGCAAGGAGCTCACCGACTTGATGGCATGCTTTCTGGGTTCATTTGGAACCTTCAAGGTTTCTGTCCTATGTGCACACTCTTTGCTTGTTTAGCTCAAATTTTTGCATTTTCGGATTATCTCGACTAACTGATCAAGTAATGCTTAGTTGGGGTGTTTAGACTCTTTTACTTGAGTAAGCCTTCTCTTTTGAAATTGGAATCTCGGGGTGGGTTGATCTCGAGATAGCATGTTGGGATGAAGATCCATAATATTTGGGGAGTTGACTCCCTAGCCAAGTGTGGCATTCCTTCCAAGGTAAAGTGTTGGGGTAAAGACCCGCAACTTAAGCTAGATTTTGACAACTTCTATGCTGTTACATGCGAAATTTGTCCAAAGATTTGAATTAGGACTTGTAGCCGATGTGATGTTGCACTTCTTAAATGGAGTATTCCCCTTTTGAGTTTGTCAATACCACAAAAGGTTAGCTGATTTTGTGCCTCGGGCTAGCTTGCTTTTTCTTCTCAATTAACTTAGTTGTTTCATAATCTCACTTTTAAGCTTGTGAGCAGAATTTCCTTTTTCCACGGTGGGAATTCACGATTCAAAGAGAAATTAATTCTTTATTAAAGAGTGTATAACTCCCCTCCTACTATTTACTTACACCTATTTTAAATTTTTTTTTTCTATTCATTCCTATATAACCCTACAACTAGGGATGACAATATATAGGATATGAATAGTGTATTATATTATCCATTTTTATATGAGTTTGGAAAAAGAGTTCTTGTACCCATCCTCATACATGCATGAGTAACAACTTTAATCCCATCCCTATACCCTTTGGGTATCTACGTTCCCATACATGTGATTCACAGTAATTTTATTTAGTGTGCGTTTGACACAACTAGCTTATAACTTATGAGTAAGTAGAGGTGTTTGGTAATAACTCGCTTATAGCTTATATAAGCTATAAACTAGCTTATGAAAAGCTACTTCAAGTAGCTTATAGCTTATGAAAAGTAGTTTTTAATAATTCTTTCCTATTGTACCCTCTGACATTTATTACATGTTTACTCTATCAAATAATTTATTACATATAATTATTACTTCCTTTTAAGTCATTTAACAAATATAAGCTACTAGTAAGCTAATTTTACCGAACACCTCTACTAAATTATAAGTCACAAGTCATAAGTTATAAGTCATAAGCTACAAGCTATAAGTCATAAGCTACAAGCTATAAGCTATAAGTCATAAGCTATAAGTTATAAGCTAGTTTTACCAAATAGAACCTTAGTGTAAAACAAACTAATTAATAAAAAAACCTTAATTAACAAATAAAAATATTAATTAATTAACAAAATTATACGAAACTTATTAAATGTTATTAGCGAATTATCCCTACATTACAATAAAACATGAAAACATAATAAAATATATAAATATTGCTCCATGTATTCAATTTAAGGCTTAACAAACACACTTTTTAATAATGAAGTTAACTATACATAATAATGAATAATGTGTATAATCATTATATAAATGATTTTTTTTTTGTGTGTATGTATATATTGTGCAGGTATTGGGCACAGTGGATATGAGAGTACTGTTGAACATTTTAGCAAAGTCAATTTGTTCAACACGTTTCAAGTACAGAGGTAAAACGGGTTGCCATCCATGGGGAGAAGCCAAGAGCATAATCAAATAACTAAAGTTCAATGTCAAGGATATAATGTTGCAAGAGTTTGGTCACAAGAACAGAGCATGAAATAAAGGCTATGAAAATAGTTTTTAAGCAAGTATAGATAAACACTTGGGATTGAATTCCCCCCAAGACTTTCTCACACACTCTCCAACTCAATGAAGCTATCAAATCCACTAACCAAATTGATACAAAGCATCACTTTTTCAAAAACAAAGATATCTTATAAGTTGGATCCTAAGGCAAGAATTTCACACATCAATCTCTTGAGTGCAAGAGCTTATAACCTAGCATTAAGAACAAGCTTAAAGAAAGGTATCAACATATTAATGACTATCGGTATCAACATATTAATGACTATCTCTAAGTCACTAACACATTAAGGTTTTCAATTAACAACAAAACTTAAAGCTAAACTATCATTCAAACTTCAAATTCATAAAAGTTGAAATATAAGTGTAGTGACAAGTTAAATGTTTGTGCGTACTAGATTTGAATCCTCTCGAACAAGTTTATAGTCCAACAATTCTCTAGCCAAATCTCAGCCATTAGTTGAACAACGCACAACAATCAAGAAAGAAAGATAAGTTGATCAATGGTTGTGATGTTTACTAGAGAGAAAATGATGCTTATGAGAGGATGGAGACAATCCAAGCTGGTGTATACGTGGTAGAAGTGTTGGTTCCTTTGGTGAGCAATATATGTTGATAGATATTGGTCTTGAAGAGAATTCAATGAACCTCTGTATTAGGACATAACTCTCCCACATGGACTAGACCAACATGTTACACCTATAGATCATCAAGGACCCATTGTTTCTCTTCATATGGTTTGAGAGGAACAACATGGTGAAACTCAACAGCCTCATCAGGTTACATTAACAAGGTCTAACAGAGAATGGAAATGTGTGAATCTAAATATTTTCATAGCATATGTGGACACTATCAATTCTTTGGAGAAGACTACTCCTATACATTAGTAGTTACAACTCTCATCAAGTGAGTTAAGGTCATGTGGTGAACTCTAATCTATAAAGAAAAATGACATTTGAGGCATTGTATAGTTACCTGAAAAGTGAAATCATTTTGGATTCATAGGGTAACATCAACAGGTACAAGCCATTGTATAATGAAAGGACTCACCTACATGCACAATGGTTGAATGACTCTTTAAAGGACCATTAAGATACCCATGGTAAAGTTTTAAGCCTTAAGTTACACAAATAGATTAAAGACACATTCTCTTAACATGGATCTTGAGAAATATGTCTACATGGAACAACCATAGGGTCGCAAGATGATAGTCAATTGGTTGAATAGATTAAAGAATGCATTTGTTGACTCAATTAAATTTTCTCATGAATGGTACTTCAGGATTCAAAGCGTCCTTACCTCATTTGGCATTGAGGAAAATGATGTGTAGAATTATATGTGTCTTGAGTTCAGTGGGAGTGAGTTTAGTGGAAGTCAAGATCACAATCCTCGTGGATGAGGTATTTAATTTCGAACATGATTCTAACAGAACCAGGTGCTAGATTCATAAAGTAAATTTCCCATGCTTCGGCAAAAGGGAACTTCACGTGTACCCAAGTTGTCACCCGTCCATGTCTTGATACATGGCATATACTAGTTTTGTTTGGGAGCGCCTTTGATTTACAACCATAAGGTTTTTTTATTATTTCGAGAGACAAAAGAATGTTTGCTCACATATAGGAAGTCAGATGAACTTGAGATATAAGTATAGTGACAAGTGAAATGTTTGTGCGTACGAGATTTGAATCCTCTCGAGCAAGTTTATAGTCCAACAATTCTCTAGCCAAATCTCAGCCATTAGTTGAACAATGCACAACAATCAAGAAAGAAAGATAAGTTGATCAATAATTGTGATGTTTACTAGAGAGAAAATGATGCATAGGAGAGGATGGAGACGATCTAAGCTGGTGTATACATGGTAGAAGTGTTGGTTCCTTTGGTGAGCAATATATGTTGACAGGTGTTGGTCTTAAAGAGAATTCAATGCACCTATGCATTAGGACATAACTCTCCCACATGGACTAGACCAACATGTTATACATATAGATCATCAGGGACCCATTGTTTCTCTTCATATGGTTTGAGAGGAACAACATGGTCAAACTCAACAGCCTCATCAGGTTACATCAAGAAGGTCTAAGAGAGAATGGAAATGTGCGAATCTAGATATTTTCATTGCACATGTTGACATTATCAATTCTTTGGAGAAGATTGCTCCTATACATTAGTAGTTACAACTGTCATAAAGTGAGTTAAGGTCATGGGGTGAACTCTAATCTATAAAGAAAAATGACATTTGAGTCATTGTATAGTTACTCTAATCTATATGTGCCTTGAGTTTAGTGGGAGTGAGTTTAGTGGAAGTCAAGATCGCAATCCTCGTGGATGAGGTATTTAATCTCGAACATGATTCTAACAGAACTAGGTCCTAGTTCATAAAGTAAATTTCCTATGCTTCGAAAAAAGGGAACTTCACGTGTACGCAAGTCGTCACCCATCCATGTCTTGATACATGGTATATACTAGATTTGTTTGGGAGCGCATTTGATTTACAGCCATAAGGTTTTTTGATTATTTCGAGAGACAAAAGAATGTTTGCTCACATATAGGAATTCAGGTGAACTAGAGATCATACGTTATTTGACTCTAACTTCAATAAGTATTGGGTTAGTCACACTTTGACTTTGGGATACCCATTTCTTTATTGGTTTGAAGAGATCAACTTTCAATAAAGTGCCAAGTGGTAACTTGTTGTCTCTTCAATCATAAAGACTATGTAATTTTTCTAAAGGATTGCTAGTTGTCAATAAAGTGTAATAAGGTACTAGAGACATTCATTAAAAATAAAGGTGTGATCTTACAGGTGATAGGAGTTCTTTGACATACAAAATTACGAATTCAAAATTCCTCCCTTTTTAACGAATAAAGTTCAGAGTGGTATTAATATTAATTAATGATCTTTTTAAGGAACAAACTTCAAAGTTATGAATTCCCACACTAAGTCATTGACACCATTAAGGCTGTCGCAATTTACAACTGGCATGGTTGTCGTTAGCCTGCATAGGAAAAGTGGGAGTCTATTCTAACACGTTTGGTAGCTCATTGCTTGGTCATCACACTTAAGTATATACATTAGTTACTCTGAACTATTGATCTCATAAGGACACACTAGAGTTTGGACTAGTTGTAAATAGGCATGTATCAGATCACCTAATCATTCAAATTAATATTATGCACAGGTGGGAGATTGTTGGAATTAGCTTAATTTCAACCAACTATTAGGTGTATGCTTAATATTAATTAGATAAGATTTTATTAGCTATTCAAATTAGTTTGATTTAACCGCCAAGTGATCGGCACAAAACGGTTCGGTAAAAGAAATCAAATTTAGATTACAACAATAAAGATAAACATAAAGATATGGACTCATATGATTGGAAACCTGGAACTACCATATGGTGGGCACGATGGGAACCCTAGTAGGCAGTTTAATAGACCTGTTGAGATGTGATGGTCCCCAACACATCAAACCGCCCTCTAGCCGTATTGAGGCATCCTGGATTAGGACTCGAGAGGTTCCGTTGAGGAAGACCACAACACCACACTTTCTCTAATCCTTTTGCTTGGTTTTTATGTCGTTGGTGAGTTTGTGACGCTCGTGACCTATGGACGTAAAGATCCTATGTAATCTCTATTAAACTATGACTCTATAATTCTAACGTAACGGCTTCCTATTGTCATTTGGATGTTTCTATTTAGTTTAAGAATATTCCAACATTATATTGCGTGAAAGATGCAAACTTCTTCAAACTAAGTGCATTTTTTTGTTGCGCCATTTTGAGAAGTTCATATAATGTTGTCTTTACTCATTTGGAGGTTTCTTTAATATCTTCACAAATAATTGCTGTGCAAATTTCAATTTCTGGTCGTTTCTTTTCACATGTATATAAGACTTGGCTCAAGGAATTCCAAATTATTTTATCAATTTAATTATTTTCCTTTTTTTATTTTGATTATTTTATATTCTTTTACTAAACTGCAATTGTGCTACATATATTCTTCTATATTTTCTAGATGATATTTTATTGAGTCTTTAAACATTTCCATAAAAATTGCAAGGATTTTTCACATGAACCTTGGCTCAATCCATTTCAAAATATTTATTCCTTTTCTAATCATCTTTCAATTTTATTTTATTTTAGTTTTTTGTACTGAGTTATATATAGAATTAGCATTGAGCTTTAGTTTATTTTATTATTTTTCTTGTAATATTTTAACGAGTTGTAGGAACTTTTTTTCAATAAGTCAAAGAGAAATTAATTCCCTTTAAAGAGTTTGCAACGTATTGCATGATGCCATCGCAAGAGCACGAATTGAAGATAATTTCTTCGTGTGTAGGTAAAGAAGTAAATATAGGTGTCTGATGGAAATAGGAATTTTGGCTTCATTGGGAGATTGATGAGATTTTTTTTTATGAAGAGCAGTATTGTAGTAGTATACAGTTAAAAAGGATATTTTCAAGACATGTATGGTTTATAATAAATTTATTAGTTTCAGTGCGAAAGTAGTTCCAAAGAATTCATGTTTTTGAAGATAAAATCTTGTTGAAATTTATAGCTAACATGGAGCTAAATATGTTACTTATGAAATCATGAAAATGTCTGACTATTCTAAAATAGTAAATAAAACAAGAATAAAATTTTAAAACATTATATTCCTGGTTTCAAAAGCAGTAAAATGTTTTACTTAAACCTATCTACATGTTTTGATCAGCCACAAGATAATTAATTATTCATAACATAGAATGTCATTCACCAATAGAAAATAATAAAACTCAAAACATTCTTAATATATATATATATATATATATATATATATATAAACCAAATCCAAACTAGTAATTAACTAACACACCATAAGTAGAATAAGTCTTCAATATTTTCTTTTAAAACATCCCAAACTTAGAGTACTCAATAATTAATTAAACCAGGTCCAAACTAAGAAATTAAACTCCGAAGCTGAATTATTTTCTCCAGTAGATATCATGGATGGAGAATGGCATTTGTTATCCCACTAACAATGTCACCAAAAATCTTGTCCAACCTAGCCATTGCATCAGGAGGGACAATGATCGGTGGAGTTGTGATATTAAGCATAACATTACATGCAATAGTTAGAATACTTCCTCTACAACCACCGCCGTCTTTGTCATCCAAAAGTTCTCCATCGGGAAGGATGGTAAACCCTGAAGGTGTGATAGTCACGTCGTCAGGGTTACCTCCTTCAAAAACATTTATGAGAGATGATCGTTCCACCGGAGTATAAACTATGAAAGAGTGACCTGCTGTGTCTCTATAACACTCTTGCACATAATATGTATCTAATATTGTGTCATCACTTTGCTGCAAAAATTACACATATTAGTTATGTTTAAAGCGTGACTATGTTGTTCTTTAAAAAAAATCATCAAAACAAGTGATTAGAAATTGTTTAATAGTGGTTATGATTTAATTTAATTTCTTTCAATTTTTTAAAATTTGCTTAGAAATTTTTGAAAAATAAGTGATTAATTTGAAAGAGAAATTACCAAACAAGTGTTTAAGTTTGATTCTAATGAAGAAAAAACAGATAAAAAGAAATGAAAGAAAGAAAAGGCTTACACTTATTTGAATGAGGGAAACACGATTTCTAGGATCCTTATTGCCTTGAATAATGTAAACGAGTTCTTGAGCTTTATATTGAAATTCAAGCATGTCCCGCTGTGCATGATTAATCAACAAAAGGAAAAAATAAATAAATAAATATAAATAAAAATATGGTAATTCAACAAAAGCAAAAGAACAAAAAAATGTAAAGAGATCATAGTAATTCATCTAGCATTTTTCCATAGTCATGATGCTGATAAAATAGATTTGGCATACATTGAAGGCATTTAAGTGAAACTAAAACCACATTAACTTATATATAAATGTAAATTTTACTTTCAAAGATCTTTTTTTTTTGGTTCCCTATAAAACGTGAGTTTTGATTTTGGTCCCCAAAATTATTTATTGCCTTTTGTCTTTATATTTTTTGAAATTCTAATTTTAGTCGTTTTTTCACAAAATCAAGGAACCAAAACAAGATGAAGTCATGAAAGGTAGGGACGAAAACAAAAAAAATTGTAAAAATCATGGGGGAAAAATAATTTTAGAAAAAAAAACAGGGACTAAAATGTACACAAGAAGTACAAAAGGCTTAGATAAAAAAAGAGTGCAAAAGGCCAAAAATGACGTATAGCAAAAAAATAGGTAAAAAATCAAGGAAAAAAAATCAAAACTCACATATTATACCGGGACCAAAAATATATTTAAGTAAAAAAAATTATTAATTTGAAACCAAAATAAATAAGTATCAAGATGCAATTAGAAAAGATGTAATTAAAATTAGATCATTTAAAATAGTATGTTGTATACTTACTACCATTCTGAATTTCAAGTCACAAAAGGAAGTCATATAATTTGTCTTGCTTAATTGGAAGGCAAACAGAAGTAGAGAAAACCAACAATGCCCCTTTGCTCTTCCCAGAATCCTCTATGAATTTCTTAAACATAATCCTCAAATCTTGAAAACCAACGATAGAAGCAATTTTACTCCACCCATTCAAGGAAGAAGCACTAACATCAGCACAAAACCCTCTCATCATTTTTCTTGCTAGACTTAACAAGCCTACTTGTGCAGGTTTTGAATGCATAGCTGTTCACATATAAAAAAGAAAACTAATCAATCCACTTAATTAGAATTAATTGTTATGTTGTAGCAATGATAAAACATGTTCTTTTGCTTTTTTTAAAGAAAGATAAAAGAAAAGAAAGTGATAAAAATTAAAATGAAGTGTTAGAAGAGGAATATAACTAAGAAGAGAAGGGCAGTGATTGGAAAGATAGAATTTTTGTTATGCTTTCTGTGCAAAGGACTAAGTAAGAAAAGTTTTACTATGGGACTTACCCGAAATTAATCTTTCTTCGCCATTTCCTCGCCCAAAACAAACTAAGGATATAATTGTTTCCTGATCATTTTCTCCTTCTTCCTTTTCTTTCATCTTATTTTCACCTGAAACAAACATGAGCTAAGGGCATGTTTGTATAAACACGAAAAAAACTCCTTCATCCAAAGAGTAAAAGAGAAAATAACACTAGAGATCCATTTCAAACTCTTGTAATCTTCATCTCCTAATTTTACATCTCAAAAAGAAAAATGAAATTTTTGAAAAAGAGAATCTTGAATATGTTTTACAAATTCAAAGAAAAAGAAAAACATATGGTACTAGTTAGACTTATATACCTTTATAGTAAGTGGGCAAAGGTGTTGCTTGAAGAGTTTGAAAGAATGAAATGTATTGAACCAAAGCAGAAATCCAACGTGTTGCTCCAAATGCCAAACCAGTACAGAATAAAGGTTCAAACTTGCTTTCATAAATGTGTTCGTCTACCATATTCTCCACCCATGCAACCTAAATTAATTTATAATCATGCAAAACAAACCAAGATGTTAGTATGATTCAATTAGTAACATGATAAAAAATATAATATCAAGTAGTAAGATACAAGATAAAAAAAACACTAAAGAAATGTATGCGACAAGGTTTGAAATTGCATTTTGCTATGCGATATCATGGTTGTATAGTAACTACCAAAATCACATCAGACCATGATTGTTGTATTCAATGATAGCATATCTAATCATGTTTGGTCGTGTTTATTGCAATAATCACTGCATTAGATTAGATTGCAATCTACAATGACATCATTGCTGGATTAGATTGCAATAAAATAATGTATGCGACAGGGCTTTAAATTACAGTTCGTTATGCATCATCAAGCAAGTCACAAACTGCATTAGATTAGATTGCAATCTACAATGACATCATTGCTGGATTTAACGCAATTACAACCATAATTTAAAAGACGAAAGAAAGGTACATGGGACAAGAGTTTAAATTATTGTCCACTAAAAAACATTTGAAGAAAATCTCATTACATAGTAATTATTGGCCACAAAGACATGCAGCCCCCCACACTATATTTGACTACATTTAACGCAATAACAACTATAATTTAAAACATATATATATATATATATATATATATATATATATATATATATATATATTAGTCTATACTATGGCAATAAAAATAAAAGGAAAAATAGAATAATTGATTTAACTTAAAGTGAAAAGATTAAAAAGAAAACAAATGTATATAGAGAAGGAAGAAATTAAACCAAAGAGTATCCTTGTGACAGTTGTTTAATCACACAGCCAGATGGTCTTCTACGAAATTTGTTTGGTGGGAAAGGGTAAACACTTTCTAATGAAAAATCAACCAGTGCCCACATTGTTTTATTCAATTTCTTACAGAACCTTTCAAAATAACACTCTCTGGTCTCTACATTTGCTGATGACAATTGGAACTCTGCACTCATCTACAATAAACAAATACCACATACATCAATTATTGAAATTATATATTAAGAACATATAAGTATATATATTACAAGAAATTTAAACAACAATTATTATTCTTTACTCTCTTTTTTCTACCACGCCTCTGCATTTATTTTTTCTTCGGCTTAATTGCATTTTGGTTTCCAAGTTTGTAAATTACACAATTTAGTGCCTTAATTTTTCCAATTGCATGATTTGGCTGTCTTTTCATCCATTTTTTTGTGTTAACGAGCTAATGATAAACACAGCCAATGGTGCAGTGATTACCATGAGAATATCCGTGGGATTTGGTACAGGGAACAACAATGAAAACAAAGTGGATTTAAGAGGAAATGAATGGAATGTTTATTCACTTTATTCACATGGTTTTATACCGAGGAAGATAATGAAAATAGAATACTAGCCTAAGTCCCTTAACTGAAATAAGTCAAATAAAAGAAACCAATTTTAACTGTCTCAAGGTCCAAACTATAAATATCTATAAAACTGAATGGCATACACTGCACTCTCTTAATTCAGTTTCTTCATACACTTCACACCAAGTAAGTTCCATGTTGCCAAGAACTTCTCAATCATCAAAGGTTTTATTAGAATGTTTACAATATGTTCAGCAGAATTCTAGCACCAACCTTTCCTTCCTCTCTGGAAGTGATATCTTGTTTCTATATGTCTGCTTCTTCCTGTTGTAGTTTATTAAAAAATTATTTTGGAAGTCATCCCACGTTGCTTAAAGCATTTTGTAGAAAGTCCCACATTGCCAAGGATTGCAATGAGAGTGGGAGGACAAGGTTATATAATGGACTAAGTCCATTATTTCTATTTGCACTAGTCAGAAGCACTTTAAAATTATATCTGATATCGGATTTTTTTCTCTTGTATTAGAGTGTTGTGAGATTTAGTTGAGTTATTTGCTTTGAAGAGTGCGGGTCTATTGGACCCAGGATGTACCCAAGTGTGGGAGTTGATACATAGTGTAATTCGTTAGACAACGGCCATGGGTTTTCCTCCTTTACAGGAGTTTTTCCATGTTCCCATGTTCTATTTCTTCTTCGAACTCCATGAAAATGTAGCTTGCTATGCTCTATATTAGATCAATCACCTCCCCAATCTTAATCTATGTAACCAACAAAATTCTTCTCAATACTCATCTTGTTGTTGCGAAACATGATGCCATACTACAAAGTTCCTTTGAGATATCCCACCACTCTCTTGGCTGCTATTAGGTGACTCATTTTTGGCTCCTTCGTTTACCTACTCACCAATCCAACTCCAAAGGTTACATTAGGTCTATTATTGTAAATATACCTACTTGAACCAATCGATTATATGTATAGTGTGGCATCTACATGTTATCCTACTCCATCTTTTCAAGCTTGGTACCAGTTTCAACATGTGTTGAAACTGGATTGCATGCCCGCATCTAGACCACTTCAAGATATCAGTTATATACTTTCCCTAATGCATGAATATTCCTTGACAAGTTCAATGCAAAGAAAATAGGAGAATTCACCTAGATCTGACATCTCAAACATGCTTGTCTTAACCTTGTAACTTAAGCCTCACTTCTACTAGTCACAAGCATATCATCCACATACAAACACACTAGCACCATGTTTATGTTGTTAACCTTTCTGACATAGATACCATACTCTAATGTGCATCTTGTGAAGCCTTTCTTAACAAGAAAACCATCAATTCTCTTTTCCAATCTCAACAAGCTTGTCTCAAGCCAAAAAGCGTCTTCTTCAATTTGTAAAATTTGTCTTCACAACCTTTATTACAAACCCATGTGGCTAGCACACATAAACTTCCTCATCAAAGGGTCCATTTAGAAATTCCAGATTCACATCCATTTGGTGTGGTTTCCAACCAAATGATACAAAAGCCACAACCAATTTGATTGTTTCTATTCGAGCAATAGGTGCAAAAATCTCATTGAAGTCTAGACGATGTTTCTGCAGAAATATCAAGTCTTGCCTTTTATCTTGACACCTCACCATTTGGCTTTACATTCACCTAGTAAATGCATTTAGCTACAACTAGTCTTTTATTCATACACAAATTGACAAGTTCCCAAGTTTGATTGATCTTCTCCCCAAAACTCCTTTGACAGTGCTTTGGCCTTCAACATGCTTCTCGCCATGTTGAGGATGGTTCTATTTTTCTTCTCTGGCGCACCATTGTGCTGAGGTGTGTAAGGAGCTGTCAACTCATGAATCCGTCCTTCTTGATCACAAAACTCTTGGAAATGAGTTGATCCTTAGCTTCTTAACGGAAGAATAAAAATCGAGTAATTTGAAAAATTAGGGACTAAAAATACAATTAAGCCTTATTCTTTCGGTTTCTGTTATATGTTTGTATCATCTCTCAATTCCAGTCTTTTTCTAACATCATGAGCACTAATCCAAAGATTAATAGAGCATAACATTGGATTTGGATTTCCAAAATTCAAAAACACTAGTCGCTATGATTGTCTGATATGAGCTATCAGATCAAAATCAAACATCTCAAATTAAATACATCAATAAAATATTTAAAAATAAAAAGTTTTAAAATCAAACATCTCGCAACAGCAATTGCAATGCCTTTTTGGCTTAGACAACCCAAATCTGTACATATTGCCATGTGAAATTATATACAAACCATATAATATTTAAGAACTCATGTCAAAGAGTATACCCATAGCGAATAATTTTTATATGAGCACAAACTTAATAATTAATGCAAAAAAAATTTATTCATAATACATATTAACAAAACTTATAAAGGAAATTCATATGTGAGTTAGATGAAGCCCTCGCAAAAATCTACGCTAATAAATTATAGGGTTATATATATGTGAAGTTTACAATGGCTTTATAACGGACAAACTAATTCTATTTGTCTCGGTATTGTGGCCGACACAAAATTTACGAAATTAAATGGGCAAATTCTAGTTGTGTCATAGATAACATACCAATTGTAATCTCCCATCATAGATTTCTTTAGCTCCAGTTAACAAGGTTCCAATGTATGCACATCTTGCAACAATGCTATAGAATGCACTCGACCATATATTCTAATAATAAACAATCAATAAGATATATATGTATATATAGAGAGGGAGGGGGGAGAGAGATCATTATTGTTAATTGAAATCACGATATATTACTAATTAATATCCATGAGTATATAGAAAAGGACTTAAAAGCATATATACCACATTCATTAGTAAATGGACAATGCAAAGTGCACTCATATTAACAGGTCTGATATCACGTGATGCTTCAACATAATTGGCATGTGCTCTCGGAGATGTAGTTGGCTTTGGTATTGGAACATATCCAGCTTTAAATGAGTCATAGATTGGTAATTCTTGAATTTCTCCAACCTCAGCCAGTTTAACAAACTCCTCTTGTATTCCCTCAGCCTGCACATAAATAAAACTATGTAAGGAAATTAAAACTCATATTGTAATCATTGATTGCTATCGAGGTTAATTGTACTATGTTCTAGTATAGTCACATGTATTATATGAAATTGATAATCATTTGAGTTTGAAACATCAACATCATGTGGGGTTAGCTTTCTAGATAGGAGTTTTTTCCATCCACAAAGGCTAGTATCAGTGACTTTGCTTTAGGGAAATAAAATATGACTAAAATAGGTTTTCATCATTCAAAATATCAAAAAATTTTCATTTGGTCCCTTGTATTTAATTTAAAACTCTGATTTGATCTTCATGAAAGTTTAAATGCTTGTATTTAGTCTCTGTCTTTGGGAATTGTCGTATTATATGATAATGTGACATGCCACATGGTATGTTATATAACACGCCACGTCATCAGTCAAATGAAATCTAGATGATTACTTTTGAAAATGAGGGACTAAATAAAAAATCCGTGACATTTTGAGGTAACAAATACATTTTATCCATAAGATAATGTACCACTTGAACTAATTAAGCAGTCATTAACTTGTGAGAACGATTTGTAATTATTTTTAATTAAACTTTAATTTGTTTGAATTTTTATTTTATTTTTTAAAAAGAAAGAGATACCTTAGAATAGTGTTTCACGTATTCTACATTATCCATAGTTTCAAAGGCGAACTTGTAGCCCTTTTGGGGTTGCCATAAAGAAGTATTTTTGGCTTGAGCTACCATGCACAACTCCTCCATAGCTTTATATGCAAGTTTGCATATCTTTGATCTGTTCTCAAAACAGAGCTAGTGTAAAAGCACAAAGTCACTTGCTTGATCAATGAAGAATCTACGTTTCTTTTTGTTAGAACTAGACCCAGAAGGAGTAGCATCGGCAGAATGTTTTGGAGCCTGAAAATAACAAAGAAAACAAAAATAAAAAAATAATATATGTGATCTTAAATTACATTAAAGATATGACAATAGTTATAGGTGCTAGAAAAATCCAACACTTATTTTTATCTATTTATAAGAAAAGATTATCATCGGAGACCGTGTTACAAAAAGAATAAACTTCTTACCATATTATATTGACCCACCAATATAATAGTAATTGATCACCTCTAGTCATATATGATATCATATATCATATACAGGTTAAAATCGTGTATTATAGGTTAAAATCCATTATGTACTCTAAAGGAACATATACACCATCAAAGTAAGCATGACAAATAATGTATTATAGACTTTTTATGTTTTTTTACAAACCAAAGAAAATACATTATAAAGAGAATAGCACACAATAACAGATTAATTTGAAATACAACAAGAAGGGAAAAGAGCTCCAATAACTATAAGGGAACTTAACCCCTCCTCCCCCGAACAAATTAAATAACCCTAGCCGTTGGTAGGAGAAATAACGTACCAAATCAAAAACATTTGAAACATCAACAGAAACCCCACTGAAAAATGTCATTATAGTGAAGCCATATACACCAAAAAGTAGCAAACCAAAATGCTTAGCCTCTCTTTTCTCTTTTTCTTCTAAATAGACATTTGAACAACAAAACAACAATCTTTAAGAAATAAGAAAGGCGTTGCCTCAACTTCCAATCACATACATCAAAAACATAATAAAAATAATAGATCCCAAAATTGAAAAAGAAATAAAGGGATATGTTCAGAACTCTCAGCAACCAGTCCATATACAACAAACACTATTTTGCTGAGAATTTTTAAAATTCAAGGCAAATTCAAGAAGAAACCACAAGGCTGATGAGAACTTTTCTCATTTAAAGACTAATTTCAATTACTTTTCTCCTCTTTGTTTGGTTCATGAGCTTTTCCATCTTCATAATTTATTTTAGGGCTAGACAATCTCTCCTTTGATTTTCATATTTTTTTATACGCAACATAGAGAATATATAATTATATTAACAGAGAGAACAAAGCTATTAGCAATATATACTTATTTGTATGGTTTTTCATTTACCTTAGTACTCTTTTCAGCATCATCTAAGTTCATCTGGAAGTTGTCATGCATCCTTTTATCAGCACCCTTAGGTACATTAGATGAACTACCTTCTCCAAAATTGAATACACATAACAAAACCATGAAAATTCTTATGACAAACATACACATAGGAAAAAAAGTCATAAAACCCTAAAAATCATAAACCTAAAAAAATTGATCAGCCTAAAAAGACACTATATATTAAAACAGCAGTAGTGGTTCATTACAGTGCAAGAGAAATCAAAGCAACAGGAAAGAAGCCAAAGCATAAGCTCATAACAGATAGAAAAAAAGGCATAGTTCCCCCAATTACAGAATCCTAAAAACAGGCCGAGGGAAAAAAAATAAATCAAAGGCATAACAGCATAGAATTCATAACAACTAAAGCTCAAAATTAAGTATTGCAAGGTGATCTATTATTCTCCTTAAAACCTTACTTGTACAACATAGATCTTCTCTCATTTGCATTTACATCATGCTTGTCACTTTCAATTTCCTTAATTCCATCCCCATTTCGTCCAGCACAAGTCATGGTCTCTTCAAGCTCTACAACAAAAACACATGAACAAGTTATATAATAAATTGGTCACCTCTTATTATATGATACCTGCGATCTATATACATAATTCAAAGCGATTTACAGCGGCCATAGAAAAACCTATACCATAGAGTTGCAAATTGGAAGTGCAGCATATAGTGCTTAAGAAATACTACAATTTTTCAAAATAAAAATAAATGTTGAATTGCATACATGCAAAAGAAGATAAGAAATGCAAATGGGCACAACTTAACCTGATTCTTGCTCTTGTAAAGACGGAGAAGGCTTAGCGAAATGATCTGAGAGAATGAGAGAAAGAAGACTGAAAGGCGATGATTCTCAGAAAGGAGAGAAGAAAGTAAAGAATAAAGAAGAGGTTCGATATAAGTTGAAATATATATTGGGATACGTGTAGTTACAAGTGAAATGTTTGTGCTTGTGCATACGGAATTTGGATCCTCTCAAGCATGTTTATATTCCAACAATTCTCTAGCCAAATCTCAGCCCTTAGGTGAACAATGCGCAACAATCTAGAAAGAAAGAGAGGGTGATCAATGGTTGTGATGTTTACTAGAGAGAAAATGGTGCATAGGAGAGGAGATGGAGAGGATCCAAGCTGGTGCAGACGTGCCAGAAGTGTTGGTCCCATTGATGAGAATTATATTGCCGGAAAGATGCAAACTTTTTCAAACTAAGTGCATTTTTTATTGTGCCATTTTGGAAAGTTCATATAATGCTATCTTTACTCCTTTGGAGGTTTCTTTAATATCTTCATAATTTCTATCCAAATTTTAATTTCATATAAAATGCAAGAAATATATATATATATATTATTTTTCTAATCATTTTTCAATTTTATTTTATGTTTTTGTATTAAATTATTTATAAAATTAGCATTGAGCTTAAGTTTACTTTATTATTTTTCTTGTAATATTTTAACAAGTTGTAGGTACGTTTTTTTCAATTAGTCAAAGAGAAATTAATGACAGGGTACTATATTACCCATTTTTATACATGCATTTAAAAAAATTCTTATATCTATTCTTATACTTGCATTAGAACTGTGACAAATTTGCCACGGCTTAGACCGTGGGTATTACTGGGTAGGATAAGTTTTTTTTATTTAACTGGAAACATGTTTTACCACAGCTTTGACCGTGAAAAATTTGTCACTACCATATCCGTAGCTATTTTTTAAAGGGATTAGATTTTTATAATTTAATTTTTTTTATTTTAGGTAATGTTTGCCATAACTAGGACCATGGCAAATTTGCCATGGCCTAGACCGTGGCTATTACTGGGTAAGATAAGTTTTTTTTTTAACTGGAAACATGTTTTGCCACGGCTTTGACCGTGGAAAATTTGTTACGGCCATACCCGTGGTTATTTTTTGGAGGGATTAGATTTTTATAATTTAATTTTTTTTATTTTAGGTAATGTTTGCCACGGCTAGGACCGTGGACCGTGGCAAATTTGTCACGGCCTAGACCGTGGCTATTTCTGCACAGATAGATTTTTTTATTTTTTTTATTTGGAAGTAGCGTTTGCCACGGCTAGGACCGTGGCTAATTTTGCCACAGCCTAGTCCGTGGCTATCTCTCAACATGAATTAATTTATTATTATTTTTTAATTATTGGAGTCATTTGCCATGGTGTTGTCTGTGAAAAACTTATGTTATCTTCAACAAAATGCAACACTCACAAGAAGCTGTCTTCCTCATATCTTCTATTCCAAACCGCCATTCTCTTCCTCTTGTCTTCCCTTCTCCTCACCGCCGTTCTCTCTCGTCGTCGTTCTCCTCACCGTCGTTCTTTTCTCCTCACCGCCGTTCTCTTCTCCTCACCACAAATTTCTGCGCAAGTGGTAAACGGAACTGTAAATATTCCATTTTTGATATTTGGGGTTTCGAATTGCAGTGGGTATTTTCGATTCTCAAGTGCATACGGGTCGGAATCTTCTTCAGGCTAAAAAAGGTTAATAATTTCTTTACCATTTTGTTGCTTTTTATTTTTTTGTTTAATTTTTGCTTATGCTTATGGATCTATTAGTCCCGTTTATCAATTTGTTTTGTTGCTATTTCAAGTTATGGATTTTCTGTGTATATCATCTTTTATTGTTAGTGAGTTCAACAAAATAACCAAGCTCTAAACTGAACAAAAAAATTGAAACTGTCAATTGAACAGGAAAGAAACCACAAGAACGAATTGAGATTGGAAAGCTAGGGAAATTAAATAGTATCCTTTGCGTATAAGTAATAAAATCTCTTAGCAATATCTTAATACAATTTTAAAAAGTAATTCATTACAAAAATTAACAAAATTTAAATTTGTAGAAATTATTTAACCCTTTTTTTAATTGTTAACTAAAATTTTCCAACTTTTTTTTGGTGTACTAAAATTTACCAATTTTTGTTATGAAGTCCGCTATAGCTGAACTAAACTTCAATTATAAAATGGCAATATCTGAAGATAACTTCACAAACATATGAGCATATACTGCAACCTTTAAGTGAGGCATGAAATCTCATACACATTGGGTGCTATTGACTATAGTATTTATATGTATGTAACTCAAAGAATTGATATTTTGTTGAGATCGTCGGGGAATTCATTAATTGCATTGAGTTTTTATAGTATAATGATAATGTCAATCTGACTGAAAATTTAATTTTGTTGCATCATGCAATTTACAAGGAAACAGAGCATGCAATGTGCCATGTAAATTGTTTTTGTGTGTTTGTGATTTTTCATATACAAATTACATGATTAAGCCAATAAACACAATTAATCATATGCTTTGGGATTTTCTGAAATTATTCCGCCTTCTCGAAATTCAAATGTTTTGGTCTCTAAATTTTGTCTCCAATCAAACACATAGGTAAATTGAATATATTACATATATGAAACTTTCTAAAGTTATATTAAGAAAAAAGAGAAATTGCAAAAGAGGAGCAGTTCATTAATGGTGTTTTGATAAAGTTTGAGATAAGTATGTGTAATTGTCTCGGGGGCTTTTTTCTATTTTAAGTTTGGGAATTGATATTGCTACTCCTATATTGATATTGTCACTCCCATTTAAAAATTTTCATTCAATTTTGCTTAGAAGAGAAAAAAAGAGTGGCAATATCAATTATTGAAGAGGCAATATCACTCCTCTTAAGTTTTGCTATAGACCAAACTATTAAATTTGACAACCTTTGTTCTTATTATGAAATTATGTTTGTGAAATAGTATAGAATTTGAAATTGTTAAAGCATACTATTTATAATTAGAAATTGGAATTATAACGTGAAAAATAATCGGTGTGTGAAAGTGCAATTCGAGGTAATATATACTTTGAATAAGAATGTATGTCATAATTGATTACAATTAATTAGAGTCCATTTTTGTTGCAGATTTCGTATACTGCTTAGAGATTACACGGTTCTGAATTTTTCTTTGAGCTTACGCTCTTGGAGTTTGGTCAATCCCAACAGCCCGACATTGAATCATCTAGGCAGCCGCGAAAAAGTTGATTGAAATAAGGGGTTAAAACATTGACGTTATTGTATTACTATTTATATTATGTTTTACCTATGTGATATCTATTTAAATTGTTTTATGTACTTGTTTTATTATTGTTATAAATACTTATTTAGAAATGCTTTGCTTGGAGAATTTATTATGTTTTTTAATATATATTCAGGTTTTGTAATTAAAGAAATTCAATATAAACAAACTAAAAATATAAAAAAAAGGGAGTTTGCCACGGCAATTTCCGTGGCAAAGCTAAAAGGAATTTTCCATGGATATATCCGTGGCAAATTTGCCACTGATAAAACCGTGGAAAATTTGTCACGAATATAACAGTGACAAATTTGCCACGGGTATATCTGTGGCAAAAATTTACCAAGCCAATTTTTGCCACGACTCGACATCCGTCGCTAGATCGTGGCAAAGCTAAAATTTGCCACGGTATAGTCTATTTTTCCACGGATATAGTCGTGGCAAAACATCGACATTCTTGTAGTGTGGGGTGTTTAGACCCTTTCACTCGAGTAAGCTTTCTCTTTTGAAATTGGAATCTCACGGTGGGTTGATCGTGAGATAGCATGTTGGGATGAAGATCCATAATATTTGGGGAGTTGACCCGCAACATAAGCCGGATTTTGATAAATTCTTTGTTGATATATGTGACATTTGTCCCAAGATTTTAATTGGGACTTGTAGCCGACGTGATGTTGCACTCCTTAAATGGAGTATTGCCCTTCTAAGTTCGTCAGTACTGCAAAAGGTTAGTTGGTTTTGTGCCTCGGGCTAAATTGCTTTTCCTTCTCAATTAACGTAGTTGTTTCATAATCTGACTCTTGAGCTTGTGAGCAGAATTTCCTTTTTTCACCGTGGAATTCACCATTCAAAAATGATTGCACCTTTAAGTAACTTTGGTGTTCAAAGTTAAGTCTTAAATTCAAAACCAGGGACTGTGGTCCCTACTTCGGACTTTATGTATCCAAGATCATAGCCTTCCCTTTCCAGCTTTACAATGAGTCATTCGATGACTCTCTCATTGCCCCCAAGATAGTGATCTACTAATAGTGGAACTTCGACTATGGTATTTCATATTCAAGCTTCAGTGCTGAGTTTCGAAGTTGCACAATCTTGGAAGTGGCGTCAGCCAACTTTTGTCCCAGGGTCTTAAACCCTAATACGAGGACTTTGCCTTCTTACGCGACTATTGACTCCGTATATTCTAGCAAGATTAAAGACCCTTAATTAATGATTCAGCCTCTTTCAAGGCCAATAATTTTGATGGGGTCAATGTGGTCGAAAACTTCTTCTCATTTCTCAATCGAGATTAGATCAATTGTCTTAGTGGGGTTAACAACCCTAGGTTAATCTTTCTTCAAGAGGTTTTATTGTTTCATAAGTGGTTTACTAGTTCACAAGTGGCTATTAACCTTTGCATGTCCTCTTCATTCAACATGTCGTTAGAATATAATGTGATCCATGATTATGATGATAGTAATGGCTTTGATAGGGGATATATCTCCAATGGGACTGGCGATTTCTCGTTCGAGTCCCTAATCCTGGCCACGACAGCCTTAAAGCTGGATTGGCTGTGTATTGAGATGTCCCCATAACTAGGATGTACTGACCAAGATGGCCTCAGAGCCAGATGCGTCGTAAGAAGATGTCAGTAATGCATGACTTCGCGGATATTTGTGATAATTTGTGTCAGGGTTTGAAACCCTTATGTTGTTGGGGCATAGCACCATGATCTTTTAAGCACTTTAAAGGCTATTAGGGTATAGTACCCTGATTTTTGGAATGGTTTTATTGCGCATTAGATGTTTTTCATATCAATGTGCCTTGTATAGTCCGACATGAGTGTGGACCAGGATGTTGGTCCATAACATTGTTGACTTTCATGACCTTCAATAATCGTGATAAAATGGTCTTGGGGTCATTGCTTTTGACCCATTTATCCCCAACGAAGATGCCGGCAATGAAAGTCAAAGTGTTGGGTCTGAAGGTACTCGAAGATGCAGCAACATATGATGATGCTACCCTAGTTTTGATTTTCTATAGTTTTCTTTGATTCTGGCCATAAACACTTTTCGTGTTGGGTTTGCACTTTGACCAATATTTTAGGTCGTGTGCATTTTCTTCTTATTGTCCATCTGCCACTTATGTCAAGGGTTAAAAAATCATGATTGTCTAAGAACGTTAAAGACTTTAATTTGCAGTCATTTATTCTCGCTAACTCTCGCAAACTTTTTCAAGGTTTACAAGACAAGTAGAAGGGGACTATTCCCCTTTTCTCGGATCGTTACTTCTCCCCTTGAATTGGGGCATCGAGAACCTTGGTAACGAAATGGATCCTAGATTTCTTGGAAAATTTTTCCGATGTCGTATGTGACATTCGCCCTGAGATAGCTTGATATGTGATGACATGATGGGCGTTGACCCTTGGGTAATATTCCTCTTGACACCGAGATCGCGTTCACATCCTTGGTTTCCCTTTCTTGAAAAATTGTTCCCACTATTGTAATTGTCTTTGGCTATGTAGTACACACTATAGTACTTTAGTCACGTTCTTCTTACTTCGTTATGTACTTACCTTTGCAATTACATATGCTTAGTTAACTGTTATTGGGAATTAAGGTGAGAGCTACTCTTTTAAGGCAGTAAAACCTTGGTGAATATGAGATGCTTATCTACGGGCTTGAATCCATGGAATCGAATAGAGGAGTTCTCCGAGATTAAGATCTACGGAGTCTGATGAAAGAGGCTCCTTGTCAGAGTCACTGTATTCATCTGAAACCATATTGAGTGTTGGGAATCATGAAGCATTTAGGACCTATTTCCCCGATATGTGATTTGTTGTCAATTGTGACGCCATGTCGAGGTGAAAACCCAAAACCCCATGTCGGGGTGGAAAACCGCAATGCCATGTCAGGTTGAAAACCCACGATGTTTGGGGAAATAGTTTCCCCTGCCGGATTTGGTGTGCATCTCAATAAGTCATTGGGTTTAAAGACCCGAAACATTTGAGAAGTTAGTTTTCCGAGATGGAGAATTGGAATAAAAATCCACCATGTTTTGGTCGCATAAAAAATGATCAACTTTAAGGACCCAACGATAACAACAACCATCAAGTAGATTAACTTTGTCCATTCAAGCCTGCGCTACCATGACTGTGATCAAGAAGGTTGAAGATCTCCAAAAGGGGTTTGATGGGTCAATTTAGATTCTTTATAAAATTTCATATAGGAGAATTTCTACGCTGATCCTGGGTTGTATTTCAACCTGAAGGGGGTTAGTCCAGATTACAAACTCGTCGGGGGTACCTTGAAGAGCATTAGTGATCCCCGCTGCTATCAGTGAGGCCAGGATGTCGATGAGACCATAGTAATCATTTTATTCTCATTTGTAAGCAGTAAACACTATATACTTAACGTTTAAGCGTTAAACACTTTTTGGTGGTCTATTTTGGAGAAGTGTTTATTTAGCTACAATTCTTCCCTTTAACTTTTACTTATTGCGATATGATATTTGGGGTATGAAACCCTGATCGTCTTATTACGATATAATCTTGGGGTATGAAACCCGGATCGTTCAAGAGCTTTGGAAGTAATGCTCAAAGACTTGATAGCGACATGAGTCTCATATGCCTTAGTTCCGCAAACGGTTTGGGGTAAGAGGCCCTGATCCCGGATGATCTTCTTTTGATCTGTCAGACATCTCGGGATACCGACTAAGTGATCATGAGTCCTTAGGACATTATTCCTATGTCGTCAGTAAAAATGATTTTGCCGAGATTTGAACACTTCATCCTGGTGAAGGTGATACCAATGTTGAGGGTGCTGAAGGTAAGGGCGAAACTGGCATCGCAAAAGGTGATGCTATTGAACCCGGGAAAGGGATTTAGAGAGCTGAGAACGCTTAGCCCCCGACATGATATTAATTTGTTGTTTATGTTATGCCTTTGTTTGGGGTTAAATATAAACAATTATTTGTAATTGCTTAAGTTTCTATTTGGCACTTTCATTGAGTCTTTTTATTTTGGACTATCTGTATGTGTTGCGCTTTCTTTTGGCCATTTTATTTCTTGATTGAGTAAGGTGGAAAAACCTTATAGCAAGTAGGTTGAAAAACCTGATCGCAGCATAACCACTAGCCCCTAAGGGCATATTTCAAGTTTGTGAGGACGCCATAGAACCGAAGTTCTCAGGAATAGTTTCTGTTTGTCCGAGATGATCTTATTCGATTGGGACTTTGAATCCTATCTCATTCATAGTCTCGTTTGAGATTGATTTGGGACGTAAAGTCCTACTTCATTCATGTGTTTAAACCAAGATTGTTTGGGACATTAAGTCCTATTGAGGTTACTAATTGAGCTCGAGATTAATTTGGGACATGAAGTCCTATCTCAATTATTCATCGCACTCGAGATGAATTTGGGACGTGGAGTCCTATCTCAGTTATTTGTTGCTAAGAGATGAATGTGGGACGTATAGTCCTATCTTGGTTATTTGTTGCCATGAGATGAATTTGGGACGTGGAGTCCTATCTCGATTTCAGTTAAACTTTCCCCAAGATATCATGAATTTGTCGACCAGGATTGCATTATCTTCCATGATGTTGTTTGTTTATTTTCGAGTACTTTAGCCGGTTGAAATTTCAACCATCATTTTAGGTATATTTATTTTCAAGGACTTAGTCCTTTTGGCATTTCAATTATTATCTGCTTTTATCTTATTTCCAAGGCTTTGGCCTTATGGGATTTTAACCGTGATCTTGTGGTCTTCTTTTTTCGGGGATTACTCTTTGGAGTTTCTACCATGATATCGCTTTCACCTATTTACAAGGAAACACAAAGCTCCACTACTAATATATAGTTGATCGACACGATGTTCATGTTGGGCTTGCTACTTGTCATCTATGCACGTGGGTCATTGAGCATGTAATATTATGAACTAATGTTAATTGTGCAGATAATGATGAATGCTAATATATAATATCGCAAGGCAAATCTTAAGTAGGTATTGTGCGGCAAATATCCTTTGGATGCTAGCGTATAATAAGATTTTGAAGTATCACAATTCTACATATTCATATCCACAAAATTACATCTTAACTCATTTATACTGTAGAATTGTGGATATCGCCGTGATTTCACAACATTGTTAGAGGTGCAGTTAAGATGTAAAAAATCTTATACCGTCAAGTCAGCATATTCTGTTTTGTATTCCTTCTTTGATGCAGAAGCTGATTTAAATGAAGAATTGGCCCTTTCTTTGCACAGGATTTGGAAAGCAAAGATTCCTAGCAAGTCAATAATTTTTTTCGTGGCAACTTCTGTTAAATGCATTTCCAGTTAAGCGGAGATTGATAAGTCATGGCATTCCTCTCTTTAATAATTTTTGCCCATTGTGTTGTGCTCTTATTGAGGAGGTGTCTCATTTAATTATGCATTGTCCTATGATTTGGTATAATATTTTCCGGTGGTTGGGTCATGCAATGTGTATTCCAAACTCAATGGAGGAGTTGTTATTATCTTCTTGTGGTATGGCGTCGGGGAGAAAGAGGTGGTTGTATTTGTATCAATTTGAATTTCTACGGTTAGAGTATTTCGTTACACAGGAACGCTTTAGTTTTTAATTCTGTTGTATTTGATTATGGGGAGGTTTTTGATGCAATTGATTTCAGATCTTGGAAATGGGTGTTTATTAGTCGTAGAGAGAGTATGGTTTTATTTGTTAATTGGATTCAAGATCCTTTAATGTGTATTATCAAAGATGGTTAGTTTGTAACGGGTTAGAGTACTCCTTCTATTTGTTAACCATATGTTTTTTTTATAAGAAAAAATGGTTTCACTCTGGTTGTATATCCATATGGTTGTGTATCTATACATAAGTGAATTTATTACGCTCGATTAAATATTATATATTAAAATAAATAATCACATCAAATATCCTATCAAATATTGTGTTAACGAATTTGTCTATAAAGTGTTTAGTTTGTGCTCTATAATGTTTTGTTTGGGCAGAGGAGAAAATGGGAGAAAAAAAATAAGGGAAGAAAAACACACATAATGAGACACTTTCCTTCTATTTTCTCTTCATTCTCCCTCCAAACAAACAAAAACATGCCCCATTATCCATGTTTTTCTTTCCTCCATTTTCTTTCCACCCATTTTCTCCTCTTCCAAACAAAGCATAAGTGTCACCAAAACAAATTGATATCCAAGAACTTACTAAATTATTTTACAATTTCAATATATGAAAATATAATAAAGTAATCTAATCAAAATCAAAATCAAAACACAAGGTTATATCAATGTACATGCCCCCTATCTAAATTCTAGCATAACAAAAGTAGTTATAACAAAGAAAAAACTAAGCAAAACAAAATAAGCTAATGTACATTACTTCCATTCGATTCCAAAACTTCCCGGCCAACTCAGTAGCAATAGGAAACCAAGAAATAAAATGAATATTGATATTTATAGTGTGTTTGGGAGAAAAGAAATAGAGTGGAAAGAAGTTAAACAAAGATAACAATATAACTATTTTTTTTGGTTGAATAGATATTGACTGGAAATAGAGTAAAAGTTATTGACTTATACTATATTTTATAAAGAGAAGAAATAGAGAGGAAAGAAGTTAAAGAGAAAGAAGTTGAAAGGAAATAAATAGATTAGAGGTAGGACTGATTTGAAGTTTGTTTTATTATGGAGAAATAAAGAGGAAGTAGAGAGGAAAAAATTTAACCATTAGTTTTCTTACATGTGGGCCCCATATTAATCCTTACTTCTATTCTATTTCACCTCTCATCCAAATAAGGGAAGTGTGCAATTTTTATTCCACTTCCTTCCTCCCTACTTCTTTCCTTCCCATTTCACTCAAACCAAACAAAGCATTAGAGAAATTTTTTTGCAATAGTAACTTCCTCTCTACTATCATCCTACTTTCTTCCACTCTACTTCTTTCCTACCAAAGAGAGCTTTGACCATATTTTTACATTTTTTTCATTTACTTTGCATTTCTCCTATCGTTATGATCCTTTTCAGTTTACAATGTTCCTTTTAATCTAAGTTCTAGCCCCGACATGGAAAGTTTAATCAATAAAAGTGATTAACTTAAGAAAAAAAAGTTGTATCAGATTTATTACCTATATTCAAAGTATGAAAATACATAATCATGAGCCGTCTAATCAACATTAACTAAAAAACAGAATTAATTCTAAAAGGAAACCCAACAAGATAAAGAAAGAGGGGAAACAAGATCAGAGATATCGTATAGTTCAATCAATCATTCAATCCTACAAGTAAAATTAGACACAAATATAAAGAAAGAAAATTATTAATTATCGTTCTAAATCCGATTAAATTCCCACGCCCGAACCCTTTTTTTGAGTTCAAATGCGCCTGTCGGACTGGTATCCTACATAGTATACACTGTTATCTGGTAGGATAAGTCTGCCCTAGCGTCAAAGTTATGGAAAATGCTTAATGATGATTGCAAAACCACTTCGGGAGCGGCTGAAACCAGGTCAACTGGTTTAATGTAAAACCTTAGGTCTAGAGGATCTTTCTCCATCATTACATGATGATCTGAATCCTCTAACTTGAATCGATCTTCATCGTTCCACAATCCAACAAAAGTAACTATTGTTAAATGTGTAGACAATGGATGGTTTTATTTGTTAATTGGATTCAAGATCCTTTTATTTGTATTATCAAGGATGGTTAGTTTGTTACGGGTTAGAGTACCCCTAATAATCTATTTGTTAACAATAGGTTTTGTTTATTGTTCACTTACAACTCACGGGTCTCGATGGCGGTGATGTTCCGATGCTTGAATCATAATAAGAACTGTGGCGTTTACTGTGAGCATGCCTACAAACAAGATTCTCTAGAGATAGAAGAAGAAACAAAGGGGTTGTGAGATAGGGAAAAATGAAGGATAAATGAGAATGAAAGAGGTGAAAAGCATAGAAGAAATAAGAAATGAGAAGTTTTTTTTTACCTTCTAAAGATTGTTGCTTCAAGTTTCATGAATGCTCAAGTTTTATTTTTCATTCTTTGTTGTGGTTTTCAGCAAGGTCAAATAATTCTTAAAAGGAGAAAGATAGAAGAAATCAAAAGAGAGAAGAAGGAAGAAAAGAAGAAATCAAGAAAGAATGTCTCAAAGTGGGAGGGAGAAGAGAGGGAAAAGAAAAAGAAGAAAGAAAGAAGAAATCAAGAGAGAGAAGAATGATGTACGATGAGATGAGCTTGGAGAGATTTTTTAGGTTAGAATTTCAAAATTCAAAATTCAAAACTTTTCAAAAGAGAAAAAAAAACAAAAAGGTTTCAATTTTTAGCAGAGATGGAAGTCCAGAAAGCAGTGTAAAAAAAATTGGAGAATGGAAACAAAAAAGGGACACGTGTCAGTTGTAAGGAGACTTCCATTCCACGTGACTGTCATAACATGATTTTCCAAGATTAAAGAAGATGTTCCTTTCCAATCCTTTTCCCTGTCTTCTTGCCAACCATACCCAACCACAACCCCAGCAGGTTTTTCCTCCCTTTCCCCTATCCCCCATCTATTCTTATCCCTGCCTAAATACCGAGGCGCATTTCCCCCCCTCAGTTTTCTACAGACACACTAGCAGACCAAATCATGGACTATGAAAAAACAAAGAGCTCAATAGATCTGGACCCAATAACCCCACCCCCTCAGAAAAAAAAAAATGTTCTGGACCCAACTTCACTCATTGAGTAGATGCGAAGACAGCCAAGAGTTGAACTAAAATGATTATAAAGGTGAGCTGGTCTAGGTATTAAGCCTTTCAAACAAATGATGTTTTACAGTATTCAATACCAACAAGTCACAGTATGTGTCAAAAGGTGTATAAAATAATGGTATCTGAATAATACCATGATTATAAAAAAGGTGATGATAGCATTTACATGAATTTTTACTCACGTAACCTGCACGTACGCTCACGCAAGCAATTATCCAGGTATGCGCAGTGTCTCGCACATTGGATGAGAACATGAAAAACAGAATAGGGGTAACATATCACATGCGTAGGCACAGACAGAAAACTGCACATCAAGTAAATATAAGTGTCTAAAATCCACAGAATCATCTACAAATTAGCAGGCTTACCGGAAAAAAAAAAAAAAAAAAAAAAAAAAAAAAAAAAAGCATTCAATTAAACTACGTTGAAAGCCATAAGTTAAGTCGAAGTTGGGAAATACAGACCTGTAACATCACCAACTGTAAAAAAATGCAGAAAGTTCAGATAAGTTTGCAGATACCAATTAAGCTGCCATGTATCTCTAGCCGCAAACTAGCAGAGCTTGGGCCAAATATTAGAATAGTATGTTTGGCCAATGGCCACTAAAATAAAATATTAGAAATCAAGGTCTTAATAGTTTTTAAGGGTTTCAAATAAAAATTTTAGGGTATTCATTGATTTTTTTTTTTGGGGTGGGGGGGAGGGGGGAAAGAGGATGGGGATGGCCTCCGTTGGCTACTAAGAAGCTCTGCCGGTGTAGCCTTATATAATTTATTAACACACTAAACAATGGGTTTACTGTGCACAAAATCAATCCATCAATACTAGCTAAACAAAACTCACTTGGCTATTCCCTTTTCTATGAAACAACATTGGCTATATTTACTATTTAGGTCATTTTCCTATTAGTCTGACAACATCTAGAACACATAACACAAACAAAATAAAGCCCCAAATATTTCTTATACCGATACTTGCATTGCAAAAGTAAGATATAGAAGAAAATGTCCATGCTCCAAACAACAGCGCATAGAAAAAATTTGAGGGGACCAAAGATGAAAGGCCCATAAAAATTGTACCAGCTATACTATTTTCCATGGAGAAAAAAATGCAGTTGCAACACAAAACAGCTGCCACACAAGCCAAGAACTTGAGCTGGAACAGGTAATGCTTGAAAATGGAACCATAGCTGTTCATGAGCTTCTCAAACATTCATGATCTTCATAGCTGGAATTAAACATTATATACTATGAAATAACATAACTTTGAACTCAGACAAGATAAAAGATCAAATAATTTGCAACTAACAAGTCGATAGGAATGCTCATATTGATCATTCATAGATAAGCTAGTAAGGCCATCATTAGAGTGGCAAACAGGAATGAGCATAGCTTGATACGTGCATATTGTTGTATTCAAATAGAAAACAGGATTAGATAAGAGTCCTCCAACAACATCAAAATGTTATGGCAGAACAATTATGGCTGGATTTGGATCCTCTCATGTTAGCTTGTAACTTAACCCTGACATATTCAATTTTCGGGTCTATCTTTCTCTTCATAATAATGTAGATTTTCATAAGAACCCATCTATTTACTGCACACGAAGAGGGTGATGGAGACAAAAGAAAAAATTGAACTTGACAACGTCATATTACAAGATAATATGACAGGACCTGAATCACAACTAACTACCGTAATTTTCAACATAACAAGTGTGGGTTTCATTAAGTTAATCTCCAACAATACCACTTACAATTTACCAATAATTTATAGTATGTAATTTATACCGTAATTACCATTTCATCCATTGTTGTTAAGGAAAGTGTTTCAATATAATAGTATCACAATTATCCTATACCGCAGCTACAGCTAAATTATCTTATCCACAATCTGTCTCTTCTACCTCTCAAAAGAAAGGAAGAAGATCAACTGTAACGAAGGAAATATAACTGAAGTTCGAATTCATACATAACATAATGCCATGAAAATAGTACTAATGCACCATTTTGATTTTTCAGCATCATTTCAGTATTTATATCCACCATAAAAGCAACCAACAGTAATTCTGAACCAGTAATAAAATTTGTAAAAACTATTAACCTAATCACCTAGGCTAAAATCCAAGAAGCGGTAAAAACTCATTAGAACCTCAATCAATCAAAATCTTTCTCAACTCCTAGCACCTGCTGCCTCCCTCTCAAATTTCTGCGAGAAAAACTTGGTTGCAAACATGTTGTCCTCAAAATACTCCTTATAAGGATGATTGTTTGGTACAAGACTGCGGAATTTGTTGAATTGCTTCTCAGCTTCATCTTTCTTTCTTAGCAGTGTATATATGATACCCTGACACAGATAGGGCCTAAAATCTCTCGGTTCTTCATTCACAAGCTCCTGATAGGCCTTGAGTGCCTCAGTAAAGTTCCCTTCCATCACTTTAATCTGAGCTATCAAGAGCTTGAAGTCTCTCGTTTCAGAATTCATGTTTTGCTTCTTGCATAACTCCATTGCTCCCTCGACCCTCTTCAGTAACCCCTTCAAAGACTGATTTGATTCCGAGGTCGCCATCACAAGGCCATGATACGCTTCCACACGGAGTGGATCCTTCTTCAAGATATCTTCGAACAAGTTCTTAGCCAATTCATGGTTGTCATTGTAGACGTGCATGTTCGCCTTCAGCAAAGGCCACTCAAACTCTTCCGGTTCGAGCTCAATCAAACGGTCTATGACCTTAATTGCTTCGTCAATCTTGCGCGCTCTTATCTTGATCTCCATAAGAGCGCGGAGAGCTTCGGTGTCGTCGGGAGTGCTGCTCAATCGTTCTTCGATAACCCTCTCTGCATCTTCGGCATTTTCCGTGGAGGATTCTGCCACGGGTGATGCGAGCGGGGCGGCAATGACAGGGTTGTAATGGAAGCGCATGAAGAAGAACACGGTTGCGGCGATGACGATGCAGGTGGTTTCCACGGCGGGGGAGAAAAGAGGTTTTAGGGCTTTGAGCAGGTTCGGTAGGGAGAAGGCGTTTCTTGGTTTGTGAAACGCAGGGTCTTCTGATGACGGCGAGGACGAGGACGAGACTCTTATCGGTGATAACGTAAACGACGAAGACGGAAATGGCGGAGGTGGAAGGGACCTGAAGGAGAGGGAAGATGATAACGGCGTTGGGAACGAAGGACGGTGGTGAGAGTGGTGCGGTTTAGGAAGAGAGGCCGTTGGTGAGGCCTTAGTGGGAGGGGCGAGTGTGAACATGAGGTGCTACTAGTACTACTAAAAGCCGATGGAGGAGGAGAGGCTTGAGGCTAAAACCCTCACTCTCAGTCCTCACTTCTCACAGATGGATTACGCACGGAAAGGGTATTACAGTCTAGAGGATGCAAATGCCTTCTTTTTTCTTTTCTTTTTCCCCAAATCTCGATTTGGAGTTTCAACAATAATTTTTGGGCTAACTTTATTTAGCGAACTTTTGACCAATTTCTATTAAATAATAATAGAAAATACAATAAAATTAAATTTAATTTAATAAAACATTAAAATATTATTATTTAATAGAAATTAGCTAAAAGTTAATTAAATAAAGTTGGTTACAAATTATTTTTGTTGAGTTGTATCTTCAGGTGTCAATGACAATTGTCATAGATGATTATTGGTTGGGGTGATCGTTGAGTTAAAATAGAAAGAGGTAATTTTAATGTGCACACATTATAAAATCAAAGAGTTATAAAGAGTAGAGAATTAAAAAGAAAATAAAACGGTAGTTAGAAAGAAAATAAGAGTAATATTGGAAATAAATTATCTTAACCTACTCATATTTGACTTGGAAACAACTTTTTACGGCTTCATTTGAAGGGGGTCCAACGAAAATGGCCAACCTTCAGTCCATCTAGGCTACTGCAGTAAAGGCCTACGATACCGGATGACCGCGGATCCCACCTAACCATGCGTGGCATCATTGGGTTAGAGTCGTCAGCCTCCTAACCCTCAATATGTGGAAAATACTCATATTCTCATGCCTATAAAATGAAAATATGTTAATGCATAATTTAAAGGAAAATATATGGTAAATAATAACAAACAAAACTTATTTTACCTGCAACCCCCGAAACTCCCATATATCTGCCAACATTTGTGCTGACAACTGGTCATACAAATGAGCCAACAGAATCGCTCCCCAAGCAAACCTTGAGACCCTCTGCAGATCAATAAGATATGTCAAGTATGCGATGGGTACAGATGTTCAGCTCTTGTCTAGAAGAACCATCCACCCTATCACCAGCAACAGATATGCCCGCCCAGTCATGACTCTGCTCTCCTAACTCGTCGAGCATCACATATTTTCTTCAGTGTTTCAAATGATATGTTCGAACACCTCTGCAGCACCACCTCATCATGAGCCTTCGCTAGAGACATCCCTAGGTACAGAACCAATAAAGAAGGTGCCATGGCACTCGTAAGCTGTGGCGGCGTCTAGAACTCCCCATCAATCTTCAGATGTGTCAGAGCTGCAACGTCGTTTAGAGTGATCGTCATTCCCCCACCAGGAGATGGAAGGAGAATGTCTCATGGTGCCACATCTCCGAAAACACGGCGGTAAGTCCCTTGTCAATGATGGAATACATGTAAAACATCAATAGGGATAAACTAGAGTCCTGTAAAACCAAATGGATATACTCGTCGGAAGGCGATTACGCTATCCACTTGCTACCATGACTAACGGTCTTCATCTCCAGCTTCTTACCCTGAAAAAAATAATTAATTTTAAAACTCAATCATATTAAATTGTTCTTATTCTATTTAATTGTTGTTCCAAACGAATGTTGCCTCATGCTGGTCATAGGATATCAATAGCGATAGCTCATTTGGACCCCGAGATATGCAGTCGGAGATTGAATTCCACCCTGTGTCTGATGCCCAAAGAAATATTCACTCTTTGACATCAATGAATCCATAACTCCATTTACAAATAAACAGATTATAAAAATCGACCTACTTCAGGAATTGCATAGGGGGAGATAGCTTTGAACATTGTATAGACTCTTTTGAGATTTATATAATGTAGATGTTTCTAAAATTTAGTAAAAATTAGTGTGTAAGAAAAAGTGATGCAATAGCAAGTTAGCAACAAGTCAACTAGAGCTTAAATTGTTTTTTTTTTTTTGATAAGGAGAGCTAAAAAAATTTCCTTACAAAAGTACAATAACTCGGATTAAACCTAAATATCCAATATATGTCTTTATTATCAACTAAGTTACAAGACTGGAATACAGAAGAGCTAAAACATAAAGGGTCTATTTGGTTCAACGAAGGGGAGTGGAGGAAAAATAAAAAAATTTGTAGTATGTTTGGTTTAAATGAAGGGAAGGGGAGAGGAGAAAAAATAGTGTTTTTGTGTTTGGCTGGAAAGAATGTAAACACTCCCTCCTCTCCCCTCCAAATCCTTCCACTTTTATAGAAATTCCAAAACTAAATAAAATTCCTCCACTCCTCTTTTATTATTTTTTAACTAAACAAAAAAACTTACTCCTTTCTCCTCCTAAAAACCCCAACTAAATGAGTTTATTTTTCAACGTTCTGAAAATTGGACCGGCAGGTTGAATCGGTCGGACCAGGAACCGATGGGTATGACGGGTTGGTTGACCCTTTAAACCGGAGGAAGAATGAACCGGTAAATAACCGGTCAAACCTGATGGAAATAAAGGAGTGGACCCTAACTTGAAGGACTTTGGAGGACAAGCATTAAGGGTAGATGGTCCTATGACTAGGAGCAAAAAGAAGAGACTTGAAGAATTTGCTACTAGCATCATGTTTGAGGAACACTTAGAAGAATTTGGAGTTTTTAATTCTACTTTTAATAATTTTATTGTGAAGATTTGTAATAAATAATGCCTTGTTAGTTAAATGGCATTTTTAGAAGTCCTTTTTATATTTTCATGACATGTATCAATTGGTCAAGGTATGACCAATTCTTGACCAATTTCATGCGCACAAGAGGGGCAAAATAGGCACTAGTTTTAGGCCTTTTTAGTGATCATGTGAGGTGCACATGTAAGAGGCAAGGAAGGCTTCTATAAATAGCCTTGAATAATCACATTGTAGACACTTTTTTGATATAATAGAAATTGGATTGAATCCTTTTGTGAGAGCATTTTTCTCTCTTGAATTCATAGCTCTTTGAGCATTAGACAAAATGGTCTTATCAATGGAATCAAGTCCATTGTGGCGATCAAACAAGGATTATCAAATTGCCTAGGCAATTTGTGGCTCCCTTCTTTTAATTCTTCCATCTTCTTCTTCTTCTCCATTCTTTTATTTTGCGCCATTTATGCTTCCTTTATATTCATGTCTTAATTTCTATGCTCCTCCTCCTTCTCCATATCTTATTTTCATTTCTTTTATGCTCCTCTTTCAAGCTTTTAAGGAGATTGAAACCCAAGTGAACTAGATCCGTTATGAACATCCCCATCATTTATGTTCTTGATTAAAAAAAATTCTGCACATGTGTTTTTGAGTGTTCTTGGAAGTTCATGCTTGATTCTTGCCTATTTGATGATTGAATCCAAAATTTGAGTTGATATTCTTCATATACATGTTCTTGCGCATAAAACCCATCCATTTTTGAGTCTCTTTGTTCAAATTTTTTGTGTTTAAGTTGTGTGTTCTTATACACACTAAGTGTTTGTGAAAATGCCTAAGAAAAATTTTGTGTTTGAGTCTAGCTTTCTTTCTTTTTTGTTTCCATTTTGTTCATGGATTTCCTTCATATTTGTATTGTTTTGTGCCCATTAATCTTGTTAGCTAGCTTTTCTACCTTACAATACACTTGAACACCTTGTCTGTTTATTCTACATTCATTCTATCTTTGATTCCTAGTGATTTGTGTGCAAGAAAAAAAAAGTTGCTTTGCAATATAAAAAAAAAAAAACAGAGCATTTGCGCAAATATCAAAAAAAAAAAAAAGAGGTGCAATATACAAAAGAAGAAAACAATTCATATACGTATGTTTGTTCTTGATCATTGATTTGCACACTTTCACGTTGTTTATCCACATATTATACCTTCTACACCTTCCTTCTACATTGGTGTTATTCTTGTTCACATCCATTATTGCTTTGGTGAATCCTAGCTAGCATCTTTTTTTTCTTGACTTTGTCTAGTTTTCTTAGTACTCTTTTCTTGTGCCTTTGTCAACATAATTACTCCATTTTTGTGTGCCATTTTCTTTGATTGAGTTAGCTTTTATTGCTTGTCTTTATTTGACCTCTTGGTTGTGTCTTTGAGTATTTCTTCATTTGTACTCTTGTGTCACGTGTTGGCTTAGATATTTTGCTACTTCTTGAGGGTTTGCCACTTTGGATCCATTAATTTGATTAATTGACATAAGACTTTGATTATTTCTGCTCTTTTTGCTATGATAGTCAAGGGACGTTGAGTGGTAAAAGGCAAGAGTGTGCCATTATAGAAAAAGCCTTTAAAGTGTGAAACACGAGTGGATTTGAGTGATACATTTCTTGTGAGTTTGTGTGATTTGTGAGGTCCTTAGGATAGAATATTATTTTTCTCTTTTGCTTTGATGTATTCTTTTCTTATTTTTTGTTTAGTTTGAGCTACTTGGCTTGCATAGATATTTTTCATTTTTATTCTATTTTTTTTCTCATCATGGACAATCAAACTCCTAATACTATACTCTTGGAGCAATTAACATCACAAATGAAGCAAATTATGTCCAAGAAACTTGAAGGTATATATAAAACCTTGGACAAAATTCAAAGCTCCAACAAGGGGAAGGAAAAAGTCCATTCCTCCCCAAGGGTAAGTGAAGGTATACCCTCTCCTTTTCTTAATGCTACTTCATCTCATGTCACTAAAAATGTTGCTCATAACTCTCGAGATGCTAATGGTAGGCATCATGCATATCATACCTTGACTAGTGGAAGTGACGATGAATTGCATGCACACTCTAGGCATCATAGGCATCGAAATAATGCTCATATTCATGATAATTTGCATCATATGCCTAGACATGGAGCCTTTGACCCACGGCCTAACCAATGGTTTGGTCAAGGGAATGTTCTTGATGACATTCCCCAATTTGGTGATCCTAGGCTTGAAAATAGGTACTTAGGTGTGAAGTTGGAGATTCCCACTTTTGATGGGAATGTGAATCCCGAAAAGTACCTTGAATGGGAAATGCGCTTGGATCAAATCTTTGAGGCGCAACGGTTTGATGATGAGAGGAAAATAGCCCTTGCTACGGTGCATTTGACTAATTATGCTTTATTATGGTGGGATAATCATAAAAAGACAATCTTACCTTTCCATCCTCTCCATAGTTGGGAGGAATTGAAGGTGCGGTTTAGGCAACGTTGGGTGCCCCCACATTACATCAAAGAATTACATAGGAAGCTTCAAATTATCTCCCAAGGTTCCAAAAGTGTGGAGGCCTATTATAGGGAGATGTGGGTGGCTCTAACTAGAGCCAACATTGTTGAGAGTGAAGAGGCTACTATGGCAAGGTTCATAGATGGATTGCATCCTAGGATTAGAGACATTGTAGAATTACATGATCCTGCATCCATGGATTCATTATTGCACCAATGTCATAGGGTGGAAGCCCAATTGAAAAGGCAAGATAGAGATCATGCATATTATTCAAAAAATTATAAATCTCAATCTTCTTTTGGGCGTTTTCCTTCAAAAAAGTTTTCAAAAAAATGATTTCAAAAATTCATTTGATAAAGATGACAAGAGTGACTCCAATAAAAATTGGAAAAAGAACCACAATGATCATGAGAAAAACCACGGCCAAAGGGGAGTTAGTGATTCTCCTCCCTCATCTTCCAAGCTTAAGGGAGTTGGCCATGGTCAAAGCCATAAATCAAGTGAAATCAAGTGTTTTAAGTGTTTGGGTAGAGGTCACATTGCCTCTCAATGCCCCACAGAAAAGACTATGATGTGCGTTGATGGGATTTATGACTCTCATTCTAATTCCTCTAATGATGAGCTTTCTTCTAACCATTCTTCTTCTTATGCTTCTTCTAGTGATGATGAATTGTACCCCAATGAAGGAGATTTGTTGGTTGTTAGGAGGCTTTTGGGAAGTCACCCCAAAGAAGATGACAATACTCAAAGAGAAAATATTTTTCACACTAGGTGCTTGGTGAAAAATGCCACTTGTTCTTTGATTATAGATAGTGGCTCATGTGTGAATGTGGCAAGCACAAGACTAGTTTCCAAGCTTAATTTGCCTACTACTCCCCATCCTAGGCCATATAAACTTCAATGGCTTAATGATAATGGTGAATTGCTTGTTGACAAGCAAGTTTTGGTGGAGTTAACCATAGGCAAATATTGTGATAGCATTGTGTGCGATGTGGTACCTATGGAAGCCGCCCATATCCTTTTTGGGAGGCCTTGGCAATTTGATAGAAATGCTATTCATGATGGACACTCAAACAAGTATTCTTTTGAGTATAAGGGTTCCAAATTGACCCTTGTTCCTTTGAGTCCCAAAGAGGTGAGTCATGATCAACACCTCATGAAAAAGAAAAGAGAAAAAGAGCAATTGGCCTTGAAACAAGCCAATAAGGGTTTCACTAACCCTTTTGCTAATGAGACATGTGAAAAGAGCTCAAAAAGCTCTTCTAAGGCTAAGCAATGCGCTAAGGGCCTTGGTGGGGATGAATCATCTTCTCACTCCAATCTTCTTGTATCTAAACATGAGTTTAAGCACTTATTTTTGGCTCACAAGCCCATGTATCTTATGATTCCTCATGATATGTGTTTAAATGTTGTTTCTAACAATGATAATCATGTGGTTCCTAGTGCTTTTTCTTCTATGTTGGATAGGTACAAAGATGTGTTTCCACTTGAGACACCAAAGGGATTGCCACCGATCCGTGGTATTGAGCACCAAATTGATTTCATACCGGGTTCTTCAATTCCAAATAGACCCGCTTATAGAGCAAATCCACAAGAGAGTGAAGAGATACAAAGGCAAGTGGATGACCTCATGAGCAAAGGGTAGATTAGAGAGAGTTTGAGCCCTTGCGCGGTGCCGGTCATTTTGGTGCCCAAAAAGGATGGTAAATGGAGAATGTGTTGTGATTGTAGACCTATCAATGCAATCACAATAAGGTATAGACTTCCTATCCCTAGACTTGATGACCTTCTTGATGAGTTATGTGGTGCTTCTTTGTTTTCTAAAATTGATTTGAAAAGTGGATACCATCAAATTCGTATGAAAGAAGGTGATGAATGGAAAACAGCTTTTAAAACTAAATTTGGTTTGTATGAATGGTTGGTAATGCCGTTTGGACTTTCAAATGCTCCTAGTACCTTTATGAGGTTGATGCATCATGTTTTGAGGAAATTTATGGGTAAATTTGTGGTGGTTTATTTTGATGATATCCTCATTTATTCTAAATCATTTGATGAACACTTGGAGCATGTTGAACTTGTTTTGAAAACTTTGAGAGATGCTACTTTGTTTGCTAATCTTGAGAAATGTTCTTTTTGTATGCCTAAAGTTACATTTTTAGGATTTGTGATTAGTGAGCATGGTGTACATGTTGATGATGAAAAGGTTAAGGCTATCCTTGAATGGCCGCGACCTACTTGTGTGAAAGATGTGAGGAGTTTTCATGGTTTGGCAAGCTTCTATAGGAGGTTTGTCAAGGATTTTAGCACAATTGCTTCTCCTCTAAATGAATTGGTGAAAAGTGGTGTGACATTCCATTGGAGACAAAAACAAGAGGAAGCTTTTGCCGCCTTGAAAGATAGGTTGACAAACGCTCCCATCTTGGCTCTTCCTAACTTTGAAAAATCTTTTGAATTGGAATGTGATGCCTCAAATATAGGTATAGGGGCTATTCTTCTTCAAGAAAGCCACCCTATAGCCTACTTTAGTGAAAAGTTGAGTGGTGTTTGTCTTAATTACCCCACTTATGATAAAGAATTGTATGCTTTGATTAGGGCGCTTCAAGTTTGGCAACATTATTTGCTCCCAAGGGAATTTGTCATTCATAGTGACCATGAGTCCCTCAAGTACCTTAAAGGTCAAGGGAAGCTTAATAGGCGCCATGCTAAGTGGGTGGAATTTTTGGAACAATTTTCATATGTGATTAAGCATAAGCAAGGCAAGGCCAACAAGGTGGCCGATGCTTTATCTAGGAGATATAGTCTCCTTTCCACTCTTGATTCTCATTTTGTTGGTTTTGATTCTATAAAGGACTTGTATGCTAGTGATAAACATTTTGGTCCTATTTTTGGTGATTTATGTGAGTTGGCCGCCAAGAATATCATTAAGGCACATGATGACTATTATCTTGTTGAGGGATTTCTTTTTAAGGCTAATTTGCTTTGTGTGCCTCAAGGTTCTCTTAGGTATTTACTTGTGGTGGAAGCTCATGAAGGAGGCTTGATGGGTTACTTTGGAGTGGCTAAAACATTTGATATCTTACATGCCAAATTTTATTGGCCTCATATGCGCATTCATGTGCAACGACATTGTAAGAGGTGTATTGTGTGTAAAAAGGCTAAGTCTAGACTTATGCCTCATGGTTTGTATCTCCCTCTCCCCATTCGTAATTCCCCTTGGACTCATATTTCTATGGATTTTGTTCTTGGTTTGCCTCGCTCTAAGAAGGGTAAAGATAACATCTTTGTTATTGTTGATAGATTTTCCAAGATGGCTCATTTTGTGCCTTGTGCTAAATGTGATGATGCTACTCATGTTGCTAACTTGTTTTTTGATAATATTGTGAGATTGCATGGGGTGCCCTTGAATATTGTGAGTGATAGGGATGCTAAATTCTTGTCACATTTTTGGAGCACACTTTGGGCCAAACTTGGTACTAAGTTGTCTTTCTCCACTACTTGTCATCCTCAAACGGATGGACAAACGGAAGTTGTAAATAGAACTTTGGGCACTTTGTTGAGATCTTTTGTTTCTAAAAATTTGAAATCTTGGGAAGAGTCCTTATCTTTTGTTGAGTTTGCTTACAATAGGGTGCCTCACTCTACTACTAAGCACTCACTATTTGAAATTGTTTATGGATTTAACCCCCTAACCCCTTTGGATTTGTTGCCTATTCCTCTTGATAATTCTTTGTTGCATAAAGATGGTGAGGCTAAAGCTTCTTATGTGAAGAAGCTACATGCTAAGGTGAAGGCGCAAATTGAAAAACAAGTAGCCCATTATGAGAGATTGGCCAACAAGAAGAAAAAGGCCGTGAACTTTGCACCGGGAGATTGAGTTTGGGTACATTTTCGAAAGGAAAGGTTCCCAAATGAAAGGAAATCTAAGCTTCATCCTAGAGGTGGAGGTCCTTTTCAAATTTTGGAGAAAGTGAACGAGAATGCCTACAAAGTGGATTTGCGAGGTGAGCATAATATTTCTTCCACTTTCAATGTAAGTGATCTCTCTTTTTTTGATGTAGGTGATTCCAAAGTGGATTCGAGGACGAATCCTCTCTATGGAGGAGAGGATGATGGAAATAAAAGAGTGGACCCTAACTTGAAGGACTTTGGAGGACAAGCATTAAGGGTAGATGGTCCTATGACTAGGAGCAAAAAGAAGAGACTTGAAGAATTTGCTACTAGCATCATGTTTGAGGAACACTTAGAAGAATTTGGAGTTTTTAATTCTACTTTTAATAATTTTATTGTGAAGATTTGTAATAAATAATGCCTTGTTAGTTAAATGGCATTTTTAGAAGTCCTTTTTATATTTTCATGACATGTATCAATTGGTCAAGGTATGACCAATTCTTGACCAATTTCATGCGCACAAGAGGGGCAAAATAGGCACTAGTTTTAGGCCTTTTTAGTGATCATGTGAGGTGCACATGTAAGAGGCAAGGAAGGCTTCTATAAATAGCCTTGAATAATCACATTGTAGACACTTTTTTGATATAATAGAAATTGGATTGAATCCTTTTGTGAGAGCATTTTTCTCTCTTGAATTCATAGCTCTTTGAGCATGAGGCAAAATGGTCTTATCAATGGAATCAAGTCCATTGTGGCGATCAAACAAGGATTATCAAATTGCCTAGGCAATTTGTGGCTCCCTTCTTTTAATTCTTCCATCTTCTTCTTCTTCTCCATTCTTTTATTTTGCGCCATTTATGCTTCCTTTATATTCATGTCTTAATTTCTATGCTCCTCCTTCTTCTCCATATCTTATGTTCATTTCTTTTATGCTCCTCTTTCAAGCATTTAAGGAGATTGAAACCCAAGTGAACTAGATCCGTTATGAACATCCCCATCAAAACCGGGTTCAAAACCGAATTGTACGGGTTGATAGAGAAAGACTGGAAATGACGTCGTTTTGGATTTTTTTTAAAGAAAATGACACTGTATTAAGTCTATTAAAAAAAGCAATTCAGATTGAAAATTGGATATTTGGATGCTGTAATTGGATATTATCTTCAATATGAACTTGTTTCATTGCATAATTGATGTTATGTCGTATTTATTATAGTATTTTTTTAAATAGTTCTGGAAAGTGTAATAATATTAAATTTTAATACATTTAATTGTCACCGGTTCGATGATCGGTTCGACCACAGTCCAACTATTGAACTGTGAACCAGTGCCCCGATCGCTTCGAAGACTGGTCTGATTTTCAAAACATTGATATTTTCAATACTATACTCCTCTTTATAAATTAGGGGTGGTGATAAAGAGTGATGACTCACGGTTAATGGTGTTTAAAAGAATTTTTATATTCTTTTAAAAATATTGAACATTTATCATCGTTTTAAGGGTTGTTGTAAATGCTACAAGAGTATGTAGATTTTTCCCAACCATAGGAAGGGATCAATGTTGAAAAAAAAGAAGTTAGAAACCTGAAAGGGATCGTGATCAAGCAAAGCCCAGTGCCGCTTTCAACTTTCAAATTTTCATTTTAATTTTCTTTAAAAAAATTCAAATATTTTTATATAATTACCTGGGCGTGTTTGTGAATGCGGTTACAGTTTCGAGATGGACGAGACTAGAGGGAAGAACGTAGTGATTGATCTTTCTTCTTCTGAAGAAGAAGCTTCTGAATATGGCAGCGACGACGACGATCTTGAAGAAGAAGATGATGATTACAGCGATTCCGATGAAGTGTCCGAATCTCACGACGGTGATATTGACGATTCCTCCCTCCCCGACAAAGTTGTTGCCCTACTTCAAGGTTTTAATATTACTAATTAACTTATAAATTATAAAAGCTTATTGATCAGTGTCATTGAATTCAATTCTTGAAATTTTCAGAAGGAAATGATGTAGAATACTTGAAATTAAACGAATGCAAAGCATATTTGCGGAAACATGGCTTGAGGCTCGCAGGAAATAGGGCAGAGTGTATCGCAAGGATAAAGGAGCATTGGAGGTAATAGTTTCCAATTCATGCAATTCAACCTAATTATCTACATTCTTCATTGACTATTGAGTCATGTATTGCTCTTTCAACTGTTCTTTCTATGCAATCTGCAGAATGGATGTATGTATTTATGCTGATACTTGCGATGCGATGCTTTATTTTGAGCTGATTTCATTGGATTGTAATTGAAATTGAAGTTATTAGTAAATAAGCTTCATGTTTAGAGAACTAGATTGTCTAATTTAATCTAGGATAATGTGATTTTGGGGTTTTATGATCAACATGTTTGGCATAGAAGAGTAATGCATATGATGTTGTACCTAGCTCCAGTTGACACTAGTGGAAGGATGTCCATTGAGGATATGTAAGATTGTATAAGAAGCAAATTTCAGGGCATGGAAATGTTGCATGAAATGGCAAAGCTAATGATGATTTGTAGATGTCTTTGTTTCACTTTTTCTTTAGTATTCATTTTAAAATGATTCTTTCTTCAACATATTTCAACCGAAGTAATTACATTTTATCCAATTGTGATTTATAAGAAGAAAGTTCTGTTGCCATATCCCCATCCCGAAAAGCTGGTGACAAAAGCAAAATAATTAGATCAAGTGCATATCAAGCAACGATTAAATTTGGAAAAATAATCACTTATTTAAAGTTCTCTCAAGATGCGAGAAGAAAAACAATAATCACTTATTTTCAAAAGTTCTCTCAAAATAAGTTGAGTTATTGTATCTTAGTAGTTAGTATCATACGGTATTAATGATTATTATCTCGGAACAATGCAAAAATAACGCCCAGCGATATGAATCATTGATTGTATAATTTTTTACACTGAATCTCGCTTGAATCATAAGATATAGAGTTGAATCCCATTAATCCTAATTCATTATCAATTCAAAAGATACAACGAACTTGTGTTACCTGCTATGGAAAAATGATTCTAGCTTCTTATTTATTATCATTTTTGTGTAATTTTTTAATTGAAAATGGAGGGGAAAAGGCCTAATACCTCCAAACTAGATTTTGGATGTTTTTATTACGCTATATGGTCCCCCCACTTCTAGATTTGTGCAACAAGCTTGACCACCTCATCTTCTCTGTTTGTGTGACTACCTGCACGCCCACTCTGTTTTTTCTTTTCAAGCTTGGCCTCTCATCTTCTCTGTTTTTAAACCCTATTTGGCTCCCCATTGTTGAACTACTAGAGTAGTCACTGTTTTATTCTTTTGGTAATTTTGATTTGTGACCTAAGTTATGGTTTATTCGAATTTGAACTGTATATTTCAGTTTATGTTTCAACTTATTAGGGCTTGTTTGAAATAGTTTTGGTTTTTAGTTTTTAAAAATTGTATTATAAAACAGTTTTCAGAAATACTTTTTAAAAAAAGTGAGAGGAGTTTTCAGTTCAAATTTGTGTGTAAATTCACAAAACTGAAAACTGAAAACCAAAACATGTTTGAGATGTTTTCATATTTTGGTTTTTAAATACTGAAAAACAAAAACTGTTCCCGAAAACTGTTTTTAAAAACTCGACTGCCAAACGAGTTTAGTTTTCTGTTTTTAAAAACAGAAAACTATTTTCAAAAAGAAAAATCAAACAAGCCCTTAGTTATTCAAGGAGATTTTAATTTATAAAATCTAGTATCCTATATTGGTCATGTATATTACGATTCATATTAAGATTCGATTCACTATTTGGGAAATAGGTCTTCCAATTCACAATTCAAATCTTGATTTGATAACCATTAGTACTCTTTACATTAACTTACAAAATGACTATTTTGATATCTAAGGTTAAAACATGGAAGTGGGTACACACTGTACCCAAGATCGTCCTTTATCATCAATTGTACTGGTAAATTGTTTTTTTCTTTTTCCTTTCACCTGCATTACTCTTCTCATTCTTTAAATAAATCGTAGTCTTCTCACTTTCCTCAGGTGATGTCTGCAAGGGAGACGTTGTTCTGTTCAGACAAAAGGTTTATGAAAAGTAATTTGTTTCTCTCAACAATTTAATAGATGATCTAGTTATTCTTTTACAAGTCAGTTATATATGTCAGTATGTCACCAGGTTTAATAAAGTAACACGGCATGGAAAACATCAGGGAAACAGAACTGTTGCCGGTAGAGTTGTGAAGGAAAGTTATGGTGCTGCTAAACAACAACATACCTTCACTGTAAGTCAAAATTAAGTTTATTGGCAATGAGTTCAATTCATGAAAAAGACTCTTGTATTTCACCTTTGGCCTTTTATTTGTACAAATATTACTTTTCCTATATGCTCTTGTAAGCTGAGCATTTCAGTGATTGTCTTCGCTGGTTAAGTAGATCTCTGGTTTCTCCCTTAAGTTCTCTTGAGAGTTTTTATTTTGGTATTGTGTTTAGTATTTTATTGGTCTCGGTACAATACACTTGTTCTACAAGGCAATAACAGTTTTTGTGCTTGAGAATACCTTCTACTTCAGTGAAACAGTGAAATCAGAAAACAAATAATAACAGTTTTAAAGTTGCTTGTCATGTGATAGAAATTCCTTTGCCATAGTTTTCAGATTAGTGTTCTGCAGATTGGTTACCAAACTAGAAACTCTTCAAACTTCCACGACTTCTGCCTTTGTCAATGGTGATGAATCATTGCTAAGTCAAACTCTATATCTATATATTGTAGGTTGAGGTGTTGTGGAGTAGTGGACTTAGGAAATTGCCTCCACTTTTTCCTTTGCTTGTAAAGGGCCGTAATCTCTATAAACAGAAAACTTACAGACAGGTATTAATCAGTTCTATGCAAAGCATTTCTGTTTGTTTTCTCTTCTGCCCTCAGGATGTCACTATTCACTATTTTTATTGTTCTTCATGCTTAGAGATGGAAAAATGAAGCTGATAGAGTTAAAGTGCTTTCCGAGAAGCACAGACGTGGTGCAGCAGCAAGATCTGTTAGAGCACTGAAGCAAAAAAGGAAAAGTGGTTATGCAAATGGATCTAAGGGTATGTCTGAACTTTTAACGGATGGGTTTGTGTTTCACTATCTTACAGTTTTTCACATCAACCTTTCAATCATAATACAATTATTAGGTTCAAAACGGCATCATGAAATCCAGAGCATAAAACGATCGAACATAGGAAGGCCCTTTGATCCGGATAAGGTTAGGCACCTCGATGGTTCCAGAAGTGCAAACTATTTTCATACTCAAAAGGCCACTTCATCAACACAAGCAACATGGAAGGAAAATGCGTCTAGGCACAAATCTGCTGAATTTAACCATTATCAAGTTCCAGTTCATCCACCATATGCTAGTTATCCACATAGTTCATATCAATATCAAATAAATTCTCAAAACAGATATGAACCAAGCGAATTCTTTTACTACGAGAGAAGCCTAAATCCAAATGGGACAAGATTCCCATCTTTCAGGCCTAGGGTAGGTGAATTCACATCTAGATCAGGACATCTTTTAGCAAGAGATAGTCATCATGCTCACACAAACCAATACGGCTTTGAAATGAAGAATTTGAATGCATGCCATGTTGACAGGCCATTGCAATTGTCCCCGAGAACCAGGTATGGATTGAAAAGGTAATGTATATGATATGAACTATTTTTCATTAGGAAGAGGATTAATCGACTACAAACAGTTGCTTTTCCTTCTAACTAGGATAGACTGTACATATACTTAAACATGGTGGTCGAACTTACAGTGTTATATACAAATCGAAACCAATTGGATACTTCTGATATACTTATATACAGTCGTATCGAAATGGATTTTTTGTGATATTTGGTTGATGTTATGTTTGTTTTTGTTGCTTACAATTTAGTTCTGTAGTGTCACCTTGGATTTTAGAATATTATGGCCTTCTATGAACTGGTTCTATGATTATGAGTCTTGAAACCGATGAGTTGCCGCCGATATTGGTGATTGCGGTTCAAGTGTTGAAAATCAATGTTTATAGGGGTGTTCAAGAACTGAACCAATCCACTTTAAATCGTATAACCGAACCCAAAAAAACTGAGTTGGAATATCAAAACTTGCAAAAATCGATTTTTTTCTTGCAGTCTGGTTTGGATTTCGGCTCTAATATTTGAAATCAAACCAAACTAGATTACATATTGATTAAACATAGGCTATTTTTTAGTGGGTTTTGCTATTCATTGCCCTTAGGACGAGGCAATAGTTAAGCAACACATAAAAGGAAACTTTATATTTAAATAAATTAAAAATAATTTTATAACATTAAATACTCTACATTTTCCAACATTAATTTGTTCTTTATGAGTTACTTAACTATTGCCCTTAAGGCTTAAGGAAATGGATAGCAAATTCCTTTTTTAATATAGTAATATAATCAAATTAAAAGCCTTTTATATTTTTAATAAAATTTGATTAATTAGTTATGTTATGTGTTATATGCTATGAATTACGCATACAAGTATCGAATACGATATGTATTGAGTAAAGAAGTACATCTATTTTTAAAAAATATAGGATATAAAACGTTTAAGATACACATACAAGCCTTAAAATTTATTCTAATTAAAAGATTATTATATAATAAAAAATATTATTCTAAGTTCTTAAGTCCAAATAAATAACTATAAAATATAAATTATAAATTATGTATTGTAGGCTGAAAAAAGAATAATATCAATTTCGTCTAATTTGATTTTGATTGATTTCTTTCTAAATAAAAATGTGTATTTTCTCATGCATTTTTGTTTCTGGAATCTCTTCTATTTAATATAATTAATTTTTTTTTAATATCAGTACATAATCTTCCAATACTTATTTCAAGTATCTGAATGAAACATTTTTCATTTTTCTATTAATGTATTGATATCAAATCCGTATCCGATACAAGTACTTCATAGTTAATAGGTTATATGTGAGGTGTATTAACAACATAAAGATTCGAGAGACATGTATATAAGATTTTTAAATGGAAGGTCTATTGTAATTATATTGATACTCCTATTTGGTTAAAAATCTTATACTAAATTTTAAATTATTTAAAAAGACGGATGCTAAATAAATTAAAGTAGCAATAAATTCACTTTAAATATTATTATAAATCTCATATTTGAAACCTCAAGGTGTGACGCGGTTATAATTCACCCGTCACTTACTCATATGTGTAGGGTTTGATCTCATGCTGGTGGAAATGAAATGATATTTCAGGATCACTCACAACTGTTTTGTGTGAAGCTTTGAAGAGGAGATTAGTCACCGTTTCGAATGGTTCATACCCCCTCGGAAGAGACAAATATAAAGCTCATATTATGGGATCAAATGAAATTAATCGAGATGAACCAAACTACAAGTTATTGATTTGGTTTGGTTCAGTTTTTATATTTTTTTCCAATTGAATCAAACCAAACTCCAAATTTTCTCATAATTGGTTTGAATATTTTTTTATCGCAAAACCTTACTAAGTAGCATCACGAACACCCTTGTTACAAAATGTTCCTTTTATGTTTACTATTATTTATATTATGAACACAAAAGCTTTCTTAAATTAAAAGCGCAGGTAAAGGAATACACAAATCGGCGCCACAATCAAAATTTTATTTATCATACTAGGGTTGCTCTGCTAGGGTTTTAGAGGTTCCTTATAGCTACAGAAGGAAGGCTACCTCCGATGGATTTGGTCGGTCCTCTAGCCAAGCAATGTAGGCCGCAAAATCCTCCGGACTTTGAAAGAAGGTTTGCCCAGGCATAGTATGTTGGGTCATCTCATATTGAGCTCGGTGAAGGTGTGTGAGGCCTCGATGCATAGCTCTTCAATGGTGCGTGGAGGGGCTTGTGGCAGTTAGCGTGGTGGGACAATGTCTTCGGGATCCGCACAAAAATTCTGGATATATCTTTGGTCAATGGGTTCCCGAATCTTTTTCATGTGCACCACTTTCAACCCCTTTTTCTCACATAGACATGTGATCAAGGAGGGGAAGCCCAAACTTTATTTGGAACCGCCCTTATGCAAATTAACCCAAATAGAGTTTGAGATGACCCTTGTAGTGTCGACCGACACGTCTTGATTCACGAGACACCCAAGAAAATGGCATTCCTCTAAAGATAGGTCGAATGGGTGGGAGTTGGGCTTGTGATTTGCTTGCATAAATTCTATCAATAGCTTGGAAACCAAGGTCATGTTGGACCGGAGAACTTTGTGGGGAACTTCGGTACGCGTGGTATCCTTCTATTTTCATAGCAAATCCGAGCCAACGTTGCATCCATAACAAAATCACCTTGATTTTTCAAGTTAGAGTAGTCATTCATGATTCCTTGACTTTGATAAGTGGTGATGGGTGAGATGATGACATTCCTGATGTTTTCATTTATCCAATTCGAATCATAGAGTACTCTTACCCCTCTTACAATAGACACCTTCTCAAAAGAGGTATTGGACTTGGGCTTGTAGCTGTTGGCATAAAACTCTTTAATGATCATTGGGTCAAACTTTTCTGGGAGAGAAGCTATAAGCTACCATTGACGGAAGGTGAGCATGTTTGTGAATGCATCACACTCCCCTTTTTTTAACTCAACCCTCCTCTTCGTTATGAATTTCCAATCCTCAATTACTCGGTACCTATCTTCCATTTCTTTGTCTAGAGATTGATTTGCTCTACCCGACGAGGATCCCTTCTTTTGTGGAGGTTCCTTTCTCTTTTGGACCCTCTCTGAGGCTCGGTTGTCAGTGCCTTTCACTTGTGTTGTCTGCAACATCAACAAACAAAACCCACATTATTGAATACGGAGTTACCACAATCAACAATCATGAGTTCAAACAAGCAATGCAATTTGGGCTTTTTGTCAAAACAGGGCATATGGATTTCTTAAATGACTTCTACATTAACAACCAAACAATTACTCCCTATAAGTCACAATTGATAGAAAATACCAAAAGAATTCCAATTGCAAAGCACATGCATAAGGTTATTCTCCAACAATAATTCTCATACAAGAACAAGAGATAACAAGAACCCATAATGAGAAATCCAATTTTTCAATAAAAAACAACACAAAGCCCCACAATTAAACCCCAATTACATGCATTCTCAATCCTAAACCAATCAATTTCATTCTCAAAACCCCAAATTCATATCAATTTGCAAGAACTCATAAACTGAGCATTCAAGGAAATCAAATAAAAGATAAGAAGAAGAATCACTAACCAGAGACTCATGATTGATGATTATCTAGAACAAATGCACTACCAATTGAAGACTTGGTTAATGGAAGAACAAGATAGAGAGACTTTGAGAGAATGGACACTAGAGTTCTTCAAAGAGGGAAAAATTTTTGAAGAAAAAAGAAGAGCCCCAAAAAAAAGAAGTTTTGCACTACCAATATCAGTGCTGCGACGGAGAAAACTAGGGATCCAAAACGTGTGGCTAGCGCTTAATCACCCAGTCCAACACTTAAGCGCCGGATCAATTTTCAAGGCAGTAGCAACAACGTGAGTGGGGGTCACTGGCGCTTAAGTGCCCAGGCCAGCGCTGGGCCAAAATTCAAAATAGTGTCAAACACATAGTTGGGCTTCACTGGCACTTAAGCGTCCAAGGTAGCGCTTAAGCGGTGTAAACAGATAAAAAAAATTTCTAACTTGCATGTGCTCCCTGAAAACAACTCTAGAAATTTGTTGATCATTTTAGCGAAGCTAACGTGTTCAACTCATTTCAAGTATAAGGAAAAACCGATATCGTCCATATGGAGCAACCACAAGCACAATTAAACAACTTAAGTCCAATGTCAAATTATTCAATGTAATGAAACTTTGATTATAAAAATAGAGTATGAATTAAGAACAACAATTAAAAGGTTTAACAAGTATAAATAGAGCATTTGGGATTTGGTTTCACTCATCATATACTCACTATTCATCTCCAACTCACCAACAACTATCAAACATGTTCAATAATCAACTACAAGCACAAAAATTCATAAACTATGATATCTCAATAACCTAATTCTAAGATGAGAAATCTAAGTCTAAATCTCTTAAACACAAAGGTCTCACATCTAGCATGAAACACAAGCTTAAACAAGTAATCCACATTCTAATAATTATTTTTAGACTACTAAAACATGGAGGTTTTCACAACAAATCAGATTTCAAAGCAAAGATTATCATCCAACCAAGAAATCTAAGATAATGGAAGAAGGTGATCAAACTAAATCCATACAAGCATAATAGAAGATAAAAACCTAGATTAATTAACAAATAGACAGGAACTATATGAAGTCTTGATGAGTTTAAGCCATGAGAGTTACATCTAATCCTAAGTTAGAAGAAATTTAGCTCCTCATTATACTGATTACAAGCAAAAAATAAAGAAGAGGTAGAACAATTATATGAACCCTAGCTCTCCTAGAATCCTCACACTCACAAGCCTATCTCTCTTAAAATGCTATTTCTCTCACTAAAAATCAGAATGCCCTCCAAAAATGACAGAAACATGTACTTATAGAAGTACTAGACGCAGGAGTGGCGCTTAAGCTCCCATTCAAATTGTTTAGCTCCAAATTTTGGCGCTTAAGCGCCAGGTACAACGCTTAAGCACTGCGTCAGGTACAACGCTTAAGCACTGCGTCTTTGGCTCTTGCACACCTTGTTGGCGCTTAAGCACCCATTCCAGCGCTTAAGCGCTAGCTCCAATTTCCTGGCAGCGTGTTCAGGTCATTCCTCTATTTCCAACGCTTAAGACTTGGATCTGAGGCTTAAGCGCCGCTCCTATGCATTTTTCTTGTTGTCCAAGTTGTCCAATATCCCTACAAGCAAGTTTTAGGGAATTAAAAATGTGACAATTTATTTATATTATCTAAAATTACTTAAGAATTAACAAAGTACAAGTTAAGGGAAGGTTTTTCACAAAGAAATCATAGTTTAAGCATGATAAGCGTGAAAAATATAGAAGAAACACATAGCAAAACACGCTTATCAATTGGCTGTTAGGAACCTTTTCCATATGAATGTTGCTTGCATTATGAAATTGGCATGAAATTTCAAACATGGTGTAGCTGGCCTCTGGAAGGATGTCCTTAAAGCAAAATATATTCTAGATAACCTTCCTTTGGCTACTATTAGAGCCAAATCTTCTTATTCTTGCAAATGGAAGAGTATGGTAAGTGTTTGGAGCGAGTTGAAAGTGCTTGAAGGATGGATGTTGGGCAGTGGTGCTTTAATAAAATTCTGGCATGATAAATGGGTTGGGAAGGATTTGACTCGTGCTTATCACACTATTGACATCCCCTCAAATCAAATGGTGACTGTTACGGGAGACTAGAATTGTGGGCTCCTTAATCCTCTTCTTGATTCTTATTCCCAAATCCTCCTCAAGTCCATTTCCCTTCTCTCTTGTGAAAGGGGAGTCGACACGATGATTTGGGTGCTTGATCCTAAAGGTCTTTTTCTGTCCATAGTGCATATGAGAAGCTTTTGGGGCTCGAGGGGTTTCCTTCAGATGACTTATGGACCCATGTTTGGAAACTTAAGGAACGTGTAAAAGTTAGAACTTTCATCTACCAAGTAGTACATGGGAAGATTCCTACAAACAAGAGGAAGAGTTTGTGGGGACTCGATGATCTTTTTTGCCATCTCTGTTCGATGGTTGAACAATCCCTGATTCATGTTGAAAGATATCATCACTCTTTCTGTATTTTCATCAAGAAAATTTTATGAGATGTCCATACTACATTTTATAAACACAAATTTCTTATTTATATTAACACATGTCGAACTATATATATTGTCTTACTAATAATTACATGAGTCACATTTTCATCCAGTGAAATACAAACTCTTGTATGTTATCAAGAGCAAAAAATATCTCTGGATTTTGAATTTAGTGAAACTTTAAAACTAGCTATGTGAAAGCTACCAATTATATCTCAAGCATTCACATGAGATGTAGATAATACCCCTCCAATTTATCAAAGAAAAATGAGGTCTTGAATATCAAAAAGGGTACAAGTTCTTACTAAAACCGTTCACATTACTAAAAATACTAACCAAATCTTTTCTATAAGGCAAGAATGATTTTCGTTTATTGCTCTCATTCTTCATTTTATTCATCAAGTAAAACTTCTCATGAGCTGGCAATGATGTTTTGCGCTTTCCAACTTTTTCTTTCTTTACAAGGATGTCTCCTTCTTTTACCTCCTTGTACCTCGGTGTTACGGTAGGTTTTAATGACATCATTGTGTCCTTATAGTCATTGTTGCATTGTAGCTCTAAGTTTGGTTGGAATCTCCAATGTTTTGAGGACCTAGTTGTATTGCTCTTTTCACATATATCATACAAAGATTCCACCACTAGCGTAGTTGGTTTTTGTATTGATTCATAGTGTGTACCTTTTGTGAAATTGTTTGATTTTGCAGGAAAATGGTTGTGTTGCTCAATGGTGACCTTCTTTAAGGGCGGTTGGATAGGCATGTTAGTGTCATATTTTGCTTTTGTTAAAAGAAGAGAATAATTGAAAGTGTTGCTGGTTGGTTGGAGAATGCCATCGTCGAAGATCTCATCAGCAAAGACAAGTCCTCCTTGAGGTTTGATGTCGGCAAAACTAAACTCTTGTTCTTCAAAATTTTGTTCTACAACATTATCAATTACTTTTTCGACAACAACATTTGGTTCATCTATTGTACAAATGGGATCAAAGCCATTAGAGTCGCAGAATGCGTGAGGCGTATGGAGAATGAAAAGAGCTTGCATTTTAAGATTCTTGATATTTGAGATCTTATTGTCTATTTCTTCTTAAATTTATGTTTGAAGTATGGATTATGTGAATGAAATGTTGGAAGTAATTGCTAAATGAGAAATGAGTTATTTATGATAAATTTGTAAGGTGTGGTTAGTTTTCTTTTTGTTATAAAATTGCATTTATGATAGTGTTTTGAGGAGGTTGTTGGCTTCGAAGGCGCCATGGTTATCGAGGCATTCTTAACTGATACCAGTATATTTGTTGTTTAGGAGTTTAAAGTTTTTTTTTTGTTTTCAGTGAAACAATGGGACATGTTTAATAGTTATGTTTTTCAGTTTTGTGATGCATTGGCACTTAAATATCCTACACGTGTTCAACTACACATGGAGAAATTTAACTACCTCAATTTATCGTAATTATTAGTTACTTCTAGTTAAAAAAGTTAATGTGAATTTCACCAAATATAAGTTTCTATTTACATTGGAAAACTATAAATAAAAAATTACTTATTAAAAAATATAAATAAAATGTATAGTTTTAAGTTCTTAATTAAAAATATATAAATCCTAAAATTTTATTTTAATTAAAAAAATTTATAACAAATAATATATTTATAATAAATAATATAGTTATAAGTTCTTAAATTTAAATAAATAACTATAAAATATAAATTTTTATTGTAGGCTAGCAACAAAAACAATATCAATTTTGTCTCCTCAACCATCATTAGCATATAGGACAACTGATTTGATTTTGATTTGTTTATTTCAAAATAGAAATTTGCTTCCTTACTTCTACAATTATGCTTATGAGATTTCATCTATTTATACAGGCAAAATGATATTTTTTTTCCCTTAACTCTTTGCACCAATTCACTTGGGTCCTTTAATTATTTTTAACTCATTTTGATCCCTTAACTTCTATGTTTGATTCAATTTAGTCCCTACCGTTAAGTCCGTCAAAGAAGTTATCTTTCAAATATAACGGCTCATATTGATCAAATCAATGGCTATAAATCAATCTAGAGATTTTTTTTTAAAAAACAAAAACATAAAAATATCACATTCCTTAAAAAAAAAAAGTAAAATCTTCAACTTCATTGAGAAGAGGGAAGTGAAACCAAAATCCCTAATTTTGAGAATTGCAATCAGAAATCAAAATCCTGAATGGGTAACAAGGTAAGAGGAAAGTGAAAGAAGTTATCGATAGAGAGGACCTGAGAGGATTGAGTTTTGGCGAGAAGAGGAAGTGAAAGAAATCATTGAGGGAGAGAGTGTGTCTGGAGAACTTGGTAATGTGGTGGCGATTTTGAACAACCTACTCCACCAAGGTGGCACCACCATCTGAGCAACTTAAAAAACGGAGACAGAAGCGGAGCAACATAGATCTCCTACGGGGATTCTCTGGCAAGGATAGAAACAAGTTCATCGACCCTTATCACTGATCTCTCTTTGTTGTCGCTGTGATGGCATTTCCGTTCGTTTTCCATTGCGTTTTCGTTTGTTCTCCATCTACATTTTCATTTGGTTGTCTTAATGTGAAAAATGCACTTTCACTCTCCAAGGTTTGTTCCTCTCTTTTTCTTTCTTCACTAATCTGAACCGAAAACATTCACCTTGATGAGGAGAAGAAGATTGAGTTTCAAGAAGAAGGAATCTGATGGGTTACAATGAAAAACACACTTTCTTTCTTATGGGTGTTGACTTAGGTATTTGAGTTTTATGATGAGGAGATGGAGATGGGGTTTCAGGAAGAAGGAATCTGAGTAAGCATATGAACATATTGATGAAGTTTTTTTTTGAAGAAGAAGATGATGTTTTTATTATTTTTTTTTAAAAAAATCTTCAGATTGATTTGTAGCCATTGATTTTAATTAATATGAGCTGTTAGATTGGAAAGATAACATAATTTAACACCGTCTCTTCTATTCCGTTAACTTTCTTGACGAACTTAACGGTAAGGACAAAATCGAATCAAATATAGAAGTTAAGGGACCAAAATGAGTAAAAAAACGTTAAAGGACCAAAATGAATAAGCACTAAGAGTTAAAGGACCAAAAATATCATTTTGTCATTTATATAATTCAATGTTTCCTTAATATCGATTCATAATCTTTTTATATGGATAAGTTTTCTTCCTACATTTCCTTATTTGAAGTATGTGAACAAATTCAGAAAGAATATGTTTTTTATTTTTTGGTTTTTCTATTAATGTCGTGGATACTTCCTTGGTACGTATCAAAGGCGTATCGAAGATTATCAGTATCAGATATGTATATACTGATACGTTTTCAATTACAAAAAATCCGTACTTAATAGGTTGCAACAAGGAGAATACATTTTACACTCTTTAAGTTGAGAATCAAATCATTAAAAATGAGTAGGAGATGGACGAAAATTAATTAATAGAAAGGAAAATTTAAAAGGTGGGGCTATTGCCTCCAAAAAATCTATTGCCACTCTTTTAAATATTTTTTAATTTAAGATATTTTTTAACTAAATAAATTAAAGTATTAATATGTAAATATTATTAAAAAATTATAAAAAATTATAAAAGAATGGCAATAGCAAATCCAAATATAAAGAAAATAATGTGAGAGTAGTTCACATCTGTGCTTAACTTTACAGAAGGTTCACATTAATTCTTCATTTTAAAGTTGATTGTTGATTTTAGTATTTATGTTAGTTTACAATTGGCACAATTATCAACACATGACAAAGATGATGAATAAAAAGCAAATGAGATAACATGAGGCAACATATTAAATAAAATGCACAACCTTGTTAGTAAACACATACTCTGATTTTACATAAGATATTAAGAAAACTTGAATATACAGAATTAATGTCAACTCACACCAATGTAAACACATATATCCTATTATTCAAACATTACAATATTATAGATGATGTATGCAATTTTTCTACAATTTTACATATATAGTATTTCATTACATCAACATTTTTATTCATATGATAGAACTCAAATATTAAAATGTTTCATCATTAACTCACTCTTCTCTTTTCTCGCCCAACAATTAACCTCTAAATTGCTATAATATAAAATAATAATATTATAACTAAAATTTTAATATCATTAAAATATGAGAAGCTCATTGTATTTATTTTTCTTTTTGACAAAGACTGCATTCATTAACACACATATATATTGGATAATGTTGTGCATTTTAAATTATATTTAATTATTATTTTTAAAATTTAATTAGCAATATTATAAATATTAAATTTGTAATATTATAAATTATAGAAAAGTAATTAATTTATTTAGTGGTTAAAATAAAACATTAATACATAAATTTTTAAATCACTTAACCGTTAATATTTTAATGATTTTGATTGTCTTTTTTTAATGTTTACGTTATTTGTAACATATTATATTACGTTAATTTACTAATATACTATTAAAAAAAGTCTCATATACATGATAAGGTAGAAGACGAAATAACAAACACCTTATAAGTTTTATTTCTCCAGAACTCACTAAGATACCTTTTTGGGATAAATTCGTGAGACCTTAAAAACTAAAGTGGACAATACCTTAATTGAGATTGACGATAGATTCATAAATTTCAAGTTGTCCTTCAATTTAGGAGGCAAATAAAGAATTGTGAGATAAATGTAACTTTAGTCATTCAAATATGCTTGTGTCACCAACTTAGCCCTTAAAAGATTTTCATCATCATTTTAATCCTTGAAAGTTTACAAACGTCACAAAATTGGTTTTCTCATTAAGAGAAGGGGGTAATAGAGATGTTTCAAATTTTAGAAAGTTAAAATGCTGATACAAGCATCTGTCAAAGATGAAAATGAGTTCTTTTTATCATCATTTTAGTTTTTCAAAGATTGAGATGTCGCCAAATTGATCATATGCTAAAGTGTACTATCAAATTTTAAGTTTGAATCTCAACTAGAATTTAAAATCTAGTACTACCTCCGCTTCTGGTTATAAGCAACAAAAAAAAAACATAATTTGCGCATCTTAAAAAAGTTGGTTACTAGTGTTTAATTCTCTTGATTTCATTCAAAAACATAAGTTTTAATTACAAAAAAGTACTTTCATTCCCATTTAGATAGGTCAAATGATATTAAATATGAGAAAAGTGCTTGAAATTAGCATTAAATAACGAGAAAGAGGTTAAGATTTGCTTATATTTTAGACCAAGAAGTTTTAATTTTTTTTTTGCTTATAATTAGGTTCGGTAGTAGTTACCCGTAAAAGGTATTAAACATTTACTAAGTCTAAAAATTAGGAGTGTGCACGGGTCGGGTTGGTTCGATTTCAACCGATATTGGAATCCAATCCAAAGAAAACAATATGATTCGGATTGAATTGAATCAGCTCATTTTTATAGGCAAACCCGATCCAATCCAAACTAATTAGAATCAGATTGAATTGGATCGATCACATATTACCATAAAAAAACATATTACCCATAAAAAAAAACTATTATAGAAATTAAAAAAATATTTGTTCATCTTGTTCCAGATTTTTTTTTTACTCTTTACAAAAATAGTGCTATTGAAAAAAGCTATGTACTCATCCATCAAGTCCCTATATAGTGCATAAGGGTTAAATATGTTTTTGGTTCTTGAACTTTATCGAAAATCTATTTTTAGTCCTCGAACTTTAAAACGTCGGTTTTTAGTCCCTAAAATTTTAAAAAGTTCACTTTTAATCCCTCCGTACAATTTTTGGTGACGTGGCAAACTAAGGGCCCTTCATCAATCCACGTGTCAGCAGATCAGATTGCCATGTCACCAACTAATGTACGGAGAAACTTAAAACGAACTTTTTTCAAAGTTTCAGGGACTAAAAACCGACATTTTAAAGTTCGGAGACTAAAAGTAGATTTTCGCAAAAGTTTAGGGACTAAAAACATATTTAACCCTAGTGCATAATATTCATGTTTTATTGTCACCTATAATGATAAGTATGTAAGTCTTGAATAATAACTAAGTCACTAAATAAGAAAAGAAAATGAAGATCACTATTTGGTTTACAAGATCACAAAATAGGCACATAAGTTACTTAGTTATAGCTGCAATAAATAGTTAAATTAGTAAAATGCACTTAAAAATTGCATATTTACATTACCTCGGGTCGGGTAGGTTTCGGCGGGTTGGGACAATGCGAACCCGATAATGGAACAAATAGCTACAAGTTGGTGATTTCTTTATCTAATTATACCCGATAACCCGAACCAACCCGATATTTTCAGGTTGGATCGGATCGGTTTGCCTGAGTTGGTCGGGTCGACCCAACATGTGAACACCCCTGCTAAAAATCGATTTGAACCATAGTTTGAGTTTCACTCTAAACTGAAAATCTAAAGTCAGGTAATTATAAGGAAAGAGTTTGAGAATCCAATTCTAAGTGAAGTTTAAATTCTAGTTATAAGTGTGGCATTGAAATTTAACTCGCTCGGAACCTTAAGTTTAAATTCACTAAGTTTAAGTGTACTACCAAATTTTAATTTTTGGTCTAAACCATAACTTATGTTTTGAGTGAAGGTTAAACTAAAAATAATAAGATTGTGACGAGTGTAGTACACCCTAATCTAAAAGAGTAAGTTGAGATTCACACTATCCTAATTGAGAATGAGGTCACTATTTTCCGGGACATTAACATCCAAAATAATGTGTCCATATGTCGTTATCCGTAAAATAATAAAAATATGAAAAAAATCATTCTTATTTTCCAGACAAAACAATTTCAAAAACACTATTCTAGAAGTTGATGTCCAGAATAGGTGATCTCGTTCTTAACCGTGGTGTTTTCAGTCCTTGCGTCCTCCAAAAATAGGTCGATGAACTTTGGACTAATTGGGCCGAAAACATGTTTTAGTCAATTTTGCATTCTTTCTTTGTAAACCAAAAAATAAAATTTTTTTGCATTCTTTCTTCTTCCTTTTCTCAGTTTTAAATCGGAATTATTTTTCCTTCTGCTCTGCGATCTCGCAATTCCTTGATTGTTTCATTTCCGTTGTACAGTTGCAAACAGCTGTCGCAATTCTATACCTTATTGCATCATCTGAACTTTGAACTAGGTCTGAATCATCTCGATTCACTTCGTTTCGGAATTCGCGAAGCAGCGATGAAATTGTAGGTGAAAAACTTGAAGAACCAGATCCATGGAGTGGACGACATTGCAGCATCTTGATCTGCGTCACGTTGGGCGTGGCGTTAGACCTCTTCAGCCTCATGCTGCTTCCTTCCATCCTCATCAGGCACTCGTTGCCGTCGCTATTGGAACCTACATCGTTGGTGAGTAATTGCGAATCACTCTCTCCTTCTTGATGTTTTTAAATTCATGGACCTAAGTTCCCTCTGGCTATATAATTCGGAATTAGGAAACGTCTAGATTGTGTCTCGGATCAGTACGTTATTTTGCTGTTTTGAAATTCGATTTAATATTGAATGAGAACCAGAGGTCAGGGATGAGTATGTGGCATCCGGTAGTCATACTTCCTGGGAAATGAAGTTCCTAAATCAGACCAAACCGTGCTTCCTAGTTTGGATCGGATCTAAACTTCATAAATTGTACAGGTGTTCGTAAAACAAATGTCGTAAGGATAATTTCACATCATTCCATCTCAAACTGTTATTCGGTCCAATTGTACCATTAGTTATCATTTACTACATGACAATGAAATGAGAAGAGATATTTCAATAGTAAAGATAACAAAATAGAAAGTCAGAAACTCTATTTTGGAATATATGAAATCTGTATTGTAATACTGCATGTGAAATACATATAAATAGGAAGGTTTGATTACATGGATTAAACTGTACGTTATCAGAATCAAACTAAACCATAGTTTGGTTCAGTTTAACAGGTTCCCTCAATTCGATTAAGTTTTCAAAACGAACTAATTAGTAGGTTCATTTACTATATAAACTTGCTTAGCTGCTGTTGGCTTTCAGAGGCTCCATATTCTTGTTTTTCTCTTTGTTGTGATGAAGCAAAAAAATGAAACATGGTTTGCTTCACAAGATTTTATATTAACCTATAGCATATAGTTGTGAGTAAGGTGATATTCACGAGTGTTATGGTTTATCTCGTGTAGCAAATATGCTGAAATCATACAGGATTTAAGAAGGGTTTGACGATCTGTAAACGCTCTTGTCACTGGGGTTGTAATCTATGAGAAAAAGGGCAATAACACAGGCTATTATACCAAAGTTAGACATAACAAGTCAATTTTATGAATTCTTCTAACTGCTGCTGAACGAGTTTGTATGATTCACCTAATCATATGTAAACCTTTATCTCCTAGAGTCCGACTACTTGAAGCTGCCTTGATAGTTAATTATGATAATGGTCCTCACTCCGCTGAACTGCTCTTCAACTGAATCTATCTACGCTTTTGGTCAATGGATTTGGATGATAATTCCACTTGTTACTCTATCTACTCGAAATACAGAATATTTCCTCATTACTCCTACAGTCCTACCTTTAGTCATTCTCCCATCTAATTCTTTAGCTTACCCCTCTTCAATCCCCAAAACATTCAAACCTACATTCTTTCAACTTGAAGTAAACCATGCATCTTTAAAGTTTGTAATATTATGTGGATTTTTACTCATGTGGTGTTTTAAGGTAGTTTCTAATTCTATCAAAGGGATTGGGGAGCTATGTTATGGCTTGAGATGTGTGTTTTATTGATTTATTTATTGTATATTTTTTATTCTTGATTTTAATGCTATTAGGAACATTCCGGACCCTCTTGTTATTTATTGTTTATTCTTTTCCCTGGACTAGATAGCAAACTCTTCAGAATCAATATAGCGCAAGGCACAAGCATGAGATATTTTCATGGAAGAATTAGTTGGCTCATTGATGGCTAAACATTAAACAAAGATATTCAAGTTGATCCTTAGCTAGCCTTTAAAGCCATCGGCAGCTTAAAAACCCATCCAAATTTAAATAAACTGAAGTACATAATGTTGTTCAATATGCCTCGCAAAAGTAGTCGAGTTACTCTTGAAGCTTTCATTTCTGAAAGCATTTGCTAGTTGCTACTAAAAGCAACCCTTTGTGTAGATCCATTACATCTGAGCTATTTTGGTTTCACATCTAGCACTCTTGTTAGTTGACTGTATGCAATTGTTTTCTTTTAAACATATTGTTGTCAAATGTGCTACTAATTGGTTTGCTTTCATATATGCAGAATTTGATGCATTAACAGGAAGCAAGATTTCTGCTCTTGACATTGGTGCACCTGTTGTCCGCATGTCATATAGTCCTACCAGTGGGCATAGTGTGATTGCAATACTCCAGGTTGGTGCTTCCTGAACTTCTCTTGTGTGTGTATGTTTTTTTTTTTTTTTTTTTTGGGTTTATGAAGACCTTTTTACTAGTTCTTTAGTTCTCAATGGAGCACGTGGACTTGTTTTTCATTAAAGTATGGAAGATGTAAGGACAAAGTGTTGCCATAATTATAAAATATCAATGCTAGATAGCGATGCGTTGCAGCTCACCTGAATATGTGGTAGTGAGATAGCAGAAAGCGGGAGTATTAATCACAATCTTGAAATAGGACGAATAAATAATTAATCCCAATCTTAATGTACATAGATTTGCAATACTTATAGGCTAATCCTCCCAACTTAATTTTTGAAAGAAATCTATACAATAACATTTCCTCTGATGATTATCCTAATCAAAACAAATAAAAACAAACACATAGGAAATAAAAACAGTGTAGTACAAGATAACTTAATATCCTACATTAATTACAATGATTCTACAACAAATTATTCTATAATACAAAAACAGTTGATGAGAATATCAGCTAGTTGGTCATTGGTGTTGACTGTTGACTTGCTTAGTGACCCCCATGCAACCAAATAACACCTTTTCTTTTATAATAAAGTGATGGTCGAGTTCCAAAGTTGAGTTTATGGAGGCAATATAGAGGACAGCCTGATTGTCACGAAGTCTGCAAATGTTAGCTCTTGAATTAGTTGCTTAATCCATATTAGCTCACATGTAGCCAAGGTTTCAACTTTCAAGTACTTTAGTATTTTTCGAATATGATTTAATAATTCGGTCTTCTGCACAAATCATACCTTGAGATTTGGTGTTATGTCTTCCTTTATTTTTTTATTCTGATTTTACCGTTCTTTAATGTATAAAGGTGATCTGGCTTAGATAATCCATTCTGTTGAATTTTAGTTTTTGTTCAATTTGTTGAGTAAATTCCATTTCTCAGGTCTTATTCATTGCTGTTATTTGGTAGATAGAACTATTATGACTTTGTTTTTTTGAATGTAAAGGGCTGGATAAACCAATTTTGAGACCTAAAGCGAATTATCATAATGGGCATTTTCTAAATTAATAATAATGAATATTTTTTGAAATTATTAACATTATTGAATAAACATCATATGCATTTTAATTAGGAGAAAGAAATATTTCATCATAAAGAATGATAACTTTGTATACTATAAAGTATTTAATATTTTAAAAATAAAAATATATTAAAATGGGGTCTAAATATATTAAATAATTTTGTGCATTTTTTTGTGGCTTAAAGCTAGGGCTTGGCCGGCCTTACCCTTGGGACAGCCCTGTGAATGTAATGGTGCTCAATCCGGTTCTACTTGTGACTATGAAGTCCTTTTGTGCTTATCACAGTTGTTGCTTTTCCATCTGTAGGATTGTACAATACGATCTTGTGATTTTGACTTAGAGCAAACATGCGTGTTGCATTCACCAGAGAAGAAGACAGAGCAAATTTCTTCTGAAGCAGAAGTTCATCTTGCATTGACCCCACTACAACCCGTTGTGTTTTTTGGATTCCATAAACGGATGAGTGTGACAGGTCAGATGTCTAGTTGCTCATCTGTTTAGATAATTGTGTTATTGTCAGTGTCACTTGTTTGATTATGGATCCTGATATTTCTGTTATATTTGTTTATTGCATAAATGAAGTTGTTGGAACTGTTGAAGGCGGTCGAGCACCAACAAAAATTAAAACAGACTTGAAGAAGCCTATTGTGAATCTTGCTTGTCATCCTCGCCTCCCTGTTCTGGTATTACTTCAATATACTTTTTGTCATAATTCTGTTTTGAGTATTTTCCAAAGGTTCAAGTTTTGCATATCTCTGCTGCAAGAAAGATCTATCTTTCAGTCTTTCTTTTAATGATACATCAACCCTGTCCTTGACTTTGTTGCTATTTTCTCCTAGTATGTTGCTTATGCAGAAGGTTTAATTCGAGCATATAACATTCACACCTATGCTGTCCATTACACGTTACAACGTGAGATGATTCCTTTCACATTATACTCTTGTTGATATGATTTATATTTCTCTTGTAAGTCATATTCTGAGTGTTATTGTATTTTGTTTTCTATTCAGTTGACAATACTATAAAGCTTAATGGCGCTGGTGCATTTGCATTTCACCCGACTTTGGAATGGATTTTTGTTGGTGATCGTCGTGGTACTCTACTGGCATGGGATGTATCAACTGAAAGACCTAGTATGATTGGGATGTGAGTGACTGTAGTTTATCTATGGTTGAGGTTTCCCCATTTGTAACTGAGAAACCGGATATCTTGGTTACTTTTGTTGTTTTATTGCAGCCAATTGTTTGAAATGTTTAACAGTTTAAGTTGAGGCTTGTTATATTGGTTACTCTTGACTAGGATTCTGATGATTATATTATTGCAATTTCAGAACACAAGTTGGCTCACAACCAATAACATCAGTTGCTTGGCTACCCATGTTGCGTTTACTTGTAACTCTATCATGGGATGGAAATCTGCAAGTTTGGAAAACGCGGGTCATGGTTAATCCTAATAGACCTCCTATGCAGGCAAACTTTTTTGAGCCTGCTGGTTAGCCATCTCAACTCTTTGTGCCTCTACTCTAAGATTTTGACAGCTTAATTCTCGTGTTAATTGTATTGCGAAATTTCTGCTGCTACACCTACACTCCACCACCCTTTGTTGTAAAATGCTCTAACATAGAGAGAGATACAAAGATGAAACACACCAACTGTCATCTTGCTTCATGTTTTTACTATTTGTTTCATTAATTTCATTAAACATTGGTTGCTAATACATATTACATTCTGATGCAGCAATTGAATCAATTGATATCCCTCGGATTCTTTCTCAACAGGGTGGAGAGGCAGTGTATCCACTACCGCGTATCAAAGCCTTAGAATTTCATCCAAAATCTAATTTAGCAGCCCTAGTGTTTGCAGTTGCGTTCAACATCTCACTATTTATACCTTTCTTTCCCGTGATTATTAGATAATATAAATTTGTTGTTTATTTTTACAGAATGTAACAAGTGGAGACACTTCAAAAAATAAGACTGCACTCAATAGAGAAAGGAGAAAGCAACTTTTTGCAGTTTTACAAAGTGCACGGGGATCGTCAGGTGATTGATTTTTATCTGCTTGAATTAAGGTTAAACTGTTAGAGTCTTCGATCCTCACCTAGTGGGATAAGGCTTGTTATTGTTGTTGTTAGTGTCTTCGATATTTCAGGATATTTTCTATGGATGGATGGATCAAACTTGTTTCTTATATTCTTGATAGAGGCTACTCAATGTTTTGGATATAATAAAAACGATCTCAATCTAAGTTGTGTCCATGTTCTATTTGATTAAACAAAATTTCCAAACTTTGCGTTTGTACTTTTGAGACTATACCTACATCAATAAACATGATGCTTGATAAAATCTTGAATTTCCTCGTATATTTTATTGGATATCTATTGAAGCCCACCATCCTGTGTGGTTAATTTTACTTTAGATTTTTCTCCTCTTTTTGTGTATATCTTGCATAGTATTCCATGCAACGTCTTTTTACGGTACCATTCCATGTCATGTCTTTAACTGGGGTTCTGGACAAAAAAGATTTTGTTATTTATATCTCTTTCTTTTCCTTCTTCTAAACATACTCATTTGTTATGTAAACATTTTGCTACTTACTTTTTAGTTACTATTGGATGTTGTTTCTTTTGCTTAGTTGCTTTAGTTGTGGCATGGGTGTCATATTTACATGATATTTGCTGCCTTGATCTAGCTCTTTAATCAGCTATATGCTACTGGTGGTTATGCAGCATCTGTTTTAAAAGAAAAATTGTCAGCCTTGGGTTCATCTGGAGTGTTAGCGGACCATCAGCTTCAAGCTCAATTACAAGAACATCATCTGAAAGGGTGAGTTGAAAACTTGAAATCTAGATCTAGGTAGAGGAAAATACATCACTATTATTTCATGGAGAAACAACTGTTGGTTAGAATCCATTTTGTTAAACATAGTATGCTGTTCTGACTCTATTGCTTTGTTTGGATGAGAGGAAAGAAATAAGAGGAAAGAAAAGCACGAAAAACAAGGTAATTTCTATTGTTTGGATGAAGAGAAAATGGGAGGGAAATGGAAAGAAAACTTGACTTCTAGAAACAACAATTTCAAACTTTTCCTTCTACCCATTTTACCTCCTCACACATTTTCTTTCTTCTCCATTTCTTTCCTTCCTACTTCGTTCATGTCAAACAATAGGTAAATGTCCAACAATTCTTGCTTTTTCTTGAATCTTGATTATGTGGTACTAGCTGATATTAGGATTATGAAGTTGCAGTTGATATTTATACCCGTGAATAGGGTTTAGTTGTGTTGAAATTATGGGATTATAATATTGAGAGAGGGAGAAAGATAAGAGAATAAAATATTATATTGATAGTGATAAAGATGTTACAATGTGATTGTTGTGATTGTTATCTCATGACAATGCACTATCCTTATTTATAGGAATAATTCCAAGTAAATAAGGAAATACGGAAACTAATCCTAAGAGATCCTATAAGATCCTAAGAGATATTGATATAATAAAGAAATTAATCCTAGAGGATTGTGTGACGATATGATAAGATACTTTAAGATTTTCTTATATTTTAACAAGTTGCAATTATACTGTTTGTATGTTAGGTGCAGGCGTGCAGCGTGCAGTGTGCCTGCATCTACCTGGATATGAGGACCATTAATGACAAAGTTTTGGTTGCTTTCACTGAATTTATGGATTGACTTTCCATTTAGCAGTTAACCATTTCGAGGATAACTCTATTGTTTCTCTGCATATTCTATGAACTGTTTCTTCAATTTTTCAATACTTGACTTCAGCACAAATTAATTTTTTTATTAGGTTTCTACATAAGTCATTATCAACTCTAAGCTATGAAGTTAGGCATAGAACTCAACATTATCATGAAGTTTCTATTAGCCAATTAGATGTACTTTAGGATTAGGTTAGGTGTGTATTTGGCTTTCCGTTGTGGTTTACACCAGAGGAAAAAAGTAGAATTGTTTTAACCTCTACTCTACTTGACATCTGGTGTTTGATCTTCTTTGGCAAATCCAATTATTGTTGTCATCTTTTTTTTTTCTCGTTTTTTTTTTTTTTTGCCAAAAGAGATGTTTGTTAGGCATCCATCAACCTCTAGTCCTCTACTATAGATATTCACTTTGGTAGAAGTTCTCCGCATATATCTTACTTTTAACTTGTTATCTTTCTCACTTTCCTCAATTGAATTTTTAGGATTTTCCTCAATGAGAAGTGAAGGTGAGAAATTTTTTGATGAGAATGACTATTTAGTAAGAGAGAGGGGGTGTCAGTGTGAGGGATTAAATAAAGAAAGAGAATGAAGAAAAAAAAAAGAAAGAGGAATTCACACAATTTTTTATTTGGGGCATTTAAGTCTTTTTGCAACTTTTTATATCTCTCTCCTTTGCCGTTCCTATTTAACCAAATAAGGGAAGAGAAATTGCACAATTTTTTTTACTCTTTTTCTCTCCAACCAAACAATACTTCATTTCTTCTCTATTTCAACTCTATTTGTCTTCTTTCTTATTTCTCTCTTTCATATTTATTTCTCTCCTTTGCCAAACAAAGTGTTTGTTGCCTTCCACTGCAATTGGCTAAATGATGGAGGATTTGATATCTTGCATCACCTGTTTACTGCCTGTGGGTGTGACATGTTTTGATGTCTTCAGCATGAGCTGATGGGTCCATTAGTACTGGAAAGTTGCACATGGTGGTGGTCACTGACTCGGTCAATAATATATGACTGTATGGGTGCTGGAATTTTATTACGTTAGATGGTTTGGATCCCCTGCGCTCTATTGAATAATTTATACATGCACTTGTGACATTAAGCGCTGAATTATCATGAACACTTCTAAAAGGTACTTGATTCGATTGACTACAACATATACAGTAAGGATTGTAGACATTGCTTTTGGCTGAGCTGTCATGTCTGGTGTAAGTATATTCTGGACCGTGGCCTTTAGGCGAAGAGATATGCGTCAGGGAATGCATCATGTGATATGAAACCTAGTGATACAATGCAAATGATGGAGTGGAGTATATGTCTTCTTATTTGTCATTAATGGTTTTCTTATGCATGTTTTCCTTGATTTTACTCTCATTAACATTAAAATTTTTGTATCTAAATCTGTTTGAGTTATTACAAAAGAAAAAATTGCAAACACCAGTTCTTTTTTTCTTGAAGAATGTCTCGCATTAAATATCGATACTATTGATTTGCCGACATGGTAAAAGGGTAAAATGTAAGCACAAGGAAGATGTATAGTCAGTGCTTCACACATTTTCTACTATAATTGTGATTTGTGAGATGGGGATGATGTGTTAAGGTCAATTTTCCCGTTCCAATTTGCATGGTCTTGAATAGTTATTTGATAATCACTTTACATTCACTACATCTAGGGTCTGTTACTATGTTTCAAGGTTTTAAATTTGGGTCCGAAAATGCGACAATGCGCCTGAAACGTAAAGGTTTCGGAGATCATCGAAATCGCATCCGACCGCATTTTGCCGCATTTAATGCGATCATAACTGCAATGCAGCCGTGATCGCAATTTAAAACCTTGCTTTGTTTATTTGAGCACCTATTGAAGAAAAACTTGAGAAATATAATAAATTTGTAAAATTTTTGGAAAAACGTAAAACCTAAAAATGGCGTTTTAGTGCTTTTGAAAATCTTTTCAAAGGAATAGTTGTATCACACAATTCTTTTTCAAACTTAAACAAATGGAGTCTTAAACTTATTTTGAGAAAACTTTTGTTGAGGTTAATCATTAACTTAGCAGTTATAGTCTTAAAACTTTTCAATTTTTGTTTTTTTTGATCGGCCAAATACACACACCCCCACACTACATTACTCCTAAATCTACTCCTAATTATACCTTACCGGGGATTGAACCCCACACCTTCAGCTCAATGAGCTTCTCTTTATGCCACTTGAGCTACAAGCTCTTGGCAAGTACGATTTTCAAATTGGTTGCAGCTCAATACTTTCAAACTTTTTTCTCGTACTTTGTTATCAAGTACTATTTATGACATTTCCTAATTATCTTATGTCATTGTTGGCATTCTCCTCTCTTTCTTGCAGCCACAGTCATCTTACAATATCAGACATTGCAAGGAAGGCTTTTCTTTACAGTGTATGTTCTTTCTCCCTATTCTACTTCTCTGTTATAAACCTGAATATCAGTAAAAGATGCTTTGGCTTAGATGTTACTTTGAAGTTTGAGTTTGACAACCAAATTTGGTCACTCAAATTCCGTTATGGTCCTACATTTAATATTCTAAGAAAGCTTTTGAAAATCTTCTTGACTTCTGACACAAAACTGTGTACTTTTTAAATTATTCGTGTAGCATTTTATGGAAGGACATACAAAAATTGCTCCTATATCTCGGTTGCCTCTCATCACTGTTCTCGATACCAAGCAACATCTGAAGGACTTCCCTGTTTTCCAGGTAGGATTCCTTACCTGTGACTATTAGATTTTGAGGCTGATATATTTTCCTTATACATTTTTGTTCAGTCAACTGATACCATTTATGCATTGCCAGCCTTTTCATTTGGAGCTAAATTTCTTCAATAAAGAGAACCGAGTTCTTCATTATCCTGTCAGGGCATTCTATGTGGATGGACCAAATCTCATGGCATATAATCTCTCATCTGGATCTGAGAGTATCTACAAGAAACTTTATAATTCGGTAATGCTGAGAGTACTACCTCTAACAATAATAAAAGCATCATATTCCCTGTCTGATTTCTCTTATACTACCTAAAATTTGCTTGATGTTGATTTCTCATCATTATTTATATTTCATGAGTGAAAACTGAAAATCATGTCCATATTCAACCTTCTAATGCTCAGCAACTTTGTATAGATTCCTGGGAATGTGGAGTATCAAGCAAAGTACTTGGTATACAGTAAAAAACAAGGCATATTTCTTGTAGTTTATGAATTTAGTGGTACCACAAATGAAGTTGTGCTTTACCGGGAAAATACTGATGCAGAGACAGCAAACAGTAAAAGCAGCACAGTGAAAGGTATTTGTGTGTAGAATGCATTTATTTTCTCTTTCTGCCAGAGTTTGGTCATGTACTACGTGAAATAAACATTTCAAATAATTGCCTACAGGTCGAGATGCAGCATTTATTGGTCCAAATGAAAACCAGTTTGCTATTCTGGATGATGACAAGACAGGATTGGCGGTATATATTTTACCGGGAGGGGCCTCGCAAGACGCTAAGGATAATGATAAACTTTTTGAAGAAAACCAGCCTACAGAAGCTAGTGCTGCTTCAATTCGTGGCCCAACGCCATTTTTGTTTGAAACTGAAGTTGATCGTATCTTTTCTACTCCTTTAGGTGCTTGAATGCAAACTTACATACTTACTTAATCATGATGTTTTTGTGTGTTAATGTTTGGGCATGGGATCAATTGATGCTTGTTAGAATATGATAATATATTAAAATATCTTATTATATCATTAGATAATCTTCTTGGATTAGTTTCCTTATTAAATCAATATCTCTCTTAGAATCCTTTAGGATTAGTTTTCCTATTTCCCTAATTACTTATGATATTTGATTTGTTACTTATTTTGTCCAGAATTATTAGTATAAATAAAGATTAGTGCTTGATCATAAGACATCACATTGTATCTTATCTTCCTTAATATCAATACAAAGTTTTATTCTCTTTTAATCTTAGTTGCCTTTCTCTCTCTCGATTCCTAAAACCCATAATTTCAACATGGTATCATAGCGGTATTATCCAAGTGGTGGTTAAACATTGGTTTCGCTCCCGCTGACTGGTGGTTAAACATTGGTTTAGCTTCCTCCAAGTGGAGGTTTAGCGTTGGTCTAGCTTCTGCCAAGTGGTGGTTAAGCTTCTTTCAGTTTTATTGATGTTGTTTGCTTCTGCAGAGTGGTTAAGCATATTTGAATTTTTTTGATGATGTTGACATGGTTCTTCAGGGCCAACGACAATCTCAGCAGTTGCTCATCCTAGTCTGTGAAAGTCTGATTTAGCTTTGCTTGATTTCTTTTGTCTAATTAAAGGGTTTATTTGTAACAAGATCAAAGCTTAGTAAGCTTTCACTTGAGGGGAAATGTTAGAATATGTGAAATATATTAAAATATCTTATTATATTGTTAGATAATCTTTTAGGATTAGTTTCCTTATTAAATCAATTTCTCTTAGAATCCTTTAGGATTAGTTTTCCTATTTCCCATTCCCTATTTCCCTAATTATTTATGATATTTGATTTCTTACTTTATTTACTCTAGAATTATTAGTAGAAAACTAAAAAAAGAGATTAGTGGTTGATCATCAAACCTCACATTGTATCCTATCTTCCTTAATATCAATACAAAGTTTTATTTTCTTTTAATCTTAGTTTCCTTTCTCTCTCTCAATACTTAAAACCCATAATTTCAACATGCTATTGTATATAAAAATTAATCTTACAAAAATGTATTACCTTGTATAGGTTGAAGTTCTCACATAATCCATAACAATTTTGTATTGTATGCATCATACACTTAAAGTTTTACATTAGGGACCTTTTGTACTCCCTCAAATATTCTTTTAAGATTAATGCATATTTTAAATTTGAGCTTGATAGGAACCCAAGTGAGCATATATTAGATATGGGCCCAATTAGGCCCAAAGTATGGCGGGTTTATACATAAAGGGAGAAAGCTAACAAGGAAAGTAGTTAGAAGCTTTAGTATCTTTGGAAATGTATATAAGGGATTGGTTAGTCTCTTATTAGGTAGCTGATTAGAATTATAAGTTGGTTGTTGGGAGATAATTCTCTGGAGGACAGGAGGAGTCTAGTGCTCTGGTGTAATCAGTCCAATTGAGCTCAATAATACAAATCTCTTACTTTCTTCTTAATCTTCATCCCTGTCTTTAACCCAGTTGTTAATCAGGTCTCCATCAGAGCTTAAGGCATCTTAAAAACCACCTCACGCCCCTGATGTAAGGATTTTTCTTAACATCTTAACACACCCCCTCATGCCCAAACTAGATGTCTGGCGCTTGGAGTTTGCAGGCAAATACGTCTATGGATGACCCACATCAAGAGTGGTCAAGCTTTGATGCCGCTTCAAATTTGGGCTTAGGCCTAACTCAATCCATGAGCTAGTACATGTGAAGAGAATTGCGACACATTTATATAGTCTATTGTGGCCATAGTCCTAGCCGATATAGGACTTTCTCAAGATCATGACAGAATGCTGTAAATGGAAATACCTCCAATTCTTTTACAGAACTTTTTAAATTTTAAAAAAATTAGGGCTTGTTTACTTTGCATTTTCATTGTCTATAATTATTAGTAATTGCAATAAACAAGAAAAGTTTTTTAAAAATATGGGAGGTATTTTCATTTACAGCATACTTTCAAGTTGTTGAGTAAAGTCTTGTTTTTGTTAGCTTCTAAGATTTACATAATATTTACTCACATTTAATGGTTGGATTGGTTAAAATAATTTTCTAGAAGAAATCATTGATATTAAGTATATTAAGTCTTAAACTAGTGTCAATTGATTCCTGCCTGTATACGCCAATGCTCACAGGGTCACAGCTTTCCATTAGGTTATCGTTAGTATAAAGTATTGATTTCTTTTTTCATTTTTTGTCTCGTTGCAGATTCAAGTTTGATGTTTGCTTCTCATGGTAACCAGATTGGATTGGTAAAGCTCATACAAGGGTACCGTCTTTCAACTTCAACTTCAACTTCTGATGGCCATTATATATCAACCACGGGTGAAGGCAAAAAGTCAATCAAGTTGAAACGAAATGAGATTGTACTTCAGGTATCATTCAGTAGCATGCTTATTTAGTTATAACTAGAACTAGTGGTGGTACACACCTGCTGTGTGCAATTAACTAGAAATAAGAGATGAGAGTGAAGGAAAAAAGAAGAGAGTGGATAGTGTAGACAAATGGAAATTGGCTATTAAAACTGTTTTCTTATTTAAAAACTATGTTCATTGGACAACTTTAGAGTAAATAGTCTTTTGGCCCCTCACAGATACAAGCTTTATCAAACTTAAAATCCTCAACACTGAGGTCCTTGTTTTAGTCTTAATGGAGATGAAGTTAACCAAAATTCACAATCTCTAGCAAAAGCCATTCAGCATAACCAGTTCACTTGAGCAATTTCAATTTACAGTCACCATAAGATTGACGGAGAGACCAAATTGTTTTGGTGATTTTGAGGAACAAATGGATAAAAGCTTTTGCTATGTATTGTCTTTGTTGCTGTCAGTGCCACTCTATGTTGAACTGCTATGGATCCTAGTATTCCGGAACTGATTGTGGGTGTATTCAGGATGTCGAAACCTATTTCACACTATCATTTTCATAGGTAGAATTTGAACTGTAGACCTCCTCCACCTCCACTATTTGGGAGTATTGTGAGAATTGTGTAGAGGAATAGGATTTTGTTCCCGTTTCTCTTGGTAAGTTGTTCGCCTGCGCTGATTGAAAAAAAGGTTGTTTGCGTGTATAATTATTTAGTCAATTTGTTGGATATGTTCAAAGTTTGTACCTCTGTTATGGGTTGTCATAACTGAAGGTTTGTTTAGAGCCTTCGGTAAAGTGACTCATTACTCATCAATTCTAGGATTCCTTGTTTGTGGAAATAGTATTGAGGGATCTATGTTATGGTTCTGTTATGTAACAAATCCATGTTTGATCAAATTTTGCAGGTGCACTGGCAAGAGACTCTTAGGGGACATGTTGCAGGAATTTTGACAACACACAGAGTTCTTATTGTTTCGGCAGCACTCGATATACTTGCAGGCACTTCTTCAAATTTTGACAAGGGACTTCCTTCAATATCCTTATATATATATATTCATTTAAATCATGGAACCAATTATATATATTATGGGCGTGCTTGATTGATTAGGTGAAAATTTTGGAAGGAAACATGAGGAGGTGGAAAATAAATAGTACTCTACTCATTTTCACTTGAAGCCATAACTAAATATCATATTCACTCTGTCCTCTATTTCTGCCTTTCCACCTTCCTCCTGCTCAACCAAGCGAACCATAAATTTCATGTCTTTTGGATATATTCTCATTTTTAAAACCTTAACTGATGCGCACTTTAGATCGCTATTATGGGTTGGGCCTGCCCTTCTTTTTTCTACTGCCACTGCAATCAGTATACTTGGCTGGGATGGAAAAGTGAGGACTATCCTCTCAATTAGTATGCCTTATACAGGTAATTAATTGTCTTATTGCATGCTGTGATATCACGATATCCTGGCCTTCTGTTTTTTACTTTCTGTCTTTCTATTTTGTCAACTACTGTGCTATTTTTTCCCATACTGTCCTACTGAACTATTTTTGTAAATTTCTCATGCAGTTCTGGTTGGTGCTTTGAATGATAGATTGTTGCTTGCTAGCCCTACGGAAATAAATCCCAGACAGAAAAAGGGGGTTGAGGTCAAAAGCTGTCTTGTTGGTCTTCTTGAGCCTCTTCTCATTGGGTTTGCCACAATGCAGCAAAGTTTTCAGCAGAAGCTTGACCTGTCAGAAATACTATACCAAATAACATCAAGGTTCCCTTTGCCACCTATGAATTATTACCTTATGGAGAAATCTAACTTCCTTCTGGGGGGTAGAAAGTTGAAGATTTCAAGGCCCCTTTTTATTTTCTTTATTGATATCAAAGCTGTTAAAAACTGACACTGACACTCTAAATCCTTATGTCAATGAAGGTTTGACAGCTTGCGCATCACACCAAGGTCTCTGGACATCCTTGCTAGGGGTTCTCCAGTTTGTGGAGATTTAGCTGTTTCATTGTCCCAATCAGGTCCACAGTTCACCCAGGTAAGTGATATAATTCTTTTTGTTGGCAAAAGTTATGGTCTATCTGATCTCCTAATGATTGAGTTTTAACCTTAGGTGATGCGGGGTATCTATGCTGTGAAAGCTCTTCGATTTTTCACTGCTTTATCTGTTTTGAAAGATGAATTTCTGAGGTCAAGAGATTATCCACGATGTCCTCCTACATCTCATTTGTTTCACCGGTTCAGGCAATTGGGCTATGCCTGTATCAGGTAGGTACAGTGGCAGACTACCTAGAGGAACTACTGAAATTAATATGATGATTGTGTGTTCCATCAATATCAATTTTCTTGAATTATTACATGTTAATATTGGTAAGATTTTACTTTCTGATCCCAGCCATTAGCTAAGCTATTATGTACCAAAAGTTTATATTATATATGAAATATGAGTGAAAGTAGCAGTTTAGTTTGACTAACTTTTAGTGGCCAATGTATCTCATCAATAATTACAAGCTCATGATTCTGGTCTATTCTTGTGTGAAAAATGCAAATATATTAATGAACTAGAGTTGCTACTCCCTCTGGTCAAATAATTAGGTCTGAGGCCAAATACTAGCACTGCTAGCATGGGGCCAAGCTCACTAACAATTAGACTAATAATTGTAATATTCTAGCAGAACTCATGCTATTAATGAGCTAGTGTATGGATTGTATTGTTCTTCAGTTTTGTGAAAATAAAGTTTGTTTACTCTTCTAATTCATGATTATTTGCAGGTATGGTCAGTTTGATAGAGCAAAAGAAACCTTTGAAGTTACTGCAGATTATGAAAGCATGCTTGATCTGTTTATATGCCACCTTAATCCTAGTGCCATGAGGCGTCTTGCTCAAAAGTTGGAAGAAGAAAGTCTTGACTCAGAATTGAGGAGGTATTGTGAAAGGATTTTACGAGTCCGGTCGAGTGGATGGACACAAGGCATATTTGCCAACTTTGCTGCAGAAAGTATGGTTCCTAAAGGATCTGAATGGGGTGGTGGAAACTGGGAAATCAAAACCCCTACTACTGCTAAAGATATACCTCAGTGGGAACTTGCTGCAGAGGTGACACCATACATGAAGACTGATGATGGCTCAATCCCATCCATTATAGTTGATCATATTGGTGTGTATTTAGGTTCCATTAAAGGAAGAGGCAATATTGTAGAGGTAAGGGAGGATAGCTTGGTTAAAGCCTTCATACCAGGAGGCAATGATATTAAAGCAAATGGCATTGAAGCGTCTTCAGTTAAATCCATATCTAATCAATTGAAGGGGGTTGATAATTCTCAAGGTGATTCATTAATGGGTCTGGAAAGTCTTAACAAACAGCTTGCCAGTTCCTCCACCGATCAACAGGCTAAAGCAGCCGAAGAATTTAAGAAATCCATGTATGGAGCTGCTGCTGATGATAGCAGTAGTGATGAGGAAGGAGTATCAAAAATTAAAAAAATACGTGTTCGAATACGTGACAAGCCGGTTGCCTCTCCTACTGTGGATGTGGACAAGATTAAAGAAGCTGCCAGTAAATTTAAACTTAGTGAAGGTTTGGCACCATCAAGGAGCAGATTGTCAACTAGTGGGTCCCAAGATCTTGGCCAGATTTTGTCCCTGCCACCTGCACTTGATGGAATGGCTGCCCCTACTGTTTCAAATCCTGGCGACCTGTTTGGTACTGATTCCTTGACTCGGCCAGAATCAAATTCACAACTAGCTACTGGGGCTGTAGGTGGGGGAGTTAAAGCAGGACCTATTCCAGAAGACTTCTTTCAGAATACAATCCCATCCCTTCAGGTCGCTGCTTCATTGCCTCCTCCTGGGACATTTCTTTCTAAATTTACTCCAGGGGTTGAAAGTGGCAAGACAACTCCTAACCAGGTTAATGCTTCTGAAGCTAATTTTGGTCTTAAGGGTGATGTTCCTCCTCAAGCTGTTCAACAACCTGCAGTTCCAATTGAGCCCATTGGACTTCCTGATGGTGGTGTCCCACCACAACCCTCAGCTCAGGCTGCAGTCATACCCCCATCACAGCAGCAGGCACCAATTTCTAGCCAACCTCTTGATCTTAGTGTACTTGGAGTACCAAATTCCGGTGATTCAGAAAAGCCTCCACAAACTGCTTCTCCACCGTCTTCTGTGCGGCCTGGACAGGTATAAGACAACACATGTATAGGCATCCTCATACATGTGCAATGATTAAGAGTTTCTAACCAGAGTATTAAAAGATATTTTGTGCTATTCCTTTTTTTTTTGAGGTTCTATAGTATCGTCTGTGACTCTGTTGCGAAAGAATATGGGAACTAGATGTGCTGGAATTGAACTGGTGATGGGCCCTTAACTCGTGTGTACCGGAGGAGAAATGATATTTGGCCTAAGGTTAGCAAGGGCCTGTTGGTTTATGAGAAAAAAAGAACAATAACAAAACGGGCCTAGGTATTTGGCAAGGGCCTGTCACTTGGTCTAACATCTGTGTGGTATCAGAGAGGAATACGTGTTTTATGATCTTTTCTTTTGTTTTTGTGGATCCTAGAGATAGAGTCATAGGTAAGAAATTAGGGAAGGGAAATGTTCTGATTGAGCTAGCGTATTTAGAACTAGTGATCACATCTGATTATGCCGCAACCAGGAAATCAACTTTTACTGAATCTTCTGAGCTTTTAGCCCACGCCTAGAACTAAGATATATTTTAGGGAAAAAGGCAAGGCAGCATGGAATTAGAGGCATGTGGGGGAAACGGAGAAAAGGGGCAGTGTATTGTAACAATCTATATGGTTGGTGGAGCAGGGATTCTGTTCTTGGGATGTAATTGTTAGAAGTCCCATATCGGCTAGTGATATGACCATTGTTGAGTTTATAAGGGTGTGGCAATCCTCATCCTACAAGCTAGCTTTTGGGATTGAGTTAGGCCCAAACCCAAATTATAAGATGGTATTAGAGCCTATCCTAGATCCGTCTGTTGAGCCCCATGTTTGTTGTTGGGTGTTTTGTTAGTCCTATATTGTTGGGCCACCCGTGTTTGTCCACGCTCCAGCGGTGTAGTTCTGGGCGTGAGGGGGCCTGTTAGAAGTCTCACATCGGCTAGTGATATGGCCATTGTTGAGTTTATAAAGGTGTGGCAATCCTCATCCTACAAGCTAGCTTTTGGGATTGAGTTAGGCCCAAACCTAAATTGTAAGAGTAATAGAGGGGAGAGGGAAAAGAAAAGGGAGGTTTTTTATTGTTGTTGTTGTGTGTGTGTGGTGGGTGGGAGGCAAGCTATATTTGAGCAAGGATTGGCAATTGGGAAGGGAGGAAGCAAACCCCTAGTAGAGTCTTTAGTGTTGTCTTTTTCATTCTGTTTGAGTGTTTATCTTTGGTACATCACTGGCTGAAGAAGGATCTATTGAGATTTCTTCGACAAAACTGTTTCTAGTTCCTTTGTCCTATTACTTAAAGTGTATGGTTTCTTTATTGGTTCCTGATCTCATCTCTCATATGACAGGTTCCCCGTGGGGCTGCTGCTTCTGTTTGTTTCAAGACTGGACTTGCTCACCTTGAGCTAAATCATCTTTCAGATGCATTGTCTTGCTTTGATGAAGCTTTTCTTGCGTTGGCTAAGGAGCAATCTCGTGGAAGTGATATAAAAGCACAAGCAACAATTTGTGCTCAATACAAGATAGCAGTCACTCTTCTTAGGGTATTATTTTCATGCTTCAATTTTTAAAGACATAGATAGAACGGACTCTTAACTAAAATAAATTAGGTGATTAGGCTTCTGTTTCTCTTGGATATAACGTAGCATTGTCATAAAATTGTATAGTTTTTCCATGCTGTCAATATCTGTTATGCAGGTTAAGCAAGCAATAACAGCTGATTTCGAAAATAGTATCAGACATTAAAAGGAATTATTAGAATACATGAAGCAAATATGATTTCCCTTGTTAGAGCCCTGGGTTAAGATTTTTAATTTCATTTAATGGTCTAAATTGCAATTGAGAAAATAGATGAGTTTCTACACTGTTACTGAATTGAGTCTAAACTATCTTTTGTGAACGAATGCCTTGGTAATAAATCAGACCTGGCAATTTACACCAGAAGTCTTACCTTATGGCCAAATAATGTTGCTTTCATCTGTTTAGATGTGAACCTCAAAATTTTGTTTTGCATTTGCATTGGAAGTATTTATTCGGTTTTCCTTCAAAGCTATCTTCATGATTGCAGGAAATTGGACGTTTGCAAAGAGTTCATGGTCCGAGTGCAATCAGCGCAAAAGATGAGATGGCTAGACTTTCACGTCATCTGGGTTCATTGCCTCTTCTGGCAAAGCACAGAATAAATTGCATTCGAACTGCCATAAAACGAAACATGGAGGTGCAAAATTATGCATATTCCAAACAAATGCTAGAACTACTATTGTCTAAAGCACCTCCAAGCAAGCAGGAGGAATTCAGGAGCCTGGTCGACTTGTGTGTTCAGAGGGGTTTGACTAACAAGTCCATTGATCCATTGGAAGATCCTTCGCAATTCTGTTCTGCCACATTGAGCAGGCTTTCGACCATCGGATATGATGTCTGTGATCTCTGTGGAGCCAAATTTTCAGCTGTGACTGCTCCCGGATGCATAATTTGTGGAATGGGAAGCATCAAAAGATCAGATGCACTCGCTGGGCCTGTTCCTTCTCCATTTGGTTAAGTCTCTAAGATTGTACTTACTTGCGTGTGTTTCTTTGCAATTTGTGAAAGTGTTGTATAGGAAGAGTAACTTCACTGTAGGGAGGATATACAACTGAAGGGAAAGTGGAAAATTTTCTTGCGCACTGGAGAAATTATAGCTTATGCGTTGTGTGCACACCTTTCCGAGTTTTGTTGTGATTATTTGTGATAGTCTCTGCTTTCCCTTTTATATTCTGATAAAAATAGATCCTTCCTGATGTCGCGTTCTCCATAGTGACATATTGTTGTTTTCTACCAATTTTGTAACATGTATTATTGACCCTTTGTGAAGATTGAAACAGGAAGTTTAATAGCATGATTTTGTATTATTAAGTGATGGGGTCATAATAAATTGTCTCTTGGTTTGGAATTCATCTGGATTGTCTATTGTAAATGAAGGTTAACTGAACAGGAAAAATGGAATAGCATTGCCAACATTGTTTTTGCTTTGATTTTTGCAAAAGAAAAATAAAATTAGTTGTTAGTAGTCTTTTTTTTTTTTTGTAGTAAAATATTGTTAGTCATCTATAAGCACTGTGTTTGGTCTTGGCCACAATTCACAACTTACAATTGGTCCTAGTCACGATTTAGAACTTACAATACATCTTCCACAAGCACTCATCTACAAGCAATGGTTTGCGCTTGATTTTGATCTTTAAGCACGTACAAAGAGGCAATCGCCGTAATTTTGACGAAGATAAATAATTCTTCTCCACAAATTTATTAGTCTTAATCATTGTTTAGTCAGTGACATTGGAGTATCCCCAGCTCACGAGCATTGGTTTCAGCCATTCTTTGTCAAGTAACATTAAGAAGGGAAAGCTGTATTACTCCATTTGGTTAAGTTATTAAGATCAGATACACTCAACCAATTCCTTCTCCATTTGGTTAAGTCACCAAGATTATACCAGCATGTATTCCCTTGTGGTTTGTAAAACTGTTTTATGTAGGAAGAGTGACTTAATTGCATAATTCCTTTTTGGATAAATCTAAGTTATTAGCAATCCCCACTAGTATTGAGACCTGTATAGACCAAAAAATGTTGATTCATGATTCATATGACAAACAAGTTTATTTTAGAAGACGTGATCAATTATAAGCCACAATTTAAGTCATTGGCTTTCACTTTAAAATATGTACTAATAAATCTAGCGCTTGCCGGATGCGCAACACTCTTCCATCATGAGTCCTTATTCATGTGATCAAGAACCATCTTATTAAAACATTGCTAAGGAGCCTATTACAAAGTACAAAAGAAGGTCAAAATCCAATTCCCTAGATTGATGATGTAATTTCTATGTCAACTATCCAATTTACAAGAAAATTCATATCAAGGTTCAAAAATCTACTGACTCAAAGGGTTGAGTGACAAATTATATCTCTAATTGAGTCCGTACATATTTGTTTTTTCGCTGGACTAATATAGTTCACATTGAAAATATACGGTTAGTTATGATTTGTTTAGACACATATCTTAACCACGTTTGACAGAAACAACAATTTCTTGCTTCTGGACTTTCAATGAAAGTAAAAAACAACCTGAAACTCAAGTTATTTGGCATCACTTGTACTATCTGTGAAAGATCATTAACTTGTTTGTTTTTGTAATTCTTACTGTTGCCTTTAAATAATCTCTCTTTGCTGCTTCTAACTCATTATCAACTTGTGATGTGCTGTATACACCCTCACCTTCATGAAATAAAAATTATATTTGTTCCATCAATTCAACCAACCAAGTAAATACATAGAATCATGAATTCATCCATATCTAAAAAGAAATCCAGCATGAGTGTTGGGTTTCACATTTGAATGGAATGAATCAATTTCAGCAAAACTAAGAATAATTTCCATGTTTTAAATTCACATTTAACCTAATTTGATGTAAAATCAAACACACACTAAAATTCATGGTATTAAGTAAAAAAGTGAAAGACCTTTTATTCTTATTAAGTTTGTTTGGTCCTAGCTTATGAGAATTTTATTTTATCTCATTTTTTTCTATGATCATACATAATTATATTTATTTATCATGTATGTGTTTGGAAGAATTTATAGTTTATAAAAACAACTTCAAATAACTAATTTTCACCTAATTTTCATTAGTTTTAAATTTTTAACTACTTATTCCAAAAAATTCATTACCATACATGCAGGGGTCGATGACCTTAGTGTCTACATGCCTGAACCCTAACTAGAACTATGATGTTTACTATGACCATAATTACAAACAAAAGTCATTAGGCTATATATACAAGCAGGGATCGGTGACTTTAGTGTCTACATTCATTCCAAATTAAGAAAGTATTTAGCCTGAATGATGATTGATAAGCTCCTGGTTGTTTGTCAGCATACGTGCTAATTGATTGTCGTGGATCTTGAGCCTAGATATCGGGCTTCTTGGTTGTGCTGGTTGCACTCCTTGTAAGTTAAAATTCCAATAGGAGACTTGAGCTGGTCGATGTGAGACTGGGTTGAAATCGGCTAATCCAAAAACTATTTTTTCGGTAACTTTTAATCAGCAAGTTCAATAAAACATTTATAACCTATTAATCTATTGTACCCTTAGTCATTTATTAATTTACACATTTACCATGACATAGATAATTAATTATTGCAAAGTTTAATAAAGGATAAGAGGAAATCAAATGAAAATTTATATTTTTATACAAACTAAAACATTAATTAATTTTCTTAGACAGTGTAAACTAATGACAGATAAAAAGGAACATAGGGGCATATTGCACACGTGTAACTTGATGTGATCTACACTCTTTTCAGCTGATTCTTGCTTCATTGGAGATTTCTTTACAGGAGTAATGACTTTGGTCATTTTCTTTTCTAGGGTTTGCTTATCCTTCAAAGAGTTACAAAACAATGGATTCTCTTTTCCTTGTCCCTCTTCTAGACAGATTCAGAAGAAAAAAGCTTTCTAGTGGAAGCACTTCTAGCAAGAGAAAGCTGAGGTTTAGCCATGGTAGTTAAATTAAAATCACTTTGGGAGGACAAAGATTTTGATCTTTGATGTTTGGAGCTTTTAATGGAATTTTGAATAATTGAGTCATTAGAATTTTCTGCATTTCTTTTGGAGGAAATGTAGATAGCTTCATGGTATAAACCTTGTCTGAAATTCACAACTCGTTCTTCTAATCTAACCACCTCCTCCTCCAATACTGCTACTTTAGCTACTAGCTCTATTGTGTAAAACACATATTCACAATTTTCATTACTTCACATGTATATAAGAAAGATAGAAACGAATAACTAATTTAGTTCTCGAACTTTCATAATGTCTTTGGTCATTATTCAAAAATTAGTTCCCAAACTTGCCATTTCTTGGGCATACCTGTCCTCAAACTATACAATTAGGGATATCAGTAGGAACTAATGTGAAGGTGGTAAGCAAGTTAATTCGGAAAGAAATAACTATTAAAAAAAGGGTAAAATTATAAAAACTTTACTGTATAAGAGATAAAGTGTATACAATTAGTCTGTGACTTTTTTCTGGCTTTTTTTTTTTCTAAATTTATTGCCTGAAACAATTAAATCTAAGTAACAGTAAACCTATTGCATTGCCCATTTTTGTGTTGTGCATTAAGGTTAAATTGTGACTGGTTCTGCAATATCACAATGCAATATTATAATTTCAAAACTTTCGGACTGTAGATATGGTCTACAATGACGGTATTCAATTACATTTAACGTTCAATCACATTTAATGTGACACGACTGCAACGGTAATTTAAAACATTATTCTTTGTATGCATATAAGAGAAAGACGAAGAGAGAGACAAACATATGGAGGGAGATAAGAAGGGAGACGAGGAAGAGCTCCGAAAGGTCTTGTAAATACTCTTTCTAACACTCTATGGACATTCTCTTCATGTCTCAGCTTCCTCTTCAACTTATCTACCTGTAAAAATTGAACCACATAACTACTCTAACAAATTATTTGATGAGTAAGCTCCTGAGAAGTGAAATTCTTTAAGGAATATGAAATATGTTTTCACATACATCTTGTATCAAAGCCATTTTCCTTTCTAGATTGGTTCGACGCCCATTTTTTGCGGTTCTCTGAGCATCCATTGTCTTGTACTTCTTTGATGACATCCTAGTGTATAGTTCTACTTGGAAGGACTCGTTCAAGTGGTCTTCCTCTGCTGAGACAACATTTGCAGCGTTGAAGCAGGCCCTCACATGCCATTCCTAATTTCAAGGAACCTTTTATGCTTGAAACTGATGCGTCGGGTACTGGCATCGGGGCTGTTTTAAGTCAGCATAAGCACCCTATCGCTTATTTTTCAAAGTTGTCCCCTAGAATGCAAAAGCAGTTTGCATACACTCGGGAGTTCTTTGCCATTACTGAGTCTCTATCAGAATTCCCCCACTATTTATTGGGCCATAAGTTCATCATCAAAACAGACCAAAAGAGCTTAAAAGAGTTGCTGGAACAAACCTTGCAGACACCAGAACAGCAACTTTGCACAAATCCCAGAATTATATGAAGTTTCAAGCTGATAAAAAGCGTCGAGCATTGAAGCTGGATATCGGAGATTGGGCTTTGGTTAAGCTGCAACCTTATCGCCAACATTCTGTGGTTCTGCAGAAACATCAGAAGCTCAATTTGTATTATTTTGGGTCCTTTCGGGTAATTGTCAAGATAGGATCCGTTGCTTATAAATGGCAGTTACCGACAGCCGCATGCATTCATCCGGTTTTCCATATCTCATTGCTTAAAAAGTTCCACGACGACTCTCAACAGCAATATTTTCCTTTGCCTCTCACCACCAATGAATTGGGTCCTCTGTTACATCCCTTCTGCATTCTTAATCATAGTCACATAATTGGCTATCCAAAAAGAATGTGATACGCAGAGGGTATACTTCTTTGATACGTTATTTGGGTACGCGGGTACGTTATAAAATACTAATGGGTACGTTATTAATAAATTTTTTTACAACTAATTATATATATTAAAAATTACACTCAAAATACAAGAATAAGTATAACTTATGGATAATATGTATTTTTTTTTAATTAACCAAGACATTTAATTTAAGAACAACTCATTACAAATAATTATCAAATTGACCCACTTAAAGTAAATCCCGTAACATATGCATATAAAACTTGAAACTTGAAAGTATATTTAAATTGAAAAATGAAGTTGCAAATAAAATATGAAATCTGGGGCATAATGATAGAAAGTAGAAACTACCGACAAAACTTTTAAAAAAATATTAATATTAATACATTAAACTTATTAAAAAAATATTAATACATTAATAAAATAATAAGAATTTAAATAAACAATTTTGTTTATCTGGAAAAAATAAAAAATAACTCTTGGACTCCCTATTTGTTTTTTCCAGTAATCAATACTCCTATAGTCCTATTTCATTAACTGTCACCTCCTAGCATTAGTGATAGAGAGAGAAAAAAAAAAAAGAAGTTTCATGAGTTAGCGACTCAACCTTTCGCTTTCTATTTCCATTGGAATTTCCAGTTTTCATTTCTCCCTAGGCTTCCCTTACTCAACCTTTCCCTTTCTGTTTCCATTGGAATTTCCAATTTTCACTTCTCCCTTGGCTTCAACCTTTCCCCTTCTGTTTCCATTGGAATTTGCAGGCTTTCCTCTTCTCCCTTGGCTTCCCTTCCCCGTGAAATTCATTGTTCTGCTTCCTGGAGATATGCTAAATTTGCAGATTTCAATTTCCTGTTCGCTTTTTGCACGCTGCACAGATTCAAGAGGGAAAGTAACACAGGAAAGAGTACAACATTACAGCTTGTAAAATGGTAACAATCACTTTTTTTTTCTTTTCTTTTCTTTTCTTCTTAGGTTCTCACAGCTTCTTGGCTTCTCAATGCTTGAAACAGTTTATCTTTGCTTTGGGTTCGCCACCTTCTGCGAATTAGTCAACGAATTTGAGCATTCTAATTCGCAAAAGAACCGCGAATTGGTACGCATGAACCAATTCGTGGTTCACTAGGGGGGTGAGCGAATTATGTGTCTATGTTCTTAATTCCCGCTTGATCACCAGACATGGTCAAAAGGTGTCTCACGTCTTCATTCAGCGGGATTCCTTGCATGATGTTGATAACTCCTGGGAAGACTTGGAGGAACTCAAGCTCCTATATCCTCAGTTAAACCTTGAGGACAAGGTTGTTGTTAAAGGGAGAAGCAATGTAACAAAAAGCACGTCTGAGTTCGCGGGAGAATTAGTTACGCAAGAGGGACAAGTGGCAGCTGATGCAAAGGAAGAGAACGTGCATAGGAGCTACAAGAGAAGCACGAGAGTGTTAAATTGGTGTCCCGAAGAATGATAATAGACATTTCGTAGTGACAAATAAACAATACTATACTTCCTAATTTGAATCCATGTATATAGAATTAATTAGTTAATGTATCCCTCATAGAATTAGTTAACTATAGGTTTCACTTTGGGTTAAGTAAAAGTTAGTTTTATCTCTCTATTACTTTTACCTATATAATGTATAAATCATCTCTCTCTCTGTAATTTACTGATTCAATTCAATCAATATAAAATACAGAAGCATTTCTCTTCTATCCTCCTTTTCCTAAATACCTTACAAAACCAATTATTATTGTTTACTAAGTTATTAGGTTCTTCACAACTGGAAGAACTCTTCCCACCATCTTGATTGAGGATGGTAAGACATTTCGAGCTGAGGATTCATGCATCTCGTATCATTATCGTAGGGAGCATCCCATCGACGAAAAAGAAGATATTGGTGCCCAATAGTCTTATTGAGCCTATACGAAATGTAGAAATATTAGCACTTTCTTGATGAGGTGGTAGATTCGTCCCAGAGAGCGAGGGTAAGCTCAGGTTCCGATTACTTTTGTTGCAAGAATTAGAAAAATTAGATGAAGCAAGTAGTTTATTTCTGTATTCAATTCACGAGTAAGGGTGACTTTGTTCTCACGCCTTGAGTTTTGGTTAAATTGACTCATATTGCACCGGTAAGTTGTCACATGATATCAACATTATACACATGAAACATGTATTGTTTTGTTAAACCTGTAAGGATGTTATAATCTTAAACTTAGTGCAAGTAACAGAAAAAATAACCCTATTTTAAAACATGTTATAAAATAATGAGGTAAGTGATGAGATATAAAGATGAACACTTTGAATTTTTTTTTTACTAAAAGGCACACAAGATAAAGTAAAAAGGGCTAAATTATAAATAAGCATATGTTGAAAGATATTTTAAAATACTTAGGTGATATTCTCACATAGGGATGGATCTAAACCGAGTCAATCATGTTAAGTTTGGCACTTTACTTGTTAATTTGTTTGTTGAGTTTAGTTCATGAACAAATGAACTTAACTTGAGCCAAAATTTAAGCTCATCAAATAAATGAACCGTAGATAATTTGATTCGTTTGGTTCATGAACTAATTCAATAAATAAGTAAATAGATAAATGGGTGATTTTAAGGTGAGTCATTTTTTTCTTTGTACCACATAGTCACTTCCCATATATGAGTTGTGTGGGAAATAAGGGTAATTCTAAATTTTTAAGTGTCTCTTTTATAAAATAAATTCAAGTTTGTTAAATTACAAAGTGGTCCTCAAATTCACTAGAGAGAACAAACACTGGAAGTGAAGTCTGGTTTTATGAATTAAAGATAGAAGTTGGAATCGACACATGAAGCTACATGTCGCAGCTAATGATAAGCATAAACACCAACCAAGCCATTATTGATTGGATAGTTAAACTCTCCAAACTGATTTAGAGAAAGTTTTTATTATGCCATTTTGGAAATGGATCACACGATCCGCTATCAAACCCGTCGGCATCTTCTATTGATGGCGACGAAAAGCGGCGATGTTGGTATCTTTTTAACCGTGAAGATGAGTGGAGAAAAAGCCCTCAACAAATTTTACACTTAGAGCACCCATTTGAGAGGAATCTAAGGATTTATCAAACTATATATGAGAGATTCGTTTACTCTAGGAGTAAGTGTTGCGATAATTACTCCGCTTATAACTTCATATATACATCGAATTTCACCAATCCGGTCATTGAGTCATTAGATATTATCATGATGATACAAATTTTAAAAAAATCAAACATCTCTGATTACGTCATCTTGTAGGTGACTGTTGTGGACCTACATCCCGGTCCCCATGCCCGGTTTCCAGAAGGCCCAATGGCCAACCAGGCCCATACCGCCAGCCCACTCCAACAAAATAACACCTACCCGAAAGGTATAAATACCGGACAATATGGTAAACCTAGGTGAGATCATCTAACCCTAATACTCTCCGCTCCTAGATCTGTTATTGACTTGAGCGTTGGAGTCCTTGCAGGTACCACCTGCTCCACGGCGGAGCATCTTGGAGTGCCTTCTGGACCACAGCTTCTGTATCTGGAACCGAGGTACGCATCAGTGACATTTATGTATATTTTAAAACGTCTTTTATTCATTAAATTGAAATTGATAGATGAAAGATAAAAAGTTTTCAAATCAAATGAACCTTTGTATAGTTGATCCATATACTCCCTCCATCCCATTTTAAGTGTCGTTTAAGGTTATTATACACAGTTTAAGAAATGTCATTAATTTTCTTGTTTTTACACAAATAATTGTCCAACTCTCTATTATACCCCTTATCACTCTTATTAATTAGTGAATTATATCTCTCAAAACATTTATTTAAGATTCAACTACTCAAGGTAAAACATAATTAATGCTTCATTGAAACTATAAAATGACAAATAAAGTGAGACAAATTTTTTTCTTTAAAACGACACTTAAAATGGGACGGAGGGAGTACTATCAACTTTCAATCGTGATTTATAACTAGCTAGTGGCATGAATGAAAGCAACCAGAGATCATATTATTATTGGTTATAGTTTACAGCAAGTAGTTTCTTGATTGCATTATTGATTTACAGTTTTTTAACACATGTAATATTGCATAGATTAAAAAATTAAAGAAGGAAAAAAAACACATAATTTATTGTATCTTACACATAGTCTCATTAAAGTTTTGATTTTCTCTATAAAAATTTTTCACCTTTAGTTTCTTATCATGTGTAATATTACACAAATTAAAAAAAAAACCTATTAATTAATTACTTACAGATATATGAAATAAAATTCTACCGATTTTGATCTTGTTCATTTCTTAACTAGTATTTTTTTTCAAAACATTTTGTTCCCGTTTATAGCTATGAAATAAAATAGGTTAATAAGTTAGCAATAAGATACACCAATATAATAAAAATCAAACCAATTGGTCAAATTAACAATTAACCTTTCAAATGTCAAGCCCAAAGTGTAATATAGATTTCTAAAAATATACACTATGAGCTACTATTGCAATTATCGCAATTCATTCAATATTAAATTAATTTTCATATCATCATAAAAGAACACTTTGCTTAAATATCTACAAGGTCAATAAAATCTAGCTAAGATTAACACAATGATATGCATGGAAACTAGTCACAAAATTAAATGTTTGAAAAGCACATACGCATAAATATGAGCCAAAAATCATAAGGAAAATGACGTTTGTACATCTGCTGTTCGTATTTATTTTTTAGTATGAATTAGATGTAAATGATAAACCTGAACAATAGATTTACAACAATAACGGTCCAAATCAAAATATTCACATGTAGTATATCATAATATTAAGAAAGTAATGAAGGAAATGAATACACGCCTCATCTCTAAGCTTCACAAGTCTGACATGCATGTTCATCAGATAATGATGAAAGTTTGGAATTTCTTAGAGATATTACAACATCAGGGTAGTTTGACGCCAGTGACCGAGTCCTTCGCCAAGCAAGCATTGGTAACAAAAATTAGAAAGATGGACAGTTAGCCGCAATTTAGAAAGCTCCATATCGGATCAAAAGAGCCATAAAGGTCATGGCGTATGCACTTGAGACTTTAAAAGGGAAGGAGATTCCCAGAACTTTCAATGCCCTTGACCTTAGGTGTTACTAAACTAAGTATTTATATTAGTTATGAGTCAATTGCATGTAACTGGGGTATTCTTTTTCTTATGATGAGTTTTATTCCTAAAGAGGAATTTATGGTCATAGATTTTAACGAGCTCCTAAATATCTAATTTAATAAGAAATTTAAGTTACTTTTCAGTTATCTCTACTTTTAGCAATATTTACTTGTTGCATATAAAACATTGATTTCTAAGTGTCTAAGCACAAATTTTAAACCGAGACAAGGTTTAAAGTCCTCGAGATTTCTCAAACTAAGTAGACAACCGAGATAGGATTCAATATCCTAAAAACAATCTCCTTAAAATAGTGAACCGAGATAGGATTCATGATCCCAGTCAAATACATCATCTCAGGGAAAATAAGAAATTAAGTCCCAAAGACTTTTGTTTCCATAATCACCCCAAGTTAAAGTAGAAGTTCACATATGCGGGGGAATCATGGTGTTAGAAGGTTTTATAACCCACTCAATCAAGAAAATAAAAAAGGCCAAAAAAACAAGGAGTCTGGCAGATAAACAAAGTCTATTAAAAAGGGCTATGTTAAAAAAACAAAAGGTGCATAATGCTTAAACAATTATAAGTAATTGTTTATCACTAGTACAAAAGAAAGCTATAAGGTAGCAAATAAAAATTTCAAGCCGAAAGTGGTAGCTCGGCACTCTCCGAATTCTGTGCACCTTCTCCATTTCCAACAATAGCAACAACCTCAACATCCACAACGGTAGCACTTTCCTCATTTCTTTGAGTTTTAGCTCCACCTTCATCTATTGCATCATCCCCCTTGGAGTGAAGCATTTCGTAAGAAGTGAAAAGGTAGAAGGCGGGTAGTTTTTCACCGTGGACATTTATTCGGATATAGTTGTTCCAATCACTAACATTGATTAAGACATTATCAAGCACAAAATTATGCGGACTAACCCCCTTGAGATTCAAATCGAGTCCAAGATTGAGTTGTAGAACCTGTTGGAGAAAATTACAGAAAGCGTCATGACTCAGCCTATCAAATTTCATCTCGTACTGAATCAACTTCCTTAATGTAAGACTCAGCGGCCCGAGATTGCTTCCTCAGTTCTTCCTTAAGCTTGTTGTATTCCTGTTTAAGTTGTCGGTTCTCTTTAGAAAGCTCTTTCCTCTCACGGATTAGAGTGGCATTCTCTTTCCCTAGCTCAATCTTCGATGACTTAAGGGCATAAACAGCATTCACATAACTCTTAGCAATTTCACGTTGCTCTCTTTCAGCCTCCATCCGTTGCTGAATGAGTTGATCCTTTAAATTGTCCACCTCGGCCAACATCTCGAGTGCAGCGGCAGTTTGCTCCTCTTCACGGCTAGCTTTCAGAGATCGAATCTCAGCCTCCATCTCCGAAACCCGATTGTTCAGAATTTCATTTTCTTTCTGAACAACAGCGGCCTTCTGGAACAACCCAGACGACATGTAGATATCATTGACGAGGGCCATTTGGGTGCCCATCCATCCCATCATTCGTTTACATCGTTCCTGCAAGGATTAGATAAGCTGGGAAGCAAACATAAAAAATGATGAAAAATTCTAAAAGGATAAGTCATATACCTTAGTGACAGACAGATCAGCATCGAGAAAGTATCCGGGAGGGTGTTTGAACTCCATGTAAGGAGTAGTGAACCCGTCGAAAGGTTGGGATTGATGACCTTTGTGATTAATTCCTCGCGCCGAGAAGGATCGAACTTCCGTTCTCTCCCTTTCTTCTTGGTCCACGGGATCTGGCCCAAAAGGCTCCATGGAAGGACCAACATTCGTCATAAAAAGTTCAATACCGAAAGTTTAAGCAGTAAACATTGAGTTATAGAATAAAAAATATACCTTTGTTTATTTGGACCCGTTTAGCATGGGCGGTTTCATCAATGGCATCGCCACTTTCAGCCATCCTTTTTCTCCATCTCTCTTGTTGGATGCCACCTAGGTTCGCAGTGACATCCTCAATGTGTCATTGACATTTATGATCGGGGGAGCTGGTGGAGGTCTAGAAACCCGAACCTGTTGAGTTACCCCTACATAAGGGTTTCTAGAAGTAGCGGAGCCTTTCTTCTTACCCTGGGCCCTCTCCGGGTTAGCGAGATAACTCGACATTATGCTATCAGCAAATAATAACAATTCAACATAGTTGAGCCGTAGAAGTTATAGTAATACAGAATAAAGAGATTTGCAAAATTTTGACAATGGAATGAGCGTAAAGGGATGACATCAAGGCAGTTGAGTATCTCAATTTGGTAACTAGAGAAGGGAAAGCGTAGTTTGATTGAGCGAAAGCAACGATCATACATCATACATCATTGTCTCTAGGTACGTTATCTTGTAGTTGACATTTATGTATGTTTTAAAAAGTATCTTATTCATTAACTTGAAGTGGATAGATAAAATATGAACAAGTTTACAAATCATAAAAATACCGTATAGTTAATAATCTATATACTATGACAACTTTCAATTCAACTGTTGGAGTATTGAAATTCCATATCCATGTAGAGTTATAAAGCGGAATAAATCTAGCAACACTACTTAATACTCCTAAACTAAATGAATCTCTAATATATATAAACAGGAACGAATAAAATTTTTGATATAATGTTGATCTATGTGAAAATAAGAAAAATAGCATACATAAATTGTTTTCAATAGATAAAAAATCCAATTCGAAGAACCAAAATTACAAGCTCATAACAAGAATTTGTAAAAAAAAAGATAAGTAGCTGGTAAGATTGTCGCCAACCAATATTCAAACATGTATCATGCATTAACCAAGATTCTCATAAACTTTTGCTTATAAATTAAACAAAAACTGTTTTCCAAAGAGAAAAATTTACATTGATGCAAAAAAATAAAATGATAGAGGTTGAAATATGCTTCTAGTGCTGTAAAATTCATCATTTTGGTTTTGATCCCTACAATTTGTTTTAGTTTTGTCACTGTACTTTTTCTTTATTTGATTTTAGTCTTTTATTGTAAAAATTAGAGACTAAAATATGTAGGAATAAAGAAAATTAGTGACAAAAAATGAAAAGAAAAATTCATATAAGGATTAAAACAATAATTTAACAGAAACTAAAATCAAACAAAAAATTGTGTAACAACTAAAACTACAAATCATAAATCTTACAAGGACTAAAAATAATTTAAACTAAAAGAAGAATAGAATGAAGATATATACCTTATATAATGATCAATAGAGAGAGGAGAAAAAAATATGAGAATTTCAGCGTCACAGTCACTGTATCCTTCACTTGTAGCTCTAACAATATTTTGAATGTGTTTAAGTGTGATTGAAATTAAACTAGTGGCAGCTAAAATTTATAGAATGAATTCAAGGGTAAAATCGTCAAGATATATAGGCTTAGATATTGCATTTAACTATATTCTAAAATTTTTTAATTTTTTTCCTTTTTGTGCAGTTCATTTGAACAGCTGGTTGACCTTAATTATTTGAATAGTTTCTGACTTACCTTTCTAGGTTAATTATTCGAGTGAAGTTATTGCCACTCTAAAGATGTCTATTATCATACCTTTTAAAATGTTTTTAAACTTAAAATATATATTCACTAACCAATGAAATTAAAGAATTAATATATAAACTTATTAAAATAAGTTAAAAAGAATGATAATTGACATTTCGTATTGACAAATAAACAATATTATACTTCCTAATTTGAATCCATGTATATAGAAGGAGAAAATTAAATAATCTAATTAATTTTTTTAATCTATAATATTATTAATTTTAGGCATTCAAATTCCTTAGTCATTTTTTTTCCATTTCTGCGTACATATGTACCTTTCAACTTTGTCCAATTTTAGAAAACCAGTAAATTAAATTATACTTCATCTTAAATAATATAATATGTCTTTATATTCACCTATAACAAAGATAGAACTGTTTAAAATATTTTCCTAATTTTTTTTTGGTAACATCATTGAATGAGATTTCTGTAATTAATTCATAATTTGGAAACTTTTTTTTTTTGCTTTTACTTTTTTTTCACACAAACAAGACTATTTTTGAATTTACACAAAAAAATGCAGCAATTCATTATCCTTCTTGTTTGGCTTCTCAAGTATTCTTTCACACCAACATAAGGATAAAAGATTTTTTTATAAACAAATACTCACACACACATCTTAAACAAAATCTTCAACATCTACACTAAATCTCTCATGCATAGGAAAAGTGGATCTCTCATGCATAGGAAAAGTGGAGTTAACACGTTTTGTAGCTCATTACTTGGTTATTACACTTAAGTTTATAATATAGTTACTCTAAACAACTGTTGATCAGATAAAGACAAACTAAAGTCTGTTAGAAATAAGCATGAACTAGGTCATGAAACATGTCATTTTCATGCCATTCATCCACATTTGAACTATGTCATTCAGCTGCCCGAGATTGCTTTCTCAGATCTTCCTTAAGCTTGTTGTATTTCTGCTTAAGTTGTCGGTTCTTTTTAGAAAGCTCTCTCCTCTCACGGATTAGAGTGGCATTCTCTTTCCCTAGCTCAATCTTCAATGATTTGAGGGCATAAATAGCATCCACATATCTCTTAGCACTTTCAAGTTTCTCTCTTTCAGCCTCCATCCTTTGCTGCATGAGCTGATCCTTTAAATTTTCCACCTTGTCTTGCAATCTGTTCATCTCGAGTGTAGCAGCAGTTTGCTCCTCTTCACGGTTAGCTTTCAGAGATCGAATCTCAGCCTCCATCTCTGAAACCCGACCCTTCAGAATTTCAATTTCTTTCTGAACAACAGCGGCCTTCTCGAACAACCCAGCCGACATGTAGATATCATTGAAGAGGGCCATTTGGGTGCCCATCCATCCCATCATTCGTTTACAATGTTCCTGCAGGGCTTAGATTAGCTGGCAAGCCAACATAAAAATGATGATAGATTCTGAAAGGAAAAGCCATATACCTTAGTGACAGACAGATCAGCGTTGAGAAAGTATCCTGGAGGGTGTTTGAACTCCATGTAAGGAGTAGTGAACCCATCGAAAGGTTGGGATTGATGAACTTTGTGATTAATACCTCGCGCCGAGAAAGATGGAACTTCCTTTCTTTCCCTTTCTTATTGGTCCACAGGATCTGGCCCAGAAGGCTCCGTGGCAGGACCTACATTCATCATAAAAAGTTCAATACCGAAATTCTAAGAAATAAACTTTGAGTTATAGAATCAAAAAGATACCTTTGCCTTTTCGGACCAGTTTAGCATGGGCGGTTTCTTCAATGGCATCACCACTTTCGGCAGTCCTTTTTCTCCATCTCTCTTGTTGGATGCCACCTAGGTCCACAATGACATCCTCAGGAATTGTGTCATCAACATTTATGATCGGGGGAGCTGGTGGAGGTCTAGAAACCCGAACCTGGTGAGTTACCCCTACAGAAGGGTTGCTAGAAGTAGCAGAGCCTTTCTTCTTACCGTGGGCCCTCTCCGGGTTAGCGAGATAACTCGACATTATGCTATCTGCAAATAACTACAATTCAACATAGTTGAGCAACAGAAGTTATAGTAATACAGAATAAAGAGAGTTGCAAAATTTTGCCAAAGGAAAGAGTGTAAAGGGATGACATCAAGGCAGTTGAGTGTCTCGATTTGGAAACTAGAGAAGGGGAAGCGTAGTTTGATTGAGCGGAAGCAACGGTCATACATCATTAGGAAGTCTTCGGCCCCTTTCCTTGTGGGAGAGCATATCTTTTCATTCCCATCAGCTAGTTGCGCTTTATATATAGTTACAGGTCCTTGAGGAGTATCCTCAGAAGGAACTTCTCTGAGATAATACATGGACTCGCGAAAGTAATGGTCCAGCACATGAAGCTAGGTGATGGGGCAAATCCCAGACGTGACTTGAAGGATATCGTGGTTCACAAACATCATGGGTCGAACCTCTCTAATCCCCTGAACATGAGGGGGGATTTCAATAGCAGCATTGTCTAGGTTGGCAAGCTGTAATTGCCGACAAGATGGGGCATTTTTCTTTTTTTAGTTCATAAGAAGCATGTTGTTAATGAGGCAGTGACATGGTTTCTCCATATGAAATAGGAGGCACATAAAGAGGGTGAGAGTCATCACTCATCATCATTATCAGAACTGAAAGAGGAAGACAAAGAGAAGGCAACGATAGAGCACAATATAAGAGGAATTGGAAGATGAAGCTTGGATGTAACGCCTACTTCACTGTTTTCAGGCAAAGTATGATAGGAAAAAATGGATACCATACTTATTAGGTGTGGGAGCAATGGAAATAGAAAAAGTTGCTCCAGAAAAAGGCCAGGAAAGATAAAATGCCTCAAGGTAAATTGTCTAGTAGTTTACATTTATGTATGTTTTAAAAGTATTTTATCTGTAAAATTGAAATGGATAGATAAAATATGAACAAGTTTTCAAATCATATAAATTTCATATAGTTAATAATCTATATACTATGACAACTTTCAATTCAACTATTGGAATATTGAAATTCGATATCCATATAGAGTTATAAAGCAGAGTAACTCTAGCAACACTACTTATTACTCCTAAACTAAATGAATCTCTAAGATATATATATATATATATTATTAACTATATATATATATACATAGAAACGAATAAATTTTTTTATATAATGTTGATCTATGTGAATATAAGAAAAATAGCATACCTAAATTATTTTCGATAGATAAAAGATCCAATTTGAAGCACCAAAATTGCAAGCTCATAACAAGAATTTGTAAAAAGAAAATATAAGTAGCTGGTAAGAATGTCACCAACCAAAATTTAAACATGTATCATGCATTGACCAAGACTCTCATAAACTTTTGCTTATAAATTAAATGAAAAGTGTTTTCCAAAGAGAAAAATATACATTGATGCAAAAACAATAAAATGATAGAGGTTGAAATATACTTCTAGTGCTGTAAAATTCATCATTTTGATTTTGATCACTACAATTTGTTGTCCCTGTAATTTTTCTTTATTTGATTTTAGTCTTTTATTGTGAAAGTTAGAGACTAAAATACGTAAGAATTAAGAAAATTAGTGACGAAAAATGAAAAAAGAAAATCATATAAGGATTAAAACAATTATTTAACATAAACTAAAATCAAACAAAAAATTGTGTAACAACTAAAACTACAAATCATAAATCTTACAAGGACTAAAAATAATTTAAGCTAAAAGAAGAATAAAATGAAGATATATACCTCATATAATGATCAGTAGAGAGAGGAGAAAATAATATGAGAATTTCAGCGTCACATTCACTGTATCCTCCACTTGTAGCTCTAACAATCTTTTGAATGTGTTTAAGTGTGAGTGAAATTAAACTAGTGGGAACTAAAATTTATAGAATGAATTCAAGGGTGAAATCGTCAAGATATATAGGTTCAGATATTGCATTTAATTATATTCCAAAATTTTCCAATTTTTTTCCTTTTTGTGGAGTTCATTTTAACAGCTAGTTGACCATAATTGTTTGAATAGTTTCTGACTTACCTTTCTAGGTTAATTATTCGAGTGAAGTTATTGCTACTCTAAAAATGTCTATTATCATACCTTTTAAAATGTTTTTAAACTAAATATATATTCACTAACCAATGAAATTAAAGAATTAATATAGAAACTTATTAAAATAAGTTAAAAAGAATGATAATAGACATTTCATATTGACAAATAAACAATATTATACTTCCTAATTTGAATCCATGTATATAGAAGGTGAAAATTAAATAATTTAATTAATTTTTTTAATCTATAATATTATTTATTTTAGGCATTCAAATTTCTTAGTCATTTTTTTCCATTTATGCATACATGTACCTTTCCAGTTTGTCCAATTTTAGAAAATCAGTAAATTAAATTATATTTCATCTTAAATAATATAATATGTCTTTATATTTACCTATAACAAAGATAGAATTGTTTAAAATATTTTCATAATGTTTTTATGGTAACATCATTGAATGAGATTTCTGTAATTAATTCATAATTTAGAAATTTTTTTTTTTTTGCTTTTACTTTTTTTTACACAAACAAGACTATTTTTGAATTTGCATAGAAAATGAAGCAATTCATTATGGTTTTTGTTTGGCTTCTCAAGTATTCTTTCACACCATCATAAGGATAAAAGATTTTTTTATAGACAAATACTCACAGACACATCTTAAACAAAATCTTCAATATCTACACTAAATCTCTCATGCATAGGAAAAGTGAGATTTTGCATATTTTCGCAAATATGGTGAGAAATTCAATTAGAAAGGACATAGAAAAAATGATAAATTTTGCATCATTATTGATGAAGCTCAAGATGAATAAAAAAAGGAGCAAATGGCTATTATTTTGAGATTTGTTGATGGTGATGGCTTTGTTCAAGAAAGATTCTTTGATATTGGTGCAATGACCTTGAAACATAAATTAGTGTCATTTCTTTCTCGTTACAACCTTTGAAGTTGAAAATATTAGAGGTCAAAGATATGATGATGATAGTAATATGTGTGGGGAATGGAATGGATTGCAATACTTAATGATTGTCCATATGCATATTATGTGCATTGTTATGCTAACAGATTACAATATATATATGAGAGAGATCCGTTTACTCTAGGAGTAAATGTTGTAATACTTACTCCGCTTATAACTTCATATATACATCGAATTATTTCACTAATCCAGTCGTTGAGTCATTAGATATTATCATGATGCGTAATAAGAGATCAGTTCTGCGAATATTTCCCATACTATTCCTGTAGTTAACCATGTGTGGTCTTTGCAATTTAGCTTGATTTTGGTCTTAGTGGTTTTAGTTTGTTTGACAAGTACTAAACCAAATCTTTAAATCCTAGCTAGTTTTTAGTGATTTTGTTTGAAACTAGTTTGTTAATTATTTTTATTATTGGGTGTTTGATCTAGTGGCGTTCTCGCTTTAAGTGCGAGATCGCAAGTTCGAATCTCACAACACCCTTATACTGTAAAAGATAATAGAACAAATAAAAAACGAAAAAAAATAAAATCACCTATGGCAGCGGTTCTATGTTTAACCGCTGCTAAAAGAGATAGATCTATGCCAGCGGTTACTAATGGAACCGCTCCTAAAAGTTAAAGACCCCATAGTATATACTACCCTTTCCCAGCGGTTGTGGAACCGCTGCTAAAAGCTAAATCACCTATGGCAGCGCTTCCATTAGCAGCGGTTGGGAACCGCTGCCATAGGCCAAAAAAACCACTGGCATATGTCATTTTTGGCGTAGTGAAATTTCACTAATCCGGTCGTTGAGTCATTAGATATTATCATGATGATTGTGTATACCAAATTTTAAAAGAATCGAACATATCTAAATAGGTCACCTTGTAGGTGACATTTATGTATATTTTAATAGGCATTTTATTCATTAAACTGAAGTTGATAGATAAAAGATAAAAAGTTTTCAAATCAAATGAACCTTTGTATAGTTGATCCATATACTATGAACTTTCAATAGTGATTTATAACTAGCTAGTGGCATGAACAAATGCAACCAGAGATCATATTTTTATTGGTAAGAGTTTAGAGGAAATAGTTTCTTAATTGCATTGTTAATTAAGATTTTTTTAACATGTGCAATATTCAACAGATTATGAAACTAAAGAAAAAAAGAAAACATAATTTAATGTATCTTACACATAGTCTCATTAAAAAAAAATACAAATTTTAACACCCCTCTTTTCACACCCCAAAAAATTGATGTTAAAGCCGAAGTTGAACCAGTGTCAAAAGCACTTTTTGTATTAGTACCTTTGGCTGGGAGATGTTGGTGTAATTTTCACATAAACTTAACTTGGAGAGATTTGAATCACCGAGTGCTGCTTTTGCAAGCCGTAGTGGTTTGCGCGTTACATTCAACTTTTGTTTGTTTGGTCTCTAAAGGTGTTCTTCCGTTTCCTTTTAGTCCCCACAAATGTCTATTTTTTTATTGATCATTGTCATTCATTTTCCAACTAACAGGGTTAGTCCTCGTCCTAAATGATTATGAGTACTTCTACTAACCATACCATGGTAGATACATAGAGTGTTGATATTGGTCTTTTTAATCCCTATAGATGTACTAATAAATAGTTTTAGTCTCTATACATACGTTTATATAAAGATTTAACACAACTTCAGAAGCTTGCTTATTACCTTCGCTACTTGTATCACATATTTACCAATATCCTTGTATTTCTGTACACAATGGCGCACTTCATGTGCTTCTGCTGTATAAGAATTGTTTGTCAGCCTGCAACCTGATATTCACATAGTCCACAAAACTTTGTTATGTATATTACAGACACAATGAACTGTGTGAACAAAAAATAAGACAATTAAGCTAATAAGAAGATAATAGTTTACCTGGAAAGATATCTCAACTTTTCAAAGTATAAAACTCTTAAGAGACAAATTTGTGAGCAATACATCAATATGTGATTCCTAATAGCTTATCCTACTGTAATCCACCACCAGTAAAATAGATTAAAGGGTTAATCAACTACACAAAAAGAGAACAAGCAACACCAAGACTCGAGTAGCTAATATGCAAGCAACAGAAATAGAGACAAACTCCTAATAGCTTATTTCAGAATTTTGACAGAAGAGGAAATGAAGAGGAAAATGTGTACCTTCTTCGATGTGAGTGGCCGCGGATTCCGTGAGTAGTGGTGGTGGGTGCCGCGATGGAGGGTTTAGGGCGCGGTGCCGCGGTGGGAGAGAAAGGGAGGAGGGACAAGGAAGGGAGAGAAACGGAGGCACGATGGGACGACAGCTAGAATGGCGATAGAGGGCACGGCGGTAGGACGGCAAAGGAGGGTGCGGCGGCGGCGAGAGAGGCTTCGGAGATTTGGGGAAATAAGGTTAAGGGAAAGCAAAAATGAGTGGGAAGGGAATGGATCCGAAATTAAAGTTTTTAAATTTGCGAGGGTCTATTTTCAAGGGCCACAGCCCACACAAACATGGACACGTGGCCATCCTCCAACGCAAATATTTGAATCTACAAGGGCCATTTTCCGTCGCAACGCAAGATTTTTAGCGCCAATTTTCCTGCGGCCAGGCCCACACAAAAGTTACCGTTGGTTAGGCCGCCGTAAATTCCTCCCCTTGATTTTTTTTGTTTCTGTGAGCTAGGCCCAAGCAAATTCCGTCGGCTTCGGGCCCTCAAAAATAATTTGCAACTAATTCAGTGTTTTTTAGTAGTGTTCTAATAAATAAAGATGTAACTAACTAGCTAGAGATATACTCCCTCCATTCTAAAATTATAGTCACTTTAGACTCAAAATCTTGTTCCAAAACAATTGTCACTTTAGATCCCAAGATGCAATAAATTGCATATTTTAATATTTCTTTTTCGTCACCTCCTTTATGTTTAATACAAGTATAATTTTTAATAAAATAATAAAAGATAAAAAAATATAGAAAATTTAAAAAGTTATTTTAATAAAAAAATTGATATGTATATATTATTTTTAAGTAAATAAATAAATAAGAATAGAAGAAAAGGAAGGACATGGTGTCAAGGTACGTGCCCTTCTCTGCTCGACCACTGGAACACAATATTGGAAGTTTAAAGACAAAAAACATCAATGTTGCTATCACAAAAGAAAATAAAAATAAATAAATAAATAAATAAATAAAATCCAGCTTTGGTGGGACATTGGCACGGGGTAAGTTATAGGGTGGTCTTCTTTTGAAGGGATCACCCCATGGTCCTCATCATAAGGTAAAAAAATCAGGTTTTAATAGGTAACATGTAACTCTTATAATTTGCTATGAGGTCTTTATCCTTGTATTAAAATTTTATTATAAACTGCAATTAGTCCTTACAGGTGTCAGTTCATAATTTTAATATTTTTTCCTTTTTTTTTATTTGGGATAAAAGTTACAATGTGCATTTCACATTTTTTTTAATTAAAAATAAATCCATTTGTCCCCTTCCCAATAATTATAAAAACCAATTGGTTTGGGCCTGTACATTTTTTACATTTTCAATTCCCAATAATTATTTTTTACTTCAATTAAAAAGAAACTTTTAGTTATTTCATGAAATTAAGTTATCCATTGCTTCTGACGTTGATCCATTGCTCATCATCGTCCGATTCCCAATTGCAGTTTTGCCCAAACAAGCTACGAATTCTGTTCCCAATACATCATTTTCTCAAAGTTTCAAATAATTTCTTATTCATTTTAAAATTTCTACCTTAATTTACATAAATTTTATATTTTTAAAATTATAACAGTTTTTTTAAAGATCTTAATATTATACCTTTGAAAAATCGGATATTTTTTGAAATAAAAATCTATAGGTGATTTTAAATTATCTAATTTATTCGAAGCTTTTAGAAAATGTATTATGCACTTTAAATTTTCAATCTCAATTTACATAATTTTTCAATAGAGTTTTCTTAAAAATAGGGTATCCTATACACTTGAAGAATAGGATTTTTCCGAAATAAATTGAAAATATGATTTTTAAATTACCTAAATTTTTTGAAAATTTTTTAAAACAAATTTTTATTCACATTGAAGTTTTTAGCTCAATTTATATAATTTTTAATATTACTAAAATTGCAACATTTACTTAAGTGATCGTGTACTATATTTTTGAAGAATAGGGTGTTTACAAAATAAAAATGAATAGTGTGTTTTTAAATTACCTAAATTATTTGAAGCTTTGAGATAATAATGTATTATTCACTTTGAAGTTTCTAACTCAATTTATATAATTTGTAGTACTTTTAAAATTGCTATAGTTTTTTTAAATATCGTATACTATACACTTGAAGAATATGGTATTTTTCGTAATAAAAAGGAATAGGGTGTTTTATCATTACCTAAACTATTTTAAGATTTTTTAAAATAATATGTTATTCACCTTGAAGATTCTATCTTAATTTACATATATATTTTTTTATATTTTTAAAGCTACAACATTATTTTAGAGATTGTATACTAATACACTTGAATTATAGAGTGTTTTTCGAAATTAAAAGAAAAATACATTTTTTAAATTACCAAAATTATTTTAAGCTTTTTTAAAATAATGTCTTATTTACTTTGAAGTTTCTACCTCAATTTACATAATTTGTTTTAAAAAAAATTGCAACGTTTTTTTTAGAATTCGTGTACTCTACACTTGAAGAATAGGGTTTTTTCGAAATAAAAAAGAAAACATGTTTCTTAAATTATCTTTATTTTTTGAAGCTTTCTGAAAATAAATGTATTATTCACTTTAAATTTTCTAGCTCAATTTTTAAAACTTTTTCTATTTTTAAAAATGCATCATCTTTTTAGTGATCACGTACTATACATTTCGAAGAATAGGATTTTTTTGAAATAAAAACAAATAGGGTTTTTTAAGATCATTTAAAATTTTTTAAGCTTCTAAAAATAATGTATTATTCATATTCAAGTTTCTAACTCAATTTACATAATTTTTTATATTTTTAAAATTGAAATATTTTTTAAGAGATCATGTACTATACACTTGAAAGAATAAGGCTTTTTCAAAATAAAAGGGAAAGAACGATTTTACATTACCTAAATTATTTGTAGCCTTTTGAAAATAATGTCTTGCTCACTTTGAATTTTCAATCTAAATTTACATAATTTTTTTTATTTTTAAAAAATGAATAGTTTTTTTAGTGATCATGTACAAACACTTGGAGAATAGAGTATTTTTTGACTGGAAAATAAAAATGTGATTTTCAAATTACTTAAATTATTAGAAACTTTTTGAATATATTGTCATATTCACTTTGAAGTTTCAAGCTCAATTTACATAATTTTTTTGGTTAAATATGTTTTTGGTCTCTGAACTTTAGCGATAATCCGTTTTTAGTCCTCGAAATTTAAAACGTCGATTTATATTCTTTAAACTTTCAAAAAGTTCATTTTTAGTCCATTCGTACCTTTTTTGTTTACGTAGCAAACTAAGAGTCCTTTGTCAGGTCCACGTGTCAGCATATTAGCAAAATTACCTAAAAGTAAACTTTTTCAAAATTAAGGATTTTTTTAACTACCTAAATTACTTTTGGTATAACAACGGGTTTCCTCACTCTTAGAATGAGACTAATTCTGTTCGCACGGGCCCTCGGGAATTTGGCATATGTGGGATTCGAACACGGGACCTTCCGCTATGTATCGTCCCTCCTATGAACTTAGCAGAGCCTTACACCGCTTAGCCAACCCTTGGGGTTAATTACTTAAATTATTTGAAGCTTTATGAAAATGATGTATTATTCACTTTAAAGTTTCTATCACAATTTACAAAAAAATTTAAAATTTTAAATTGTAATAGTTTTTTTTTTTTAAAAGCCTGTACTATCACTTAAAGAATATAATATTTTTGGAATAAAATAAAAATGCAATTTTTAATATACTTTGATTATTAGAAGTTTTTTAAAAATAGTGTCTTATTCACTTTGAATTTCCGAGCACAATTTACAATATTTTTAATAATTTTAAAATTATAATAATTTTATTAGAGATTATTTACTATACACTTAAAATATAAAAAAATTTTAAATAAAAAATTAATACATTTTTAAATAACTTAAATTATTTTTAAAAAAATTTACCATTCATTATTCACTTTCAACTTTCATGCACAATTTAATATATTAAAAAATCTTAACCCGTACATTAACGGAAATACATCAAATACTAGTATGGTCCTCAACAAATAAAATCTGGACCACCTCTTTCTCTTGCTTGGTAAGGGATTCAATAAACTATACACTGAGTGGTTCCTTTCAACTGGTCTACACAGCCATTAATGATGCCCTAACGGTATAACGAAATTGTGGGTACATTCTCACCCTTTTTGCAAGTTTGCATCTAAAATAGTAGGCTATCACTATTCATATCACACACTCCTTAAAATATATTATATGCTATTTTTTTTTCGAAAATTGCCCTTAAACCAATATTCAGGCGAAACCGGATATGATTTTTCGGATGGAATCGGATATTATTTTTCGAATAGAACCGAATATAATTATGCGGTTGGTATTTTTTTTAAAAAAATAATATTTTACTTATTTTTATTTTGTTGAAAAAAGTAATTGCATAAAAAAATATTTGAAAAATTATAATATTAATTTATGATATGAAAAAAATAAATTTTATTAGAATATTATTTCTCTATATTATTAAGATATAAGGTTTTGTATTATATTAATTTATTTTTTTATAATGAATTATATAATGTTTGTATTATATTAATTTGTATTATGTAAGAAATATAATTATGTTATAGTGAATTATTGAAGTTTTTAATAAATAATATTACAATTTTTGCAGATTAGAGATGGTGAATCCATATCACATAATTTTATCAGAGATTTAGCTAACATATTAGTGAAAATTGAAATATAAATTTTCAATTCAACAAGATAATAAAATTTTGATCAAATACAATATTTGGTCATAACCGGATAATAATATTTGATTGAAATTGGATAATAATATATGGTTGGAAGCGGATTCTCAAATCCGGTTAAAACAAAATCACATTTTATGCGCTTTTAAGTATAATATCCAACCGGATTTTCATATATGGAGACACCCGGAAAATAATTTCCAGTTGAGAACATACATTGTTATCCGGTTGGGGTGAGTATCATGCTATCCACACTAACCGAAAATTATAATTCGGATTCGCCTGGATATTTATTTCTGGTTAGGATCAGATATTTATTTTCGGTTAGAAGGCAAATTTAAAAAATATATATATATAATGTGTGGTGTGTTTTGAGAAGTGTGTGATGTGAATATTGGCTACCAAAATAGTATTAATTATTGCTATTTTAAGGTTTATATATGTTTTAGGTCTCTAAAAAATATATTATTTTTTATTCTAATTTTTTATCAATTTTTTATTTTTTATTTTTGTGTATTTTGATTGTCATTCTTTAACAATTGTATTATTTTTAGTCTTTATTAAAATTTTCTTTGCATTTTAATCTTTATATTTTATGAATTGTGTTTTTTAGTCTTGTTAGATTAAAAGTCTGTTAGTTATTTACTACTAGTTGTTGGCTATTCTAATGTTCGATTGACTTAGCTAGTCCACACAAGATTAAACAACAAAATTTATGAATGTTAGCGCAGTTAGAACATGTACAATGCAGTTGTTTGTGCTGAGATACTAGCTTTAAGAAACATAATCCCGTTGCAGTTTAATTTATTGACTTGGCTTAGGTTGTTTATGGGAGTTGCTTAAATAAGCAACCCAAGACCAAGGGTTGCTTAAGGAAAGCAATTTGACTTCTCTGCTAGGCTGGGTTTTTGCTGGGTGATTTTTGATTGGTTAATATAATATTGTATTATTAGCAAACTTTGTTGATGAATCTAAACTATTAAAATCAATGGCGGCTGAAAGTTGAAACAGCAGGTGCCCAGCACCAATAACCAAGCAGAGAAGCCGAATTGGAAGGAAAGTGGGACCTTTATACCATATTTTCAATTAAAATAATCAAGTCATTTCAGTTTTTAATTTTAACTAAAAATAATAAATAGGGGGTAGTTAATTTGTAGGGTACGCACGAGACCCATGTGAGTTGTTTAGAAAGTAACCTTGCATTGTAGTATAGAGTTGCTTAAATTGATAGTGTGATGTATTCCTATAAGATCTACCAAAATATTAATAAAATATAGACTACTCAACTTAACAAGTGTACCTGTATTGTACATGGTCTTAGTATAATGGTAGCACAGCCAGCAGTTACTGCAATTTCTTATTAGAGAGACTAAAAAATATGTAATTTCTAAAAAAAGCAAGAACCAAAATGCAAAATACAAATTTGTAGGGACTAGAACTAAAAAAAGAATGATTTAGCGACAAAAATAAATAAGACGGTTAGTCGCTAAACATGGCGTTACTAGCTATTTCAATCACTAATTCAGTTGCTAACATGTTTAGCAACCTAATTAAATTTAGTGACCAACTTTGTTGCTCCATATATGGACTTTTTTTCTAGTGAAAAAAAGTGCAGTTTTTTAAATAATAAGGACCAAAATGAAAAAAAAAAATTACAAGGACGAAAATAAAAATTTTATATTATATAGGACTAAATACTATGTTTACACATATTTTTAAATAGAGTATATTCTTAAATTAGTTTTTAAAATTGTAAGAGTCAATCATTTTAGTTGTTGAGATTTTAAAAACCCCCTAAATTAATTCCTGACTTTATAAATGTCAACCATTTTAATTTTCTTTAACTTAGTTAGTTTTTTAATGTTGTTGGGTATTCTAAAGGATTAAAATGTCCATCATTTTAAAAGGTAAACGACTAATTTAAAATTTTTAAAATCTAAAGAAAAAGACTTAAATAACCCGCTCTTATAATCTTGAAGAGAAATTTGTGAGATTACTCTTTTAAGCGTGAAAATAAAGGCTGTAACTGGTATGTTCAACATCACACGATTGCGTGGTTTGGATTTATTATCCGTTTGGCTGGAAGTATGGTATGGTCAACGTCTTGCTCGTGCATGCCAATTTAGTGAATGTGAATTGGTGATGGGAGATGCCACCAAAAAAAATTATCATGTGTCATTGTCTGTTAGCCCAAGTTTCCTCCCTTTATATAACAATTTCATTTCAGCATGAGAGATTAAGACTCGTAATTTATTTGTAATTACATTTCAATTCAATGCAAGTCACTACAAGAATACTCGTTATTAGCTATTAAATTGTTGTGATGGCACGAAGCGATCGCAAGTTAGCAAATGGAAACTGCTTATTTGCAACAGACAATATCGTCGCTACTTTTGCGACGGCCACTTCCGTTGCTAATGGGAGAAGGAAATATTTTTTCCCATTTTTAATATCCTTAAATTTGCAACGGATATTTCTGTTGCTAAATTTCCCATGACCAGTACCGTCGGTATTTGAAGAAGGAAATGAATTTTTTTTTAACTTTTTTTAATAGGGTTTTGCTAACCATTATCCTTAGAACAATGGATAAGCTATCTATAAATAGAAATTTTGTACTGAAAAATGTAACATTTAATGTTACAAGTACATCTTCATTAATTATAACTTTTGTTAAAAAATTCTATTAATGGGTTACTTATCAATTGCCCTAAGGGCAATTGTTAGCAAAACCCTTCTTAATATACTGGTATTTGCGACGGATTATGCCATTGCAAAGTTTGCGACAGCCATTACCGTTTCTACATTAATAAGGAAATGAATTTCTTTATTTTAAACTACTTTTTGACTGATATCTCTGTCACTAAATTCGCGACGGTATGCACCATCGCTAAGTGTTGAAGATAATTCATTTTTTCTATTTTAAAAATGTTTTGCGACTGATATTTCCGTCGCTATGGGACAAAGATAATGAATTATTTTTTAAAAAAAAAATTGGACAGGTTTGCGACTGATATTTCTATCACTAAGTATGAAATTAAATATTTAGAAACCGCACTGAAAACCCTTTCTCATTTACGTGGTCCTTCTTTCTTTCCTCTCTTCCCTAACGCAAACGGCGCCACCAGCACGCATTTTCACCAACAGCTTCTTTTCCAGTGCCGGCAACGCAAAACCACCACCGCCACGTTGTTTTCAGCCTCTCTCTTCCACACACAACTGCGCTTCGTCCTCCTTCTTCCTCCCACAACCACAGCTTCGACGTCTCTCTCTTACTCCTGCCACCTCATCCTCTCTCTCTGTCACAGCCACCACGTCCCCTCTCTCTATTCCTCCACCTCGTCCTCTTTCTCTCTTTCCCCATTCCATTTGGTCTCTTCCATTGCCACCACATTGATTAGTTCTCCAATTTTTCTTTCTATTAAATTGTTAATTTTTCGGTTAATAAATTAATTACGTGTATGAGCGAACTGAACTTTGTGTAATTGCAATGTGTGTGATTATGTGTTGTGTGTATGTTTAGTGTAGTAGAATTAGAAATTAAAATTGAATGTGAAATTGCAATGTGTATGTGAAATTGTAATTGAATGGCATCATGTGAAATTGCATTTAGTGTCAAATTGCAATAGTAGAGTAATAGTAGTTTTTGAAATTGAAATTTCAATATGTATGTAAAATTACAATTGAAGTTGTAGTTGTGACGGTGTGTATGTGATTGAATTTCAAATTTTATTGGTGAAATTGTAATTGCAATTTGTTTATGAATCAAAAGTAGAGTTTGTTGTATTTTTAGAATTTAATTTGAGTATTTGAATTAGAATTAGAGTATGTATGTGACTGTGAATTCGAAAGTAAAGTATATGCATGTGTTTGAATTAGAATTTGAGTATTTACATTTGTTTGTTGTTTATTAATAGAGAGCAAAGCTCAATAAGTTTATGATTGTGTGATCTTAGATATAAGTATATGCTGCTCTGTTCTGTATATTATTTTCGAATGGCTAGTTATTGAATTTCAGGTTTTTAAATTTTGGGAAATATTCATATATTAGGTGTTATGCTATTGATTTTTTTTTTTTTTAATTTTGCAAAATGTCCATGCATTAGGAGTTATGCTACTAAAATTTTAAGTTTTTATATTATCATGTAATTATCTCAGGAAATGGATCTGTAGATGGATGTATGAAAGGTTGAATTCTGCTCGGACTCAAATGACACCTAAACTTATTTGAGGAGTAGACGAGTTTGTTGAGACAGCTATGAACTCTCATTACTATTTATCACATGGAGCGATTAGATGTCTGTGTGTGAAGTTTAGAAACATGAAATTGTTAGATGGTCGTCTTGTGAAGACTCACTTGTACAAACATGACTTTAAGCTTGAGTATTGGATTTGGAAGAACAGGGTAAAGTTAGGCCGATAGAATCAAACTTAGGAGGTGATTCAAGCAATATTATAGAGTGGGATCATGATAGTAGTCAGAATGGTATGATGCATCAAACGGTGACTGATGCATTCGAGCCACTTGTTTACGACACATCACTAGTGAAGAAAAATCTCCTTAATTCACCCAAATGCTTTGAGGGACTAGTGAATGTCTATTGAATTGGTGCTAGATATGGATATTTGCGTAACTAAGCCAGAACCCAAGAGTTATAATTTAAACATCTCATAACGAAGTTGTCTTATGACTAGGGAGGATCTAACTAAACTTATGCTATCTAGACTATAGTGATGGCAATTGGATCCATATCCAGCGAATACTTGCAAAAATACCCATAATTGAAACGGTAAATACTCCTCAAATGGTGTATGGATTCAGGTACAGCCATCATTTACCCACAAAATTTAAAGTGAATAGATTCAGGTACTATACTAGTAATACTACTCATCCTGTAAATAGTAACGAGAGTACTATAAGTAATGCTAGTCACGATACATTGCAGCCAATGAATACACAAAACCCAGATGTTGAATGCATATCATTGTAATCTATGGCCCAATCCGCATAATTGTATCCTGTAATATTCAGATTTGATGAAGGTTTGTAATGTAGACCATAATAACTCGTTCCTTTGAGATAACGCAGAATACGTTTTGCAGATTTCTAGTGCACTACCAAAGGTGAATGCATGAATTGACAGAGTTTGTACACCTTGAAAGCAATATCGAGTCTTGTAATGGTTGCGTATTTCAGCACACCCACCACAGACCTATTCAGAGCAGGGTCTTTGGCTTGTCTTGTCCCATCATCAATGAGTTTCAACCCAAGCGCCATTGGAGTTTTAATTGGCTTGGCCGAGGTCATGTTATGTTTTGCTAGATGATCCATGATGTACTTTGTTTGAAATAGATGATCCCCTCCACAAGAATCTGAGTTTACCTCTGTACCAAGAAAATGATGAACCTTACCAAGACTTTTGAGAGGAAAAAAGGTTTGAAGCTTCTGAATAAGTTTGTTGATTGCTTGAGGATCATTACTAGTGATTAAGATATCGTCCATATAGACTAACACAAATACAGAGAGTTTATTGGTGATATGAGTAAACCGAGAATGATCACTCTTTGTTGAAGTGAACTCAAGATGAGTGAGGATAGGAGCAAGTTTATGGAACCAGGCCCTTGGTGCCTGCTTAAGTCCATAAATTGCTTTTTGAAGTCTACACACAAGGTTTGTAGAGCCAATGTGGTAGCCTAGAGGTCTCATGAAGATTTCCTCACTCAAAGTGTCATTGAGAAACGCATTATCGACATTCACATTGTGAACTTCCCAGCCTTTGCCAATAGCAATAGCCATGACAAGTCTGATTGTGATAGGCTTGATCAATGGACTGAACGTTTCTCAATAATCAAGACCCTCCTCTTGAGTGAATCGTAAGCCACTAGATGGGCTTTGTATCTGCTGATTGTCCCATTTCTGTTGTATTTAATTATGTATAGTCATCTACAAGTTATTGCTTTTTTGTGTGGTGAAAGAGGAACCAAGTGTCATGTTGAATTTCTACTCCTTGTCCATTCCAGTTTTCCACTCAAGTAGAGCTAAAGCCTAAGCCACTAAGGAAGTTTATGTGATAACAACTAAAGCTTTAAGTTTGAAGATTCTTGATTACTCTAATCCATTCCATTCTTTCAAAATCTAAAATGTAGAAACAAATGTAAAATCAAAATTGAAAATGTAGAAGTTACTTTATCTAATCTTATATATAAATCACTTATAACTGAATTACGTACTAAAATCAAAAGAATCATAATTTACTCGTTAAAATTGTGAAAAAAAATAAGTTTTTTTCAACTATATCCTTAATATAAATCAATGTTTTGAAAACCAGACCGGCCGGTCTTACCGGTTGAACCGGAACCCCACCAGTTCGGTCAACACATAAAACCGGCCATTGATCAAACCGGTAATTGAACCGGAAAACCGAACTAGTTTTGATGGAAATTCAGCAAAGTGTTCCCAAAATTACGAAGATGAGAATTGAACCTAGGAACCAACACTCAAATAAAGAGCTTACAACTACTAATGAACCATGACCACTTTCATGTAATGTTGTGCACATATTATATATAATATATTATATTTTTATAAACTTGATATTTTTACATAGTTTTTAATTTTTTATGTTATATTATATCTTTCCATGAAGTTTAGAAAGTAGTATAAATATTTAATAATTTTTTTTTTCTAAAACTTTTTTTGAGTGATCCAAATAAGTTTAATTTTATCATTTCTTAATATCATATTTATAATTAAAGTTGGATATTATGTCATAGATTTTAATTATATAATATATATTAGTATATTATCATGATAATTTAATTATTTTACTATATAGAATAAAAAGATAACTGGTTTGACCGATGGTCTGACCACGATCCGACCAATAAACCATAAACAAGTGCCTTAACCAGTTCAATGACCAGTCCGGTTTTTAAAACATTGATATAAATATTTTAACAAACACTCAAAATCAATTACCATATCTTTCTCTCACACTATTGTTAATTAGAGTGCTGATTTTTTGACACCCAAAAGTTATACACCAACTTTACACCTTCGTTATTTTATTATTTCTTGACCCCTTTAGTACCATTCATTTCCTCAATTTTTAATTCATTTAAATCAAATAGTAATATTATATTATGGGTGTAAGAGGAGTGTAAGCTTTTTGAGTGTCAACAAAACATTATTCTATTAATTAAACCATTCAAAGTTGTATAAAGCATATAAATGAAAATTATTAATTAATATATTAGTTAATAAATTATATTAAGGATCAAATATTTTTTCTAAATAGTAACTTAGAGTGCGTTAGATGCATGCACAGGACAGTACAAGTAATACAACACAGTACAACTTTTATGAGTCACAGCATAACCTTTTGTGTTATGTATTGTTTGATACTCAATACACATAACAACAAGAAGCACAACATAAATTTTACAATAATATCCTTCATATTATATATTATTAATTTCACTTTAATTTTTCTAAGAAAATAATATTTTAATATTTTAGAAATATTTTATTATTTTATTATTTATTATAAAATTAAAACTTTATATTTTAATAAATTACTACATAATATATTTTATGTGATATAATAATTATATTAAATAAAATCAAAAATTATTATTAAAAAATATTTTTGACTCTTTATTTTTTAATATTTATATTTATCATTAAAGTTTATTTTATTATTAATAGGTTATTTTAATTATTTATATATATATATATATATATATATATATATATATATATCATGTTAACCAGTAAATACGCAAAAGTGAAAAAAAATAATGTAAAATTTAGTGGAGTACAAAAAAGTGGCTATTTGTACTGTTTAGTTACTCAAATATTGTGTTGTCTCTTGACAGCTTTTTGAATCAAACACAGAACAAAGAGTTTTGTTCTGTACCTTCAAAATTAACAAATCAAACGGACCCTTAATATGTATAAGACCGGAGGGAGTACTTAGTTACGATGAAATGAATGTGCATTTATCTTCTCCAACAGTGAGACAAAAAATGAAAAAATATATCACTTAGTCTCTACTTTTGTAAGAAAAAACCCTAACTTCCGAAGAAGAACAAGTAGAAATTAGGAAAGAACATGTTGAACAAGTAGAAATTAAGGCTTCATCCCATTAACAAAAAAAACTGACGCCAAAGACCTATTTACATCACATCTCACAAAATGGAGGGTGTATTTACACTGCGTTAAATGTTAGGGAGTGATATGCACAAACTCTAATCCCAAGCAGTTTTTAGTTTCGAGTCACCCTGCACCAACAAGGACCCTAGTGTTGACAAACCTGGGCTGAACATCATCCACTCTATAGCCCAATTATACTAACCCCACTAAACAGTAGTCACTTTTCAGTTATTTATTCATTTATGATTTATTTTACCCCTTTATTATTATAGGATTATCCTAAAATAATTTCCTTAAAATGCTCGAAGAATTAATTTCATTTTACACTACTACATGTGTGTGTAGTGTAGCCATGAACGGAATAATATATATTCCAGACCCTTATTTTTCTTATTAACACAGGCCCAGAAAGGAAGCAAGAAAACGCAAAATAACGTAGTTTTTCTTTTTCTTTTTCTTTTTCTTATTCTTTTTCAACTTATTTAGCCTTGTTGAGAATTTGTCATAAGGGTTTGAGGACCTTTTACAAAAAAGCTTTCGAAATTGTTTTCCTTGGGACTAGACTTCATCGAAGTAACATTTTTAGGAACTAACAAGTGAAGTCCAGAAAAATGATCGCCCCAAATATCATATGTATACTCATTCCCAATCCCTTCCCCTTGCACTTCGACCGTTTTTTGGTTGCAGAGCTTGGATCCTGGAGCCCGAGCACGTAGCAAAACAGCGGGTTTCGAACAGGAAGGGGGAGTAGTAGGAGCACTCGTTGAAGCTGAATGTGGCGGCGGCACTTGAGGTGAAGACATATCACTGCGGCTTCCTAGTGGAAAGACCGGCTTCAATATCTTAGCCTTGGTAGCGGCTGCAGAAGAAGGTCGACTGTTGTCGGGAACTCGAGCAGCTGATTTTGTTGTTGAACTGAGATTCACATGGGGTTGCTGCTCCAAATCAGGAGATAATGGCCAGTTAGGTTTAGGTGATAAGGGAGATGAGGGTGTAGAATTTCCACTTTGACTGCTTGAAACTTCACACAAAGCTGTTATTTTTGCACCAAGATTCTTTCTCTTTCTTCTTCTACTCTTTTCTTTGCCAGTTTTGACCATGAGATGAACCTCTTGGGATGATTTCACTGGATCAGGACTCTGAACTTCTTTTTTCTCACTTGGAGAATTATCCTCTAAATGATTAGTTTGTTCATTATTTTCAGAATTCTTCATCAAATGATGCTGAGATGGATTGTCTTGACCATAGGAATATCTTCCACAAGAAGCCTCCATTAGATGATTCATCTTGCTAGGCAAACGTTGGTCACTCTTTCTCTGGTTTTGAAGTAGCAGAGAGGCTTTCTCGGCATTTTTAATGGCGGATTGGACCAAGTTGTCGTCGTCACTCTTGCAAGAGAAATCCGAGAAGTCAAATGAGGCGGTTTGAGGAAACATGAAGCAAAAAATGAGAAGTATTAAGGATGCGGCAAGAAGGAATCCAAGAAGTGATTTTTTCACTCGCGTCCAAAACATGGATTTCTTGCAGTAACTGAGCATGTCATAAGGGAAACTTGCCTCCATCGGTAACAGGAAAATACCAGTAGGTAAGGCGAGTTCGAGGTCTCGATGCACCACGGCTGCAGAGAAATCGGTTTGGTATGATATTAGCAGTTTGGTTGACTCGCCAGGCTCAAGAGCGAAGCCCCGACAAGAAAGAACCTTGAAACCATCCAACCCACATTCTCTCCCGGAAACTCGGATGCTTTTAACTTCCAACGCCAAGTCTCCGGTGTTCTTGGCGTACAATTCCTTCACCAAAGGTTGTGAACAGGCAGAAGTCATATGTTTCATCACATGAAGTGAGGCATACGGAAGAGAAAAATTGAGCGGATTGGGCATTATAGGATCAAAATCTACGCTCTGAACATGCTCAGACCTCTCGAGCAGAACTAGAGAGAGCATCCCTCCAAATCCCCGTAATGGTATCGACTCAGCACCTGAAAGATTGTTTCTTATCAATGCTGAACCACTCCACCCACATCGGTTAGATGGATAGAAGATTATTGGCCCTAAAGTTACGCGTTCATAAGGGTGCACATAAGCCTCTGTCAACGCACCTTCCGGTACTGAGAATCCATACTTTGTTGGAGTAGCGCCTTTGTCTTGAACCAAATTACCAGATGAAGAAGGGCGTAGTACATCATCTAGATCCCTACACTCGTTAATCATTTCTCCCGAGTTCAAGATAAGCTGCATTATAACCGGATGTTGGCTAGGGTTCTTTACAGTGATCCACCGAGAGACATAACTTCCAACCTGAATCATCGGAAATAATACCTCACGGTCTTCAAGCAGAGACATGTCACCAATGGTTCCTTGAGACTTCCAGTTGGCAAGAACAAGTTCATCTACATCTGCTTTCTCCAGAACCTTCATATAAAAGTAACAGAAAGACTTAGTTTCAACTTTTAACAATGACTATAGTGATTATTGGAAATTGAAACATGTAAAGAACTTAATAATTAATATGAGGAAGACTAAGCAAATTAATTTCCATTTTCCAATAGTAAAATAAGTGAGTTCTGCAGCTGTGCACAATGACAAATGGTTGAAAGACACATAAATAACAATTTGCAGAAAGACAAGTGGAAAAATAAAGGTAAGATAATATAATAAAAGTTCCTATTGTGTTTAAAAAAGGAAAAATGTTCCAAATTCAGGACTCTTGCACTCTAAAAACATCAAATAATATTCCACAGACAATGGCACAAAACTATGTATAGGGGGCAAATTCACACAAATTTTAGGACAATCGCTGCAAGTTGTACAAGTTTATGACTCTATGCATCCAGATATGACCCATCAAAAGATATTTTATACTGAATAACTGACATCTATCAACACCTTTATCCTAGAGCACCTTAGCCATTTATTTTGACCTTTTCAAACTCTCACCTCTTCAGGACTAGGTCTACAGATCTTGAAAAATTAAAGAACAACAAAAAATAAATAGTAACAATAGCTAACAATAATTGCCAAGTTTGGTATTTTTTGCAACAATAACCAAGAGGAACAACTATGAAATTATCATCCGAACGTATTCCAAGGCACTTAAAGAATATACTACTGTATTCAGTTGAAATGTTAAATTCTTAACAAAATGAATAAATAAATGAAATGCAGAATTCACAAGGCAACGTAATCTAAATCGAGTACCAAATAGAGAACAATTGATCAACTAACCTTGACATTTGGGGCCGATGGCGTGCTTCTCCCCACACACCCTGCCCTCATATTGCCAGATTGGATATGTCTGGACTTGCCTAAAAACCTTTGATGCTCAAAACAAATATAAATTATGTCCTCACATGGAATCTCAATCAGGGGACTAGTTGAGTCATTTGTAAGAATCAGCAGTTTGCAGTTCTCTCGCAAGCCGGAGACTTTAGGTGGCACATCATGTATGTCCAAGAGCAGTTGACTGCAGTAAATAATGCCAACTTGTGTAACAGAACCAGGGAAAAGCAGCAAGCTATCCTTGAACTTGACATGGAAAAGATCTGTGTCAGCAACTTCTAGCACTTTCACAAAACTTAAAACATAAGGGGCATCGTTTCTTAGAGATATGCTGATCGCAATTTCACCACTATCACATGAGGCTAGACCTTCAAGCGTTGCAGAAAGAGATATACCAACAGTGTCATAGGCAGAGCGACTATCAACTTCAGCTTCAATAGGAACCATAATAGTGTCGGATGTATCTTGTGAGGACCTTAGGAAACGCAAACAAAACGCACCAAAGATTTTTCCCTCAAATCCAACCGCAATATCCATCTCCATGAGAGTTTCAGAGCTATGCGGACCAATATTCCAGTTCCTATGGGGCCTGATTGCCACTATTGGTGAACCAGTTTGGCTACTCTTCACAACCAATCGATCCTTAATAGTTGGGAAGAGATGAGTATCAAAACCATGAAAATCATTTACACTACAAAATGCTTCAGTTTCAAAAGAATTACCCCCCAAAGAAATTGATATCCAAGCAGTTATTTCCTCCACGTAAATAGTTTCATCAAACGGATTGAACAACGAAAAATTCTCGCTCAACCATCCACCAGGAGGAATTTCCACACCTAATAAGGGCTGAATTCCAAAAGGTGACTCGGAAGCATACCCTTTAGCCTCTACTATGAATCCACCAGAACTTGTCTGCAGAATCAGGCTAGCTGATGACAAACCCAGAAACTTAGGGAAGAAAACAAAAAATATTATAGTCGATTCACCAGGACTTAGTGAAACCTCGCTGAAGTTACAAGGGAAGAACTGTAAGTCCGTGCTGAATGGTTCATAGAGGTGTAATACACTATCATTGCACATATTTTCCACTGTCAAAAAAGCCACTGAAGAAGAATACAAGTACTTTTTTCCCCAGTCCAGTGCAGTAGGGTCAATCCTTACATTCGGAGACACAGAACCATCAAAGGAACTTGATTTGGACATCTCAGAGTCCTTGGACGAAAATTGTGTTGTCTTCTGCATAAGTAAAGAGCTGCCACATGAAGAAATATCATCCCCACGACTGGCCTCGGTTTTAATATATGGTGCCTCGTTTGATCCCTCTCTGGAGCTTAAAGAACAAGAGACAAACCCTCCATTAAGTAACCTAAACACGCCATAGTCTGATGACCAGCTTTTGTTACTCGCCTGCTTGCTATCTTTAACTATCTCTACACAAAACGGACTGCTGTATTGACTTCCAGAAGCTTCCATCATAACTTCCTCTTTACGAGAGAATTCAGACAGCATCGAAGGAAAGCAGAACAAATGACTGTTTGGACAAACATTTTCAATACTTTTGCGGGTAGCTGGAAACACATCGCCTAAACTACAGTCACTAACAGTGGCGTCTGAAGAACCCAAATTGTAACTATTCTCAATAGAGCACAGTCCATATCCAGCAAGGAAAAATAACATCCATGACAGAACCACATAACAATTGAATGTCTTGGCCACACGCAACAATCCCCTAATTGAACAACAAATACAGATTAGAATTTTTCTTTATGTCACACAAATCAATGAATGTACAAAACAAGTAAACCATAGAATGCTCTCACTGACAAAAACAAAATGAAACATGTATAGAAATTAGCAAAATGCAATGCAGCAAAACTTTTTCCATCCATCACTTCCTTAGGGTTCCTTTTTTGGTCAGCAATGAAAATTACACTGTCTTCTCCCAAAAGAAATGAAAGGACACTGGTTGAATAACATAAAGTCATTTAACAAACCGGGAAATCAGACATTTATTTATTTTTGCAAATAAATAAATAGCAGGTTAGAAATGGCCAAGTCCTCTCTGACTGAAAATTTAACCAAATGCAGTTACAGTCCACAGCACTGATTACAGAATAACCAATTTTATTCTTTACATGAGCTTCATGTGTCTAACGTTAGACTGATATTTAATAGTAGTATCAAGGTGCATATAATCCCGCACCCCTCCCCCCCCAAAATAATAAAAACAACAAGAACAATAAATTGCATGTAAACTAGAAATATGAAGCAATAATAGGAATTCAGCTAAGAATGCTTGAAATAGAAAACATACGGACCCAGGGACCCTTATCCAAACCGTTGCGAGAAAAGTTTAGAATTTTTGATAAATATCATATACCATACTAGAACATTCATCTATAAGACGAAAATTAGTTGGTGAAAATAAAACAATATTACCATAAACACTCAAACAGAACATTCTAGGCGCCGTCAACCAATAGCCCCCAAAAAAAAAATCAAAAAATACCCACACCACGCGCTCAACTGAAAATAATCACAGTACTCTGTGAACACAAAAAGAAAACATCTTTATTCGAAGCAAATGCAAAGAAGCGATAACTGGGAAAGAAAGACTTGGAAACCCAAACAAATAAAATGGAAAAAAACCATATCAAAACTATAAATAAAACCCCAGAAACCAAGTGACCCAGTTCCAAAAACGGAAAAAGTTTGAAAATTTATAGAGCATAGAAGGGAAGGAAGAAGGGAGAGAAAAGGGGATGATTGAAGAAAGAAGAAGTGAAAAAATGGTGGAAGAGGAAAGTGGAAAACGTACCGGTGGCGGAACATGGAGAGAGAGTAGATGATTAGGGTTTGAAGGTCCATGGAAGAGAAAAAGAAGAACCCATACGACGTTGGAGCGAATAATTTTGGCTTTTGGGGGTTGTTCTTCTTACAGCACTTCTTGCAACCCGATGAATGGCTCAGACAACTACGAAAATTGCAGACAGGGTGGTAAATGTAAATGAACTTCCCAGATTATTAAATAGAGGTTTCATCCTCCTAATTATCTTATTAATTATCTTCTTAATATTATATAAAGTATTAAATTAACTACATTTTTAATTTTAAAAAATATAAAAATATTTTTTAATAACTAATTAGAAGAATTTTAGGAATTTAAATAAAAAGAATTTAGAATTATTTTGTTAAATAAACAAATTTGTTGAATGATACTAAGATTTTATTGTATAATACTAATAATAATTATATCTTCAAAATTAATAATAATTATTATTATTATTATAATAATAAAAATAAAAATATAATGTAATAATAGTATAGTTCTCGTATAAAGGGTGGAGCTATATTTTTATTTTAAAATCATATTCTTTTTATATTTATATTGTAAATAGTATGTGTTGATATTTTTTTTCTCAGCAAAAGAGATTTTACTAAACATGGTGCAAACTAGAAATGCACAACCATGAGAAAAAAATTACAAGTTTAGAGAAATTTACAACAATTCTTAATATTACATGAGCAAGAAAAGAAAAATTACAACTCACAACATGTAAAAGAAATATAAAATCATTACTCAAAAGAGAAGCAAAATCTTTTGCATCTAAATTTCAACTATAACTAAGATGATAATTGAATTGAATAAAAAATACTGTCAAAATCTAACTGTTTGTTATTAAAGATAACATCATTTCTTACTTTTCAAATAGTTCAAACCGAAGTAAACCAAATAGTATGCCACCGATACATTACTTTGGCACTACCATTTGCCCAACCTTCAAAATGTAGAAAATGTTGGAGTAATTATTACTCGAAGAAATATGAATCCGGCTCCAAGAAGCAATGCGATACCAAATAAAAAAAAAAAAAGGGACATTCCAAAAAGAGATAATTTCCTGACTACTCAATAGCATTGCATCCAATACACATAGTATCCGGAATTAAAACATCTCTTCTCACAAGATTTCGTTTGTTGGAAGCCTTGATCAAAGTAATTACTATGAAAAACAAGAGACTTTTGATGAAACAAACTTGTTCAATATCTTGAAATGAAGACATCACTGTCTGTATCCGTAGAAAATAGTAAAATGGAAGCCGAACGAACGAAGCATATTCCGTTAAATTCTGTGTTGATCTTAACTTACTAGTAGAGGCACACTCTTATTTAGATGGAAAAAAAAATCACATTTTGAGCACTAAAAAGAATATTTATAAAAAAGACAAAAATTTGTTGGTGCTTGAAGGATTAGTCTTTGTTTTTGGCCACCAAGTAAGTATACTAAAAAAAATAAATTAAAAAAATATAGAATTTTTTTTATCAAAAGTATTCTACACTTAGAGTATGTTTGGCAAAGTTTCTTTTCAAAGCTTTTTGAAGAAAAAAAAAGTGTTAAAAATCTAAAATTGCGTGTTTGGAAAAAAAAAAGAAAATTCAATTAAAATTTTAATTTTTTTTACAACTATAAATAGTTTTTTTTTAATAAGCAAGAATTTGAAGCTTAATGAAAAAAGTTTTTAGCTTTAATATAATTTCTTAATCTATCATTCAAATTTCTACTTTAAAAGTAATTTTTATATTATCTAAACATAAAAAATTATCTTTAAAATTACTTTTCAACGATATACCCAAACAAAAATTAATTATATTATAATTGATTATAACAATAATTGATTATACACATAATCAATTATCGAAATAATCTAATTTTCACAGTTAATCCAAACATGCTCTTAATAGATTCAACATTAATTATTTTGAAGACATGGAGATTACAAATAGGAGTTCTAGAGATAAAATCATAATGATTCAACTAATGTGATTTTATAAGTTCATCAAAATTTGAACCAAAGACCAATATTGTGCGATTTTAATTTGATTAGTTATTCAGTTTTCACTTTTGTTTATTTTAAAATGATAAACATTAAAAGTAATCGCATTTTATTTTCTAAATTTTTAATTTAAATACTTAAATATAATATATTTATTTCTATTTATTTAAAACATTAGTTACTGTTTATAAGTTTTCGATTTTAAAAAGTACCTACTTAAATATGTCTAGCATTATTTATTCAATAAATAACAGTTAGGTTTTAAAGAAAAATAAACCATAATAATAAAATTCATTAATAGGTAAAATTATATTTTTGTTCCTCTAACTTTAAGGTTTGATTCGATTATATAACACCCTAATAAATTAGTGTCAACTTACCACACACATGTACCTAAGTTTATACTAAGGCAATGTGAGTGAGCACATAAAACATAAAACACCCTGTTATAAGTAGTTGCACACAAGTATCATTAAAAATTAGAGAGTTTTAAACATTAACTAAGAGTGTATTTTTATACAAGTCCAAAAATAAACATAAAAGGTAGAAGCATAATCACTAAGAAATATACAATGATAACTTTATTGAAAACTACATTAGCAAAACATAGCCTAAGTCCTAAGTCTTCACTTCCTTGCACTGCTCTCATTCTTTTGCATTACATGTGCTGTAATCGTGAGATATATGAAAATGCATAGACCTCAGTAACCCATCGGTTATAAAAAATTTTAGCAGTATTATAGGCAACTAATTTGCAAAACCTCTCACTAAGAAATAGAAGCAAGCACAATTAAAAAATAAATAGTGAAAACATAAATATCTCAAAACAATGTTCAATCACAATCCTTTGGTTGATTCTTGTTATCATTCAGTCTTTTGTGTCAGCAACTCACACCCTCTTTGGAGATCTTTGGTTTGTCCAAAGGAAGCATCCTTCTGTTGAACCCTCTTTATTTGCCTGGTCTTACACTTGGTAGTGTATACTTTAGTCTTTTCACACACAATTCAAAGTGTGCAACTTAATGCCTTATTATTTCAAGTCAAGTGTAGGGTGGAAAACACTTAGACAAGTCCATTGGAGAGCATGAAAAGCAAAGCCATTTAACTCAAACAAGAAAAGCATTAGGTGCAAATAGGGGATGTAGCTCCAACCCCTGTGGCTTGGGCGCTAGCCTACCAGCGAAACCTTGATTTTTTGTGGCCCTGTGGCTTAACAGAGATAAATTGGCACTTAAGCCACAACCCGATAGAATCCTCAATTGATGGCTTTCCTTCCCACATTCTCCCAAGGCCCATTCTACTCTTTCCTATCATTTTTAACACTTCAAGCATATCAAAATCCAGAGCATTTTAAATCGTCCACACCAATCATACATTTCCTATGGTTTTGTTGCTATCATAATTCACAATAAGGGCATATTTCCACCCCATTTGCATCAACAAGCAATTAAGCAAGAATTTCAACAATGCATGTTCATGTTTTCATCAAATCAAACAACATACATCACATAAAACACAAACATACTCAATTTACACATGCATCAAGCTTAAGGACCCAATTTTCCACTCTATCAATCAATCAATTTCTAACTAGTGAGATTTTAAAAATTTGGGGTTACCTTTTGTCTTCCTCTAGCCTTCAACCTTCAACCTCTAGAGTTTTGAGCTTCCAATTCCACAACCTCTTTGTCCTTCTTCTTCTCTTGCCCTTTGATATCTTGTAGTCCTAGAACCAAAACCAAACTTCCAATGAGAGAATAGTTGTATTGGAGTAGGATGTTGAGGTGATTGATGACTAAATGTTGCAAGAGGAATCAATTGAACTAGGGAAGGTAGGATGCACACGTGTATGAGCCGCCATGGATGAAATGAGGAAAGGTGGATTCTCTTCAGTTTGGAGAGGTGAGGGAGAGTGAAGATGGCGTGAGAGATAGAGAGAGAATGTGAGGGATTCTTTTATGTTTTGGTTTCTATCTCTTCCTTATTTGTTTAAGGTGGGCACTAAATGCACCACACCAATTTCTGGCTGGTGGGAGGGATTGAGACCACCTAATTTGGGAAATCTCACCATCCTTTTATATGTAAGAATCATAAATTTATATACTAAAATGGATGGTGCCATTCCCAATAAAGATGATGCTAATCTCATCCACCTTTCTAGCTTTACCACATACTTTTATTTTTTTCCCAAAAATACCCCTCGCACAGAAATTAGTTTCTGAGCAAGGTTTTAAGTTTATACACCACACCACACAGAAAACAAAAACTAGTTTCTGTTACAAACAGAAATTAGTTTCTGAGCGAGAAAATACTCAAATCACGCAAAAAAGAGAAACTTATTTTTTTATAACAAAATCGAGTTTCTAAAATTGTAGAAAACGTTACACTTGAACTAAACACATAAAAACACAAAATTAAGATAATTAAAAGCCAAAATCAAACAATTTAAATAAAGAAATTCAAATATTGAACTCTAAATCACATTTAAATATGTGAATTAGGATTTGAATTTATTGACTTTAAAAAAACTATTCATATATGTGTTTAGGGTTTGGATATTAGGAAGTTTTTGTTTTATTTGAGTAGTTATTTGTGAAATTTTAGACTTTGTATATGTGATTTAGAGTTTAATTTTGAATTTTTTTATTTAAATTGTGTGATTTTGGCTTTTAGTTGTCTTAATTTGTTTTTGTATGTTTAGTTTGAGTGCCAATTTTTTTTGTAATTTCAGAAACTAGAATTTGTTATACACAAATTTTAGTTTCTGTTTTTTGCTTGACATGATTATTTTTTTGCTCAGAAACTAATTTCTGTTTGTATCAAAAACTAGTTTCTGTTTGTATCAAAAACTAGTTTCTGTTTTCTGTGTGGTGTGGCGTGTAAATTTAATATCTCGCTCAAAAACTAGTTTATGAGCGAGGGGTATTTGTGGAAAAAATAAAAGTGTGTAGTGAGGCTAGATATTGGTGTGGTGCATTTAGTGCACACCTTTGTTTAAAGGTCTCATATAAGAGACCAAATCTCCAAAATTGCAAAAAGGCCCCTCATCATTCTACCTCATCTATCAAGGGACCAATTTGAAAACTCCTTCACGTTCTTTAATCTCAACAACTAAAAGGGATTATTAGCATCATAATTGGGATTCATGTTAACCAAAAATAATTACTTACATTATTATTAATATGTAGGAGATGTTATAGATTCAGTCTTTTATCTTTTTTTTTCAATTCGATCCTCAATCTATTGAGTTGATTTACTATGTTTTCCCATTATGTCAGTCCTCCATTTAAAACTAACGAACGGACACTAACACCTTTAATATTGACCACGTATCACATCGTGATTGGTTCATTGGTAAAATAATTATAATATAATATATATTAATATATTTAAACCAAAAAAAATTATTTAAAATTTTTTTAAAAAAAACTTAAACCCTTCTGCTTTCGCAACTCCTCCATCTCCAACCCTAATCCCTTCCATCCATCCACCGTCGACGGTCCCAAGCCCATCATTACCACTCACCATTTTTCTCAATCCATACATAACATATGATTTTTAATTAAAGATGGGTTGTGAAAAATCTATACCAGATGTTGCTTCTGGCAACACCCTCCTTCACCACAAGAAATCCACCACCACTCTCAATTCCAACAAAAATATATATGCGACAATACGAACCAAACACCACAACAACAATGTTGTTGCTTTGGAAGAAGTAATGGAACATATCAAGAATAATGAATCAATTACTGTTAGCAAAGAAGAGATTAATGAAAATAGAGGAGGCAATAATAAGGTTGATGATTCCAATGTTATGTATGGATTGAGAAAAATGGTGAGTGGTGGTGGTGGGGTTGGGGCCGTTGGCGATGGATGGGTGGTTAGAGAGTGTCACTGACGGTGAAGGGATTGGAGTTAGAGGTGGAGGAGTTGGGAAAAAAGAAGGGTTAAGGGTTTTTTTATACATAAATTTTTTTTATTATTAAAATATATAATATTATAAATATTTTATTAATGAACCAATCATGATGTGATATTGACCAATATAAATTGTGTTAGAATTCTTCCGCTAGTTTTTAATAGAGGACTGACAAAAAGAGTAAATGTGAATTAACTTTGATGGATTGAAAATCAATTTGAATAATAATAAAAAATGATATAGCTTATACAAATTAACCTCTAAAGATACCGGACCAAAAATATAATTTTGTCTTATTAATATTAACAGATCTATCAAATTTGAAAAATACACCTTGATAGATGAGGTGCCAGAAGGGTTAGAAGGACACTTCCATGAATAAAGTGAGTTCAATAATAATGGCCATGTCAGCACAATCAGAATAATAAAATACTCTAACACTAACTTTTTAAATGTATGACTTATAAAAAAGTGAAGGTGTGTTTTTATGTTATATATTAATATATTAATTACATTTGCACATAGGTTTTTCAACTTAGTTGGATAAACACTATTAGATATTTTTTCTTAAACCGAGTGGTTATAGGGGTATCTTTTCTATATATCTTATTATTACAATGTTTGTAAGTACCAGAAGACTTGAGGAGCTTGCATCCAATGAGGATTCAAGATTTGTGTTTCTTTAAACTAGCCCATAGTTTGTATCTTGATAAGATTCAATGCTTCGGTACCTCAAGTGTGTATGAAAAGATTCTGAATGTTCAGCTTACCAACGTCTCATATTTATATTTGATAAGATATGTATTTATTTAAGTATATGGATCTTGATGGAATTCTTTGAGTAAAGATTAAATAGGTTATTATTATAGTAGTATAGATATAGATAAGGCATTACATAGATAAGGTATTTATTTTATTTTATTTATTTTTTGTTTTCTAAAATTTATGAAGAAACTATTGAAAATAAGATTGTTTAAAAAATACTTAAAAAACAAAAAATATACTTCAAAGTGTTTTATATACAAATTTTTTAAAATATAAAAAAAATTATAATTTCTCAATTTAATAATTTAAAATTATTAATAAAAATTATAAAATAAAAGTGCAATGTAAACCAGCCCTAAGTAACCTATTGTTTGGATAAGAGGAGAGAAAAAAAAAAGAGAAAAAAATAATTGTTTAGAGTGATAGAAAAATGAGAAGAGAGAAAATAAAATGTGAGTGAAATGACCTTTTTAATCTATGTACATTAAAAGATTATTGGAATTTTTTTTTATTTGTCAAGTAGTGCTAGTATTTTGGAAAACTAACAATCTGTTGCATAATTGTTGTTAGCTTTCTTATGTGTTATGAGGAGAAACTTTTCAACAAAAAGTTTTCTCTTCTATGCCCTATTTCATTTGTACCCAAAAGAGAGAAAAAATCTTGATATTCGTATTTTTTCCTTTTGTTTTCTTTTCAATACTTTTCCATCTTTCCAAACAAGGGATAAAGGGGTAAAGTAAAGAGAATTATCATAAAAAAAAAAGAGTGAAGTTGTTTGCAATTTAATTACTTTATTAATTAAATACTACTAATAATATACATTCTATATCGTCACATATAAAATTGGGAATGGACGCCCACAAACACAAGTTTTCATAGTCATTACTCATACATAATTCTATAACGTCATGCCACTAGCTAGTTATCATTTTTTTCCTGGTAAAGAAAATTTAAGGTGAAGGGATGATGTTCTAGCCCAAGGCAGGAAAATCTCTCAATTCAAAGAGCGCTTACAGAATTACTTACATTTACCTCACTCAAAGAGAACAAACGTGAGTTTGAATCTCGACCTGTCAGATACGAGACCATGTCATGCTCCACTTGACTAACCTGATTATCTGTCACCATTTCAAATGTACACCACAAGAAAATAAAATTTAAAATATTGGTACATACAGGAAAAATTATATTTCTTATCCTCTATTTGTTGGGGTTGTTTTGATCTAATCCTCTTTGTTGTTATTTTGGATTCAATTTAGTTCTCAATCTTTTATTTCTGGTTCATGTTAATCCTTCATGTTGGTCATATGTCAAAAGCTTATAGAGAAAAACTTACACCATTAAGAAGGGACACATGCCACAACATGAGTAGTCTATTAATTAAATAATAATATATATTTTAATAAAAATAATTTTTTATATAAAAAACAAAAAAAAATCTCTTCTCTTTCTTTTGGAACTCATCCCCTTTCACCATCGATGACCCTATAGCGATGGGTGGCAAAACGAGTTTGACCTGGTGGGTCGGCCCATTAGCCTTCGTTAACTTGGTGAGTCGGGTTGCATATTAGAACCCGCTATCACACTTAGCCTGCTAACCCTCATAGGCCAATGGTGGGCTAGCCCGCCAGTCCGTTTTCCTTTTTTTGTTTTTATAAAAATACATATTTTTATTTTAAAAAAAGAGAGGTTAAAAATCTTAAAAAAATTAATACAATTAAAAAATATATTTTTTTATGAAAACTAGTTTTTCATAAAAACATATTTTTAATAAAAACACATTTTATAGTAAAACTTTTTTTTAAAATACTTTTTTGTTTTCATTTTTGACTGGCTATACGGGCTAACCTGACCAATAAAAAAATAGAGTAAGATAGGAAAATGACACTATATAACCATAACGGTGCAAATGCATAAAATGTTATTGGGAGTGGCACCATCCTTTTTATATGTAAGAATCATAAATTTATATACTAAAAAGGATGGTGTCACTCCCAATAGGGATGGTGCTAATTCCATCCACTTAGTCAGGAGGATGGGATTAGCACCATCTCTATTAGGAGTAGCACCATCCTTTTTATATGTAAGAATCATAAATTTATATATTAAAAGGAATGGTACCACTCTCAATAAAAATGGTGCTAATTCCATCCACCCTACCGTGACCACCAACAAGAAAGCCCAACTGATGTTTGGAGGGTCCCCAATCAACGATGCAAATGCATAAAATGTTGTATTGGATATAATTTCCACCAAATGGCGAGAATTGAATCCTTGACCTCTGGTCACCCTGCGTCATTTCCCCTCATTGGCCATACGATGATCCTATCAATTTGAAATGGTGTGAAAGAGCATGATACCATATAAAACTTCTTCTACTTTTAATTTTTCAATAGTTAATTAATAATTATTGGTTGAAACTAAAGTTTCATTTGTTTATTTATTAAGCACAAAATGAAAATTATGACTAGAGTTGGTATTCTCTTGCCCATAAAAAATGCCATGATTTGTAATGCAAAATGAGTTTTAAAATGTATGTTATTATTATTATTTTATCAATGGGCTAGTTATACTGTGCGTATATCTTTTAAATAGTTTTCGTTTTTTCTGTTGGTTTTTAACGGATGACTAACAAAGAGGATTAACGTAAATCAATAAAATAAAAAATTGAAGACTAAATTGAATAAAAATACAAGATAGAGAACTTAGTCGAACCAAACCCTAACGACAAATAATCAAAAGTATAATTTTACCAATTGAATAATATTGTCTTGTCTTGAAATGCATTGACATAGTGTTAAGTGGAGTGTGAGTGAAGACTTTCGTTGTTAATTGTCCACAAACCAAACCCTTTTTCATGTTGAAATTTAAAGTAGTATAAAAATGGGTCGAGCTTATCGAATAATACAACATAAGGGTAAGTGTCATTCTAAAATTTTTGGAAGATCATTCATTGCCCGAAGCAAGACTATCTCATGCGAACTCAAATCATGATGGGTAGGCTAACTTGTAACGTGTTCGTCAGTTCAAGTTAACCTAATTAACTCGACAATCCAATTAACCCAACTTTTATTAGTGAGAGTTATTAATTTATACATATTTTAAGGGAGTGACTATTGCTAATTCAAAAGTTTCTATTGTCATTCTTTTTGAATTTTTAAAAATCTTAAATATATATCTTTTAACGAGTAAACCTTTAAATTGGTCCTTGAACCGTAAGCCTCATTCATATTAGCGTCCCTGACATTATGAAAATCTCACGTTAGTATTTGACTTTGCAAAAAATCATTTATTTTAGTCTTTTTATACATAATTTCTTCATATCGTTTACTAGATAAAACGATTAAAATGTATGTCGTTTTGTAAAGTCGAGAACTAATTTAATGGTTTTATAATCTCATAGACTAATCTGCATGACACCTACAATCAATTTAAAGGTTTACTCATTTTTAATTTTAACTAGTACAATGCAATTAATACAATTAAAATGTTAATATATAAATACTATTAAAATAATTAAATATTTTAAAATGACAATAATTTTATCTATATTTTAAATATAGGAAAATGGAGATTTTCTTCTCAAGTCTCAACTTTCAACATAAACTCGCGGTCAAGTAACATATTGGCGGCGCTGTCACCATCATAGAGGTACAACATCGTCCCTATTCCGTAGGGTTCATTCCTTCTTTCCAGGGATCATAATCCATTCATGCAATCTGCTCCGTTGGATCACTGTGTGGGCCTTTTGTTCCGCACCGTTGGATTGCATCAAAAGGCCAACCTGAAGCAATATAGGCCGGTGACACGACACATGATGAGGGGGCAATTTACGTTTGCAAATTGGCCCTCTCTTACAGTTACCAATAATTTCTGCTTAGATAGATTTTCATTTGAATTCAAATTTTTTATCCGTTTATATTTCACTGCTTGGAGAAAAAAAAATCTTATTTTTATTTATTTATTTATATTTTTAATATAACATTAATTATATTTTTATCAATTTTAATTATGTTTAATTGGAGGCTAATCAATGTTCCATTATCTAACCAATTACTAATCAAACAAAAAGAGATAAAAGGTATTATGGAGAGTTCAAAATTTATTTTAAGAAAAAATATAATAATTATTACATTTCTTAATATGTATGATTTTTTTTCTCCTGATAGTTAAATAGGAACAAAGGGAGTAAAAAGAATAATGTCTTTATTCTTTGTAAAATAAGAAATTTTTGTTTTTATTTTTTGTAAAACTATTTTCTTTTTATTTTGGTCTTTAGTGAACAATTACTGTGTTTAGTCCATATTGTAAGAAATTTTCAATAAGTATAAATAAGGATGATGGAGTGTCAAGTGTCAATGTCTAAAAATATAAAAATACTTAAATAAATAATAAATATGAAATAAAAGAACTTAAATTTCCATTAATTAGTATTAAATAAAAAAATTTTAAATTTGATGTGATGTTGACATATGACACTCTGTCATTCTAATTCCTACTTAATGAAAAAATTTTAACGGTAAAAATTAAAATTAATAATTTTTCATTTTATAGAAATTAAAATATAAAAAATAACTTTATAAGGACTAAAAGTAAAAATACCCTATTTTATAAAAATTAAAAATATATTTTACCCAAAAAATAAATAAATTTTCATTAAAATCCTTGTCCGAAAGCAATAGAAAGATTCATTTAATTTATTGTTGTCTTTTTCAATAGACAAATACAAATTTATACATATATTCTAAACTAGATATCTTAAATCTCTATATTAAATATTTAAATTTTGAACTTCCAATCTCTTAAAATTGGAGGCTTGAAAAATCCATCGTTGTTATAGCATTCAATTCAATGTTGCCAATTATACCCAAATGCCAAATCTAGTGGTACTCACAGTCACAAGAGATACAGTGATGAGTGATGACTGAACAAAGTTTTCATTGATCAATTAAAAATAATTAATTAAAAAAATAATACGAAATCTTTTGTAATTATTTATTGACATAAATATTATAGTACATGTTGAACAAAAAAAAATAAAATTAAAGTGTATAATATATAATGCATATATCCCATATATTAAAGATGATTTCAACCTTACTATAACAGATTTAGAGGCTTAAAACATTTTTTTGATACGGGACCTTTTAAAATTATTTTTGATAATTAATTGAAATTATTTAATTTTATTTAAAATCTGCTTTTTAATTTTTTAAGTTATAAAATCACTTAATTATTCAATTATTATGGTTAATTTATGTAACATTTTATTTAATTAATTGACAATAAAATTATTTATTTAATTTTTGTTACATATAATTATTGACCTTAACTAAGATTTTATTAATTTTTATTGTGAAATATTTATTTTTATTGCTACTAGTATAAAGAGAATACTAATTAGAAAAGTAAACATGTTTACTTTTACGGAATTTATTTTTCATCCTAATAATATGATATAGTACTTAACAAAAAAAAAAAAAACATAAACAATATATACATTAAAAAAGAATTAAGAATAATTATAAAATTAAGTATATTAATTGATGTATTAATTTTAATTAGAATAATTTCTTTTGAATGATATTTTAATCCATAGTATCATTTTGTTAAAATCAAATATATTTTAATTATTTATTAAAATTAATTGACAACAAAATAATTATTTGGGGCATTTTTTTCCTAAAAATGTGGAGGTCTAAAACTCTTACTTTGGTTGCTTGGACCTTGAGCCCGCCATGATATATGAGGTGGAGCATGATAGAGTATGTGATATATTGTATATTTAAACCTTTATTTTGTTTTTTTTGGGTTATAGAGTTTTTCTTTGTCTCAAGCTGAGGCATTACCACTTAATTAACCCTAGATTTAATTTCACATAAAAAGATACTTTCTATTTATATTTGTCAATAAAAAAAATATTTTCTATTTTTATTTGTTGATCAATTCATCAAAGTAGCCAGTGAATGAGTCACTCATAAAGGACTTAAATACTAAACATGAAATCATAAGATCATCCTTATATACCAAATCATATACCAAATCAGTCCAAACTCATTTTGGTTTTAAACTTAACAATGCAACTTCTTTGCCTCTACTTTAAAAGGGGATATTTATATTATTTTAAACTACAATTAATTTTTAATTTTCTCAAGAATACTACTAGAAGAATTATTTTTTTTTGTTCATAGGAAAGTAGTACAATTAGGGATTGAACTCCGTATCCAATACACGCATGTCCCCGTGCACTCACCTGAGCTAGGACACACTACCAAAAGAATTTAAAACTTAAAACTTACTTATATAAAAAACACAAACACAATAATCAATGTGGTTACACAACACAAATTATGAGAATAAAAAAAAAAAAACTCAAAGTATGTTAATCAATGTTTTATGTAAATTTGACTAGTTAAAAATTTTTTTTAAAAAATAAAGCATATTTACCGTTGATTTAAAATGAGATAAATTCACAACATATTTTAACTTTAAATGAAGAAGAAAAATATTCTTATTTTTCTACTTATGCATTCCTTTTATTCAAGGGGAATATTTATAAAATAAAAAAATACATGCAACACTTGAAACTAAAGCTATTTGTTTTTTTTTTTATAAAAAAAAAAGCTATTCATTTTTGTTTTTGTTTTAGTAGGATGTCAGATAACACTAAAAAAGAATTTACTACACTAACCTATTATATTGTTTGTTTTGATAGAAGTATAAAGGAGGGAAGTAAAGTAGATAGAAGTAGAATAGAAGTTGTCTATTTCTCTTGTTTGGTTATGACAAGAAATAAGAGAAAAGTTGCATAATAATGTGGACCTCATGTGAAACTCAAATCACTCCACATGCGGAGAGATTAAGAGGGGAAGTTGGCTAGAACTGCTTGAATGACAATTATACCTTTAGCCATTTACTTAATTAAATAATGGATTCTAGTAAAACGAACTTGATGCACAATTGCAAACATTATTTTAATTTTTAATTATCATTATTATTTTATATATATTTTGTGTTTTATTTTTGTATTTTGTTCGATGTTTAGTTTTATATTCAATTTTTTTGGTGACATAAAGTTAAAACTGATGATCAATCATATCTAAATTGAAAATATACAAATTGTTCGGATCAGATGTATTTACCGCTCAAAACTGATCAAATCTGTACTACGAACACCTCAAATGTAAATTTTATATAATATAAATATAATTTTCTTTATCGAAGTATTATTTTATTACTTCTATGCATCCCACATCTTCAAATGTTCATATTTCTATCCCAGTGCAGTTTCTGGGTTAAAATTAAGGAACTTTATGGCTCTTGATGCCTTTTTAAGTGAGGTTGAAAAATACAGAGCAAAACTTCTCCAGATATGTATAATATAATGGGCTATTGATCTGTGGCGGTAGCAGTCCAACACCTTCAAAATGGGCCTAATAATTTGACCAAAAATATTTGCTTTATTTTCTGGTCAAAATGGGCCTTTAAATTGAACTGTAGTAATTTCTCAAGGATCCAACTGATGCATTATCACTTGACAAAGAGAAAAAAAAACTGACGTGTTCCTTTTTTTTTCAGAGTATCCACAGCTGGAAACCATGATTAATCTTCTCTCCAAAGTTAAACTTGTACGAAATGATTTTCAATTGACCACGAAATGTCACTCCATTCCCACTATCAGGAGATCGAACCAACATTCATTATGTATGCCATATTCACTAATTCAAGGTAGCGTTTCTGCGTTTGAATATATAAAACATGAGTACTATTGTGTGTTTGGTATATCAACAAAGTGGAATGAAACATGACACATAATTAAACGAATCGAACACTTTGGTTTAATATAAAATAGTGGAATCGAATAAAACATAACAGAATATTTTGCTACCTTGTTGGTCGCAAAACACTGGGTCGCAAGTAATTTCGATCCCAAATTTAGACACAAAAATATTGTGACCGAAAAAGCAAGTTTTACGACCAATTTTATTGGTTGCAAAAAAGACTGTTTTTAGTAGAATTATTATTATTAAACTCAATTTCTATTAAATAATATATATAAATTTCTTAGATTAATATTTTTTTATTTGACCAAAAAATATTTTAAAAACACATTTTTCTTGAAAATTTATATAATAAAAATATATTCAACATAAGTTATATTTAATAATTATTTTTAAAATTAGATTTCCTATAAGAATTTTGTATTTAATGAAATAAAAATACTTTCATAAAATATTAGTAACAAAATTAATAAATTTTCAAGTTATTATAAAATTATAATAATAAAAATTAAAATATATTAGAAAACTATTCTATTTTATTTATAACGTTTTAGGGTTATATATGTTATACATAGTGTTTTATTTATTTTAACCCGCATTAAACGCAAAATAAGTTATATAATCATGTTCTGTTTGTCACACGTTTTGTTCCATTTCATCTCACTAACACAAAATAATCTTTTAGTGACAATTATTTTCTATTTTAATGGCAACACAAATAATCACAAAAACTTTTACCGACAATTAATTAATAGCCTCACTTTGACAATTACTAATCTTGCCTTTTCCATACATCAACCAGAGAAAAAAACAGTAGTACCAAAATAGTATGTCTATAACATGATAATATAACTTATCTTATTAAATAGATAATCAGCAAGTGTTCCATAATTGTTTTCTGAATTAATAATATTAATATGTAGCATTATCAAAATTCAAGAATCAAGACAGATAAAAAAAATAGAGATACAGGTTAAAAAAATAACATAAAGCTAAGAGTGTGTTTGGGTGAGGAAATTTTTAAGGGTAATGTAATTTTTAAAGAGAATTAAAATGCTATAATTTAAATTGCCTTGTTTGGATGTTATATTATAATGTATTTTAATTTCACAACATTTTTAGAGAGTGTTTTTTTAGTTATAAATGAGGAATTCTAAATTCAACATAAAAAGTAAGAATTGTGAAATTTCTCTCTTTCTCACTTTATCAAATTGTGATGAAATTACTTTATCTAAACAAATAATTTTAAAAATGAAGAATTCTAATTACTTCGTCCAAACAAACAATTTGAAAAATAAAAGAAATTGAATTGAGAGAATTAAAATATTAAAATTTTCAAATTCGTAAGAATTTGTAAATATTCTATCCAAACACAACTTAAGAGAAAAGAAAATTCTACTTAAACTAAAAGTCATGTATGTGCAATTGCAATTAAAAGTTGAATAAACATCACACCTTAGGATAAATTTGATATTGTTTAAACTGTGTCTATGAAAGGTATAATATAATCTGTGTTCTTACACTATTCACAACACTCATTAGCTACTTAGCTAGGTTTGGTACTTTGATTATGAGTCTAAACATAAACTAAGAATTATCAGATCAGGAAAAAAAAAGCAAAAAAGAACATTCTAAACTAAACAAAATAAATCATTTATTCATCAATATGTAATTTGTAGAAGGAGAATATATAAATTAAAGTTATCACTTTAGTACTCTGTTTTAAAAGATTAGTTTATTAAGTAATAAGTAGAGTTTTATGAATTAAATATCACACTAAATTTTCAATTCTAATCAATGTGTACTTTTATGGTGGTTTTACTTTATCAACACTTGCACAATAATAGCTCTTTTCGCACTCTATCACACCCATCAACCGATAATTCATGCTCCTATGGTTGTTGGTAGTTTGTAAAATGGCCCACAAGGCCAAAGGGAAAAATACAACTCTATAGGAGTGTGCACAAGTTAGGTTGGTTCAGTTTCAACCCATATTGGAATTCAATCCAAAGAAAAAAATATGGTTCATATTTGATTGAATCAGCTCATTTTTTATAGGCAAACCCAATCCAATCCAAACCGATTAAAATCGGATTGGATTGGATCGGATCACGGGTTTTTGCATATTACCCATAAAAAATATATTACCAATAAAAAAAAACTGTTATAGAAATTAACAAAATATTTGTTCATTTTATTCCAGATTTTTTTTTACTCTTTACAAAAACAATGCTATTGAAAAAAACTATGTACTCATCCATCAAGTCCCTATATAGTGCATAATATTCATGTTTCATTGTCACCCATAATAATAAGTAGGTAAGTTTTGAATAATAACTAAGTCACTAAACCAGAAAAGAAAAGGAGGACCACTATTAGGCTTACGAGACCACAAAATAGACACATAAGTTACTTAGTTACAGTTGCAATGAATAGCTAAATTAGTAAAATACACTTAAAAATTACATATGTACATTACCTCGGGTCGGGTCGGATTCGGCGGGTTGGGACAATGCGAACTCGAGAACCGAACCAATAGCTACAGGTTGGTGATTTCTTTACCCAATTATACCTGATGACCCGAACCAACCCAATATTTTTGGGTTGGACCGGATCGGTTTGCCCGGGTTGGTCGGGTCGACCCAACCTGTGAACACCCCTACAACTCTATCAGCAAATGGCAATAGATGCAGCCGAGCCGGAAATTGGTGTTCACTTGGAAGATAATAATGACTTTGAGGATGACAATGAAAATGTTAAGGAGGATAGTAGTGCACCGTCTTATACTAGAGAATGTGTGTCAGTTGCAAGTCATCGCAAGAAATTTTTGACTACTTAGTTCAAAGCTTTTTTACCTTTAATTTTTGTGTTATTGTCTAAATAACTATTTTTGTATTTGTTCGTTTGCAGAACAAGAAGGAGCAAAAGGAGCCAATTGCTTCGAGATGATGAAGAAAACAAAGAAGCTGAAAGATGGTAACTGGATTTGCCCAGAAGTCCAACAAGTCATGATAAGTAGTATTTACATCATATATACTTATTAAAATTGCTGAGTAAAAACCCTAAGATAAGATTGATTTTAACGATAACAAACTCATAATTAGTTATAAGAATCTAAAGCTACTCTGAGATGTCTTGTGATCTAACTCGATTGTTCAAATGTGCAACTCATACATTTAGATGAATGACACTAGGTTTTAGTAAGTACTAGCTGAGTGGGATGAGGCTAGAGCTACTGTAAAAGTTGTTGCCAAAGTCTCTAGGGCCGCTATCGATGTTGTTGATGGTGCCACCGTAGCCATCACAACATTAGGTCTTGTTGGACTTCTTCGTCCACAGCCACCACCTGATATAGCTAGAAAGGGACATACTCTTTCTCTGAAGGTCCCATATAGGGATGATTACCTCAATTAGGATCCTTAATAGTTTATACCTTTATGTATTTAAAGATATTTTTGGACTTTAGAAGACTTGATGTATTTATGGATTTATATATTTAAGGATATTTTATGGGTTATAAATGTTAATAAAATAATTTTTCTATATTTATGATTTTTTTCATTTTAAACGTCAAATGTGTTAAATATGTTATTTAGGAACGTTTTTCCGCATTTTAGGTATTATATGAGCTTTGGTAAGATTTGAGGAGTGAAAAACAGATTTTTTTTTTTGTTGTTTTTGCAACTTTGTGACTGATTTAACTTTTTGCAAACTAATTTGTGATCAGCTTTGTGATGGAATATGTAAACTGCCACCACTTTTGTGACCGATTCGTCAGTTTAGCAATGAATTTACAGTGGATTTTACGATACACCACTTTTAAAGTGGTGTACCATACACTAATAAGAAAATATGAACTACATGCGATTTTAAATTAAATGTACTATTCTGTACCTTTTGTTTATTCATGTTTGTTATTTTTTAAGTTTTTTTAATCCGTTATAGGTGGATTTTAATATTCACCAATTTTAAAGTGGTACCATACCCAAGTCATGAAATTATTTAATTGATTATAGCCCATTTAAAAGAAAAAAAAATCAAAGAGATATACATACATACAAAATACATAATTTATTATTATATTAAATATTTTCGGTTGAGTTATATATATATATTTTTTATGTGGTGTACCATACATAACTTGCGATATGGTGTATGGTAGAAGGAAGCATGAATTTACTTGCTGGAGGCAACAGAAACAACAACTGATTACGTGGTCGCAAAATTTTAAAAAGATTGAGACCAAATTTTTTGACCCTTTAGCGACTAAATTTGCGACATATATATAGATATACATGTGGTCTCAATTTTGCGATAGGCATAAATTTTGGTCACCGGATTGTGAAAAGGGATTTTATAACTGACTTTTGTCGATTCGGTGACAAAACAGTTTTGTGACCAAATTTCGCTGCATTGCAACCGATTTTTTCGGTCGTTGGTCGCAGTTTTTTTTAGTATGAATAATATCACTTATGATTTGAACACATATACTTTATTTACAAAACTAACAGTCAAATAATGTGATAATAATATATATTCTTTACAATCATGCATACTATGACTGTCTTTAAAAAATAAATATTACTAAATTGTTAATTCTACAGAGGTCATTTTCTTGTATTTTAAAAAGCATCGTATCTATTATATAATAAACTTGATTGAAGAAATATCGATAATATTTGAAACATTAATTTTAAGATTTATGTAAACTTAAAATACGAATGCATCATCTCTTGATTAGATTGTGTTTGTGAGAAATTTTATATGATTAATCTATTTAACAAGTAATAAGTTAGTGATGTACGAAATAAGAAGGCCAATTATTATATACATACATTGATTGAAGAATAATTAAATTAACTAAATTACAAAGATGAATGTGAAAACTTCATTTCTCAAAGTTATTCTCATATGTCTTCTCCCACCCCCAAATCACTATCAAGCATCAACTAGCTAGTTGAGTTCTACTTCTCTCAAGTAACAGGATCCTCAAGTACGTAGTCCACAATTAAAATTTTTACCTCTCATATTTGAGAGTAGAGTTACTCGAGAGAATTTGGTGTCCAACTAACTACACCTATGTAGACTCTTTTTAAATGAAATGCCAGTACTTCTTAATATGTTTATTGAGAAAGCCTGGGCTACCATCAGTTCTGATTTGAATGACCAACACCAGGACTATGACCGGGCGACGTAGGCCTAAAATCCTCCACTTCATATTCCTCTCTCCTTTTTCTCTCTTGCTTTATATCAATATGATTATTAGTAACACTTCTTTCATAATCAACACCATGCACTATTACATTCCTCGCATTTATTTCACCACCTTTTGAGCACCGTCTAGACCTCAAATGCCTCCGTTGAGCATAGAGATCTCGTGGGTGCAAAATTAAAAAACATAGTAATAGAACACAAGCAAATTGGAGTTTAGTATTTGCCATTACCACTTTAATTATGTGATAGAGAAATTATAAACAAAGCGTTGTGTGGTGATAAAGATATACACTACGACTCTAATAGGAGAATTTGGATTTGACTCTGAAAAGAGCACTGATTTGAAAGTAAACCTGTTTATATATACTCGAGAGATTAATCTTTTACCTGATAATAGAATAGAGATCAAGCTAATAAGAATATATGTGCTTTCTTCCAAGAGAGTGGAAGAAGGAAATTAAGGTATATATGTATGTAGCAAGCCGATAGTGAAATCTCTTACATCTTACCTGGAATTTATAGTAGAATTAAAAGGAAAAAGTGAATGTAATGTAATTATTTAAGATTGATTTGGACCATAGCATGTGATGTCTTTCACTCCTGATCGTTGGGAAAAATATTCCGAGGAGACATAAAATCCTATGAACAATAGCGGATGGTGTCTATTGACTGTTTAAGCCTAACCTCTCGCGTAAATAGAAAAGGATGTGGTAGGTATCGATTTTGTTTGCTTTTTGTCTGATTGTACTACATATATTGTTCTTCTTGTCTCCCAATCGCCCCATCATATATATATATATATATCAAATTCCTTAAGACTATATGTATAAGTCCATTTATTTATAAACTATTTAATTTGCTCTTAATTATCTAATGAGGAACTTTGATTCATTATAGACTTCATATCTAATTAGTAGTTAATTTACTAGTTAATCTGTAGCTATATTTAGTTGCAAATTTAGTAGGTAATTAGTAGTTAATTAGTAACTAATTTAGTAGCTAATTAGTGACCAAGAAAATTAAGTAGAAAATTTTATTTAGTAGCTAATTGGTAGCTATTTAGATATAAGTTAGTTATGATATTCTTTCGTAGCTGTATTTCATAGCTAATTAGAAGCTAATTTGGTAGCTAATTAGTATTAGCTATGAAAATTTTTTTTAGTAACTAGCTATTTAAATATAAATTAGCTATATAAATATAAATCTGTAGCTATATTTCGTAGCTAATATTAATTTTTTTTGTAGTGCTTTGATTATTTAGGAAAAAATAATAAATGCTTTTAGTACCTTAAAATGTAACATGTAGGTAGCGGAACAAGATACTGATGCCAATAAACGAGATAGATTGGTTCCATTGAAAATTGTGGAATAGGAGAGAACAGAACAACACATTGAAGAATTATCATTATTTTCCTCGAGATATTTTTTATTAACAAAATAATATATATTTAAATTTCTTAAACCTTATACTATTTTTTCCAAACAAAAAATATTTTTTAAAATATATTTTTCAAAAAAATTACATAATAAAAATATATTCAACATGATTTATGTTTAATAATTATTTTTAAAAATATATTTAATAATTGTGTTTATAGTGAGAAGTTTGTATTTAATAATTTATTTTTTTCATAAAATATTAATAAAAAATTAATATGTTCTAAAATTATTATTTAGTTATGCTCATAATTTTAAAAAAAATATATTTTAAAAAATATATTTTTTGTTTTTCCTTTAATTTTATATTTTTTATCAAGTAAAGTAAAATTTTATATGTATTATAAAAAAATATTTTTTATATTTTAATCCGCAATAAATACAAAATAATGCATATGGTTCTATTCTTTTCTATGGTCACCAAATACAGTACACGGTTCTGTTCTGTTCCATTCAATTCCATTCTGTTGTGTACTATCTCGTTCCATTCTGTTATATACCGTTACCAAACGCTACCGTAAGATTAATAAATTCAAAATAATTATCAATTAGTATCAATCATAATAAATTGTTAATTAGTAAACTAGTATTAATTTTTACAAAATTATAAATTAGTCCTTTTTTTTGGGTTTACAAGGAGTCCTATTTCTTATTTATAAAAACTATAAAATAATTGTACTATTTAATATCTCTTAATTTATTTTTTTAATATATCTTTTGACTTGTCATTCTATGGCAAATTTAACAAAAAATAACATTTTTAAAAATAATTATCAAGTTAGGTTTATTCACTTTTCATCTCTGATGTTCTGAAATAAAAAACAAAAATTTAGGTGCCGCCACGTGACGGAACCTAGATTTTTGCATTAAAAAATAATATAAATGATTAAAAACATAGATAAGTCCCAATTAGCATCGTGAAAAATGATTTTGAATTTTGATAATAAGATATCCCTTTTATATATGGAAAAAAGGAATTTTTTGTAAATTTAATCTTTTATACTCCTTCGGTCCTTTTTATAAGCAACGTTAGACATATTTTATACATACCAATAAATATTAATAAATGATATTTTTTTAATCATTTAAATGATGAATACAAATTTTCTTCTCAAAATGCCTTTATAGATATATTTTCTTCCCATGTGCAAATTAAATGATGGAGTTTATGAGTGTCATTGGGAATAGAAGAATTAGTGGAAAGAGAAAGGGTATATTAGGAAGTCTATATTTTTTTAGCATTTAATAAAGTTAAAAAGTGTACTTTGTTGCTTATATTAAGGACAAAAAAAAACTTACCTTTTGTTGCTTATAAAAAGGACCGAAGGGTATTATTTTTTAATACAAAAATCCAGGTCTCGCCATGTGGCGGCACTTGAATTTTTGTTTTTTTATTTGCAAAAACCAAAGATGATACTATTTGATACTAGTTTACTAATTTGCAATTCATTATAATTGATACTATTTGATACTAATTTATTTACTAAAAACTTAATACTAATTTATAATTGGGTTTTGCTATCCATTGTCCTAAGGACAATGGTTAAGCAATTCATAAATGAAAACTTGGTATTAGAAAGTGTAGAGTATTTAATGTTATGAAATTATTTTTAATTTATTTTAAATGCAAAGTTTTCATTCATGGGTTACTTAACTATTGTCCTATGGGCAATAGATATCAAAACCCTTTATAAGTTATTAATTCTACATATCACATTTTAATTGATCAAATTAGAAAAGACATACAAACCTTCTATTATGAAAAAGGCTTGTGACAAATACCCTAAATTTAACGGACGTAAGAATTTTAAGTGTGTTTGGATTTTAGTTTAGTAATTTCAACTGCATAGAATTATGTGCTATTATGTTTGTTTTTTAGTTTAGTCAAGTTATCAAAACTGGGTTTGACATTAAAAGTGAGTTAAAAGTGGATTTGCCAACGAAGCTCATGGGTCACTTTTCCGTTTGGTAAAAGTACTTTCAACATTTTTTTAGTTTATAAAAGTACTTTCATCGTTCTATCCAAATAATATTCAGTTTGTTAGACTTACTTTTTGCTAAAAATATCTAAACATAAATTTTGTTGAACTAAACTAACTTTCAATTCAATTTACTTTTATCAAACTTACTTTCAACCAAACTAAATTTTACCAACGAAAAACCAAACACACAATAAGCTGTGGAGGCGGGATTGAAATCTACTATCCCCTGTTACTTTCCTGGCTCCTATCCCTTAATAACAACTTGCCACGTGAAAAATACAGATGAGTGGCTTCCCCATGTGAGTTTTCCTCTATCCGTCAAGTGTGAGTTTTCCACTCTCCATCAGAGTGAGCTTGGTCCTTACGCTAAGAGTGTTCGTTTTCGTCTGCTACTCCTCTTCTGATTTAGGGTTGCAATGGGAACGAATTTAACGGAAGGCCCAATAGAAGATTCTTCTGGGGTTCTGGATGGGAGGGTTTTTTATTTGGAGCCTAAACTGAACAGCTACCTTTACAAGGTATGATTTTCTTGGTTGGAAATATTATTTATGATAAATGCCACAAGGATGGCGATGAATCTTGGTGCTCTTATTGAAGTGGAAAACCCAGTTGCGAATGGATTCCTGTTGAGGAGTTTATTAAGGTTTCGTGTTTTGGTGGATGTAAGGAAGCCGTTAAGCACGGGGTGTTGAAGGTGAGAAGTTTGAAGGGGCCCAGTGATTGGGCCAGGAGGTAATGGTACATCAAAATAAAATGGAAGACAGAGACAAAAGTATAGTCATTGAACAAAGAAGTGGGGTTTTGGTAGTTGAACATGAGAGGGAAATTAGATTTCCAGATTAAGTATATGCGCAAAGTGCTAAGGGTAAAGAAGGAATTTCCCCTTCTATGGTGGACTTGATAATGGGCCTTAAAAGACCAGTTTTGGGTCCAGAGATTTTCGAAGATCTAAAATTACTAAAAGAGGAGATTGGGCCTAAAGTGCTGCTTGATATGGAAAGTCCGGGACCACTGGATTAGCACCACCCCATTTGGGAAATGCACCATCCATTTCCGGACAGCAGCGTCTGGACGCTGCTGTCCGGAAAAATAAAGATGGTTTGCTTTTCATTTCCACTATTTTATGAATTCCGGACGCTACTGTCCGGAAATTGTGGTGTTGTTCTCAAGTGGAGTGATGTTAACCCCAGCGGCCCAAGTCTGGGTTGGAGCCTTGTTTCTGACATATCTACTGTCCCGATCAAGAAAGGAAGGGAAGCAATTCAACGATTGAATGCTCATAACAATTTAAAGCAAGAAGAGGCTAAAAAGGAGGGTATTGTCTTTAGTTCTCTTAAATGGCAACCAAGGCAAAAGGAGAAACAAGGGAAAGAACCTACTGATTATATTGTGGAGTTTCCAAGTGATGAAGATGATTTTGTTCAGGAGCAAGGAAAGGAACGTAGCTGCGCAAGGGAAAGAAATTTGTCTGAGGATATTTCCTTGAAGCCGTCTCTCAAAAGGAAAAGGCTTTTTGAAGGAGTTTCTGAAGGTGTTTTTGAAGGATGTCTCGATCAAGGCTTTTTAGAAGTTTGATGCGAGAGAAAATAAGCCTAACCGATACTCTACTTTAAATATTGAAGAACACTACCTGGCTTATAAGGCGGTGGATGCGAGCCTTCAATCGCCCCAATAAGAGCCATGAGATTGATATCATTGAACTTTTGGGGTGCTGCTTCACCCCTGACAGTCAGAGAATTGAAGCACTTTTGTCATAAATATAATCTAGGTGTATTATTTCTTATTGAAACTAAAGCTAATTTAGATAAGTTGAATAGGTTAAAATATAAATTACATTTTGAGTCCCTTTATGTTGTTGAAGCTTGTGGCAGATCTGGAGGACTATGCATTTTTCGAAGAAGATCGGTTGATATTGATGTTTTGGAGGAAAATTACAACTTTATTCATGCTGCTATAAGGGACAAGGAGGATGGCAAATCGTGGGAAGGTACTTTTGTGTATGCCGATCCCCATTTTGAAGACAAAAGGTATATCTGGAATATTTTACGTATTTTATGTAGAAGTATGTGTGATGAATTAATATATCATGTTTTGATGATGACAAATACAATGCTACTTTTTCTATATGCTTAATGGATTTTATATATAATTAATAGATGCTTAATCGACTGACTAGAGTTATATATTATAAATCAAACATATTTAATCTTTATAGATTTTGAAGTTTGGACTAACCATGAGTTTCAAGTAAGTTATGTTTTTATAGCACAGTCCAAAAATGACAAATGAGCAATTATGAAGAAAAATAAAAAAAAAACAATTATACTCGACCAAATAAGGAGAATGATGATATTATCGAAAAGATTACAAACAAGTGATTGAAGACAAACAACATGTTGTGCCAAGTCCAAGAAGGCTTCACCGGATTATAGATACAAGACTTAGGCTAACCAAAGTGTAAAAGTCATTAAGTTATCATTTGATAGAGCAATTTTTTAATCATGCTTTTACACTAACATTTAGCCTAAAATTAAAACTATTGTTGTTTCATAAAAATTCCTTAAAATGACAAAAACAATTTTTCATAATTATTGCTCAAAAGTTGTTTTAATATTGATCTTTGATGATGGTTTTTCTTAATCTCAAACATGGCAAGTGCACCGTATCGTTCAAGTAACAAAAAATTTGGTGAGTACCGGGATATCGTCTACAGGGAGCAGATTGAATTGTACATAATATTGAAGATATAAATAGCTAGAGTATTTATATACAAAAGAAATGAATTGATTTGTTCATACAAAAATAAATAAAACAAAAGCTAAAAAAATGATATGTGATTCAGATATGAGAACAACTGAGATTGAATTTATTAATGAACATCTTAGTACTTGATTAATTTGCATATATATAGATATTTTGAGATATGATTCTTGATGCACACTATAAAATATTTATAACGATTCCTCAGTTATAAAATATAAGATAAGCCTTTTGAACACCAATAAACTTTCAAAATGTTCAACAGACTTATCCAACATTGGGACCATTTTGTACAAGTGCTATTGCAATCGTCACCCTGTTATCCATTCCTAGATTAACAAAACAACGAGTAACACTAATAAGATCAGAATCTAAGTGCACCTTTCCAGTATATACTTAGTTTTTAGGATCGTGATTCCAATGGCCAGTTAGTTTCAAGCATTAAGCCAAAATTAACATTACCAAGACCATAAAACAAACTGGTGCATCTATATATATGAAATAAACAAGTACAAGAGTTGAGAAATTACATTCAATCCCTAGCTTGGAGAGATTAGTTGCTCATGGCAACCTTACAACGTTACAAACCCTTGAAAATAAGCTCCAAAGAGGATTCCTCACGCTTCTTCACTCTCTTATATTTCTCACTCTTATGTACTCTCAAACTAAACCAAGATATCTAAACTACACGCCCTTGGTCCCCTTTTATAGAGTTGTGAGGTAGAGTATTTTCACTGTAGCCAAAATAGTCTCGCTACAGCGAAACCTTACTTCACCATGAAGAAAGCTCATTTGATTCCAGCGAAATTTGGCGGCAAAGCTTAAAATCCATTTAGGGGAAGTTTCACTATAGCAAAATTCATTTGCTGTAACGAAACAATCCTTACTTCACCCTTAAGTAAGGGTCATTTTCGCTGTAGCGAAAGAATTTTGGCTACAACGAAAATGCCATGTTCCATATTCTCCTTTGGATTTATGGACTTGCTTTTGGATTCTTTCTTTGCTTCCTTTATTCCTTCTTTTGACCTTCAAAATCAGCATAAAAAAGGATCAAAGTACATGTAATTTATTATAACTAATATATATATATACACAAAATAAGCTAAGATTCATAATTTAGAGAATTTTCTATGGTTTTTCAATACAATTCAAAAAGTATCCTAATTTAGACTATGAAAATTACCGAATAATCTTGCTTGTTCTCAAGCAAGCAAAGTACTTGAGTTCTTAAAAGAATCATAAAATGAATTTTAGTACTTGGAATTTATTTCAATCAAAATTTTGCTCATGATCTAAGTATAAGTTATATGCTTAAGTAAAAATCAAAGAAGCGTGCATATTCAAAATTCTAAATAATCCTGAATAGTATCACTTTTGTCAAGGAAAATTATCATTTACTCACGAGGTAAGTGTTTCACTCAATTTCCACATTAGATTCAATCAATATTATTTTGCAAGTCATTTAAAATTCAAACCAAATTACATAAGTCAAGAATGAATCACAAGAACTTCAAAATAGGGTTGTAATGTGGCTTAGGCTTAGAAAGGAATATGATTTTTCTAGGAAAACAAAAGAAGAGGAAGTATTTATAAAAAAAAGTTATCTTTGACTTCTTCCTTTGTTCTTTTTCACATTATCCTTTCTTTTCCATGTGTTTTCTTTTCTTCTCATCACATGTTCAAGAAACTTAGACACATTGAACTTTTCTTCAAATATAACTTTGTCTAAGTCTTCTCTTTTTCTTTTAAGAAAAGATGATCCTTTTAAATCATGATTCAACCCAAAACTTCTATGTATTTTTCTATAAAACCCATGAATGCATAAATACCTCTTCCTCAAAATGTTTGATAATCTTATTTCTAGGTTAAGGTATGAATGAACTTTAAGGCTCAAATGAGTTACAAAGAAATTGAGTTTCAAAAATTAAAAAGGTTTGACTTTTTGGCTCAAGCCTATTTCTTTAAAACTATGCCTTGATCTTTTTCAAAATTTTCAAATTCAATGGTAAGATTAAAAATTAAAGCAAAATGACTTTTTCGAAATCAAGCGAGACTCTCAGAATTTATTTGTGGGAACACTCACTTATTTGGCTAGGTTAATTTCCTTGAAAAAATACGTATTCATTTTTATCTTTAAAATTTTTTTAATGCACAAAACTTGAAATTTACTTAAGTTTTTAAAAAATACTTTTCACAATTCACAAATATTTTGAAGTTCGAAAAATTTTAGGTTCTAAAATTTTTTTATGATTTAATTTTTAAGTTTCAAAAAATATTATTTACTACAACTCACACCTAAGGCAATTATTTGAAAATATACATCTATCTCAGCTTCAACTGTCTCTGCAGAATCATCCATTTTCAAAGGTCTATGGGACGAGCATTTTGAGTTTAAGAGATTAGAGAGGGAGGAGGTGGCATGGAGGTCGAGGAGGGAGAGGAAGGACATGACAGCAAGCGGTAAGAAGGGTTTGCGGTGAGAAGGGAGAAAATGTGTTTTTTCTCTCGCTTTCTTGAAGTCAAAGGAAGAAAGAGAGATTTAGTGTCTAAGGGTAATTAGAAATATTAAAACTAAATTTATTGAATGGGAGTGGCAACATCTCAAACGGAGTGGAAATATATTAAACTTAAATTTGACATGGAAAACTAATGCCAAGTATATATGTAAGAATAGTTACTCAAGATTGTGTTAAGGTAAATATGAGTTAAGTTACCACAAGGACCAAAATCAACATATTTTTGCAGTGTTATACTTATGTCAAAAAATAAAATTAAGGACCAAAAGTATTAAAATGTATATTGTCTATTTTATATGGACCAAAAATATATGTAGGTCAAAAATATTAATATACAATAATTATTTGTAATGAATAATATTCAAGAGATCAAGATTAGCATCTACGCGGGAGGAGAACAGATTCTTAAAGAATTTCAAGAATTCACTTCTGAGAATGTCATCATCATTACACCAATTACCCTCTCCAACATATGAAGTCTTGATAAAACTCTATTTTTTATAAAAATTAAAGAAATATTATAATATTACGAGTGGAATGAATTTTAGGATACACCATTTTAAAAATGGTGTATTATAGACCACAGAGAAAATAGGAATTACAAACGCTTCTAGATTAATTGTATTACTCTCATTTGTACATCCTCAGTTTATTACTATTTATTATTTTTTAATTTTTTTTAACATGTTATAGAAAGATTTTTGCATTCTAAGTAGTGTATGATATACAAATCAAAAAATTATCTAACTGATTATAATTGGTTTAAAAAAAAACAAATAACAAAAGAGGTATACATACACGTAGTTATTAAACCTAGGTCAACCCGTTCGGTTTAACCGGTTGACTCGTGAACCGGTCAGGAGACCGGTCTAGTTTATCATTCAACTCGATTTTGCAGTTAACCCGGTCAAGAACTGGTCGACCCGCGCAAATCGGGCGGGTTTGGGGCGAGTTAATAGGTCTATTGACTTCTCATATTTAATAAAGAATTTTGAGAAAGTGCACCAAGGGAACTTGAACCCGGGTCGGGTCCCTATGTTGCAGAGTGTGCACCAAGGGTAAGTCAATGGGTCTATTGACTTCTCATGTTTATATACATACAAAACATTTAAATTTTAAATTTTTCTATATTTATATCATAAATACAAATAGTAATATTATTATACTATTTGAAAATATTTTAAATATATTATCAATTTAAAAATATTGATAATTTGATATGCTTTAATCAATAATGTGAGATTTTTTTTCGTATAACCACATATTTTCCCACTCTTAGGATGTGACTAATCTCGTTCGCGCTGTGTGGTTAGCACTGTTCCCTGAAAATTTTGCATAGGTGAGAATCAATAATGTGAGATTTGTTTTGCATATTTTGAATTATTAAGTATATACATAAAATTAATTAGTTGGTTAATATATTTATCCTAGAATTTTTTGTTTGATTTGAAAATGTAAAATTTAAAGTATAGATATGCCAAATTTGGAGGGTTCTTTCTATATATTTGAATTTATATAAAAATATTCGAGTCAACAGTGACCCCTGAGTCAACCCATCGACCCATTGACTCAGTGTCATGACCGAGTCGACCCATAACACAGGATAGACAGACATAAAAAAATACATAATTTACTATTAAATGACTTTAAAAAACTAAGTAAAAAATGATTAAAATGAATGACTTTTTGCAAAGTCACGGACTAATTTGAGATTTTCATAATTTCAGGGATTAATCTGCATGACCCATACAATCTCAGAGACCAATTTAAGAGTTTACTCATTTTTTAGTATACTATACACCACTTTTGAGGTAGTGTGTATGATAAAAGGAACATTACTGACACTCATAAAAGTATAAATAATTCAATATACAAATTAATAACCTTAAAAATATATAATAATTAATAAAATAGTTATAGATCAGCATCTTAGACATTGACCATGTCAGAATTATGTTATAGAATAACCATCTTAGTCTTGTGCACTGGAATAAAACTTATGAGCCTTATAGAGTTTTGTAGTTCAATTAGACCTCATGCTCAAGCCCAATAAGCATGAAGCTCATTAAGGCAATGACCAAATTCAAAAGACTCTATTATAAATATGTCACATCATATGATGCAAGTACAAATATATTAATTTCATTAATTAATCACTCTAACTCTAATAGTCATTGATTTTAACATTAGAGTATTTGCAAGTACAACCCTCTCTACATCGGAACACCATCATATATAAGGATGACTAAGAAACATCTTTCACCTTAAAACATACTCTTTTATAATCATGATATAGGGCTCTCATATTAAAACACTACAAAAATACATATGCATTAAGGCATGTAATATATTAAATTAATATACTATTAAATATATTACTCCAGCAGTGACTTTTCCCCATCATACAACCGAAGGGCTACTTCCATTTAGCTTATTTTTTTGAATTTTTTTACTTTTGAAAGTGTACTTTTGGCACTGTTCTGTCCACAACTCCACATGCTCCATCCCACTAACAATTCTACTCCCAAAGTCATTGATTTGGCCTTTTTCACGAGGGATTCGTTATTTAATATTATTTCTATTTTAAAATAATAGTCATTTAAGATTGTTTTACAAAAATTAAAAAATAAAATAAATATCATAATAATTAAATTAATTTTATTAATATATTTTATTAATAATTGAATTATTAATAATTTTACATTATTTTTAATTTAATATTAATTGTTATATAAAGATAAAATAAAGAAAATGACATTTAATAATGTATTAAAAATATAAAATGATAATCACTTTAAAAAATAATACTCATTATAAAAGGGAGGGAGTATTTGTTTCCCTGTAGGTTAATATTACTTTTTTTTTTGGAAGATTGCACAAATAAACTAATTAGTATTATACTTGTGCTACCTACCATCTATTTTGGTTGATTGGTGATTCATGTTGAGGGTGTATTGGTGTATAAAAAAAAAGAAATAAAAACATAGAGAAAATAAACAATATTTAAAGTGATATATATATATATATATATATATATATAATCTACACTGATTAATAATTATTTGTCGAAATTTTTTTTTATAAACTCACTGTTAAATTGAAACTATATAGATTATGTCTACAAAATTTTATATATATTAATGAAGAGACATAAAACGGTAATTGAATGAGTAAAACAACTAGTATAGTATAAATATAATTATTGATTTTAGTTTATCTAGAAAATTGGATGATCATTTTTTATAACTACACATATTTCAAAACAAATCACACGCCACTTTTTTTTAAAAGAGATTAACCTTCAACTGAATTTTAAAATTTGGTTAGTCGCAAAACAACATAAAGTTCAGTCTCCGCAAAATTTACTTCATTTAATATCATTTTAGCCACATTCATACAATATTAATATCATTTTCAACCATATATTACATTGTGATTCTTAGGAGCATTATGGTTGTGGCTTAATACTTAATAAGTTTTGCATTTGATTTGCATGTTATTTACGCATTTGATAGTTGCTGAGTAGTTGGATGAATGTACTGTACAACTTGATTTTAAAATTCCATTGTAACCCGGTTTTATAATTCGGTTAAAAGTTTTGCGTGTGGTGTTTTGTTGCTAACTAGATCTTTAAATTCGGTTTAATCAAGTTGAAGGTTAATTTTTTTAAAAAAAAAATACATGTAATGCCTTTTAAAACAGAAAAATATTTTGTTTACACTCATTAGAGTGTATAACTCATTTATTTCCTTAGTTTATTAATTTTTAATGTTAAAAAATTAAAAAATAGAATAAAAAAGTTGATTTAACTACTAATGTTAAAAAGGTTGTATATCTAATAAGTGCATATCTATCATTATTATTTAAAATAAGTGCAATAACAATAGTGTCAACCAGAAAACTATTGTCCTCATCACTCCTCAGCCCCTGCTGGCAAACCTAGATATGTAATTAGCTTTTTTTTATTTAACCACAAACAAAAAAAAAATATTAATAAAAAGAATACAAGAAGTACTCAAATTTATGGAATAAGTACTCAAAATTACATCACAGTGGATAAACTACTCAAGGGAGAAATGCACCAAGATGAAAAAGGGAAAGGCATAAGATCTCACTCTTTTAAACTTAATAATAAGTATTCTTGAGATATAAACAAATAACTTTTTTAGTAATTTTCTTAAAAAATATGTTATTTATATTTTGTTACAATATAGTAATACATTTTATTGTTTTACATTTTTTCTTTTTTAATGCAATTGATTATTCGGAAATGCAATTTAAAGAACATATTTGTTATTGTTTATTAAAATTAAATAATTTTGAAAATGGCATAGAAGCGATTAAATTTTTAAATGATTATGATTAAAATCTGAAATTATTTATTATGTTTGGTTAAACACCTTTTAAAAAGTATCTCTCTTATATTATTTTATAGTTAATTATTTTCTTCTGGTTTATTAATTTTAAAAGAACAAATATCTTTAAAAAATTTAAATATGTTATACTTCTTATTTTAAAAAAAATACTTATGTTGCAAAAAACAAATAATATCAAACGGGTTCAAATTAGCTTCTCAGAATAAACAATATTTAATAACTTTTACATCTTCTATTATTTCTAAAAACAGAAACAAACATCTTAAATTTTTCAAAAGTTTGTTTTATTCAATAAAATAAGTGCTTCATGAAAAAAGTATAAACAAATAGACTCTAAACTAAAAAATTTAAAAAAAAATGAAAAATCAAAGATTCCCTTACCTGGCCTCGTGTATGAAATTAAAAAAAAAAAAGAAGTATTAATTAAATTTAAATAAATAAATAAATCAAAAGTTGCTCCCCAAAGTTTGGGTGATCATTGTTTCTCTACTCGCATGCATTATATTAAATGAAAGTGACTTTATAATACTATATCAGATTGCCCTCCAACTTCATTTTCTACATTTTTGTGCTTGCTACTACTAATTCTATATTCAATTGGACGGAGGAATATACAAAAGACTGAGTTCTAAACCCTATTTGAAAACATCTTTTTGGAACTAAAGAAAGTGTTAGAATCTCTGCCTTTTTTCAATATATAGGTCAAAGATTTTTAGTTAACATGAATTTTATATAACATTTGTTAAAAATGTTACAAATTAAATACAAAAAGACGACATTTTTTAATAATTTAACAATATTTTTGAAATGTTATTAAAACTTTTTTTGCAACATGGTTTATATATATATATATATAATATCTTTAGTGATTTAGCAACATTTTTTTAGTAACTCAATAATATTTTTTCAAATGTTATTAAAGATAAGTTTGTAGTAGTGACAATACGTGATGTCTCTATTAGAAATAATATGGTTAGTTAGTTAGTTAGAGTAAACAATTGTGATAAGATTATCTTTATTATACCTTATTATTAAGTACATTAGGTATTTGGTTACAGCGTAAAATTTACCTTGATTCTATTCCTTTTTACTCGGTCTCTACCTTGTTTATCAGAGCGGTATTATCTACCGTGTGACTTTTGCCACCGTAAATCCGCTTCCAGTGTTAACATGGAACCTTTCATATCATCAATAGTTTTTTTTTTCAGGTTTTTATATCTTATCCTTCAACCATATATTTAGAGTTTTCCAATCAATAAATATTTAGATTTTCATCATCAACTTAGAACGAAAGCGAGGAGACGTGAGGAGAAGATTAAAGAGACCCAAAAAAGGCCAAAGATTTCGAAGAGCTATGAACCCGACCAATAAGATCCAAAAAAAGGTCGAAAACTTTTAACAGCTACGAATCCAACCGTTAGTTGTCATTACTAAAATCTCTTTTGAAATGTCGTGTTCATTCCAATTTAGATGCGCTATATATAGGGTTAATTAGTCGACAAGTGTGATAAAATTATCTGATCATAAGTATATCAGATAATTGGTTACATTCTCATCGATCTAGTCTTTTATCTATAAATGAAGTCTACTCTAATAATTAAATCAATTAAGCAATAATATATGATTCATGTTGCATAACTGATCTTACAAACTCGGTTGTGCTGAAGTTCTGTCTATGAGCTAATTTTAGTACAATATATAAGAAATAAGAAGAAACAAAAGCTTATTAAAGACAGAAAGCTTAAAGTTCATTACAAATTGCATAATAATAATACGTACATGCATAATATAAGAACCTAATAAACTCAGTAACTAAAATATTGGGTACACACATAATAAATAATAAGTCCAATATAACACTAACAATTAATTGAAAAAACTAACTAATACATTCTTATAATTTAGAACTGAGGAACTGTTGCTTAAAGTTATACTCCAGTAAAGAGTTGACAAACACGTTGAATGCCATTCCGTTAATTGATGAGTTGTTACAACGGAACAGTTAGTTATTAACGGAATGGCCAACGCCAGGGCTGTGCCCGGGCGTTGTGGGTCGAAAAGCTTCAACATATCCCTCAAGGCTTCTAGTTCTATTATTATTATTGGATGTGTTTATTTTTGCTTTTTTGTTGGAAGGAGATTTTGGTAACGGATTAATGTTGCTTTGTCTCAAACTCCTAATTCCTTGTGTTGAGAGTATTTGGTAGGAGAAAAACAACAGCACAAAGAACAAGCACGTGCGAGTGAAATGTGCCATGCTTAAGGGTTCAAAGGAAGTGAAAAATGAAGGAGGAAATTAAAGGGGTGTTTGGGGAGAAGGAAATGAAGGAGAGAGATTAAATTGATATATGCATGAATGAATACTACTACCTTGATTGTGTTTAATATTTATAGACCGTGAAAAGTAGAAGCATGTGTGCTCCAAAGCCTAGGGAAGATTGAGAAAATAATATAAAAATAAAAGTAAACCCTCCATCTCTTGAGTCCTCCAAAAATTAGATATGTCATTTAATAGGTTATCAAAAGATTTGTCACTAAATAAGTCCTTAAAAAATTAGATTTGTGTCACCAAACAAGTCCTTAAAAGATCTTTATCATTGAATAAGTTCTTGAAAGTAGGTTATGTGTCACCAAATAGGTCTATTCTTTACTATCTGTCTGACACATATAATGAAGGGGCCTATTATTCTAGGTAACATCTTTTAGAGATAAAAATGTATGAGTTCAACAATCTTCAGATGAAGAGCAACTAAAGGTTTGATTGGATGATATATATGATCTTTTAAGGACTTATTTGGTGATAAAGATCTTGTTGTATACTTGGATTCTAGGAGTTGTATTCCACCACGGATGACAGGCTACTCTTTGGTGTTCTACGGCGGTAGTGTGGTTACCTGCAAAGATTCCGACGATTAAGTCAATAATGACAAGGGTTTGAGAGTAGTTAAGAGTACATACCGTGGCCTGGCATGTTATGAGAGGATTTATACCGTCCCATCTAGGATTGTGTCCTCCTAGTGGGCTTTGTAGGAAGTCAGTCTGCCAGGCCCACTTTAGTGAGCCGGTCTAAGAGTTTATCCCAGTATGGAACTGCCCGATATGAGTTGGCTTGTGCTAATATCTTTTAAAGACTTATTTAATGACATATTTAATCTTTTAAAAGTATATTTTGTGGCAAGAATCTTTTGCAAACTTATTTGATGACACATTTAATCTTTGAAAATCATATTTAATGATAGAACTTTTCATGAACTTATTTGTGACACATATTTTTCAGAGACCCAAGTCAAAGTTCACTTTAAAAATAAAATAAAATAAAATAATAGAAATGATATTCACACGCGTCTCTCTTTTTGGTCCAAGAAAGGTATGAGAAGTAGATATATATAGAAATTAAAAATAAAAGTAAAAGGAAAAAAAATGAGGATGTATATATACGATGTGATAAAAAATAAAAAGAGATTTTTTTTTTTACAAAAAAGAAGCATAGAGTGATTGAGATATATAATTACCACTCCGTCCATCCTATTTTAACATAAGAGTTAAAAAATCTTGTCATTATTTCACAAATTAATTGCTATTTATCAACTCTTTTATTCTTGGGTTCTAGTTACTATTAATATTTTCATTAGTATAATCATTAATGATGTTTAGTAATATATGTAAAGTTATAGTAGATATCAATTATGTTAAACAACGTCTATATTAATAGTAGCTAATGCAAGAATATTAGGACCTAACCACATGAGGAGAGCTCAACCGAAAAGACTAGTCTATTAGGTGAGAGAATCTCAAGGCTTAAGTACTGCATTGAGTTTTCTATTCTATTCAATGTGGGACCTCTAAGAAAGAAAAACTTAGTAAATTAATGACAATTTTATTTTATGTTTTGCATTCTAATTATCAAAATTAAAACAAAAATTTCTGTTATGATATCGTTTATAACATTGAATTAGTATCAGCGGATCATGAATGAACTAATGTTTCATAATATAAGATCTCATACAATTTTTTAAGAATATTTATTATTTTTGTTTATATTTGTTCATTATAATTATTGTGATTTTATAAATAGATAACGAAGGTAATTAATATAATAATAAAAGAAAAAAGATTAAATTAGAGAGATTATATATATATTTAAAAAATTAATATATTAATTAATTTTATTACATATTTTCTTAATAAACATAATTATTCAAATAATAATATAAAACGCAAAGAGTAATATAGTAAGACAGCATAGGGTAAAATTAATAAAAATTCAATGCTACATTGATATTCTAAAAAGATATATAATAAAACAGAGACACCATTTTTGTTTTTTGTTTTTTATTTTTATCAATAAAGACACCATTTTTGTTAAAATAAATTAAGGTCAAATAAAATAAGCCCGACAGAGTAATAAAATATAGAGAAAGAATGGAATCAAGAGCCAAGCATCAAGGAAGATTCCATTACCATATTTACTCGCAATTTCAACTATAAATAAATTGCCTTTTGGGAAAAACAATGAAAAAATTACCCAAAAAGTTAACCACTTTGGTGGTTTGGTGAAATGAGAAGTAAGTTATGGGCCACAAGTTTCTCTGCTCATCCAGCTTTATTGCTATTTTAATGTTTAAATCAAAGTTAATAGTAAAAAGTAAGTATACCATATTGCTCGGAAGAGATCATTAGAATATGTTTAAGTTTAGAATATGCCAATATGCAACATTTCGGCTCTTTAGTTTTTTGTTTTTTTTTTTTAATCTACATGGTTACTAGGGTAGTTATTGCATCCGTCAATTTGAGAAATTTATTATTAATAATATGCAACATTTGGGTTTTTAGGATATTCACCGTCAGAAGTAATAAGTATGAATATCTTTCTTAAGGCTGAGTTCCTATAAAATGATTATCTAATAATTACATAATATCGCTTCATTTCTATTAGTTAGGGTTTGGTTAAGAGAAAGGTGAGCTACCACTATCCTTATTAGGGATTGACCTTTTAAGGGACAAGGGGACAACCCAACCCCCCCCCCCCCCTCCTCTCCAATTTTTTTATACATAGTTGTCATATTTTTATGGTAGTATAAGAGGTAAAGAAAAAAAAAATTGAGAAGAAAAAAAAAATGACGTGATAAATATAAAGGTAGTATTTGATAAAATATAAAGGTAGTATTTGATATACTACTATTATTCATTAGTATAACCTAGACAAAAATTAAAGAGAGAAAGAGAGAAAGATTGAAAAACAAGTTATAAAATAAATATTAGAGAAAAGAGGTATAAAAATATTATTATTATAATTGATACTAAACTTCTTAATGAGAATTAAATAAGATTTTTAGAAGATATAATTTTAATTATTCTTTCAATTAATAATAAGCCATATAATTCATAATTTATTAGGATTCTATATATTTTAATTAGGGTATGATATGCTTTAATTTGTGTAGAAATTATATGTTTATAGGTAATAATATATATTCAAAAATGTCAAGTTCAAGTTTTGCTTATTTATGGAAAATTATTACTTATAAACTTAATCAATTACCACCATTGGCCAAGAGCTTTAGCTCAAGTGGTCATGTGCACCAATCTGAAAAAGAAAAAGAACTATTTCTATACAGATAAAGCCAGCTCCAAAATCGGATTTTCACCAAATTCATCACCTGCAAAATATTATTTTCGCATTCCTTTTCGTTTTGCTACTTTTCCCATAAACATACCCCTAAATTGTAGAAACCAACCTCCAATAGATGCTGCAATGGGACATAGAAATCCCATCCAATTCAAAATTCTTTCCCAGATTCTCCTACAGAACAAACATTTCAAAAACAAATGATGAATAGTTTCCTCTGTTTCTCCACAAAATGAATATAAAATTGAAATTTATGTACTCAGTGTTCCCCTTCTAAACAGATTCTGTTTGCAAGGTAATTTACCTTTGAACATCATCCAAGAGAAGACTAAACATTTAGAAGGTAATAGAAGACCACAAACATTTTGAAATTGCCATCAATTCAACAGAAATATTAACACGGGGTAAACATTTAGCAATCACCCATGCATAAGCCAATTTCACTGTATACCATTTTGAGACATCTGGTTCCGGACACCAACTATCTTCAACTCCAATAGTGATTTTCGGATTTTGTAAAAATTCCACAAATTCCTGAAATAGAGAATTTTCACAATTGAAAAAAGGCCTCCACCAAGAGAAATTCCAACACCACTAAAAAGTTACTTGATCCTAAATTACAAAATTCTCCACATTTCCCAGCTTATTATCCGAAATGTGGAACAACTTTGAAAATTTTTCATGTAGGGATTGATTGTCAATCCATGGAGACTCCCAAAACATAGTTGCAACCCCATCTCCAACCTTACTGTTAATACCTTTCCAAAACCAACCCAAATTACATACATTGCATGACCTACACACTTCTTTCCACCAATAAGAGCATGAAGAAATTGACCCTTCTTAAGTAAAGACAAATTCGCAGATTGAGCATTCAACCTACCCAAGATAACTTCAGACCAAAAACTTTCTTTTTCTGTCAAGAACCTCCAAGCCCATTTTGAAAGAAGAGCAATATTAAACCACTTTAAGTCTTTAACACCAAGTCCCCCTAGCTTCTTTGATTTACAAATCTCTACCCAACTGACCCAAGCTATTTTTCTCTTCTCCTCACAACCTCCCCACAAAAACCGCCTTTGAATTTTCCTAATCTCATTAAGAACACACACCAGAGCTCGAAACAGAGAAAAACAGTAAACTGGGAGACAATACACAATTGAGTTAATAAGTACAACCATTCCTCCCAATGACAAATGCCTTCCTTTCCACACCACCAATTTGTTCCTTATTTTATTAACCACTGGTTGCTAAGTACTTTTTTTTTTTAAAAGCTCACACCAATAGAAAGACCAAGATAAATAAAAGGAAACTTACCCATCTTGCAGTTTAGGAAGTCAGACGCTGAATGAATCCATGAAAAATGAGTCTACATTGATTCCAAAAAATTTACTCTTGAAAAAATTGATTTTCAATCGAGATAAACTCAAAACAGCGCAACATAGCTTTGATTTCCCATAAATTATCACATGTAGCCTCTCTTATTATTATTATAGAATCATCTGTATATTGTAAAATCGAAATCTCAACCCCCTGAGCTCCCACCTTAAATCCTTTAAATTTGCCCAGCGACACTGCCTTTTTCATAAGACTTGTTAACCCCTCAACAACCAATAGAAAAAGCAAAGGAGCTAAAGAATCTCCTTGCTTTAGACCTCTTTGTTGTTTGGACTTTTTAAATCTTTCCTAGTTTGTTGTTGTTGTGAAATATTGAAAATTTGTAATCCAATAATAGTTTTTTTTTTTTATCAGCAAAGAGAACAATATATTAAACAGCACAAGATGGGCGTAATCCAATAATAGTGGGTCTGTAGGTGCGTGCTTTGTTGTTGTGCTTTTTAAATTCTAATCCATCATCCGTGATTCCATACTTTGACAACATGACACATAATCACATAATCAAATAATCCATGCATGATTCTATGGTGAGTTTTTGGCAAATACCTTGATCATTCACATTGAGAGGAAAATTACAATAAGTTTTCTTTTGAAGTCTTTGAAGATGCATAACAACACTCTGATTTAAAGGAAATTCAAGTTATTATTTGATATTTTTCTTTTTTATAACTTGATATTGCACTTCAAATTTTAATGTATGCTATAACATATTTAAATTATGTATTTTAATTTCATTTTGGCCTCTCCAAGATTTTTGTTCAAGTTCTGTCAGTGGTTCCCATCATGTTGGTTTAGTTACGGAAGAGCTTGACTTCAAACAATAGTTCCTTAGTTTGAATATATGTAGACGCATTTGACTTATTAATAAAAATTGCAACCTTTGCCTTTATATTTTGACTAAAATACACATTTGGTCTTTTATATTTTGTCTAAGTCCTATTTTGGTCCTTTATGTTTATTTTGTCTCAATTTGATCCCTTACGTTTGCTTTTTGGACTAACATTAGACTCTTCTTTGAATCCGTTAGTCTAGTTAACCGAACTGCATACATGGCACCTACATGGCATTAACGACGTTAGTTGTCATCCCTTTCCAGACTAAAACGACACCCTATTCAGTTTTTTTCGTAAGCGTATGCAGTTTTGTTAACTTAGACTAACGGAGGCACTCTTAAAAAAAAATTCAATACAGTGTCGTTTTAGTCTGGAAAGAGATGGCAGCTAACGACATTAATTCCATATAGGTGTTACGTATGCAGTTCTGTTAACTTAGACTAAAGAATTCAAAGAAGAGTCTAATGTTGGTCCAAAAAACAAACGTAAAGGACCAAAATGAGACAAAATAAACATAAAGGACCAAAATAGGATTTCGGTAAAACATAAAGGACTAAAGGTGCGTTTGATTTGCTAAAATATACGGCACTGGACAGCACAAAACCTTTATTCCACGTTTGATTGTAAAAACAGACATGTCACAACACAAAATTTGAGGCACAGCACAGAACAAAATGGGAGATTTTTGTTACTCACAATCCTAGAGGACAAGAAGTCATCCCATGGTACAAGATGGTTAAATACAAAAACACCTTCACTCACATCCACTATCTCATAAAATTTTAACTACATATCTCTCCACTCTCACACTTACACAAGGTAGTTACTATAATAATTTTTATTTTATTATATTTCATGCAATATACAACACTAAACTAGCTCATATATATATATATATATATATATATATATATATATATATATAATTTAATAATATTTTTTAGTGAAAAATAATAAAACATCTAAAAATATATCAAATTTGAGAAATCTAATTTTATATATAATTTTTTTTAAATATAATATTATAACAGTTTCAAAATTTTACAATATTAATTATCAATTTTTTATCTAAAATAAATATTTTAAGTGTAAAGAATATTATAGTAAAATTGACTTTATATTTCTTGTGTTGTACTTTAATGATCAAACAACAAACAACACAAGTAGTTGTGTTGTAATTTATTAAATTGTCCTGTACTATACTTCATGTACTATACTTGTCCATGCATTAAACGCACCATAAATGTGTATTTTAGCCTTATATTTTTTAAACCCTTACTAAAAATTAATTTTATATCCAATTTCTTAATCTTATAATGTAAAATTTACAATATCACTAAATATAGATTAAAACTCATTATAAACTATTTTTTAAAAAAATATCTATTTTTATATTGTGTTATTTTTTTTATTTTTAATTAAGTTATATCTTGTTTTCTCTAGGTCCTAAGTCCGGCACGTGCCATGGATATTTAGCTAGTGCGAAGAGGTCGATCAAATTTATGGTCATTAGAAATTTAGAATAATGTTGAGAATATGTGTAACAAATTAAAAAAAAAAAAAAAAAAGCTTACACTACATATTTGATGGCTAGATCATATTTATGAAAAGATTGAAGAATAATGCATTTGCACCATTCTTTTCGTTAGCGTTAACTGTAAGAGATTAATTAATTTTGCTTTGTGGATATAGATACATTAAAAGATACTAAGTATATATTCAAATGATGTAAGTATCTAGAGTCTTCTTTCTTCACCTATCAACTATATTTGGTTCTACAGTAATTTTTGCTTGCACAAGATCGATAACCTGCAATTTGTTGAGTTTCTTTTTTTTTTTTTTTTTTTTTTGTAATGAACGCAAATTTCAGAGAAGGTTGTTATAATTTTTTTATTTAATAATCTTTTTAATAAATAAAAATAATAAATTTTATTTTATTTTAAAAACATTTGTGTAATTAATTTATTTACTAATGTGAAAAATAAATAATTTCTTTATAATAAATTGAAGATAAAAAAAAACTTTCGTCTTTTTTTAATATTTAATTCACCTACAAAAATTAAATATACTCCTATGTTTCTTATAAATATAACAAAAAATATTCTTTTTTCTTATAAATAAATTTGGAGGTAATAGTGTTTAATTAAGTGACCATTTTGTATGAGGTGAAAATACTATATTTACAAATAGTTTAAAATTGTATATGCAAATTAGAAAATTATAAAATTAAAAAATAAAATGATAACATGTGTTTAAGGAAACAAATTAAAAGTAGAATATTTTTATGAAAAATAAAATAAATTTATTGTCTTAAAAGTTAAAACTTATTATTCTTCTAAAATACTCCCTCCGTTACAAAAATATAAGCAAAAAGTACCTACTGCACACTCCTTAAAAAAATTAGTTAAATTTATTAAATTTTGTCGAAATCAAGTAAAACGTATGTTAGTTTCTTAATTTACCATTAATTATAAAAAGTATGTTAGTTTTAATTTTCAACCACCAGAAATTTAACAATGCTATAGAGAAGTAGTAAGTCTTTTCTCTCTCTTAGCCAAATTAATGAATTATAGGGAATAAAAAGTGAAATAAATAAATGCATTTTAGGTATAATTTAATTTAACGTGATCAAAACAATTATATTTACTTATAAAAAATAATATAAGACTTTCTAAAATTTTGCTTATAGAGAGAGTAAGTTAAAATATTTAATACGGTGTAGTTATTGTTACACCTTAAATAATGTCCTCGGTTGTATTTATGAGACATATTTAACTAAATTATACATATAAAAAATAGTTAATTAAACTTAATTGATATTATTAAATTTTAAATAATTTACCATTTTTATCTTCTTTCATAAAATGTTGTCATTAATGAAAATAAAAATCAAAACATTTTTTTTTGGATTACAACGGAAATAAAAAGTAAACAAGGCTAAACAGCTAGATCACTACAAAGGAAAGGAATTAGCCACGACGGTGGATATTTTCAAATGCGCAAAGAACTACTATCATGGCACCAAATTCCGCTAACCCATCAGCTGCCTTATTCAAATTCCTCGAAATACAAGTGAACGACATCGTCCAATCACGCTTCAAATATTCCCGAATTTGATGAATCAACTCTCTTAATTGATGGCGGTCAATATTCAAAGATGAAGTAACAAGAACCATAGCTTCTCTACAATCTACCTCGCAGGAAAGATTGCGGAGACCCAGATTCCAAGCTTGATGAAGACCCTCACCAATACCTAACAACTCAGAATGGAGGGGATTACCCAAGTTAGTACCACAACTAAAGCCGTGAATCCAGCGGCCAACTGAATCAAGAATAACACCTCCTCCACCCATGCGCGAAGTCGTACTTTTCCAGCTGCCATCTGTCCGAAGAGTTGGGACATGTACCGAAGAAAGGCCTAATTGAGGCGAAGTAATAGACGAACTTGCACAACGACGAAACTCTTGTGCAGAAATAATGATACTTCTCAACACAAACGCTTCTGACCAATCATCTCCTTCGAAAATGATATGATTGCACCATTTCCATAACCACCATAAAACTGCAACTGAGAGGCTGAAATTATGGTGTAGAAGCAAACTGTAAAACCAATCTGAAAACGGCAAGGCAGCATCAGAATTCGGGACCAGATTACGAAAGACGAACCACACCATCCTCGCCGTCGGACAAAGCCTGAACAGATGAAGAAGATCCTCTACCGGACCACCGCAACGAGCACAAGATGAGCTAACAGCTAGATTACAATGAACTCGCCTAGCATTTGTCGGCAAAGCTCCACGACCCACAAGCCACAAAAAGAACCTCACCTTCTCAGGAGCTGCACAATGCCAAATCAACTTCCATAGTCTTGAAGAAGAATCACCATTACTAGTTAACCAATCATAACCCGAGGAAGCCACATAAACTCTATCTAAATTTTGATTCCAAGAAATGTAATCATCACCATGAGGGTCAAGAGGAACTGGGATATCCTGAATTTCAGCCACCACACCATCGGGTAGATTTGTGTATAAAGAACTGAAATTCCACTCTCCGTTGGACCAAAGATTAGAAATAGTCAACTTCGAATCAGCAATGTGAACATAAGAGACTCTATCACATAATTGAAGTTAAGCCTTAACCAAGACGAATTGAAAACCCTTCTCTAATAGCATCCCTCGCCTTTAGAATTCCTCTCCAAACATAAGAGTCCCCTGCATGAGGAATGATAGAAAGAATAGAATTACCCTTGAGATATTTCTGAGAGAAAACAGTTACCCAAAGTTTGTCATGCTCCTCTACAAAACCTGCGACCACTTTTCCCAACAATGCCTCATTTGTTTCCCTTGCACGGCGTATGCCAAGACCCCTCTTTGGTTTAGTAACATTTGATTACCAGGATAAATAAAGAAAAAAGGTAATAAATATTTTTTTATATCTCATTCTCGAAAAATTCTACGGTCCTATTGTAGCATGTACAACATCATTTAAAATAAGGATAAGTCTTTATTTTTTTAAAAAATTATTAAATTCCTCTTAATCTTCACTACCCCACCATGTATTGTGGATCCACCATTCTCTATCTCCACCACACTTTTATTAAAGGCAGTATGTACTATTAGAGTACTGAAATTTACTCCTAATCCTCAGGGTATTCTCATCGAAAATGATGACTAATTCCCTCAACTCCTACATATATGGTTAAAGACGGGATAATAAACTACCATCACACCAAGCTAAGTACATCTTGTGGTTGTAATAAATGCTTTATAAAAATAAGGGAATGCCAAATAAAAAAGAAAAGGACCATCTATTTTATTTACTCTCTCAGTTCAGGAATAATAGCCATTTTAGAGGATTTAAGGCAAATTAAAAAAACAATTGATTTTTATAGAATCTAACAAAAAGTGTATTGATAAGCTAAATCAACGTTTGACTTAAAACTTTACTCAATAATTATTGTTTACTAAAATAATAAAAAATGATAAAATTTTAAAAAGATAATAAATTTATCATTGATAATGTAAAAGTAAAAAATAATTTGGAACAATTTTTTTCTAAAGTAACTATTATTTCTGAACGGAGGGAGTAGTAGAAATGGCCTTATAATAAGGATAGAAGGAAATTTTTTATTTATCCACTTAGAGAAATTTTTATTTATTTGTTCATTTATATTTTCAATAAAGTATTAATTATTCTTTTATTAACTTTACCTCTATTTTAATTTAAATTAGAGAAGTAACTAATTAATGCTCTAGTAGCTCTACTATCCAACCAATAAAATTATGAGAAATAAAGGATCAATATTATAAGAAATTCAAAAAATATTTTGACGAAAATAAGACTAATGATTATATTTCTTAACATGCGTAATATACTTTAAGTGGACAAATAAAATAAAAACAAGTGAGGAAGTAATTAACAAGACAGAAAAAACTTCATGTGAAATTAATGACTACTCTCTTTGATCCTAAATACTCCCTCTGGACTCAAATATAAGCAACAAAATCTCTATGTTCGATGGTTCAAAATATAAGTAAATCTTAATTACTTTTATGTTATTTAATGCTACAATCACTAAAATATTCTTTATTTAATGAAGTAGTTGAGAGAGAATACAACTCAGTTTAGTAAATAAATTTTATATTTTTCACAAAACCAAGAAAATTTAATGCAGTTAACTAACTTTCTTAATACGCATAAGTTTGTTTATTTTTGCTTATATTTAGGTCCGGAGTAGTATAAGTCACTTCTAACTAAATCACCGCAACTAAGTAATGGAAGTTAACTTATTAAATTTGTGTAAAAATATATGATTTTTTCAACTATACTCCTAAATAAATGTGTTAATAAATATTTCAATTCAATTAATAACTCTTTCTCTCTCTTATTCTATTATGTTTCTCTCTTCATTATTAACTGAATTTTGAAAATTATAAAAGAAGTAAAAGTAAAAATTATCCATAATATATTAGTTAATAACTTATATTTGAGATCAAAGAATTTTTTTTTTAAAAAGTGACTAATTAATTTCCACTCATGTCACTGTAGAGAAATGTATGTTTTATGATCTTTTGGGCCTCGTTTGCGTTTAAACATAAAAAAGAATAAAATAAAAATACAAGGGACAGAATCTCTGCGGTGTTAAATAGTACAGTACAACTGCAAAGGAAGGTTTGTAAGATGCAAGTTGCACTGTGTCTCAACCGCAACTACTGACGAATGCACATGGTGGCAGATTTATTTTTGACTCTTTTCTGAATCTTCACCAAATTTTATTCTTTATTTAATTTCGATTCCTTTTGTCCTTTGTTTTTTTTGGACATAGCAGTGGCACTATTTAATTTAAAGAGTTGTTCAAGAATTAATAGGCAATAAATTAACCAATCAATAAGGAATCTAGCTTACGGTTTAGGCTAACACAGGATTCAGTACTCTTTACAAATTGCGGCTGCTGAAATTACCTAAACAATACTTTCTCTGCTCCATAATTTTGTTATTTAAGGTTTTAGTACACATATTAAAAAAATATTGATTATAAGATATTTTATTATGTTATTGACTATATTGTCTTTATTTATATAATTTATCATCATTTATTATTCTTCTAATATCCCACCACCTATATATATTAAATGAGGAGTATAGTTGACAAAAAGAATTAAATGAGTTTTAAAAATATAAAATAACAATACTTTTGAAACTAAAATTAATAGTCTAAAACAACATAACTTATAGACTGGAGGGAGTAATTCTAAATCTTCTTGTTGTTCGGTTGTTTTTACAAATCTTCCTACATATTAAGTGAAGAATATATTTAATGTAATTTATTTTATAAATATATATTTAAATACATTTATTATTTTTTCATTTAGTGATTATTGAAAGTATAAAAGGTAAAATTAAATGAAGAAAAAAATATTCATTCGTCTCTAAAATCTATACAAGAGCCTCTATTTATACAAAAAGGAAAATTACTAAAAGTTCACTAACTAATAAAACTAATTGAAAGTTAATTGGTTAACAGAATTATACATACTTAGTAGTTTTGAGAGTAAACCGCTATCTCTCTATACGTCTCCTTTAAGATGGAAAATATTGTAAATACTCATCTTAGACAACAATTGCTAGAAAGGATTACGAAGTGTTACTTTGGTTAAGACATCAAAAAGTTGATGATGCTTACGAACATGGACAAGACGAAGGATGCCCAATTCCAAGGTGTTTGATTTGATCGTGAAACGTTGGATTTGTGGAATGTGAATTACTGCTTGATTGTCACAATAGAGCAGCAATGGTTTCTTTGGAACTCGAAGTTCATGTAAGAGGTTTTGAAGCCAAATTATCTCACTTGTTGCTGATGATAAAGCTCTGTACTTAGCTTCTGCGCTTGACTTGCTTACTATGTCTTGCTTCTTTGTTTTCCAACTGATCATCGAATCTCCCATGAAGGCACAATAGTCTGTGATGGATTTTCTGTCTTCTTTGCATGATCCCCATGATGCATCAGCATAAGCATGGACGTGCGTATCATATTTGGGACTGAAGATGATGCCTTGTCCTAGTGAGCAATCTCCAAACCTAGAAAGTACTTGAGGGACCCTAAGTCTTTGAGTATGAAATGTTGCCAAGGAGCTTCTTTGTTGACTTAATGATAGTTAAGCTAGAACCTGCAACAATAAATGTCATCTACATAAGCAAGGAATGCAACAAAGGAACCATGGTTACCTTTTGTAAATATGGAGTAGTCATTCTTAGATTGAATGAATCCATGATGAGTGAGGACATCCTTAAAGAGAGTGAACCAGCTTCATGAAGCCTGCTTCAAACCATAGATAGATCTATGGAGTTTGCAGACCAAAGGAGTAGTTCTTGAGGGAGTTGATGGAACAACACAACCCTTTGGAATGGACAATATATATATATATATATATATATATATATATATATATATATATATATATATATATATATATATATATATATATATATATATATACTCTTGAAGATAGTCATTGAGGAAGGCAATATTGACGTTTAGCTAAGCTAGATGCCAATTTTTTATGGGATCAACAAAAAGAAGCTTTTGGACAGAAGTCGGTTTGGCTACAGGAGAACATATTTCCATGAAGTTAAGGATGTGCTGTTGAGTGAAACCATTAGCAACAAGTCTGGCCTTGTATTTATCAATGGATCCATTAGCCTTGTGTTTTATTTTGGACAACTGCTTGGACCAGTGCAATGTTTGCCTTCAAGGAGTGGCACAATACTCCAAGTCTTGTTGGCTTCAAGGGTATGGAGTTAAAATTTGATGGCATGTTGCCATTGAGGAATATTAGAAGCTTGACTGTAAGTGTTAGGTTCAAACTCGGTAGATACTTAGTAAATGAAAGTTTTGTAAGGTTCAGAGAGCTTGGTGTAGTTAAGATCGTTTTCAATAGGATGGTGAGTACGAGGAATTTTGTTTAAGAGATAACTGTGAAAGTCTTTTAAATGGCCAGGAGGTTTGCTAGTCCTGATGGATTTTCTGATGGAAGTATTGGAAGGAGTAGCAATAGGTTATATTGGAAGAGCAGCAACGGATTTGACTTGAATCAAGGAAGTAGATGTATAGGTATTATTAGTATCATAAGGAGTGGCTTGAGATTGTGGTAGAGATGCATCAGTGTGACAATTAGGGGTGGTAGTTTATTGATTGGAGAAATCATGGTTGGGAGAGGGTGAATGATCAGCTCAAGAACAATGGGTAAAGGTATATCATGAAAGGGGCTATCCTGAGTAGAGTGTTTGGTGGATCCGTTGAAGGGGAAGATGTTCTCATAGAATTGAGAGTCACGAGAGATGAAAATCTCATTAGTAGAAATGGCCAATAACTTGTAACATATGAAACTCCTGGGATAGCCAACGAAAGCTACAACAACAACTCTAAGAGTGAATTTATATCTTGTTAAAGGTAGGGTGGAGGCATATGTGAGGCAAAGGTCCTGAAATCATCAAAGTTAGGTTTTTTTTTTTTTGAAAAAGATTATAGTAGGGTGAGACATTGTGTAAATTAGAAGTAGGAAGCCTATTGATCAGAAAGAGACAATAATTTGCACACAATCACTCCAATAACAAATAAGAATGTTAGATTGAAAATAAAGAGATCTAGCCACATTCAAAATGTTTTGATATTTTCTTTCAACAACACTATTTTGTCTTGGCCTTTCAACACAAGAGAATTGATGTAATGTGTTGCTTTGTCAAACACATAAGAAAAATATTGCACAACTTTTGGAGCTTAGTGGGAGATCTTATGGATGAAAAACATCTTGCGTGAGTCAAATCATAATCAAGAAAGATATTATGTGTATTGTGACATTAAATGTGTGATTCATCTAACTATGAATCCTACGTTTATTTATCGTTCAAAGCATATGTATGTTGGTTATTAGGGGATAAAAGAAGTTTTAGATGAAGATACAATTTGAAAAAGTACACATAAATTATAATTGATGAGGCTGGAGAAGCACCATAAACAAGGAGTTGAGATTCCATTAAATAGTGAGAAAGTTAGAGATATCATAATTCTCTTTGAGAAAAAGACAGAAACAAGAGAGAGTGATAAATACTTCCACCAACACCACACTTGATGAGGTTGTGTAGATTTCGTATACCATCTGAGTTGCGTGAGTTTGAATTGTATCTCATTGTATCTAAAGATCGAGATGTATCGTAAATTTGTAGTCTTACTTCAATAGTTGAAATCTTTTAAGGGACCTGGTCCTCTGCTTTTTCCTTTATAATTAGATAGTTTTTCACATTAAAAATTTTGACTACACAAATAAAAAAAGTTCTTGCACATATGTTTTTTTTCTCTTTCTTTGCTATTAGAGGTTCATGTTTATAGTAAAAGATGTAAGTCACAAGCTTTCAAATTTTGTTTGTGGTCAAGTGTGGAACGATTTGACAAATTGGCAAGGAAATACTTTATCACAAGGTGCTAAAAGCGCAATTCTCACTTGTGTAATGGACCGATATTTCTATGTATAAAATTTTTCTTATATCTATTTTCTTTTCTTTACTTTGATGCATTGTCACTATTTTTTTCATTTAATGAATCATGGTTTCACTTTTAAAATAAAACATTCCTGCGAAATCCGTTAATAGATCAACTTAACGATATTATTATGTGTTTATTTTCCAGTTTAAACACTGAAAAGTACTTTTCGATTGGCAAAACAAAAAAAAAATTGTTTAGTTTTCGGTTAAACCTAGTTAGAGTAACCGTATTTGGGGGCCAAACCCACTTTTGCCCAACTTGACTCAAGAGATTGTTTTCAGTTGCAGAAAGTGGGTTAAGCCTTAATTAATTGGGTTGAGCTTCATTTTACACAATCAAAAATATTTTAGATAAAATTATTCCAACAACATTCAATTTGTTAAAATTACTTACGATAAAAATATTAAACATAAATTTTGTTCATGAAATAGACTTTTAACCAAATTTATTTTCATTCTACTAACTTTTAACTCAATTTACTTTCATTGAATGAAATCCAAATACACTACCCTTATTCATATCCATATTCCAATTTTTCTGTCCAGTTCGGGTATATTACGCATATTAAAAAATGCAATCATTATTCTTATTTTCATCAAAATAGTTTTTAAATTCTCTATAATACTCTTTATCTCTCTTAATTACTCCCTCTGTCTCATAATATAAACTCTAACTACCAAAAAGTTTTGTCTCATAATATAAGCCCCTACACACAAAATTAGAAGCATTTATTATGATTTTTTAACTTTCAAAGTCATCAACCAATAGAAAATAATTAAGTTTAAATTTAATTGGTGTAACATCTCAATAGTCTAATTAATACTTCTAATTCCTATAATTGAACCACTTTTCTTAAATTGTGTATTAGTTAGGGTTTATATTATGAGACGGAGAGTGTATATATTGATTAGATAATAAAGCACTGATCCAATTAAAGATAAGAGTATAATTGACAAAAGTATAATTATAGCTTTATTAACCATGTAAATATACAAGTAGATAGAAACAATAAATTTTTTTTTTACGTAGATAAATAAAAAAGAAAAGAGGGAGTTTTTTTTTTTTGGTTAATTTCAAGAGTCAAATTTGAACCAAGCTAAGGTATTTTTCAACTAAGACAACAAGCAGCAAACCTTTTAAAAAAATGAGAAATGCTTTTATTGGGTACATAACCGAACACATATACTACTATTTACAAACAGTTATAAATCTAGAATTACCATGCTTAAACAATCGCAATCTCTTAAACTAACACAGTATCACACGCACAACTACACTATTTAATAATAATTAATTAGTTCATCACCATCTCTCAAACATATAAAATGAAATTCAAACCGTCACTACTACCAAAAAAAAAAAATTTAATTTAGCGATCGAATAACCATTGCTAAATACTTTTATGACCAATACTATAAATATGACAATACTAATAATTTTAATTACTAATTTGATGGCTAATCATCACTAAATATATATTTAATGACCGAATAAAATAAATTTAACAACTAACTTTTTTGTCGCTAAATAAACTTTTTCGAGTAGAACGCATGCATCAAATAGCCATATGATATCATAGCTTAGTTATGAATATTATGTCCAACACCAGGGCTATGACCCGGAACTGTGGGTCTAAAATTCTCCACATCACGACCGGGAGCCGGCGACAACCCACCAACCGCATCGCTCGGTGGCGATGGTGGAGACATGTCACCGACTACATTTGTCGGTGAAATGCCACCACGAACCACCGTGTTATCCTCATTACTAGTGATGTTTTCAGTGGCTTCATTAGACTTGAGATATCTTGCCTCAATGGTCTTCAATCCCTGGCAGAATAAGATCAATGCTAATAAAATAAAAGGAGAAAAGAGGTTGTTTTTGGCCATGTTGGGACTTATTATTATCAATCAAGTAGGAACAAGAAGCTAAAAATTTCTAAGCAAGTGGAATGTGTTGATATCAATTGAGTTGCTTGCTTTGAAATTAACATTCACCAAAGGGTGCCCTTTTATAGAGCTCAAGGAATAGGGCCAGTGGGCCCTACACATGTAGTCTCCTAGTAGAGGTAAGTTTTTCAGTGAACACGTGAATTTAGTCTCAAATGTTAGGGTTGGTACTTCTTAAGATTTTAAAAATCTCACTGGCTCTGTTTTTTTAATATACAATGTCCTTAAAATATTAGTTAAGATTATTAAAAATAAAAAAATAATTATAAGTGCACATTATTTCGTCTCTTAAAAATACAAAAATATATTTTTCAATACATTTGACTTTATTTGACTCTTTAAATAGTACCTTTAAGGCATAGATATCATTTGCCTTTATTTTAGAGTGAGCCTATTGCCACTCCTTTTTATCTATTGTTACTTCTTTAATGTTTTCACATTTTTTAATTCAAGGAATATTTTTTTGAAACAATGAAGTCATGATGTTGATATAAAAGTATTAAAATAATTAATTTAGAGCAGTAATAAACAAAAAAGAGTGACAATAGACTCACCCTTATTTTATGCTTTAAAAAAATCCTAAATTAAGAAATATACTAACATCTAAAAAATATTGGAATTTAAGAAATTGATTTAAGTATATTTTTGGTCCTTACATTTTACGCATTTAGGTTTTAGTCTTTGAACTTTAAAAAACATAGTTTTACTCTATAAATATACTTTTACGCCGTTAATATTTTAGTCCTTGACCATACTTCTATCCTTAACTCCAATAGTGCTAGCCTACATGGCGCACAACTGGACTAACATTGACTATGTGACAGTTACCTATGTGGACGTCTACAAACCCAAATTTGCTAAATTTTTTCCTAATTTCTTAAATTCAAAACCCTAAATTGTACAATCTTTTCAAGCTCTTCAATGTTGCAAATGAGCTCCACTACTAGTGGAAGCATATTGAGTAACTAAAGATTCTCTGAGTGTGGAGGAGTATTGAGATGTTACAAAGCAATAACTGATATAAATAGAACCAACTAGATAGAAATAAGTCCTTAAACTTCAGTTTTCCTCAACCCTCTTAAAGCTCACACATCCCTAATCCTCCATTGTTGCTCATTTGTCTCTTGAGTTATCATCATTTGGTGTTGTTGGTTCTATTGATCATTGCTGGGAGGAGCAACAATGGAGGATTGGGGATGTTTAAGCTTCCAGAGGGTTGAGGAAAATTGAAATTTAGGGACGTATTCCTATCTAATTTGAATGTGTGAGAATGAAAACTGAAGTTTTAGTATTAGTATAAGGATTTATTCCTAAATAATGTGAATAATTAAATTTATACAACTAATATTAGTCCAGTTATGTGGCACGTATGCTATATATCACTAATGAAATTATGGATGGAAGTAACATCAGAACTAAAACCTTAACAAGGTGAGAATATAGTATAAAACCTAAATGAGCATAAAGTATAAGGATCAAAACTTTAAAGTCAGTTTGCACAAATACTCTATAAACAAAGTAAAAATTAAATACAATACAGACAATAATTAATATGGCGGACCCTATAATGTCGAGGATTAATTTATGCATATTTCTTTTATAACAACACAAATTAAGCACACTTAAAAGCTAGCTATAGATATCTTTTAACAGTATGTACTGGAATTTAATTTAATTTCTTGGAGTTTTTTTTTATAATAATCAAGAAACATGAAATACTATTTTTTATAGGTTAAAGTGCATTCATTGAAGTTCGAACCGAAGAGCTTCTATTCAAAGTAGTACTCTCCTATCATCTGACTAACTTGTTAGAAGAAAAAACAAAAAATATTATTAAATGGAGTTCAAGATAGAAGTACTCAATGAATAAAGAAAAAGTACCTTAGTAGTGGGAAGTCTGAGCTTTTTGTTCTCTCCATACTCTATTCTATTGAAAGTGCGCCTGAAATTTAAATAGAGCTTGTCACTTGTCATCAATAGTTTATTTGAGTATCCCATGCTAATTAACTGGTAGTTATATGCTTTTTCTCCCATTATTTTATACTTCAACAGAAATTCAAACGACATTGATGCGATTTTATGACCAATTAAAAGTTGTTAAGGTTTGAGATTGATCATTACTTTATAGGGGGACCAAGCCTGGAAATTTGTACTTTGAGCATTATATTCTTATAGAGTGTGCATTTTGCAAGCTGTATGCTGTCAGCTTTTCTATAAGAACATGGCAAGTTGGAACGTAATCCTGTGTTTAATTTTTTGTTGGTAAAATTTAATTTGCGTTGAAAATAAGTTAAATTAAAAGTTGGTTTAATTCAACATAATTTATATTTGGATACTTTTAGTTGAAAGTGAGTTCAACAAAATGAAGGATCCGTTTAGATTGTAGTTTGACAAAATGAAGTTTGGTAGAATGGAGTTTGGGAGATAATGAAATTTGGTAGAATGAAGTTTGGGAGAATGAATTTATGTTTTGGAATGATATTGTAAAAGTGAGTTTGACAAAATGAAATTTGTTTAGATAGATAAGGATAAAAGTACTTTTGGATACATATCATTTATAATTAAAAAGAAAATAAATAAGATAAATGAGATTAGTGTGGTAAATTGTCATTTTACTTTTCAAACTGAAAAATGAAAAAGTAAGTACAATTTCTTTCTTGCAAACTTCCTTTTCTCAAAATGAAAAAAATTCAAGTTGAAAAATTAGCCAAATAACTCATTTTCTCAAACTTCATTTTGGCCCCTCAAACTCTCTTTTGGCCAACTCAAATTGGTATTTAAACACACAAGAATATTGTTTGGATATATAGGATAACAAAATGTACTTTTATAAACTAAAAAAGAAGTTGAAAGAACTTTTACCAAACGAAAAAATAACTACTATGGTTCACCAAACCAGCATTTAAAGCTAGTTTGGGATCAAACTCAATTGAGACAATGGATACAAACTAAAAACAAACCATGTTGGCATATTAAGTGCATGTTTGGAAAAATATTAGGTTGGATTATAATTGATTTTGAAGAACTAAAATTGATTTTGATTGCTAAATTAATTGTTTATTTTTGCGTTGAAAAAAAGTTAAAATTAATTTTGAGTTGCCAAATTTGATTTTGGCTGAAGCAATGTGAGACTTACTTTCACGTTAGGTTAAAAAGTTTACACTGTAATTTTACTTTAAACTTGCTTTAAAGAAAAAATCGCCAAACATAAATCACATTACTTCAAAATTAATTTTACACAAAACCAATTCTATGAAACCACGTTGATTCAAAATTAATTTTATCAACACCAAACCAAACACACACTGATACATACATCTGAAAGTACTTTTTCCAACCCAAACATGCTGAACCGATGAGGTCACTAGAGATATATTTGGCAACCGGGCGGGGTTGAAACGAGTACTAATTCCCGGCTACTTGTCCTTGCGAGTATGGCGGAGTTTTATTGAAAATTAATACTTAAAAGTTAGATTTGAAAGGATATAATTATTAAAATAAAATTAAAACAAAAAATAAATATCTTAAATAACAATACAATTAATATTTAAAAGCTGTCTTTTTATCTCCTGTGTGGCTGAATGTTAATTGAAAAATATTATATTTTTGTAATTCACATTAATTGGATTTATTATATTGCGAGATATAATCGGTAAAGATACTGTGGCTAAAATCAATTTAAATCACACTCTAATATTGAAGTGGACCCATGTGAATGGAAACATATGTCTAGTTTGTAGTAGGCGCAATGAGGACCCAGTAGACAGCTAATAAATAGGCATATTAAAAGGTGATGGTTTTCAACACATCAAATCGCCTCAAAGTCGCATATTCCTCTCCATTTATTTGGAGTTTTTTTGGCATTCCAGTTTTATACTAAAAAAGTTTAGTCTTGGAAGATTACAACATTAACTTGTTTTGGTCGTGATTAGTTTCAAATCCCAGTTGCCATTTTAGAGAGAGCTTGTAATCAACCTTTATTTCCAAACATTTGGTTTGTTCAAGTGATCCTATGGATTCAAGTAACTCTCTCGCTATCTTTGCTCTATAATTCTATCGTGACGGTTTTTCTTTCGTTATGGATTTATCTTATGATGTGAGACTTTTTTTTTATCGGCAAATACACATTCGCGCACACACATCATAAATTAAACTCCAATAATTTACCCTAAATTCTATTGCTAAAGTTCAAACCTTGCCCTCTAACCTTCTAAACTTTAAAATTTTGGTACATGATCAAATTGGCTAAATCTTGTTGTATAGAAAGTAACTTGATGGGTTTATTATTTAATTTTAAGATTGCTTATGAAAAAAGAATTAAGATGAATCACATTTTGTCGTTCTTGTTTTCTTATTCATGGGTTTCAATTTATTAAATAAACTGACTGGTATATTCTTGCTAATTTAATTGATGAGTTTGAAACAGGGCAAGTGATATTTTATGCGAAGAACTATGAAAGGATATTCGTATTGTGTCAGTATTGTGCCTATAAGCAAAACACAGAACAGATATCCGTGAAAAAGATGAAGTAAGAAACTGAATATTATTTATTATTTATTACAGTATTTACTAAATTGAACACTTCTAAGAGGTGTTGTTGACAACTATTTATAGAGTTGTCTTAGCTACCCTGAATCTATAAGGGAAAGGAGACTAGATACATTTTTTCTTTTTTCTTTTATAGAGTATAGTAGTGTTTGACTCAGTTTTTTTGGTTTCTCTTTTTCTTATAAATAAAAATTAGGTCAAATAAGATTTGTGGTAAACTTCTTAAACTTAAGTTGAGTTTTTTATATGTACAAAATACAAAAAAGTTGACTTTTAAGTTAGATGCTAGAAATATGAGCCTTTCAAGAAAAAGCTCACTTATTTTGTGGGTCCGTAATAATTAACACTTAATATCTTTTCATTCTCTCTATATAAAAATAACAATTAGCTAAAACCTTAAAAAAGTCTTGTTCTTGTTAATGAATTTTTTATTTCAATTTATTTTTTATGAAATTTTTTGTAATTTAAAATTTTACATATTTAAAATTTTTTAATGTTAAATTATTATTTTAGTAAATCTATAATGTTTTTAGTTTTTTTAAAAAATTAAAATATTCAATTTTATCAAAGAATTAATTTTTTATTGCAACGTTCATTTAATTTATACTGTTAATTTTTTTATATCAAAGAAATGTGACAATTAATGATAAATAACTTTAAAAACTTGATACAAAATACTTTTACTAAGCTTATAAAATACAAAATAATGAAACTGTCAAACAACTTTAAGCTTTTTTTTAAAGCTCTTATTTTCAGCTTTTACTAAAAAATCACTTATAATAAGCCAAAAATAAGCCGAGTCAAACGAATGATATTGTCTACACTACAAGAAAATTCATGATCAGCTACAAAATTTATCTAGCAAATATTTTTAATAGCTAATTCATAGTTAAACTGCTACAGATTAACTACCGAATTAATTTTTGTAACTAATCTAATAGCCATGGATTTGCTACTGAATTAACTATGAGTTAGCTACGAAATATAGCTATAAACTATTTTTGTAGCTAATTTATATCTAAATAATTAACTACCAAATATAATTTTGTAGCTAATTTTAATAGCTACTTATTAGCTATTAAATTAGTTACTTATTAGCTATGAGTGTAGCTACAAAATATTTTCGTAGCTAATTTGTATGTAAATAGCTAGTGATTAACTACGGAATGTAATTACAAAATATTCCTAACTAATTTGTATACAAATAACTACTAATTAGCTATCGAATAAAATTTTCTAGCTAAATTTTTTAGTTATTGTTTAGCTTACTAATTAGCTATAAAATGTTGCTACAAAATAAATTTTTCTAGCTTAATTTATTAAAGTCTTGCTTGAAAGTATTTTTATTAGATTATATATATAAATTTCAAAACATTTTTATCTAAATAATATTCTCTCTGGTCTTTATTATAAGGCACATTTTGAAAAGATTTTGCAGTCCTTTTTATAAGGCATTGCACAAATCCCATAAAGCATTTATGGTTATTTTCCTTATTTGCCCCTATTAAATGCCTTAACTTTATCATACCAATCACTAACCACAATATTTAAGAAGGGTAAAATTGATATATCATCCCACTTTTTAAGAAAATTGATGTAATCAACTATCTTTATTGATATGCGTAATTTAGATATTTATGCCTTATAATAAGGACCAGAGGGAGTATATAATTATTTTAACAATAATATATAATTGTTGAATTTTTATTATTAATAAGGGTCATGCTAGTAAGTATGTTAAATGTATTAGTTAAAGTATAACAACTACATGTCATTTAATGTTTTAAATCATACTTTAAAAATATGTATTGAATCAATTTTTAATTTTTAAAGCATAATAAATTCTTTAATTCATATAAAATATTTCTAAAGTTATAATAGTTATTAAACTCGACTTAGTCATTGACTCGATTGATCACTGGTTCATTCAATTTATCGAAAGAGGTAATCAAAACTAAATTTTAGAATTTATAAATAAACAATAAAAAATAATAATAATAGTATAAAATAATCTTAATTGTTAAACTAGATATGCAATTTAAAAAATGAAACTAAATTAAAATATATATTTATTGATATATTTATTTTCAAATTATATTTTATACAACTAATATATATTATTTATATGTATACTAAAAGTGTTGTTCTGGTTTAGTGGGTGAGATATTGGTTAGGAGCTATAAGGTCTAGGTTTCTAGGTATGGTGAAAGCATTTGTATAATTTTTTGAAATAAAATGTGGTTTGCTTGTAATGAAGTCATAGTTAATTAGTTATGGAAATAACTTTATATTTAGAAAAATCTTAATTTTAGGTATAAATTCGCTAAAAATTAGCTACTAAATTTTAAAATTTTGACACGGATCAGCTAAGAAAATTTTACATAGCTAATTAGTCACCTAAATTTAACTTGAAAAAATTTCGTAGATAATCGGTAGCTAATTCGTAGCTAATTTAGTTCGTTACTAGTTAGCCTCCAATTAGTTACGAAATTTTTTTAAGCAAATCTATAAAATTCTTGTAGTGACATTATTAACTAATAGATTAATAAACTAATTATACATAAGAAATATCTAAAATTTATTTAGCAAACTTTATTCTAAACAATAGAATAAAGGAGATAATTTTATTCTTCACTCTCTATGATATTTCCGTTGCAAAGAGAACCTTGAGTTTAGACTCAAGAACTAGAAACCTCTTAGGAGATAAGGCTTTGTTAAAGTTTAAAACATCATCATACTGATTGTGAGCAAAAATATTAGAGGCTACAAAATCTTTGTTCAGAACCTTCCCCAAGACAAAAAAGATATCAAACTCCATGTGCTTTGGCCTTGCATGAAGAATAGGGTTATGTGCTAAAGCCATTATGCTCTCACTATCAATAGGTGTAGCAAACTTAATTTGTAACTCCTTGAGAAAAGAGTGGATCCAAAGCACTTCAAAGGTTGCTTGGGTTAGACTTTTATATTCTGCCTCAATGCTTGATCTTGCTCTTGCTTTTTGGACCACCACAAAACCAAATTAAGAAATACTTTACTTCTATTCCAAGGAAGTAGTCTAGTTTACCAAGGTCCTTTAGTGAGAAGGCCGAGTTGAGTTTAGAGATCGGTTGTTAACTATCAAGAGAAATTTCTAGAGATTATTATGTCATCAACATAGATCAAGACACACATAAACAGTAGTTAAGAGGAAAAAACAAGAAGGATCAAACTTGCCTTTGAACCTAAGAGTAGTAAGAACCTTTATTAATCTCTCAAACCAAGCCCTAAGGGCTTGTTTGAGTCCAAAAAGAGTCTCTTAAAGTTTTCAAAGCAAGACTCTTACTGCTATCTTCAAAACCTGGAGGGCTGCTTCATGCAAATATCCTCCTCTAAGAAACCATTTAAAAAAGCATAGTGGAAGGTAAGATGTGAACTAGAATAACAGGCTTCTGATTCTATGATGTAGGATTAGAATGGAAAAAAGTTTAAGATGTAGGTTGTTGTGCAAACCACTTACTGAATAACAATCTTCATTGAATATGATATTGTAGGGAGTATCAAATTAAGAGTTGGGAGTCTATTGATGAGGTATACTGTAGTAAGGATAGCATGGTCTTAAATTTTGGTTGGAAAGTGCATCATTTAACACTGATTGGGAGTCTACCTTATAACATTGATTGTAAAGTGCATCATTTAATATTTAACAATTGTAAAGTACATCATTTAATATGTGAGGTCCAAAATTTTTATGGGCCCTGTGCGGTTGGGCACCTTGCACAGGCCCAAAACCGCCCCTGTGAAGGATCCCTTATTGCTGAAAAATGATGGATAGAGGTTTGAATTTTTCTCTACCATAAGTCTATACAGACTTAAGTGAATAACTAAATAGTTTTTTGACAATCATTTTGAAGATATTAAACTTGTGCAACACATCAGATTTCTTTTCCAAAGGGTAAATCCAAGTGAATTTAGAGTGAGAACCCACACAAGTTAAAAAAATACTTAAAAATGCAAGATGGTTCAACTAATGTAGGCCACCAAACGTCTAAGAAAATGAGTTCTAATAGTGAGTTATTAGTGGAAGTAGAATAAAAATTAAGGCATGTGATTAGGGTGCCCCAATTTAAGATGCCAAAGCCTATAATTGGAGAGTACATTTTTTGTGGTTTTCTTTACTAATCATATAGCTTGATAGAATTGATAAACTTGGTGAAGATGAAGGCTTGGCAACTCGCTTGCTAGCTCCAAATAGTAGAAGATAGAATTTAAAATTTATAAAGGTCATAGTCTGCGCAACTGTACCTTGATGGAAGATCATATTCGATCCTTGTGATTTAACATAACAACAATAACGATGGCATTAAAAAAACACATTAATGTCTTGAGTAAATTTATTGACACTTATTAGGTTTTAAGTTAAAGAAGGAACAAAAAACTTTTTTTATTTGAAAGGCAAAATAATATGTATAAGTAATGCCACTAGAGTACCAATAGTACTCAAAGTGGATAAAGGTAGTTACATAAGCAGAACCCATACAGGTTCTGATCTCCACAACAAAAACCCTAAGAATTATCACTCCTGAATCTAGAAGATTACTACATTTCCATTTCTTTCAATTCTCCTAAAATATCTCCTAATCTTAACGATCCCCCCATTTTTCGCTTTTCTCTAACGCAGACATTACAAAGAGTCGCCTCTATTATCATATCACAAACAAGCTTTTGAAATGGATCTAAATCCCCAAAATTAATCTCCAAAGCTTGATTTTCTCTTTTTAAAATGCCCAGCCCACAATCTTTTAGCCCATTATCTATCTTCCACTTACAAATCTCACCTCTCAACAACTCTTGATGATTACTTTCCACACCACCCCTTATGACTCCTTTTTGTATCTCACCACCCACATGGAGATCTCTTGCCACGTACTTTCCTTCTCCCTTTGTGTTATCTTCTCTTGACTTTGAATTTTGAAATTCAAAGTGCTCCATGGGCCTCACCACGTGAAGTAGCTGTTTAGAATTGACAGAGAAATGCATTGGAAATTGGATTGAAGGGCACGCATGTAAATTTAGCAATTCACCTTCATCTCCATTGAAGGTGACCGTCTCCACCACCACAAAACCTCCGCCACACTGCTCTCGTTTCAAACCCAAACCCCTCATATCCGGCACCATAACCGCAGGCCCCGCTCCACCTACCGGAATCAGAGAAATGGATTCCGGCAAAGGCACCATAACCTCAGCCCCGCCGTTTTCCGCCGTTCGTGAAGAAACTGAACCACCGCCGTCAGAAGCTTCGCCGATGACAATTCCACACCTAAACTCTTCTCCGCCACCACCGTAACGGTAACGCCGTCTCCTTTGATCTTGTTCTTCATGGCGGGCCTGTTCCTCTTCTCCGGTAGCAACGGAACAACAACTTTCTTCCACGCTTCCATTGCGTTGTACTTCGCCGGCCAAACCACCCTTATCCACTGAAGGAGCACCTTGAAGTCCACAAACAAAGCCACCCCCAGCCTCCGGATGAAGGATAATGAAGTCCTCTATTATCTCCTTATTTTGAACCTAATGCACCTTCTCCGCAAACGGAACCACCACTTCACTACCACCATTAGCACGCTTGACCACCGCCGCATATGAAGGCACTGCCACTTGACTCTGTCGTGAAACTCCCACATGCCCAGGATCTTCCACACGCATGTTACCTCTCCCTTTTTGCAAATTGTTCCTCCCAAAACGAGATAGATTAATCTCCAAGTGCATATCCCCAATCGCAATACGATTAAGTCGATTCTCCAAGTCACGGCATCGTGCACCTCCTTAAAACGGACGAAGCCGAACCTCCTCCCTAGTTTATCATTCTTTGACGGAATAAACACATCTACCACTCTCCCCCAATCTTGGAATACCCTCCATAATGCAAAAACCCAAACTCCTCCTGAAAATTAGAGAAGAAAAAGGTTGTAGACCCCATTTGATTTCAAGAAACATGAATGAGATCGAAAGGCTTACCGGAGGAAGCTACTCGAGTGGTGAAGGTTGCTCGATTATCATGAACAAAAAGCTATTTGTTAAGGTAAAGAACAATATTTAACTATTTGGTGACCTAACATGATTGAACAACTTCTTATAATTTTTGTACATTTACTGCTTGCCATTATGATATGCTCTCTTCCTTGGAGTTGAGTGCTCTACAATGGGTTTTTAGGATAGAGAGTGGCATAGCGAGTACCACCTGAATCAAGGAACCAAGCATGAGCATTGTTTGTAGTAGCTTGATGCTGGTTGTACAGATTTTGGCCCCCAATTTTGAATTTCTAGCTTGTAGCCAAGTTAAGATAGCCAAAGAAATTTGGAACACTAAGATTTAGAGAATTGGTAGCCATAGGAGACTAACCAAGAGTGGATGCCTAACCTAGAGGACCTTAAGGATATGGAATATTCCCTCGCTGCATTCCAAAGTTTGGCTTCCCATATTGTTGAGGACGAAAAAGCTAAAAACCAACTTGAGCTCCAAAGAAGAATGTGACAAAGGGATTGAAAGGAAAGTCAAAGGAACCAAAAGTGTTGATGGAAGCTCGCTGATATATGTTGATGACATAATAATCTCTAGACAATAGAGCCACAACTCCTTCCACAACGCCCATAGTTATGACTTTGTCTTTTATTTTGCAAAAAGGAAGTTTGTTGAGCTAGATTGATAGGATTTAAGGCATGAAGAGCCAAATTAAAGGAGAGATTGGCAGAAAGATTCACATTAGAGGAAGAAATGAGGCCTCTACAAGGTGGATGCCATTCATTCTTTAGAGTTTGTAGCTCGAACTAAAGCTACACAACCTTCACTTTGGTGAGAGAATGAAAATAAGTGTGAATTTCATTCCAAATGTGATACAAATGCCTACATGATATAAACAACTCTTATAAGAATTGGTTTAGATAGGGTTGAAAGCAGTCACGTCAAAATCAGAAATTTTTTGCAATCCTAAGCAAGTAACGTAAGATTCACTATTTTGGGTTCACGATCTACTTTAGAAAGAAAATTGAGAGGAATTTTCATATTCACTGCAAAGCTTTTGAGCTGGTGACCGTGGTGCACAACATTCGCTTGCTAGGCTAGGTAAGTAGTTCTTTTAATCAAGCTTGCATAAAACATATTGAGGGTGCATAAGCCATTATCGAAGAGAAACCTTACTTAAAAATACCATATAAGGAAAACACAAAAAAAAGATTATTTATGTGAAGATAAAATATGAAATTGAATATTATTTACTAAAATGAAGACACTTGTTAGAGGTGTGGTTGACAATTATTTATGAAGTAGCCTTAACTACCCTAAACGTATAACAGGAAAGAAACTGGATACATTATTAACTAACTTATTAATAATCTAACTACAAATAAGAAATATCTAGAACCTAACTAACATTGTTCTGTACAATAAAATTGTAGATACTTTTATTCTTCTCCCAAATTGTGTGTTTTATATATTTTTTTTAAAAAAAATCACCAGACATATAGGCTTTTTATTCTAATTACGAATATACTAAAACAACTCATTTTATGGGTGCTTTACCTTTTTCAGCCCTCAACCCCAGTTGTTAAAAGGGGTACATTGATATTTAAAGATATTTAAATATATTTGTAGAGGTAATCAAAATTTAATTTTATAATGAATTGTCTGTATTTTTAAACACATTAGTATTACTTTCCAGTTAAATATCAAGTTTGAAAAATACAACCTCCAAATTAGCATACTCCATCAATTTCTATTATCATCTTTTAGCCACAAATATTGTCTGTAGCTAATCGATAGTTAAATTGTTATTGATTAGCTACCCACTAAAACATCCTAGCTAATCCATAGTTAAATAAGTTTTAGTTAGAAATTAGCTATGAATTAACTACTAATTTTTTTAACTTAAATATGAATTAGCTACAGAATATTTTTGTAGCTAATTAGCTATTTGATTTAGCTAGAAAAATTTTGTAGCCAATTGGTAGTTAATTCGTATCTAATATGATTTGTTACTAATTAGCTATTGATTATCTATAAAAAAATTTTGAGCAAATTTAAAAAATTCTTGTAGTGTCTCCCTTAGGAATCAATGGGCTTAACAGCCCAACGCATGACGCTTACGGAATCGATAAGCGCAGCTGCATAAGCTTGATGTAGCTCGTCAGAAGCTTAAGGAAATAAGGACGTGACCTTACCATCAGCTATATCTTTTGGATGTAGTGGTAAGCGCTTGATCCGATAAGTGGTATCAAAGCTTGGTTGCGTTCGAATCACCTAGGTGACACTAGGAGAGAAAATGTTGGGTAAGCAACAATGTCTTCCTTAGGATTTGATGGGCTTAATAGCCCAGCCCATGATGCTTCTTGTAATAGGCAATCCCATAAGCTTGATGTCGCTTGTGAGAAGCTTAAGGAAATAAGGTTGCGCCCTTACCATCAGTTATAGCTTTTGGTCTAATGATAAGCGTTTGATCCAATACTTTCAACCATTAAGCTTCATGGCTTTCGAGACTCGTGTACCGTACATTGATTGAGCTATCCTCAGCCCACATTGAACATGGTGGAACTCAAACTTGTTGTTCTGTGGTTAGGAACTTTAACTTCGTCATGTTCCTATGAGTTTACAACTATAATACTTACTAGAGTAAATTACATCACTTCTCTCGAGATTAGCGTCAAAAACACTTGGATCCCTACTTGTATTATAATTACATATATATTACTTGCATCTTTCTTCATTTTTTTTTCAATAGTATTGTTTGTATAATCCGTCAGTACGTAAAACAAAAGAGGCTGGCGTAATATTTTCAAAACAATGGGGATCTACATATAACAATAATACACAAATTAAGGGAATTATGTGTAATTTTCACAGCAAGAAAGGTCTAATTGTATTTAACGTTAACTTTAGGGTGTAATTAACCCTACTTATTATATATATGAATTTTAATTTTATATCTATATAGCATAACAACTTGGATTCTTTATGTATTTTCTAACTAATAATGTTATATCTTTCTAAAAAGATTCTCTATCCTCTTGAAAATTTAAATACAATTCATGTCTTGAAAATGTAAAAATCATTTAATACCCCCTCCATAATGATTTATAAGTAGAAAAAAAAGTTAAACTGGGTGTCCAAAAATATAAACAAATACTACTAACTATTACTCTCCCTATTCTTATTTATAAACATCTAAACAAAAGTTAGTATTCATTGTTATAAGCACCTACTACAAAAATAAAAAGTATTTATTAATTTTTTTTTAATTTTCCTCTTAATTAATGAGGACAATTCAATTTAGTTTTAAATGATAAAGATAATGAAAATTGACTTAAATAAGGATAAAATATAAAGAAATTATTGTTTGTCTAAAAACTAATATATTTTATTGAAATTAACACTTTTGTTAATATGTGTAATTTTTATTTTAGGTGCTTATAAATAGGAACAAACATAGTATTATGATAATAAATGCTAATATATCAAAACTATCCTTATTTAATTGTGTTTTACTTCTAATCAAGAGAGAGTTGCACAAAAACAAGCTTCATCAAAATTACAGCCGTCAATATGAGCTACAACCCGTGAGCCAATCCGGCTCACAGCAGGTTAGAGCCAAGTTGGATTGATAAAAATTCAGCTCGCATTAAATTATAACACACTTAACCCAACCCGTTTAACCCACAACTCACACGGGTTTAGGCCGGATTAAGATAGGTTGGCTCGTGGGTTGGCCCGCAGGTTTGAATATTTTTTTCCCATTTTTCCATAAGCTAAAATTTAGTAAAAGATAAATAATAACAAAATTTAATTTAACTTTTTAGAATTTTATTCTTTTAATTTTTTAAAATTGTTCTTTTTAATGGGTTTTGTATTATATTTTTTAATTTAGAGTTATTTTAGATTTTTTAAAATAAAAGATGCATTTTTTTGCTTTAATTTTTTTTTTCTGATTTTCTTTTAACAAAATTATTTTTGGTGAGCCAACCCGTTTAGCCTGCAATTTGCAGTGAATTGGATTGGATTAAAGAAATTTTGGCTCGTAATTCATGTAAACCAACCCGTACAGATTAAAAAAAATTTTAACTTCAAATAAATTCACTCACTTTGATAGCTCTAATCAAAATGAATTCACGGCATGAGAAGTTAGAGAGGCTCAACGATGGTAAGGCGCGTGTCTCTCTCCATGCTATGATCACTTCGTTCATCATTTAAGAAAATTGTTGTCTAGTCATGTTCCTTTCTTTTCTTTTTTATACACAAAAGTTTGTTTGAATAGGTTGACTATACATATATAAGGAGGTAATCCATGAGATATTAAATTTTAATAAGAATGACAATTTAAGAAATGTATTTTAATTTTTAAATGAAATCAATTATTTTTTTTTTTTACAAATATATATGCACACATCTGTAAACCCTAAATACACCTATCTTAAACTGACCCCTGCCAAAGTTCGAACCTTAGACCTCTAACTCCTAAACCTTAAAAGCGTGATATATAACTATGTGGGCTATTCTCCACTTATCAAATAAAATCAATTAAATTAAATATGAGTAAATCATTAAATTAAATATGAGTAACTAATTTTTTTAAAAATGTGCAAGTTTTCTTTTTCTTTTTGTTTATAAATCATTCCATCGGATAAAGTACATTCCTCAATTAATAAGTATAAAGATTTATAGAAAATATTTAATATAAGAATGAAAAATGCTAAATAATATCCTTATGACACTTTTTAAGAAACTAAATATAGTAAAAGAGTTTTGAAATTGGTAGTTTTTTGTATTTCTGAAATACGGAATATTATACACTTATGATTAATTTTTTTTAATCTAATAACTTTAACAAGTGCTGTTAAAGCATTATTTAATAAAACTCTAAAAAAGTTTAGAATTATTTTTCTTAACCTATGTCAAGATTAATTTACCATTCTTCTGTTTCATTTGTTGTATGAGGACAGTGGGACTCCTTTAGGATTTTCACTTGGACTTGAGGTTAGCTTTCCAACTAGATTGCAACTGGCAAAGTTCGAGGTGAATATTTTCCTCTTTCAGCGCTATGGTTAATTAGATTTTGTGTTGTAGTTTCTACTAGTTGCTTTGGCTGTTACTACTTTTTACTCCTAGTTTTTACCCTAGGCACTAGGCACATGTTTTACTTTAATTAATAGCCTGGATTACGGTACAACTGAATTAATTTTTGAACTTCACTGTACGTCGTTTTCCCTTGAGTTTTTGTTCCCAACGTTTTTTTTAAACAATGTGAAAACTCTTGGTATTACTATTTTATTTTATACAATAAAGTTCACAAGTGACAGACAGACTTTTTTGTTTCCTTTTGCTAGCCGTATGCCCATATCTTTAGTGGACATCTAAAAACTATTTTTGTTAGGTATAAAAATCATCAAAACTGGTTTTGTGTCTCCTAATAAAACTATTTTACAACCACGAGCATAATTTGAACTCTTGTTAGACGATTAAAGAATCTAACTATCTATCAAAACTTAGTTGGTGTGACTATTCAGTTTTTATCTGTCAAATATAAGTAGCTTTTCTTTTGCTGTGTCAACTAAGGGCCACTACTTTGCGTAGCATATAGTTTTTCTAGTGCATTACACGAGCCTTTCCTAGTACACCACACAAGGCTTTTTTTTTACCACAAAATAGTATATGTATATTAGCATCTCTAACAATAAGATATTAATATCCAAACGAACCTGAAGAGATTCCCCCATGCATCATGTATAACTACTGACGTCCAAACAAATGTGAACAAAAATTGAAAGTTCAGTTTATTTTGCTTTTAAGTCACCAAACAGAGACTTAACTTCCGAATAAATCAGGAAAACGTCTGTATATTATATTGTTTTAGTTGCTATTCCGATACTAACTTCCAAGCTGAGAAAACCAATATCTTCCTCATCTTTTAAGTTAACTTCCAATCAAGGGTTAAAAACAAAAAGAAAATAAAATTATATGGTACACCAGAAAATGCGTGTGATGCACAAAATTCTAGCCCTAAATAGCTTCATAATAATAATAATAATAATAATTAAACAGTACTGGGCTAAGAATATTTTCGTTGTGTTTTTTGTTTAGTCAAGAGAATATTCTCCTTTCTCATCCAATACAGGAGAACCAAGAATGTTGTATTATCTACAGGCCCACAACGCGTAGCTCTTACGTCGTTCTCATTGATTCTTGATGCTCAATTACAATAAGTTCAATTATATTTTATCTAAAAAGGATTAAAATAAATAAATAACTAAACATAAATTACAGAACTTTTTTAAGTAAAAGAAATGCTCAACTTTTCTTAAACTAACGAGATAGCAAAGGAATATACATGGTTCACTCAGGATAAAAAATAACTACAAACGAATAAAAGGCATTCATTTAATTTCATCAACAGTGTTAGTAGAGTAGGAGGCCCTGACCTAAAAAAAACGAGGTATCAGAACACCAAGGCAGTGTTCCAGAAACAAAACCAAAACTGAGGCTTTTCCTGGGGCAAAAGATCAATGAAGTTGATATTTACACCCTTTCCAATAGTTAGAAGAGAGAGAGCGAGAGAGAGAAATTAATAGTCAGTTTCAAGAAAACTTTCATAAATGGTTCCTTTTAGTGTCCTGTTAACGTCATCCCAGTTCTGAATGTGGTCTGACAATGGTCCTCTGTGTATCTTAACCTGCCGGCTTCTTAACTCTGTCTGTGGTAATCCTAAAAACTCTTGCACATGTTTTAGCTTCTGCAATAAATACAAACAGTAATCCCATAATATAGTGAAAATTAAGTCTGTATTAAGAAATTGATTAGCTTAATCATTTGGTCTCTATAATTAACCCTAGTTTACATCCCTACACTCAAACTGTAACCTTTGGTGCTGATGCATTTTTAACCTTATGCTTTCACTCCTCACCTTTGCATCTGGAAATCATCTATAGAGAGTGATGTGGACCGGAATCCCGGTCAAGGATATACATCCTACAATAAGGGAGCGTCCCCTCATATCACAAGGATAGGACGCTTGATGGGCCACAACCCGGGATGCAAATAGGCTGAGATATGTGTACCTGGGATGATCCTCAACGGATGACCCGGTAAAGGTAGGTGACATTTCAATATCTCGGCTAGCACCCGTCCTGGATAAAGCTGACAACACAGTCCCACCTCTGTACTAGGGTTGTTATTTTGGGATTTGGGCCCCAATATGCAACAAGACTGAACCCAAGGAGGCCGATATATGGACAGTACCTCAATCAAGTAAGTATCAATCCATTCAGCCTCCATTTCTAGGGCGTTTTGCTAACTTAAGCAGTGGAATCCTTGTAGGTATCACATCACCACCAAATCAACAGAGGAATCACTTTAGTGTCACTAGAGGCCATATTTCCCTCTTCAACCTAGAAGTCAGCAACTTTTATGATTGTGGGCTCTCCTTGAGTTAGACAGGCAGAAAAAGTACAAGTTATAGGGACAAAAGCACAAGGTTGAAAACATTTAGACACCAAAAGTTACGGTATTTTGGTGTAGGGATTAATCTGTAAATAAGGGTATATGGACCAAATGATTATTTTAACCTAAGAAATTTGAAATTTCTTCCTATATCATATCAAATTTTGGGACAGCTATGCAGCTAGGCTCAAATCAATACCCATAAATCATATTGAAGATACTATTAGTATGTGATGATAGTATTACATCCAAAAAGATTTTTTTTTCCAATTTTGGTAAAGAAGTTATGATGAGCTCTTACAGTGTGATTTCTCATAAGATCTTCGTAATACAGGATCATATGCCGAGTGCCGTTGAAGTATTCTAAAGCCTTTTCAGCTTGCATCTCCATAACCTTTAAGTCATCGAGCAACGTGGTACAATTGATGATGGGTTTGTACTTTGAAAGAATATCAGCCTGAGAAACCAAATATGAGCTTCATTCCTTGAGTATAAGAGAAATCAAAGAAAAGATGGGTGGAGATACCTCTTCTGCAGAGTGCACGTGTGACTTGTGTGTTCCATTCAGTAGCTTGGCTTGACGATCATAGGAATTGGCTAGAATTGATACCATTCTGCGTAGTAAGTTTCTCCGGAAAAGAAATATGACAGTAACGCCTCTACGGTTGAAGTATTCTGCTATTTCCTTATGGTGCTCCATTAATCCCTGCATAATCCATAAGATGTTTTGATTCTTCTATTAATTACTCATAACACCAAGTCAGGTCAAACATCAACATGAAGTTCATGAGGTAGACAGAGCGGGAGAAAGTAGTGAGACAGAGCCAGGAAGAATTATTGAATTTTAGCATTTGTCATCAAATCATGATACACTTTCAGTAAATATATGACTGAAAAGAAACTAGAACTTTCAACACCTAATATTCTCAACACTATTTCTTGACATAACAAAATTCTTGGGAGGAACCCACAAAGAGAAGCATGAAACAGGTAAAATTTAGGAAACCCAGAAGATGACACAATTTCATATTGGAAATCCTAAAGTATAGTAAAGCAACAATTGGTAGTGATAATTCATGAGTGGCATCTTACCTTTGAAACATCAGTGGACAAGCCAACTGTGCTACTCCTTAAAAATATTTACACAGCTATTAATATTAAGAAAGAAGTTTGTAGAGTGAGTGTGGGTGTGCACACGCGCCAAGTTTGTAGTGTGTAAGTGCGGGGGTGTGTGTGAGCCATCTAAATTCATATTGATGTGCGTGATACTCCTTAAAAATATTTACATAACTATTAATATTAAGAAAGAAGTTTGTAGAGTGAGTGTGGGTGTGCACACGAGCCAAGTTTGTAGTGTGTAAGTGCGGGTGTATGTGTGCGCCATCTAAATTCATTTTGACATTGGACATTGGTAAGGAATTTTGGAGAACAAGATGATCTGATCCTCATTCTATACACCCATATTTAACTGAATTTATATATAAAAAAAATGGTTAGCAACCGAGAGTTGAATTAGAGGGAAAAAGTGTGATAATTTTCCTTGACTGAAAAACGGATAGAACAATAGAAATATCTCTCCTTCAAGGGTTTTCCCTTACAACAGAGTCACAGTTGTGTTCAATCATTGTACAAATGTTAATGTCACACTCCCATATAAGGCTTCCTCCTATTTAAGCTAAAACCTCTCTCCTTCCAATCACTGTAACTAGCTAACTAACTATTGAGACTGCTATTAATGTAATACTATCAAGGTGAAAAATCTGGAGCTCAGATGAAAGTGCACGTTAACCATTGTTGAACATGCCCCCCCCCCCCCCCCCCCGAAAAAAGGATGCAAAATAAGCCTGTTTTTCTTTTGAAGACTAAACCAAAAAGATAACCTCGATTCACAAAATTCCAATGCTTCTCTTTGAAGGTCTGGACTTTGCCCATTATGTCAGAAAATAAGTTCAATTTGTGTGATTTCAAATTCCAACTTTGCTCCTCTTCACTTCTCTTGGTTCAAGGTGACTTTCGCTGCACCAATCATCACTTCATAATCATAATCCATACCACAATCATTCCATCGGCTGTAGTACAAAGACTTGAGTACATGAGACCAGAGCACACTCTATTAATGACCCATTAGCCTCCATAAGTGATCCAATCAGGTGATGCTAGAGATGGTAGGTTGACCAAACTGCAAGAAATCCAGAGTTCCTTGATTGTTGCTGAAGGTGCAAATAGGTCGGTCCAAGTTAGGCTTTACCATAAATAAGCCAGGTTTATTTACCTAACATGGGCCTCTTTTATAAAGTCTAAGGTGACATTTTTAAAAGTCTGACCTGACTCGCAAACCTATTCAAAAATCTATTTTGCAGTAAGGCCTCTTAACAGGCCAAGAAACTAATCTCTAAGTAGGTCAACTGGCCTAAGCCTTATGAAGGTCAACGTGCCCAAGACAATGATTTGGCCAACAAGTATATAACTTCAAGATGTTATTGTAGAAGTTACAGTTACCTCCAAGGCTGTAACCAACTATGGCCAAGTGGACAAGTCATACCCAATTATACAATCCAATTATGCAAGTTATCTACTTACTGGCCAGGCACTATCCAAATCATTCAGGTCGTCATGAGACAGTATAAAATTATGCAGGTCATTAGCATATGAGGTCCACCAACCAATGTCCCGCACATCCCACATTCATTGGCACAATAAGTCACGTGCTCTTAGTTGCAACTTTATGAGTGATTTTGATAGAAAGACTACAAGGTCTCTAATAACGAGAAGCCTTAGTAATCACACACAATCCCAAAGGGATTGGCCACATAGAGCCTCTTAGAGGAATCTCTACTCAATATTATTAATAACTGAATTATATCATACAATTGTTCCGAAGGCTATATATAGATCCATAACCTAACTAACTTCCTACTTAAACAATAGATAAGATTATTATCTATTTGCACTTATTCAAATAATAACTAATTCTAACAATAAATAATATTATTATCCATTCAAATAATTGATAAGACTATTATTTATTCTTATCTTAATTTTAAAATACTAACTTATCTTATTTTTAAGATATAACACTTCCCCATGTTTAATAGTGGTCACAGTGGACCTCTTTAGGTATATATAATATCGTAAGATATGAAATGTAAAACAGAAATCTTCATCAGTGACTACTTTGAGCCAAAATCCTAGGACCCAAGTTGAAAGAGCCCATGAGTGAACAAATACAGTAATAATAATATACTATTTACATCTAGTTAAATAGGTCGACCAATAAAGTCTAAAAGGCTTTTAGATGACCTAATGCCTGGTATTTTTAGCTAAATAGGCTTTTAAGAGGCCTTGAGGGTCTATTCCCATCTCTAGGTGTTGCCTGCTCCTTCCATCATCGCGGTTCATCACTGCATTATGCAGTAGGACCTTAGTTATTGCACTATCCATAGGGGCAGTTTCCCTCTCTATCTTCACCTTCGCTTGTTTTACCCTCTATTTCTGTCTTTCCATCTATCAAACAACTTCTTCCTCCACCATAACTATTTCACTGTCTGTTCCTCTAACTGATTTTGCTTCATCATTTTTCGTTTCTTCTGCACCACAATGTTCTCAATCTTCAAGTCTTTATTTTTTATCCAGTTTTTTGGCTCCAAAGTTTGCAATATGCCATTGCCACACTCAACTTCTGCCATTCGAATTCTCTACCCACTTGGTTGCATGCTACACTGCATATTTGCATTTCTCCAAGAGGGCTGTTCATTTGTCTCTTCATCCTCAAGTATGATCCCCTGCATTTGCATCAACCAATGATGGACTCCCACGAACAAGGCTGTAATGCAGCATTTACTTAAGCTTAAAAATGCTGGACTTCCATGAACAAGGCTGTTATCCATGATCAAGGGTTTAGGATTTAGAATTTAAGATCTAGGGTTTAGAAATTCTGGACTTCCATGAAAAAGGCTGTAATCCACGTTCACGGGTTTAGGATTTAGGATTTAAAATTTCAAATTTAAGATCTAGGGCTTAGAATGCTGGACTTCCATGAACAAGGCTGCAATCCTTCATTGCTGAATGCTAATTACATCCTTAAGAACACCATAGCAATCTCCTTTTTCCACCAACTGCCGATACAGTATGTTGAAGTTGAACCAATCTTCTAGGAATCCCCCGTGGAAACAAAGAAAATAGGACAGTGATTTTATAGAAAGACTGGAAAATAAATAGAACAAGGAGAAACTGTAAGACCCACAGCTTTGTTCTTTATCCAATGCTAAAATATCTCAATGCCACTCCCTAATATCCCTACTATTTAAAATAATTTCAACCTAACTAACTGACTAACTGTTCTAACTTGCTTTTGATAATCTACTGTAACTAGTAAGTAACTGCTGATAATTGGGAATCTGAATCTCTAACAAAATTATTCATTTGGATTATGCTTGAATCCATCTCATCTCCTTTTTCGTAAAAATTGTCACTGCTATCAGATATAATACTTGGTACTTGCACTGCTAATTTTACAGCTCAGATTGTATTCATTTGAAACCATGTAGCTTGATGCCATACAAAACTCACAATTTGGAGTCAGCAAGTGAGAGAAAATTATGAATTTAAATGCACTTTCAATCTTAAAACCATAAAAAGCATTGAAAATATTCTATAATGAGTAAGTAGAAGGATTTGTAGGAACATGTCGTAGGAGAATTTAGAATTACTCTAAAATTAAATCCCCCACAACAGAAATATATGGAAAGGTTATGTGGTGCAAAAATTAAAATGCAGTCTAAGCCTAATACAAAAGGCTACCATATTTCACTAATACAAACAACAAAATCTGAGTATTTTCTTCTTGTTGAAACATATGTAAAATAAAAAAATCTCAATAGAACTTGATATGCATACTTTACAGTTTAGTTTACAAATAAAGAATTATAAGACTGTAACATATTTTATGATTAGCAGGTGGTATAGATTTGAGGTGACGGGAATAACCTTTAATAGAACAGTTTTGTGAAAATTCTAGACAAAACTTCAGGCCAGTATATGTTTGACTACAGAAACTAACTGCATAAACCTTACACAATCTCTTGATCGATAACTGAGCAAAGTTTCATAACAGTCTCTTCAGCAAAAAAGCCACAAATTACTAACCCTTGGAGTTCGGCCTAACATAAATATCAATGAATGTGTTTGTCTGCTAACAAAGCCACTCTGAATATTTAACAAAAACCACGTGTACCTGATTAAGCATCCACTTTAAGCCAGTTGCAGCAGAGCACTCATTCTTAGAAGCACTATTGAGCCAGTCCAAATTGTAAACTTTATCTAAAGTCTGTAAAATAGTAGAAGCATTTTTCCTTCTCTCTTTAACAGAAAATATCTCCCCATTTGAGCTTACATTTTTGTGGCTATTCAAAAGGGTCTCGAACCAGCCACTTCCTGATCTCTGATTTGACAATATGGCAAAGAATACTACAGGATTATGAGCACACTCGTTCCTAGCAATGAAAACAAAGTCAATACGTGCCAAATGAAAGCCAACCGATAATGATCAAAAGAAACTTCGCATTACCTGCTAAAGGATGTAGGTTTGGGATAATGACGAACGTAAGGAGTATTTGTTGGCTTAGCACTATTCCAAGAAGGGTTATTATTGATCACTTCCAAGTCCATTAATTTAGTCTTAGCTTGGGTCCTGATCTGCTTTAGACATACAGAGAAGATAAAAATGCCACATAGCATGGAAAACATTAAGACTGCCATCCTTAATAACATTTGTGATTTCTTAGGAGGTTTTATAGCAAGAATTTCCTGCAACCAACATATGAAGACAGAGTCACAAGATTGACAACAATGGGACAATTTTCATTGCTAGGAAAGCCGTCAAATCCATAAAGTCATAAACTGATTAAGCCCCTGCCTCTTCCCAATTCCCCAAATACCAGAGGAAGATAAAAGGGAAAAGAAATATAGGATATTATCAAATTAGTGTTGAATCTAATCCCAAATATCAGAAATTTCTTACCATGAACAAAAGAAAGCAGATAATAATCTGGTTTTATTAAGATATTATACTATTAATCTAAAGAAATAAATGAAAACACGATAACATAGAAGGATAATTTTCAGTAAGGCAAGTCCCCCAATAGAACAGATACACACATTTGGTAGCAAAATATATATGATGAAGAATAATGAAATCCCAAATTCAGATAATAACCCAACTCAAAGGGTTCGTCTAGATACCTATATCATATCAGTGTCAATAACTCTTCCCTAAATTCAAAGCATTCTCCTCTGAACCAGCTTTACTATTCCTTACCCCTACTTTACTCAGAGTTAAAACCTTCAAAATTGAACTTCAAAAAAAAAAAAAAAAAACAATTGAAAGAGAGAAAAGTCTCTAACAAGCTTGAAAGCTGAAACTTCTGAACTAAATAGTACACGGTGTAACAACTTACTTAGAATAATTGCAAAAAAAGGGAAGAGTTAAGAGAAGAAGCACATTGTATCACAGAGCAAAAACGTACCAGATAACATTTAAGAAGGACGGAACTATAAAATTACCTTGTGGAGAAAACACATATCTTGTTCTACCATTGCCGTTCAAGAATCAGAGAAAGAGAAGAATCGAAGAGAGAGAGAGAAAGTAGGGGTTAGCTTCGGAGCTTGATTGCCGCAGAAAGAGAGAAATCACAGAAGGCATTCAAGCGAAAGCAAGACGAAGAACACGAGAATAACAAGGTGAGGGTGTTTTTCCCTATGCTTTCTACTTGTCTTGTTTGTTTTTTTCTTTCTTCTCGTTCTGAAAATACGCGTATTACTAACCTTCTTCTTCTTCTTCATCTTCTTTTTTCCTTTTTCTAATTTCCATAATTATCTGCAACTTTCTGATAAGCTTAATCATATCGTGAGTTTATGATTAAGATGAATGAATTATTATTATTATTATTAATTAAATTAAAATTAAACAAAATTTTCCATGTGTAAGTGCAACGGCACTACCGTAATCTATTGATGCAGCAGAGTGGAGAGTGGAGACCCACAAAGCGGAAGGCAAGAAGCGTGTGATACTGAGCACAGAGGGAAAAAAAAATAAAAAAATTAAAAAAATAAGAAAGCTACTTGTCTACGTGGACCACGACTTTTGACTTTGTTTCCGTGATAATGATCATTTAACCAAGTTTAAATAAAGTTATTTATTTAGTCTTGAATATCAAATTAGTACGGTATTGTTATCAAAAAAATTAGTACGGAAATCCAATTTCATTTGTTATTTTTTTATAATTTTTTTATAGAAAAGTACAATAACTAAAAATTAAATTAGGATATGTCATGTAACTTTTTTTTTGGGTACAATTTGTTATACCATTAAACAATTTTCAATTTTTGAATTTCAGTTTTTTCTTCTTTGATTCAATTTTTTTTCTTTAATTCAAATGCTACTTATTTGTAATTTTAGTCCGTTTAATTTTAGTTGTCTTAATTTCAATTGCTCGATTTTAGTGCTTCTAGTTTAATTTATGTCTCAAAATTATATTTTTGTTAAGTCTCCCACCAAAATGATGATATGTTAGCAGGAAGAAATGAATAGTATTTTTATACTTTTTCATTTTAAAATAATAATATAATAAAATAAAAAATAATAAATTTCGTATCGATATTAAAATAATTTTTAAATGGATATTGTCACCCAAAATTTGATATTGTTACTCTTATTCCCAAGCTCTCTCATTATTTTGACTATTGTATTAAAATGAAAAGTTATGAAAGGAAGTGACAATATCAAATTTAGAGTAGCAATATTCATTCTCAATATTTTTTAATAATAATATTTATTTTTAAATTTTGTTATCCCTATTATATTGCTATTTTAAAATAAAAAAGTTTAAAAAATGTTATTTTATTTTTTTGGCTGTCACATCATCATTCTGACGAGAGACTTGCACGAATAAAGTTTTGAGAACAAAATCAAATAGGAAAAAAATGAGAGAGAGAAGAGAAAGAAAGAGAGAGAGGAATCAAGGATGGACCTTAGTGAGACCAAGGAGATTGAAAGCAAAGGAATCAGTGGACAGACAAGAGCATCGAAAACCAGGGCCAGTCAGGGCGGCTTATAATTCGTATCATGGGAGGTATGGATGTGGACACATAGCTAATGAGAATGCAGTTGAGAACTTTTTCTTCATGAACTTTCCGGAACATCTTCATCAACAAGACCTATGGGAGAAATTTGCAAAATTTAGTCGTGTGAGGGATATTTTCATTTCCCAAAAGAGGTGCAATGGGGGGAGACCCGGTTTTGTTAAGTTTGAAGATGTGTGTAATGTGGAGTCGCTGCAGCGCAGTCTAGACAATATATGGATGGGCTCTTACATGTTACACTTGAATATTGTAAAATACAAGAAGGAAGGGGACTTAGAGAGTTGGGACATGAAAAACTAAGCTTTACTAAAGCAATTACTTGAAAGCAAAGTAAGGGAGAATACACGATATGTAAATGTTGTCAAAGGAAATTCCCATAAGGCGTGGACTCGAAAGGACCATATGGAGAACACAACAAGAGATGATGAGGAATGAAAGAGTTTAGTCTTTAATACTAGAAGGGAGATCAAGGAACGATTGCACTAGTGTTTTGTGGGTGTGGTTAGGCGAGAGGTGGACTCTTATGAGGTCCAGGATTTGATTTGAGATGAAGGATTCATCTAATCAAAGCTACTCCTTTGGGTGGCAAGAAGGTTTTGTTGGAGGTAGAGGGGGGAGAAGCTTTATGATTCACTACAAGAATCTGTCAGAATTGCGATAGAATTTTCCCTCGCAAATCCGTCACAAATCTCTCGCTAAACAGGTTTGTGAAGGATTTGCGGTGGATTAGCGACAGTTTATTCTCTCGCAAGCTAAGAGTCGCAAATTAGCGACGTACCAAATCTGTCACAATTCCCTCGCTGACAGTCATCGCCATTCTGTCGCTATTCCCTCGCAACATTTTTTTTAGGCCTTTCCATCACATCCCTCGCTATTTATCGACGGGTACTGTGTCACTATTCCCTTGCAAACATGCTTGTTGCTATTCCCTCACAATTCCTTCGCTAGCATGTCCCTCGCAATGGCCTCGCTAATCCTTCGCTAACAATTCCATAGCTAATGCCTAGCAACTGCCTCGCTGGTAAACCCCTCGCTATTCCCTCGCCAACATTTCCCTAGCTAGACCCTCGTTATTCCGTCGCAATTGATCATTTGAATTTCCAGGCAACTTGCTCGCAATTCCCTCGCAAAAGTCCCCTCTATTTCTTTATAATAATCATTCACAACCTATATATACCTAATTCTATTCTATGATATTAGAACCAATATTTTTAAATTACTCTATAAAGTTAAAAATCAATATCAAAATATCACAATCAATAAAAAAGGTATTATAATAAGTCTTAATATTAGAACCTTAAACATAAATAACCATTGAAACATTGTCTAATACGCTAGCAAATGCAATCAAACGACACTTGAAGGAAAACTATTAATAGAAAGAATTGAAATTACATTGTGAGGCTAACTACTAAAGGTAAGGAATATAACTCGTTACAAATGAGTTCTTTTTTTTACAAGAAACGTTGGACATATCCTGACTGATACAAACTCTTCATCCAGATACCAAAGCCACTATAAACGAGGGCTGCAAGTTCACAGTTCGACATTTTCAAATTTCCAAGTTAAAATCAAATTTAATTAGAAAGAAGCAAAACCAAATCAAATCTTCAGGCCCTTTCTCTAAGTTTTTGCTATCCCATCTTTAAACTTAGGTGCACAATCAGCACCAGTTTGAGAACGATCAAGGCTTGACTCCTCTTTGAAACTTGGTATAGGTTCATCATGTACAACACTCAGCATCTCTAGATCTTCCAAAAATTGGCTGCCCCCATTGATGTCAACAGTTTTCTCCATCTGCATAGAGCTATTCAGTAAACATACAAAGATGCAGAATTGGCATTCTAAGATATACTTTTCTTCTGAAATTACATTTTGAAAAGCAAGATGAGTTGCTTCTCTCTCCAGTTCTCTCTTCCTTTTGGCTTCAGTAGCAGCTTCTGCTTTTCTTTCTTCCGAGCATCTTCTGCACCCTCTTCCTTTGCCAGCAATTGGGCTTTCTCTGAAGACCCGAAAACAAAATAATAAATATCAGTTGAATATTGAATTACTAAAGCAGTATTTTATGTTCTTTTTAGTGCCAGATTTACTCCATTCTCACCCTGGGCCTTATTCTTAAATGTGATCACATACACCTTGTTATATTTTTTTCTCTTTGTTTTGAAACAAATCTCTTCAATTTGATGGCTTAAGTCAATTTTGTTGTTTCACCATTACTCTATCCTAATTTTCTAGTTACTAATGTTTGCAAAATAAGTATATTATACTAAGAAGAAAATTATAACTCATTAAATTCAGGACAAACAGGACAAGTTATACTATACAGGAAATTATACTAATATTAAGAGAGCATCTGTCATCAATTCCAGAAGCAGCAGCTTCTACTCTAGCTGCAATATCTTCACTGTCAGCAACTTCCAGCTGATGGTAGTTAATGTTTAGAGAGAAAAGTACCTCTTGATTACCATCCACTTTCATAGTATCAAGTTTCTGCTCCTAGTTTTATGAGCAGCTTTTTAATGATAAATCATTTGGTAGAGCAGAAAGTTCATCCGGGACAGAATTATCAGCAAGATTAAGCTCCTCCAGGCAGCTGTTCTCTGATAAAAGAAAACATAGCCACACAATAGTAATAATTTCAAACAGCGAACTAAAAACTAGATAAACCAGACATATGATTCTGTTAATGCTTTTTTCATTTCATTAAAAAAAAAAAAACTTCTGCGAAAGTTCAGAATGTTTGTTTTTATGCTTTTAGAAATAATCAGATTTCTGTTTATTTGAAGATACAACTTTGAACTGCTTCTCAGAATAATCAATTGTAACAGAAGAGAGAATATCAAACAAGCACTTATTACTATATTAACCAAAAATAAATAGATTTTAATTTTTATCATAATCACTTAAAAAATAATCATTTATCTACTCATCTTTAAAATCACATATTTTTAAGTAATTACAAACGGACCAATAGTTTAAACCTACCTGACAGTGCCTTAATTATGTTCAGAACTCCAACAAGCCCAAGTTTTTTTTTAACTTTTTAAGCACCAAAACTTTGAGATAACACTGTGGGTTCATAAGAAGTGAACACAGAGTCTTGCTTCCCTACATTCATTGGAGAAATTATAACAAACCATGGATGACTAAAATGGTTACATTTTCAATATTAAGAGAGCAACTGTCATCAATTCCAGAAGCAGCAACTTCTACTCTAGCTGCAATATCTTCACTGTCAGTAACTTCCAGCTGATGGTAGTCAATGTTTAGAGAGAAAAGTACCTTTTGGTTACCATCCACTTTCATAGTATCAAGTTTCTGTTCCTGGTTTTGTGAGCAGCTTTTTAATGATAAATCATTTGGTAGAGAAGAAAGTTCATCCGGGACAGCATTATCAGCAAGATTGAGCTCCTCCAGGCAGCTATTCTCTGATAAAAGAAAACATAGCCACACAATAGTAATAATTTCAAACAGTAAACTAAAAACTAGACAAACCATACATATGATTCTGTTATTTCTTTTCTCATTTCATTAAAAAAAAAACTTCTGCGAAAGTTCAGAATATTTGTTTTTATGCTTTTAGAAATAATCAGATTTCTGTTTATTTGAAGATACAACTTTGAACCGCTTCTCAGAATAATCAATTGTAACAGAAGAGAGAATATCAAACAAGCACTTATTACTATATTAACAAAAAATAAATAGATTTTAATTTTTATCATAATCACTTAAAAAAATAATCATTTATCTACTCATCTTTAAAATCACATATTTTTAAGTAATTACAAACGGGCCAATAGTTTGAACCTACCTGACAGTGCCTCAATTATGTGCAGAACTCCAACAAGCCCAAGTTAACACTTTTGAGACAGCACTGTGGGTTCATGAGAAGTGAACACAGAGTTTTGTTTCCGTGCATTCATTGGAGAAATTATAACAAACCATGGATGACTAAAATGGTTACATTCTCAATATTAAGAGAGCAGCTGTCATCAATTCCAGAAGCAGCAACTTCTACTCTAGCTGTAGTTCCTCCATATCAGCAACTTCCAGCTGATGGTAGTCAATGTTTAGAGAGAAAAGTACCTCTTGAATACCATCCACTTTCATAATATCAAGTTCTACTCCTGATTTTGTGAGCAGCTTTTTAATGATAAATCATTTGGTAGAGCAGAAAGTTCATCCGGGACAGAATTATCAGCAAGATTGACCTCCTCCAGGCAACTGTTCTCTGATAAAAGAAAATATAGCCACACAATAGTAATAATTTCAAACAGTGAACTAAAAACTAGATAAACTAGACATATGATTCTGTTATTGCTTTTTTCATTTCATTAAAAAAAAAAAACTTCTGCGAAAGTTCAGAATGTTTGTTTTTATGCTTTTTGAAATAATCAGATTTTTGTTTATTTGAAGATACAAGTTTGAACCGCTTCTCACAATAATCAATTGTAACAGAAGAGAGAATATCAAACAAGCACTTATTACTATATTAACCAAAAATAAATAAATTTTAATTTTTATCATAATTACTTAAAAAAATAACCATTTATCTACTCATTTAAAATCACATATTTTTAAGTAATTACAAACGGGCCAATAGTTTAAACCTACTTGACAATGCCTCAATTATGTGCAGAACTCCAACAAGCTCAAGTTGACACTTTTTAAGGACCAAAACTTTGAGACAGCACTGTGGGTTCATGAGAAGTGAACACATAGTTTTGCTTCCCTGCATTCATTTGAGAAATTATAACAAACCTTGGATGACTAAAATGGTTACATTCTCAAAATTATCTTTAAAATGATGCGGGTATACCGAAATATATATAGAGTAAAAACTTTTCATGTTCATCATCGCAGAAGCAAAACGGGGAGCGAAGGAGATACAGCAGAACACGAAGAAATGGAGAAAGAAAAGCTTTCTTATTGAATTGAATTATGTTCAGAACAGAGAACAAAGAAAGGGAAAAACAGAATATATAGGAACAGAGAGGGAAACTGAAAATAACTGCAAATAACTTCCTAAAACTACCTAACTGAAGTAAACTACAACAAGGACTAAGGAGCAATAAGAAAAAGCCTCCCTAGCTATACTTAAAAACATAAACAGAGAAACTATTATTTGCTAACTGGTCCTTCCTGATGTTCTTCTCATTTCTTCACATATCATTCTTCTTCTTCTTCTAAGTCTCTTGTGCCCGATTTCTTCTCTTCAACTTGCATTGAAACTATGTTCTCCAATAGCCCCTCGCAAGCTGGAAGGAAAATGTTTTTCATTCCAAGCTTGGACTCAGCAATCTCAAAGGGTCCTCGAGCAAGACTTTTTGTAAAAACATCCGCTACCTAAATTTGGCTTGAAATTCCAATTAACTGAATCTTTCCTTTCTGAACTTCATCTCTAACAATATGGCAATCCAACTCTATGTGTTTTGTTCTTTCATGGAACACAGGGTTGTTTCCTATGTGAATCGCTGATTGGTTGTCACAGAAAAGTGGTATGGGTAGGTTTGGTGTCATGTGGAAATCTCTGAAGAGTTTCAAAAACCATTTGATTTCACATGTAGCATCTGCTAAGGATTTGTATTCTACTTCTGCTGATGATCTGGACGGTGTTTGTTGCTTCTTGCTCTTTCGTGAGATTAAAGATGATCCAAGGAATAAGCAATATCCATGGTCACCAAACACAGTTCTGTTCTATTCCATTTCGTTCTGTTTTGTTCCATTCATTCTGTTCTGTACCGTTACCAAATGCTACCAAAAAAACCACCCTAAACCGAACCTATTACTAGTTACTAGTTTTAAAAAGAAGAAAAATACGTGGGGATAACAAAATAGGCTTAAAAATAGGCGGGCCGAGGTGACAAATATAGCCCACTAGCCTGTTGAGCCCGCAAATTATAGGAAACATTCGAGTGCCGGATGGTTGAGCCGTGTGCCATTTTAATTTTAATAAAAACATATTTGTTTTTTAGTTGTAAAAAAAAAATATTTGCTTTTTAGTTATAAAAAAACATATTTGTTTTTTACTTGTAAAAAAAAATTAAATAAAGTTTTAAAAAAAGAAATAGGAAATAGGGTTGTTCAATTTTCCTTTTCTCACTCGCTGAACACTTCTCCTTCTCCTCATATCACCGCCGCGGCGCCGCCCTCCCTCCCCTCACTCTCTCTCTCGCTGCGACGCTGCTGTGCTATCCTGCTCGCTGTGCTGTGCTGTCTTGCTCGCCACCACCTACTGCTTAGATCACCGCCACCACCTACTGCCCTTGCTGTCCTTCTCGCTGCCAGCCCGCCACGGCGCTACCACCTGGTGTGTTTTTTTTGTTTTGTTTTTATTTGTTAGGATAAGGTCGAGGTAGCTTTAAAGAGAAATTAAACAAATAAAAGAAGAAGCTAGATACATCTGATTCTCTGAAAGTGGCAATTAATATACGGTTAATTAATTTCGTGTGGTTTAAACCACTCTTTTCCTGCTTCCAAGTTCCAAGTGTTAAAGTGTACACTGTTGACTGGGTTAATTGGATTAATTGTGATGTGTGAAATTTTTATGTTGTTTTGGAACTAATAATTTTTTTTTATTATTGCAAATGAATATGATTTTTTTCTCTCTTTTCCTGTTCATCTCCTTCGCACAACAGAATCTCACAACCTCTCGTCCCTTTCTCATTCTTTTTTCCGTTCATCTCCTTCAGATTTGTGTTGCGGCCTCTTGTGGTAAGAACGACACTGCATTGCGGCTGATGCGGCGTTTCGTTGCAGTTTTGGGTGTGATTTGAAATCACACCGCAATTGCGGCGCGATGTCGTTGCGGACACAGCCGCAATTGCGGTTGCGGTCCGCAATTTGAATCTATCTGTAGCGAACCGGAGCAAGGCAGCAAGTGGTGGGTACTGAACTATTGACCTATTTTCCTTGTTGTCTGTACTTAGTGTACTGATTTTATTTTTGATTGTCTGTACTGAGTGCGGGTACTGATTTTATTTTTGTTTCAGCATATATACAGCACAGCACACACAACATTTAAACAAAAGAAAAAAAAGAAATGTTTGGCAATAATGTGTTCACAGATACTCTTGTAGTTTTTTGAATAAGCAAATACTCTTGTAGTTATGGCACCCAAATTAGATATATAGAATTTAGATATATAGAATTAAAAATCTGCATTAAAAAACAAAACTGAAAGCGGGTTGGTCTGCGGACTACCTGCGGATTTGTGGACCTAACACGCTCCTCATGAGTTTAGGTGCATTTTTTTTGCGGACACATTGTCACGTTTATTTGCCATGAAACGAACTGAACAGATAGTAACGTAAAAGCCAAGCTGCTAGCTCATTTCTTTCTCATGTAGCTGTTCTTTCCCTGCCTTTGATGCACATATTCTGCTGCGCTTCGCGCTGTCGGACAAAAGAATAAAGTAAGAGTGCCAAGGAATGGGGTTACATGATTCCTCATTTATTATATATAACTTTGGTAATAGCCAGTTCATTGAAATAGAAATCTTAATTAGAATTTGATTGGAATAGGAGTAAATTTCTGCTGTGCTCTCGCTCAACAGAGGTCAGTGTCTCCTCTTCCTTATCTATCTTCTGCAGAAATTCATTTTTTTACCACTTATAAGGTGTAGTGCTGGAAGTGAAAGGTGTGTTATAGAGTAATTGTCTTGTCCCGATCAAATAGTAATATAATAAGTTCCTCTCTTGTGCTTCTTCTATCACTAGTCCCTTTTTTCCTTGATCTGCGTCGAGGCATTTGAAACAGTAACCAAACTTTCCTCTTTGAAATTGATGAATTTCGTGTTTTCATGCTTTTAGGATCATGGATCTTAGGGGTGGAGCTCACAAGTTGTCTCGTTGTGTTGTTGCTGTAAGTGTTCTCTTTTTCATATCCTTGAACACAATGTTTGTGACTAATTCTTTGCAAGAAATTATAGACTGGAGATGATATGCAGATGTTCTTTGAATTTCAAGCAATTTATCTCCTTTAAATACCATACTGCTATAAACCCATCTTTGTAACCATTTGGTCACAAAAGGATTGTCTTCAAAGGCTCCAAAGTGCCATGATCCAAGTATAATGGCTGTTATCTTTACAAAAGAAAAATTATCCAAAGACAAGAGTTAAAAGAATGAAATACTGTATACATATTGAAATTTAACAGATCTGTCTGTAGTCCATACTCCATACCCATTCTTAAAGGAACTAGTAATTTAAATGCATGTTCAAATTTTATACTAATAAAGTAGTGAATATACATATCCTAATATGAAAAATTGAACTATGCTTATGAGCTATTTCAATATATCTTGATTTTGTTAGTGAGCTACATGATAGTGTATCAAAATTCCAATCTTAATTTATGTCATTGTTGCTTCCTGTTTGCCCAATATAATTGAACACAATAGCTTCAAACATAAATGGGTAGTTTTTGCAAGTCAGTTCATACTTTTCTGTTGTCTCTAAAATTTAAAAGTTCATTCATTCTGGGTTTTAAGGCTTGTACAGATTGTAAATCTTGGGCTTCTACTACTGTGGCACTTTCTACAAATAATTGTTAGCACATGGTATCTCATGGTAGCCATGGGTAATTTGTTTGAAAGCTATCTCATCTCTCATGGAGTTTTGAAGAAATACAAGTCTCTTCATTTTGGGAAACTTCGGTACCTTGCCATTGTCATAGAAAGTGAAGATGCTCATCAGACTTCAAAAGTTGTTAAACTTTTGCAGTGGCTGGACTCTATTGGTGTAAAGAATGGCTGCCTCTATGACATGAATGGTATGGAAGGTTTGAACAATCAGTGACGGTGAACTTTATTTTACTCCAGCCATATTGTAATGTTTTCCTTAAAATTTTCATTCTAGGAGTGTTGAAGAAGACTAAGGAAGCCATATTTCAAAAATTGAAGAATGCAAAATCCATAGAGGTGACCATGTAATTTTTTTACCTGCCAGATTGCTTATTTCTCAATAGTCATATGACATTAACCTGCATTTGACCAAACAGTATGTCTTATTTGCTTTCCATATTAATCATGTAGTTTGGGCATTTCCCACCTCGCCTTATTTTATCGCCGGGGAAGGAGATAAATAAACCTTTGTTTGGACCCTGGGAGATAAATGTCATAGATATGAAATAAGTTGGTTTTAACCTGAAATTTGTTGAATGCACATGTGCCATGTAAGGAAATTATGGATAGGAAGATAAAGTATAGGTTTCTTTTAATATGTTATATAAGCTTCATGCCTCTTAAGTCTAGACTCAAACATTGTTATGATATGGTACTGATGGAGGGAGAGAAAAGCAAGGGAAAGAAAATCCTTAGGTGTTTCAATGCGAGGTTGAAAATAGATTTGACATGAAAAAGTTCCTTTGAGTGCACAAAAAGAAAGAATTAAGAATAAGAAAGGAGTAAGAATGGTGTTTATTACTGTAAAAACAGAAAAAAAGGGTAAGGTGCAAGAAAAGGGATGAATCCCTCCAAGAGCCTAAGGCTCCTAATCCTTGAGCATAAGAGCTCCTAGACTCTAACTTTCCAAATGCAAGTATACTCTTCCTCCCATTATTCTCATCCTTATATAGACTATTAAGACTACAATTTAACCCAATTGTCTAGGTCCTATCAGCAGCCACAATTGTTTCTCCATCTCTGCACACTCTGCACAGCAGTCACAATTGTTTCTCCTTTTCTGCACACTCTACAAAGCAGCCACAATTGTTTCTCCTATAATAATAAGACTTGTCTATATTTTTTGCCTTTTCTTTTTCCTCATCTAAACAAGAGGGTGAAATAAAATCCATTTGCTTTCTTCCCATTTTCTCCCCACATCTAACAATGCATTAGCATAGACTAAAAAATATGGATTTAATTGCTCATCCCGTTGCCATCACTGTTCAAGCCTCAATAGTATTGTCATTAGCTTGATCCAATCTAGCATTATATTAGTGCAGGAAGTTAATGAAGCTGTCACAAAACATGTTTCAAATCACATGACTTTAGAATTTGCTTCTTATGAGGATGGGAAGGAGGCACTGGCCAAAGCTGCTAACTTGATTTTTGTGGAGAATATGAAACAACATAACTTGGAACTTGATCAAATCTTGTTAGAGGCTCGTTTGAATGAGGCATTGCAAATTGTTGGTATGTTTTCTTCCTAAACCTACTAATAGTTTAAAGAGGGAATATCCTTGTGCAATGTAGCACTTATCTGACTAATAGTTATCGTGTTTTACTGTCAGGTAGCAAAGGCCCGGAACCTGACCTTTTACTGGTTTATGCACCTGTGAGGAGCCATCTTGGTTTTCCTGCATGGAGAATTCGGTATACAGAGATTGTGTAAGTTCTTTCTAGGGATATCATCATCATCTTCATTATAGTTTTTGTACACCATGCATCACTTGCATAGGTTAAGAATTTAAAAGTAGATACTTCTTATTGGAAATGTAAACATGTATCATGTTAAAAACATAAAACTCATTTATTGCTTACTAATTTCAATAATAAAAAAAATCTACTTATGTTTTTAACCCATGCATGTCATCAGTGCAATAATTGGTTAGTTTGTTCTCATGAAATGCAACTTTGCTCATTGAAGCTAAAAAGAAGCCGTAACTCCATTACACGGGCTTTCTGTTACAGTAACTCTGTTCTGTATTAGACTCATGAACTTGGATTAGGCTTTTAATGATCAGCGCTCATCTGAAATAGAAGTTCTTGTAAATGATTTTTTTTTTGAGTGGTGGGTCAATGTACTTAGGTCTATTTTAGTTTCTCTTTATTGGCTTTGTATTTCTCTCCCTTTTTGTTATATTATCTTGGTAGTAAATCTTGTGGCAGAGTTGCTACTTGAATTTCCACAGTTCTATGGCATAAACATTAAACCTTCTCAGATTGTACATGATGTGAGCCCTTGGTTGTTCAAGTTAAACAATTATTTTATGATATAACTATTTTATGCCTTGTTTTTAGGAGTTTTATGACGTTCTGATAAAAATAAAAAATAGTATAAGAATTATTCCTTTAGGTTCTTTCTTGGAAAAACTTACATTATAATTGTTAATTAAGAATGCTTTTTCTTGAAAAGTTGAGAAATACCACTTTGCACTCAGCTTCTTATTAATTTTTTTTTGTGTTTTTTCTATGAATAATTTCTGACTGGTGTTTGTTACACAGACATATGGGATCGTTTAATTTCATGACATATGGTTCCTTAATAAAAGCCATTTACAACTTCACCAAAGTGCACCAAAATTATGGTAAGTATTCTTTGTTCTAAGAGCTATTTACTGACATGATTTGAGTCCCAAATAAAACAAATATACAGTGTAATTGTTAGAAGTCCCAAATCGGCTAGTGATATGGCCACTGTTGAGTTTATAAGGGTGTGGCAATCCTCTTCCTAAGAGCTAGCTTTTGGGAGTGAGTTAGGCCCAAACCCAAATTGTAAGATGGTATCAGAGCCTATCCTAGATCCGTTTGTTGGGCCCCCCATGTTGTTGGGTGTGTTATTGGGTGTTTGTTAGTCCCGTATTGTTGGGCCACTCGTTTGTTTGTCCACCCGTGTTTGTCACGCTCCAGCTCTGTAGTTCTGGGCGTGAGGGGGCGTGTTAGAAGTCTCACATCGGCTAGTGATATGGCCACTGTTGAGTTTATAAGGGTGTGACAATCCTCCTCCTAAGAGCTAGCTTTTGGGAGTGAGTTAGGCCCAAACCCAAATTGTAAGAGTAATATATTGAAAAACCTCTCGGTACTGATACACATAATATTGCCTTTGGACAATTGGCAGAGTTAGTATATTGCATTTATGCATCGTAATGCATATTCTATAATCTTTTGTCCCAATTGCTAACAGGTACATAGGGAAGGAATTTAAAAGCAATTAAGTGTTCAAAGCACAAAGCATAGGGGTGAAGAATAGAGAAATACCTAATTAAATATCTTTGTGGAAGAAGGGGCTTTTTCACTAGTAATGTGTAAATGAGTCATGATAAGAAATAGAATTTTAAGTCATGACATAGTTATTCTCACTAATAATTTCGGTTATATTTTCTTCACCCTCATCCCTTTTTATGTCATGTAACTAGCTTGTATTTTTATTTGGTGGAATCACAAGAGACTCATGATATTCAGCATGCAAATTATGAAAAGAGCAGTGTTATATCTTTCTATATGTTCTCATTACTCTCTAAAGTCATTGTTAATAGGAATAGATTTAGGAGCGGTGTAGTGTGGGAATGTGTGTTTGGCCGATTAAAAAAAAAAATTCGGTATTAGTCGGATGACAAAGCAATCATAATATTCAGCACTTAACTTCAAATTAATATATTGACATACTAAAAGTAAATTATAATTTATCATTGTATCTTAAAATTCAACATTCAATGTTAAACGTAGCTTAACTAAGTATGAGAAAGGACTTATCCCTATAAGCAAATCGGTGCCATAGATATAAAATTTTATTTTATAGTTAATGGTTTACCATTGTATGTAGTTGTGTCTCAATAATTTTGTTTTAAATTATTATTGTTATGAAGAATAAAATAATAACTTCTCATGTATCCTCCTAAATCCATCATTCACAAAAAAAAAAAAAAACCCTCAAAATTTTCTTTAATTATTATATTTTAGAATTCTTCTTACCCTTTGAATCATCAACATGTCACTCATAAACAAGAGAAAAAGAAATGAGAAGAATAGAATAGAGGAAGTACAATTAATGTTCAGATTAACAAAATTATATCAGAACTTGTAGAAAACATTTTGGGAATAGAAAATTTTTCTGTTAGATATTTGGAGATAAGTTCAATATGGTTATATTAGTATAAAATTTCTGTCACCATGATTCTAGAAGATTTTGTTTTGTAGCAATTATAGTCATTATCACTTCATCCAAAAAAAAATTGATGTGACTGAAAATTTTATGAATTATATAAATAGAATGACTCGGCCAAGAAAACAAATAACCGAAATTAAAACATTTTATAATTTATCAGAAGCAAATATTCCAAAATTGAGAATTGAAGTCACAAACTTATATAGTAAATAAGTTTGAAGGAGCAAACAAACACATCTGAAGGATGTAGACAAGCCGAGCAAAAGCCAAATAATTAAAAAAAGAAAAAAGCCTTGCCTTCAGGAGAAGCTAGAAGCCTTACTTATTTATCTTCTCTTTATCAAATGAAGATGTCTGGTTCCTATTATTAAATTTGTGATTTAAATGTAATTCATTGTCAAAAGTTAGTTTATAAGAAGAGAATTATCACATTATTTATATATTCTTTAGTAGCTATATACTTACTCGATGTGAGATTTCTAATACTCTCTCTCAACTCCAATTGACATTTTTTTAACCTAGTTGTGATTTGTTATTTTTTTAGCATGTTTTTTTGTTTATGGTGAGAGGAATTGACACCACCCAATTTTTGAAGTCTTACCATCCTTTTATATAGTTTCAGCATGATGTCTTCAAGTTATGGGTCTCTATCTCAGGCATTTTTTCCTCTAAATTTTGTGCTCTTTTTTTTTTCTTTAATATTTTTAGCACTATTAGAATAGATTCAGATACTATCTTAGATTTTAAGTATGAACTTAACTCATTCCAAAAAACTAACCTTTTTATGTTTGGTGTAAGAATAGCCCCTAAAAACATGTTTTTGATCTTTAGTGAATATTTATTCTTAGTCTTTAAACTTTAAAAAGTATGTTTTTAGTCTCTAAAATATTCGGTTTTGGTCCTTCTGTTAACTTCTGTCAAGTCTAGTCCTGATGTGGCAAACGACGTCTACATGTCATAATCTCATTAAATCACATGTCAAATTTTTTAATAATTTAATTTAATTAATTAGATTAAAAAGAAAAAAAATAAAAAAATAAAAAAAATAAAAAACCTTAAACACCCATCTCTCTCCTAAAACCTCCTCTCTCTATGTGCTAAGCTATGTTCTGTTTTCTAATGCTTCTTCAAGTTCTTGGTCTTCTTATTCTCCCCTTAACAACTCTCTCTCTCCTTCAAACCCACCTTCGATCTCTCTCCCTTCAAGCACAACACTTTTCTTTCTCTCTTTTGAATCACTATTTCCTTTGTTCCTTCTCTTCTGATTTTGGGGCCTGTGTGAGATTGGGGATTTCATTTTCAATTTTGATTTCAATTGACGTTGAATAACCATTGTTTTGGGATTTTGGTTTCGTTTTGGGATTTCTGTTTCATTTGGGAGATTTTTCAGTTTTGTTTCGGGGGTTTTGGGGATTTTTTTCCCTCTGTTCTCCATTTCCTCTTTTTCCTCGAAGCTTCAAGGTTAGTGCAAATGGAGGCGCCAGTTACTGAAATAGTGAATTATTGAGACTTAAGCTAGACTTTGAACTTTGAATGTTTGTGCTATATTACTTTGAAATTTATATGTTGAATGTCTAAGATGTTAAACTGGCTCAGAAAAGTCAAAGATTTAAAGTCTCAAAGAAACATACTCAAAAGAGTACTCAATTCAAAATTCAAATCTATCCCTCAATTGTTACAATTGGAGCTATTTATAGAAAATCAAATACACAATAAAGCAAAGCACACAGAGTTGTAAAGCTTGCATAATGTTGAGTGGGAACCATGAGTGAGTATGGTGGGTATGGAGGTTGTGCTAGTGGGTTGGTAGGTAGGGTAATTGTGTTTGGTAATATTATGATTATGTGAGTGATGATGCAAGTGGGTATGGTGTTGGAATTCAGGATCATTCTTTCTGGGTTGGAGAAGACTCGTCCTTGAGTCCTAAACAATTCCTCTATCATGTGGCTTCCAAATTATTGCATAATGAGGAATAAGGAGAAAATTCTGCTTGAATAGGAATCCTTGATAACATTCTAAGATGAAGGGACTCATAGGTTGTGGATCATCGGAAATAGTGTAGTTGTTTTCCTGCCCAAGATTTATGTACTTAAAGGTTTTATGAGTAGCTGGCAGGATGAATTCTTCCATGGATGTACAGGCAAATTTATTAAGAATATCAGCTCTTGGGTCCACATCAATTTCAAGATAAAATCTCCCGTTGGTGATAAATCTGGATGAATTTCTTTTAAAATAATATTTAGAAATTGGAATAGAAATTGAACAATTTCTGGTGAAAAATCATTGACACCGTTTTGTTCAATCACTATTACAAAATCCAAATTATTTACCTCATCCTTAGATACTTGAAAACTATTCTGGGTATCTAACCAATGTTGCCGATTTCATATTTCCTTGGTTGATTTCTCTTAGAGACAAATGAGCTACAACTAAGTTTTCTCTGTGATCTGCTATGATCTCTTCATCGTATGTTGACTCTTTTAATTCGTCCTCTTCTTCCTCATCAAAAACTAGAGGATCAAAAATTTCATTTTCAAACACCACAATTTCTCCTTGATTTGATGAAATTTCTTCATCAAATATTAGAGGATCATTAAAATCAATTTGTTCAATTTCTTCTTCCTTTTCAGCATAAAAAATTGGAGGTGAATAAAAATCATGCTAAATAAAATTAGACTTTTCTGAAAATTTCTGAAAAATATGTGAAGAAAATTCATTTTTAACAAAATTATTTTCATCAAAATAATTTTCAAAATTTTCTACTGGAAACTGAGCTTCTTTAATCTCTATGAATTCTTGAAGTATTTGAAGTTGTTTGCTCATAAAATTTAAATTTCTCTGAATGAGTCTGTATCTTTACTTTCGTGATGGCATGATGTGAGAAATTTAGAAAATTTGGATTTAAAGGATTTTTTTAGGGCTAAGGGCAAAAGGGTAATTTTTGGAAATTTGGAGATTGAAGGTAAATTAGCAGTTTAAGGGTAAAAATGGTAATTTTAAGAAAAGGGGTAAAATGGGAATTTTATTAAAAGTTTAGGGGTGAAAATAAAATTTTAGAAAGTATAAGGGCTAAATTATAACTTTGGAAATTTTAGGGGTCTTACTGCTATTTCAGAAAGCACAGGGACTTACACTGAAATGTCAGAAGGTTCTGGGGTTAAATTATAATTTTTGAAAATTTCTGGCAATAGTTGACTTTTGGTCAAATCTGACACGTGGCAGAACGTGACTGGTTGTTGACTGGTCAACGAGACACGTGACAGCACTTGATTGGTTTGCTGACTGACATGTGGCGTAGAAAAGCTCAGCTGACTCACCTCGTGATAACACGTGGCGGCTCCTGAGTGGCTGGACGAGGTGACGTGGCGCTTACGTGGCGATGACGTCAGCTTCGTCTTCAACCTCCAGATCTCTGGCGATTGAAAAATTTCCCGGCGACTTTTTCGGTGAGATTTTCCGGCGGTTTCGAGAGATTTTGGAAGGATATGCACTCAAGGTTGAATTTGCTTAAGTTTTGGAATGAAGAATGAGGTTTTAGAAATTATTGATTTTTAACTTAGTGTAGAACATAGATAAAGAGGATGGTAATGGTGAGGGAAGTCGACGAAGATGGCCAGACGGGAACGAAGATGATGGCGTCACACAAAGGTCGTCACACAAAGGTGGTCGTTAACATTTGATAAGCCTCTGTTCACACAAGAAGAAAAGAGAATCATTCTCTCAATTAGAAAATAATTTTCTAAACATAAAATATTCCACTTACTCGTTTTTATTCATTCATCCATAGCCAAATTTATAGCTCAGCCTCAAATTACATTCATATCTACGTCATTTGTTAGAAATAATGATGTGATTTTAAAAATTCTAATTAATAAAATTTAAACCACTTATTAAAGGAAACCCTAAAAATAAAAAGACAATCAACACCATTTAGTATCAATGATGATGATAATTCTGAAGATACTAACAAATTAATGAAAATTAAGACACTTATTAAAAGAAACCCTAAAATAAAAAAAAGGTTTTTTTCTAAAGAACTAAAAACTAAAAAAAAAAAAAAACAAAAATATTTAACTCCCTATTTCCCCATCACAAGGAGTATTACAGTGCCATGAATTTTCAACCACTCCTATGAAGCTATCATCAGTTAACCATGTAGCAAGAATCCAAAAGAGTCCAGCAAGTAGATAGGCCTATGATGAAAGTTAAAGAAAGGAAGATGAATAATTGATCAAGCTTCTTCAAAGAGAAGCCTCTAATAAGCATTATAAATTGCACGATCAATCCTCTTCTTAACCTCATGCCATTCCCAAGTAAAGGATGTCCCTTTAAAACCAACAATAATTAGGTAGGGAAGACAGAATATCTAGACAAAATTTCTCATCTCTCCAAAGGACCCAAATACCTTTAGAAATACTACTCCCATCCTATGACTTTGAGGGAAGTCCAATTTATTAACTATCAGCCGTCACACCACTAATTCTTGGTTGAACAACAATAACCAAAATATCTATCTTATTCTTGGTAGATAAATCTCAAACAACAACCTCCATTGAGTATTAAACACCACCATATCTAACGTCTCTTTAACAGCATGCCATGTACGATAGGATAGGGTAGCACTATCTAAGAGGAGGGTGAATTAGGTAGTAGGAGGTTTAAAAAACTTTCGCGGCGAAAGCTTATTCAATTTGTAAATCCGAAATATATGACCAAAGTGAGTGTACACTTAGAGAGTTACAATGCAAGGGTAGTGAAAAAGCAAGATATGATCAATGCGATGTTCTTGTTTTAGAGTTGCCTTGTCTTTATTAAGTTCAATTAAAAATGTTCAATGTGGCCAAAATGTGTGATAAACATATGCAATGCAAAACGAGATGGAAAGCATAAAGGAGACAAAACACAAGCAATTTATACTAGTTCGACGTTCTAACACATCTACATCCAGTCCCAACACTAGCCAAATCGCTAGGTTGGATTTTTCACTATCTCACAATAGCAATTACAATGTTTTAAGGTCCAAGATTAACCCAATCACCTGGGTAACTCCTACCCATACAAACACACACCTAGAGAAACCCCTTATTTATGGATTTTTCAAACACCTAAGACACCCTTAAGATTTTCCACAAGCCACCCTTAGAATTTATGCAACCACCAAAGAGCACTTCTTTGGATTTCTCCAACAAGAGACTCCATCTCTTTGATTTTCACCTAAATGTCTCACTTTAGGGTTTTTCTCAACCAAACAAGAAACTCACTCTTGGCTCAAACAAACAATGCCTAGTCCACAAATTAGGACTTCTCACACAACCACTTGATTTATGCTAAACACCACCTAAGATTCCACTTAGGATTTCAAGCAAACACCTTATATGCACAACACAAGATAACCCTTTTTGGGCAAGTCTATTGTCCCCTAATCTCCTTAGATTCCCTATGATAAGCAAGGATTAAGGGTTAGAGGCGCCTTAAGCACTTAACCCACTTGCACTCTCACCAAATTCCCGAACAACAATCAAAAGAAATTACAATCAATCAAAATTACAATGATTACAATCAAAAGTAAAAGTAAAAGGAAGGAGTTTACCTAATTGCTCTTCAATTGATCTCCACGAGGCTTTCTTGATCAACCAAACATGTTAGAGTCCAAACCTTTGATCAATTGAATAAACCTCATAAGAATTTTTGATGAATGATGCAATGTAGAATATGATTCTTGAAGAATTTTGCACTTAATCAATCATAGATGAGCCTCTCATGAAAATTGATGAACTAAAATCCTAAGAGAGCTTTTGAAAGGTGTTTGATCTCACAAATTTCGTGCAAAATGAAAATGAAAATGTTCTCTCTCGATCTCAAAATCTAAAGCCACTTTATATAAGTTTTTAGGCATGTTACATCGATTTAATGCATGCTTTTACTCCCCCATTTTCAAAATCACTCAAAATAGAGAATTTTGGCCTTGTACATCGATGTACACACCTATTACATCGATGTACATGCTCAAATTTCTCCCCCCGCACTTAATTTTTCATGAAAAGTTTGAACTGTGTACATGCATGTGATTGAGGATCACACCGATGTGGCACATTAGAAAACCTTCCAAAACATCCAAAACACTTTGAACAACATTTCTAACATGTTCTAACATAAAACCAATAATTTTAACTAATCAAAAACATTTTGAGACCACTTAGAAGAACTTTGTTCAAGTGAAAGAAAAGTTCTACCTTTGATGCGCAGTTCATAAACTAATATGATACCTCATACATAAGCACGAGTTAGACGTGTTCTATGCTTATCGTGGTTAAGCAGACGTACTATATTTTTTACACTTTAAAAATATAAAATTCTAATATATTAAATAGTTAACAGTTAAAAAAGTTAATTTATAAATATTTTTTTGTTACTTTACAATTAAATCAAAATTAACTCTTGCTAAGGAGATTTTCCTTGAAATTATGAAAAATAAATTTTAATTCCTAAACGTGACAATAAATAAAAAATTTAGTGAATGAGTTAGCATTGTATGCAAATATGTCTTAATAATTTTATTTTAAATTATCATTTTTATGAAAAATAAAATAATATGACTACACACATATCCTAAAATCCACCTTTTAACCAAATTATTTGGCATTTATTAGAAATGATTTATTCTCGTATCATATCAATTAGATAATGTAAAAAACAAATAAAAGAACTCTCTCTTTTTAAATTTTATTTTAGTCTCTTTAGCATTTTTAGGTTGTTTATTTTTTTATAGTTACTTTAGAATGTTAATGAATAATTAATGCTATTTTTTGGTTACACCTTATAATAAATGCATTTTCATAAACATGTATGGTCCACTATCTATAAATATGGGTATAATAAGAAGTTATGTAAGAAATTCTCCTAGAACTTTTAATGTCTAATTACTCTCTCAATTCTAAAATATTAGTCACTCAAGGAAAAAAGTACAATATTAGTCACTTCAGGAAAAAAAGTACAAAAATTAAGAAGAGTAATTAATCCATCTTGAATCTAACAAATAAAGGATAAATATACTAAAATAACCTTTAACATAAAAAGTTACTTGATGCTCATTGCATAGAAGGATGACAAAAATGAAAAAAAAAAAAATTAAAAACAAATGCACTCTTGATATTGTAAAAGTAACAAACAACTTAGAATTAATTGTTTTTTTTTTGCTAAAGTGACTATTATTTAGAATGAAGGGAGTATTATTTCCTTAATCTATGCCCATAATCTTAAACGATTAACAAAAAAAACATGGAGAGTACCATTGTATTCTAATTAGGAAGGTTAGGACTTGAGGAGAGCTCAACTTAAAAGATTAGTTCATTAAGTGTGAGAGCCTCAAAATTTAAATATCACATTAAATTTTTTATTCTACTCAATATGAAACTCCTAACAAAGACATTGAGATTCGCACCATATAAATTGGAAAGTCTATTATCATCTTTTCTATACTATTCATCCCGGAAGTTAAAAGAAAAGTATTTTGGATTGAGTAATCAAGAAAAAAAAAATGCCCTTCTTAGTAAAGAACTAAAGATGATGAAAATTCTAACCACACTGTATTGATTTTATTTCTTGGGTTTGAGTAGTTGCATCCCATTTAATGTTTTCACTTTGTCACAAAGTTTTCAGCCCAACAAGACCAAAAAGCTAGTTCTTAGGAGTGAGTTAGGCCCAAACTCAAATTTTTAATTTAGTATCAGAGCCAGGTTAGTCGTGGGCATCACCCGCAGATGTCCAGTCCTGCAAACTTCACGCACCAGATGTCTAGTCCTGGGTGTGAGGGGGGTGTGTTAAGATCAAGTCCCACATCGACTAGAAAGAGGGCCACCATAGAATATATAAGTGGTGTGACAATCCTCCTCCTATGAGCTAGCTTTTGGGAGTGAGTTAGGCCCAAACCCAAATTTCTAATATGGTATTAGAGCCTGATTAGTCGTGGGTGCCACCTGCAAATGTCCAGTCCTGCAAACTTCATGCACCAGATGTCCAGTCCTGGGCGTGAGGGGGGTGTGTTAAGATCAAGTCTCACATTAACTAGAAAGAGGACCACCATAAGAGTATATAAGTGGTGTGACAATCCTCCTCATATGAGCTAGCTTTTGGGAGTGAGTTAAATCCAAATCCAAATTTCTAATATTTTCAGCTTATTTTATAAGTTTTCTGGGGTAACTTAGCTTATCAAAATAAACTGTTTTTATCATATTCAAGTAGATTTTACGATTTGGTCTATCAAAAAAATATTCATTTAAAAATAACTTATTACATAAGTGTTTAATTAAGTTGTGTACGTACCCAGACACACTCTATAGTTTTATTTTTCTCGGTAAATTCGTTGTCTATAGCTTAACAAGCCTTGCAAACAGCTTTAATTTTGGGCTTTAACAAAAATCTGATTTTTTTGGGCTACTTGTTCTTTAGCCTTTGTATTTCAATACTTGGTTTTTTTTTTTAAATGAAACAAACAACAAGAAACTCAGTAGGCTAGGTAATATTAATTTGAAAATTAAAAGACCATAGATAGTTTTTATAAGAATTATTTCAACTAAAAAAATTGGTTAAAAAAAGAGTAAAATATGTTTTTAATTTCTATATAATTATTTTTTGTATTTTGATTCTATAAAATGAAAAATTGTTACTTTTAGTTTCTACCATTAAGAAATTCTCATTAAGTACAGATTAGGATGTCGATAAAAAAAAAGTACTGACTAGGATGAGAGAGTGTCATGTGATAACGCCATATGAGATCTAAATAATTTTTATTTAATATTAAATATTTTATTAATAATAATAAAAATAATAAGAAGAAGACTATGTACTGCTTTCTTATCGAAGCTCTTATAGAAGAATGACATCCGGAGAAAATTCTCACATATGATCTCTTATTATTATTATTTTTTATTATTAATAAAATAATTAATATTGAATAAAAAATTATTTAGATCTGATATTGGTTGACATGTGGCACATCGCTATCCAAGTCAGCACCCAATAGAAATTTCTTAATGATAAAGACTAAAAGCAACAATTTTTCATTTTATAAGGATCAAAAGACAAAAAACAATTTTATAGGAACTAAAAACAAAAATTATCTTATTTCATAGAAACTAAAAACATATTTTTTAAAAAATATTGCAAGGATGACCTTGTACACATTCAAAGTCCACGCGAGTTTGATATATCCGATTACTATAAGTATTCAGTATAGTTGAAATATAAAATGCACTTTACCAAAAACAAAATATAAAATGCACACGAATACTACAAGATAACTGAACAACCTTCTAAATATATTAATTATTACAATTATATAAGTTTTATAAACATTATAAAATGTCTATAACTTGCTAGATTATACACTTTAAAGATAATATCTTCGGTTGAGGGATCCTAGTCATACCTAGCTTCAAACGTCGAATTTAGTCGAGAAGCACAATTTAGACCAACAATTTATTTATTTTTATAAAAAAAATCGAAGTGAACAAGACTTGGCTTCGTTTAATATATCCCTCACGCAATGTGAACGATGGCAAAACTTCTTGATTACTTTTAACTATTTTTGTCTTTTGATACATTTAATTATTATTGTTTAATTACAAATGCTTTTATTATTCATAATTATTCATATTTCGAGTGAGTAGATTTAAATGGCAAATTAGTGCGACGATTTAACCCAATAGAACACTTTGCAGAGACGTCGAGTTGCTGGATATAATTATCCTGTTTCTAATTTGTTGAATGCCTAAACTTACACGGTTTGATCATATGTTAGAAAGAGTTTAGCATAAAAAGCTGCTAAATTATCTAGTAAAATAACTTATAGTTTTGATGTTAAATTAATATTAAAAATTCAAAGACGTAATGGATTGTAATAAAAGTGATTAATTAATATGAATATTTAACACCTTTCTTACTGTCTTTAAAAAATTGAAGAATATCGATCAGGGTCAACATTTTGGTTTCTAACATTTTTACCTTCAATCATAGTGATTTCGAATCTTAATAATCTAGAATTCTAACTTTAATATTGTTATGATTTAACCTGACGGAGATATCGAGCAAATAAGTTAGTCCTTCTGGCATGCAGGGGGGAATGGAGATGACTCATAGGCTGGAGCTCCGGTGGCAGTGATGTGCACCTGCAAGGACTCCGACGCTCAAGTTAATGGGTGAATTAGAGTTTTGTATACTGATAAGATGGTTACGTACCTTGCATGGTACATTTATGATGGTATTTATAGATGTTGGGCCTGGATTTGGAGCCTAGACCCAATCTATACTTCTTTGGCCCTGATCGTAGGTAGCGCCATGTGCCTTGAACCTTCCGGGATGTATCCAGGATTCCTATGAGGCCTTTGATACTTGTGGGACTTGTGTCGTACCAGTTTTATCGTGGCTCGACCGACCTTTCTTAGCTCAATATCTTTCTCACCTCGACTTGACATAGGCAATTCACACGAAGACACTCTCACCTACATGACCTCACTCTTTCTTTTTAGCTAGTCGACTTGACAAATTTCAGATGATGAATCCCACAATTGAGAGATGATAGATGTTAATCAAGCAATTCTCCTCTATCAACATCAATCAAGCATATCTCTCCTCGTCGAAGCCAATTAAGTATTTATGGAGGAGGATTTCTTGGATATACATTCGGCCTCAACTTTTGCAAGAAAAGATCTACTTCTCAAAGATGCTATGATTTGCACTAAAAGGCAAGACTTCTCATAGGGTTTCTAGGTGGTAGAACATCGTCGTAATCAAAAGACCAAAAGTTTTGCATAAACACAATATAAACTAAAAAGTTACAAGATTTTCTTTCAACTAAGTTTTTTACTAGTAAAACCTAAAACAAAAGTTTAGGTCACCCTACCTCAAAAGTTATAAGATATCCTACTAATGTGCATTGAAAAAATGTTAGCATTTTCTAGTGACACATGAGAGAATTATAAATTTAGTAGCTGATCATAGACCAAAATTGATTGGTCAACTATGTTGAATTTCACCTGGGCAATTCTAATTTTAATTTTTAATAAGTGTTTCAGTTATTAATTCAAAAGTTTTAAATGACCATGTTTTCCATTAAATATATATACACACAACCACAAGAGTTTGTTCAAGGTGATGGCAGCCAAGTTTGCAAACTACACAAATCTTTATATGGTCTCAAACAAGCACCAAAGGCCTGGTTTGAGAAGATACATAACACCCTACAAAGTGTTGGTTTTGTTACTAGAAAAAGTGATACATCCTTGTTTACTCATTTTGGCCCTCAACACACCACATTCATTCTGGTTTATGTGGATGATTTGGTCACCTGTGGCTCTTCCTCTACTGCTGTTGATACTCTTGCTCATTACCTAACAACTCAGTTCTATGTTCTTGATCATGGTTTTCCTTAGTGAAATGAAATCAGAAATATCTCTCTAACACAACTATCACTCACATCAAATTTTGCGAAATAAATACTCTCAAACAGTTTGCTTTTTGTGATGCAGATTGGGGTTCTGACATTGATGATTGCAAATCCACTACTAGGTATATGTCACTTTTCTTGGCGTCAATCCAATCTCATGTCTTCAAAAAACATGTTGTCTCCAGATCCAACATAGAATCTGAATTCAGGGGCCTTCCTGTTGCAACTGTTGAATTGATGTGTCTCAAATCACTTTTGCAAGAACTTGGTGTATCTATACCTGCTGCTCCAATAATCTACTATGATAATTCGAGTGTGGTGCTTCTGATGGCCAATCCAATTTTACACTCGAAAACTAAGCATTTTGAGTTAGATCTGTTCTTTGTTCATCACAAGGTTAAAAAGAAACAAGTTGATGGACATCACATCCCTGCAGATGAACAAACTGCAAACACTCTTACAAAACTCCTTGTCTTCCCTGCTCGTGTTTACAAACTCAAATTTTGTGATAAAAAAACTCATGAATTTGAGGAGGTGTATAGAGGATACTTAAAGAATTTAAGCTTACTTTAAATTGTAATTAGTTACTTTTATAGTTTAACCTTGCTTTGGTAAATCTATTTACCTAGATCACCATATACTTGGTTTTTTGTTTTTTTGTCAGATATACTTGGTTCAAGTCTTGTAAATAAAATACACCTCTCTTTTATAACATCATTTTTTTTGGAGGTTAGTGTATGTAATTATCAATCACATGTTCTTTATTTTAAATTATTCTTTTTTTTTATATGCGAAAGTGCATCCACATAGGTTCAAACAGCAGAGCTGCTACTCAAAGCTTCACTCCCTAACCACTAAACCAACTTGTTGTATGCTTTATTTTAAATTATTCAACATATATAAGCTAAGTTATTTTATAATTTAATTTTACCAAATAATAATTCTCTACAATGCTAAAAATTATAAGCTAAATATTACAAATAAATGGGGTAGACTAGCCCCTATGGCTATGTTCGGATTGATGGAATCAAATGGAGCGGAGCGGAACAGAACATAATTTTTTTAAGTTCCATTGCTTGGATTAAACTTTACAGGATGGAGAGGAATGACAATGGATGGAATACACTAAATTCCATTCCATCAATTTTCCCTAATTTTGTTCGATACAAATTTGGGAGGTATGAGATGGAATCTCAATTTCACTCTTATAATCTATCATCAAAAGACTCTTTTACCCTTCTCCAACCTTTTCTTCTCTCAAATCCAAATTTCCCTAATTTTAGTGTCGCATGTACGGTTGCTTCCAACCCTTTCTTCTTTGTGCCATTCCTTCCTTCTCTTCCTCTACTTCTTTGCGCCATTTTCTCCCTACTCTTCCTCTTTGCGCAACATCCTAGTACTTGTTTATGTGGTGTCTTTTTCAAAATAATTATATTCGTGTTGATTTATACGTATTCTCTTTTAATTATTAGAAATCTACACATTCTTTTTTTTACCCTTTAAAATTGTTGGCATACTATCACAATGCTTCAGGTATAGGGGATATAGTTACAATGAGGGTGGCACCAATTAAACATTGTGTTGAAGTTGGAGTTATTTTTAGTATGCTATGTGCTGCAGAAATAAATAAAATAATGAAAATTATAATAAGTTTATTAATACTCCCTTCGTTTTTTGTCTTTTACTTTTTTTAGATTAGATATTTGTTTCCAACCAATTGCTTATTTTGATACTTTGCAAACCTAATTGTAGAATGAAAAACGGGAAAGGGTAGTCAAAGCTAGTTGTTATGTAATAATGAATAGCAAAAAAGTCATCTTTCAAGTGCAGAGGTACTTATCTCTTTTCCACTCCTTTCTCTTTCCCACCATGGTCTTTGTTGGATTAATTTACTGTATATTTCTTTAATTTGTTGTAATCTGTTGTATTTCACTTCGTTTGTTAGTCTTAAACTTATTTTGGATTTAATTTGCTAGATTAACTTGTTGTAATTTGAAGTTATGTCTCATTAAATAATATGACTAATTCATCAACCTATCTTATAAAGTAGTTGTTGTTATAGGTATTTTATAAAAGATCTTGTATTTGAAAATGAATTCAATCTTTTGTATAGTTTAACATTTTAATAGAATATTAATTTCACCCGTTCAATACTTCTTTAAATATAGTATTATTTTGTAAATAAAAAGAATTTAATCATGTTATAATATTAAATTTTATATTTTTTTTTAGAAATTTACATTAACAGTACTATTAAATACATTTATTCGGTCTTCCAAAATTTGGGCTCTAGGCGATTGCCTTATTGGCCTAACCGTAGACTTGGCCTTGAGTCTCACAAGTCACTAGTAAGAAATGTTACTGTATTTCTAGGCTGTTATTTTCGTTGATTGAAGAATTTCCAAGCTTTTGATGTCTCCTACTCTTTGACTTCTTTACATAACTTAGCACTTTCCCTACTAAATGTAGTGAAATAGCTGCGAAATTTTAGCGGCGGCCTGACATCGCCACTATTAGTGCAGGCTTAGCGGTGACCATGCCTATAAGAGAAAGCCTTGGTATGCTAGTGGCTTATAGAGTTAGGACGCGAAGGACTTTTCTTGCTGGGAGAGGAGAAATCGTTTTGATTCAAGGCAAACTTATGAATAATGTTTAATATTGAGTTACATAGTCGTAGAGGAAGAAAGATAAAAGAAAATAAAAATAAAAAATATTAAAAATAATAAAATAGATATAAAAGAGAAAAATTAAAAAATTAAAATTAATGTAAATAAATAGTTGTTCTGAAATGAACCTGGGTCTTGTGATAGGGAATGATCTAGCCTCCGAAATCTCTTAGTACAAATATAAAATAGAGCATGAGAAATAAATTAGGGTTTGGGTCGGTATATATACTACATACAAGAGATTAGATGTCTAGGTTCAAGATGGCTTGAGTCTTGGATCTTGTTTGGGTTAATTAAGCCATGATCACAGAGTATTGAATGACTATTTAAGACCCTTGTCGATCGTAATTTATGGCGCCGGGTATGGGGAGAGAGGGCGTGCCTATTCAACTTGGCCAAGATGAGGTTAACACTGCCTATGTACTACCTTACTACCTTAGGCTAGTGGTTGGTGGGACCTTGTGCGGCCAGGGCGAGATTGGATCTCGGAGTGGAGGTTGAAAATCAAGGTACCTTAAGGTATTGTACACCAGCCTCGAAAGTCGTGAAGTATTTGCTAAAGTGATTTGATGAAGTCAAATTTTGAAGTACCTCAGGGTGCCGAATACTAATCTCGAAAGTCGCAAAACTTAGTTGAAATGACTTGATGAAGTTGAATGTCGAAGTACCTAAAGATACAATACATTATTAATTATATATAAATTATTATCTAAATATATATGGATCGAATGAAATATTCCACTAATACTCAACTATCGAAATTCTAAACCATCTAATTAAGCAACAACTAGCTGGGAATGACCGCAGTAGATAGCGTGTGTGTCTTTTGCTGGATAAACTTTTAACTATTACTTCATTCATCATTATTAACTTCATGTTGATTTTTATTATTATTTTTTCTTTTTTAATATTCATTACGTGTTAAGATCAAGTCTTATAGAATATATAAGTGGTGTATCAATCTAACTTTTGAGAATGAGTTAAGCCTAAACCCAAATTCTAAGATTACGATCTTAGTCTTATAGTCTTACGTAGTATTTTCTACATTACTTGTATTTCAGGAACATATCCTCGATTAGACTTAGCCACTAAATAAATTTTAAACTGATCGATTACCAAAAATAATAAACATTTAATATATAATATTTGGAAAGCATGGCGATGACGTTATTTTATATATTTATTTATTTATTTATTTATTTATTTGGTAAGTATGAGGGGATAGCCTCCACCAGTGACTTTATTTAATTATTGCCACTATCTCATAGTCAGCGTGAGTAATACAAGCAATTCACCACTAGAATGGGTCACTATAATTTTCTAAGTTAATAAATTATTATTTAAATAAATATTATATGTGTTCACTCAAATAATATATATATTATACGAAATCAAGGTGCCTCAAAAAGTTCTCTATATATATCGAAGTTCATTCACTTGTAATTAATCATTGAAAAATTTATTTTAGTTTTCTAACAAATAACGATGGAAAACACAACAACATCTTCTTCCTTCGAAAATCAGCCTCCAAAAAAGCAGAATCTCATAACAGTTCTTTGCATTGATGGTGGAGGCATACGTGGAATCATTCCCGGTGTCATTCTTGCTTATCTTGAGTCTCAACTTCAGGTTAATTTAATTCTATTTTTATCCTTTATTTTGTATTTAAAGCGAATTTTATTCTTTTACTTTTAAATGTGTGATTTTGGTCCTAGTCGGTGAACACATGGAAATATGCATGTGTAGGTACGAGATTCGATCCCCGTTGTACAATTTTTTATGAAAAAACATAGTGATTTTAGTTTTTTTAAATAAGTTAAAATATGTCTACATGAGTGTAAACTGGAGAGTTGTTACTCAAAGCAGCATTTCCTAACCATCCGACTAACCTGTTAGATACAATTATCACATAATTAAGTTAGAGAAATGCAAAAACCCACAAATTGTTTGATTACGAAAGTTTCAAATTGATGATTGATATTATTTTTTTATCACACCACAATTGTTCATGATTTTAGGTAGACCTCAATTGTTTGATTTTTCCTTTGAAGTTGCTACTAATGAATTTGCCTCACATAAGTTTTCGTTATTTTTCGTGTAAAATCTCTTCGTGTGATTTAGTGGTGCTCGTTAATTTAATGTTAATTAAATAAATTCCAAAGTTTAATCTTGAAAGATTTTGTTTACAGGAATTGGACGGTGAGAATGTAAGACTTGCGGATTATTTTGATGTGATCGTTGGAACAAGTACGGGTGGTCTCGTTGCTGTCATGTTAACCGCTCCTCATCCAACGGCCAATAATCGCCCTTTATTTGCTGCCAAAGATATTGTGCCGTTTTACAAAGATAACTCTCCACAAATTTTCCCCCAATCAAAGTATACGAGTACTAGCTAATTATATTATTATGTGAAATATTTCATTTTAGTTCTTTTTGCCATTTCTAATTAGAAATTACTAACAACGAGTATTTTTTATCTTTTAATTAACTAGTCCTCTGTCTAAATTTCACTCATTTGTAAGTATTACATACTTTTGTGTTTTTTTAATTAATTACACTTTTAAACGTTTACGCATTTGCAAAAAGACATTTGATACCTTTTATTTTTAGATAAAATATGTTTTTGGTCTTTATAAAATACACTGTTTTTGAACTTAGTCTTTATAAACTTATTTTTTGCATTTTAGTCTTTATGCTTTTAGGAATTTTATTTTTTAGTCCTTGTTGTGTTAAACTCAGTTAAACTTTTTGATTATATGGTTTATCATAATGATTTAGAAATAACATAACTCTTGAATTCTTATTGAACTTGTCGTAATTAAACTTATAGTAAAGCACAGAAACAACCATTAAAGACTTAAAAATACAATTTCTAAAAAATAAGGATTAAAACACAAAAAATAATTTTATAAGGAGTTAATTCAAAAATAATGTATTTTGTAATGATAAAAACATATTTTACCCTTTATTTTTTCTTTGTTAAACCTTAAACTTCTGATTATGATCAAATTAATTACTCATATTATATATTAAACTTGCAAGTATAAGAAGTTTAATGTTTAATTGAGAAGAAATGCAAACTGTGGTTTCAGTTTGTAATAAGTGAAAATTTAAGGTTTAGTATAGAAAAGAGAATATATATATAAAAATAAAGTAATTATTAATAACATGGGATATTTTGATGCAGAGGATTATTTGCACCACTCATAAACATAGGGAGAGTTTTGACAGGACCTAAGTATGATGGGAAGTATCTCCATGAACTGATAAGGAAGAGGTTGGGGAACACAATGTTGCACCAAACCTTAACAAACATTGTCATTCCAACATTTGATGTCAAGAAACTCCAACCTACCATTTTTTCCTCCTATCAGGTCATCAATTCTTTAATCTTCAATTTTATTGAAATTAATTTTAAATATTTTATTTTATAAAATATTATTTAATTACTTTTAATCTGAATTGACTAAAATGACTGATTTTTTTTATAACGTTAAGGATTATTATGATTTGTGATCGATTTTTCATACAATCAAGGATTAAAATGATTGATTTTTTAAAGTCAAAAACTAAAAATTTATTTCGATAAAGTCAAAAAATAAAGTGACTGATGCTTATAATCTCGACACCAGAGTATTAACTCTATTACTACTATAGGTTATTATTAAAATTGTGAATTATTGAATCATGTTATGTATGTAGATGGCTGCTGACCCAAGTTTAGATGTAGCATTATCAGACATTTGTATAGCTGCTTCAGCTGCTCCAACATTTTTGCCAGCTCACTATTTTACAAAACAAGATGAACAAGGCAAAGTGATTAAAGAGTTCAACCTTATTGATGGTGGCTTGGCTGCTAATAATCCGGTAAGATTCTTCATGCAAAATAGGGGAATTAAGGGTATGGTTGGTTTTTGTTTGGTTTAGAAATAAAGGATTTGGATACTAATGGGTTATTAGGAGTGTTCATAACGTGACTCTCTCTCGACTCAATTCGGCCTAAACTATTCGGACTGAGTTTAACACTGTTCATTTTAAAATTTAGAATTGAGTTCAGGTTTCATTTATTGGCTTGTTACTCGGGTCAGATCGAGTTTGAGTTTGCCCTTGAATTACACAATCTGACACCCTGCTGTTTTATATAATAGTATATTCTTTATTTTTTACATCATATCTTTTTGCTTTTTATCTTTTTACACATTTTTCTTTGAATGTTGCTTTTAATGAAACCCGAACTCGATCCGAAATAAAGTAAACAAACATATTTTTTCTCCTTTACTTTATAAACTCACACCATATTCATTGAAACAAACATTTAAAGAAGGAAATTATGAGATTTCACACCATATTGTAATATCACAACAAGAAAAAAATTGAAACAAATATGGTGTGGAACAAAAGTATGGTGGAGTTTATAAGGTAAATGAGAAACTATATTTCACACCATATTGTGGAATTTTTTTTTAAAAAAAATTATATAAGTAACTATGTTTTTCTTGTTGGAACTAGAATACTTCTAAGAAGAAATTGAATGAACACACTCACTCACAATTAGTTGATGACGGCCTCCTAACATATTTCTATTTATAGGACCACTTCAAGCTTTTATTTACTCACTTGATCACTCAAATAATGAAATCGAGTTTTGATATGCTTGTTTTTACTATGTGCAGCTTGATTTTTGGCCAAACTAATTGCAGATTTGTTGTCCGTCATCAATTTAACTAGTTTTGCTTCTCTCCATTGTAATTGCTCTAGCAATTCTCTTAATCACAGCTTGACATGCTCCTAAAGTGGCTTCGACATATTCTACCTCACAGGAAGGCAATGCTACCACATTTTGCATCCTTAAATTAAATTCCATGAAATAGGAGCATCATATGTACATAGGGATGCATGCAGAGGGAAACAGGGGTTTGGTCCCCTTCCTCTAGGAATATTACTTATTAAGTATGCTGTGCATTATGACTAATATAGCCATGTGACTTAGTTGTTTTTCCAGTGTCATGTGTCATATAGGTCTAGGGTTTGAATCCAAGTGGTGGTCTTTGTAGTCTTCTGACTCTTCTTCAAAAAAATTTTTTGGTTATTTTATCCTATTTTTTCTTTGCTTTTTTTCCTATTTTATTATCTCTCCTTTTATGAATTCTTTTAGTATTCAAACTCTCTTTCACTCTAACAATGTTTTTTTTTCTTATGTCATATGAAAAAGTTATACTCACATATAAAAATATACATTTATATTATTTTATTTCTTAGTAAATAGTAATGTTTAAACATTTTCTTTCAAAAAAATAATATCTAATTTTAACAAAAAACTATTATGATTGTGTTTTAATATTTTTTATATACAATTATTTATTATTATTTAAATGGTCTAGATATAAATTCGGATGAACCCGATCTTGTTTTCTTTGACTCGATCCTTAATAAGACCAGTAAATCTTTAGTTTTTTTCTGGTGTTTTTTGGTTTTTATGACAATTATGTATAATTGCCTCTGGTTTTCTCTGATGTATGTTTATCTTTAGGTTATTTGTACGCAGTTAGTTAAATTTCAGGATTTTATTTTATGTTAGTTTGCAGGATTGTACCAGGCGTGATTCTATTATTTTTTAGGTTGTCTGTAAGTTGTAATTTTCATGTACTTTGCACTTCTGATGCATATCCCGCTTTTAATAATATTTTGTTTTTGTGGATAAAAAAAAATTAACCCAGACTACATTTAGGGCTAGGTAAGAGATGGGGATAACCCATTCCACCATGTCCCACGGACACCTCTAATATCAAGATTTGACCTATATTCAAACACAAAATCACTGGCTACACTTGTGATTGTACAATGAGTTTACGAACGCCTTTTTTTTATTATTGTTATTTTTTATAAATAATTACAAACAAGAGACTTCTTCTCCAGTATCCAAGTGATACATACTTTATTCTATTTAAACAACTTTGACTTCAGTTAAAAAAGTCAGTCCCACTTTATTGTGAATGTTTTCGGCACGAACAAAATTTCCTGTAAAATAAGTTAAGGTTTTGCTTCTAACATTTTCTTTGATTACAGACTTTGGTTGCAATGAGAGAAGTGACTAAACAACTAATAAGAAACCCAGAAAGAAGAACTATCAACCCTTTGGACTATGACCGTTTTCTAGTACTCTCACTAGGGACAGGATCAAACAAAAGTGAGCAAAAGTACAATGCTAAGATGGTGGCAAAATGGGGAATTTTAACATGGTTGTTCAACTCAGGATCAACTCCTATTATAGATTGTTTCAGTGAAGCAAGCACAGATATGGTTGATTACCATAACTATGTGCTTTTTAATGCACTTCAATCGGAAGACAATTACTTCCGAATTCAAGTAAGAGTTAACACTTGACTAAACTGTGAATTACTAGATGTTGTTCTATGTAAAATGATAAAACATTAATAATTGGGCTTATAATAAATATTCATTTTTCACTAAATTTTTCAAAGACTTTTGTCACTAAATTAATTCCTTAAAGATTTATTATGTATATTTTTAAGGACTAATTTGATAGTATTCTAAATTTTTTAGAAACTATTTTTTTTATTGGAAAGTACAATAACTGGGGATTGAACGTAAATACTCACTCATACATGCTTTCATGTACTCACCAACTAATTTGATAAAATGTTTCAAATCATTAAAGACTAATTCTATCATGTTTCTTTGAGGATAACAATAAAATTCATGACAAGAGAATCTTAGAAAATCAAATTGATATTTATCTCAAGATTATATTTGTCTTAAATTCAGAAAATTATATGAAGAAAGTTCTTTTCTTTCTATTTTACGTGTATGATTTATTATAGTCTAACAATTTTCGTAATTAAATAATGTTTAAATTAACAATTTAATTCTTATATTATTTTTTTATTTTTAGTCCTACGGTATAAAAATTATTTCATTTTAGTTCTTACATGTATTCACATTTACATTTTAATCTCCACTATTTGATTGAATCCTTATATACTTGACAATATTTTTCATTTAGTTCTTAAACAAGGATGAATATTTGCCATATATTCTTAAACCTTATATTATTTACAGACTAAAATAAAAATAAAAAAACAATAATGTCAAGTTTAAAGATCAGATTAAAACAAAAAGATATTGTCAGGTATAAGGACATAAATGAAATGACAGGAACTAAAACATAATTATTGATACATATAGAGACTAAAACAAAATATTTTTTAGAGTAAAAACCAAAACAAAAATAAATAACATTTATAGGAACTAAGTTATAAATTTAACATTAAATAATTGCAAACTTATGATGACTTTTTCAAACAGGACGACACATTACAGGGGGATTTAGCTTCTGCAGATGTTGCAACTAAAGAGAATTTGGATAATTTGGAAAAAGTGGGTGAACAATTATTGAAGAAACCAGTTACGCGAGTGAATCTAGATACGGGTATTTATGAACCTGTTAAAAATAAAGGAACCATAGAGGAAGAACTCAAAAGGTTCATTTTGTTTAGTTATTATTAGTTTATTTATTTATTTCTTTATTTTGTTAGTAGTTTGAACCATCAACTAATAAAAAGGTTTAACTCCTCTAACAAATTAAAAATCAAATTTTGCTTGCAGGTTTGCAAAATCACTCTCTGATGAAAGAAAACAGAGATACTCAAACTCATAAGATTGGAAGTAAATGATCACGATATTGAATTGCTTGACAATTCATTGCATTAAGTATTTTATGTATAGTGATGGTCTGTATATAGTATTTTAATAGTAATTAGGATGTATATTTATAATGTTTTACAATTAGAATTATTACTAGTGAGATTGAGTATTTTATCTAATGGATCAGATCCAATTAAATTAGGTTTTTATCTTCTTCACCCTTATATGTATTCATGATTTATGTAAATAAATCAGAGAAGAAAACTGTAAAATTTATTTCATTTCTTTACATTCTTTCCTTTTCTTTTAGTTTTATAGCTTAAACTGCATTGTTATGAATTTTTTTCCTAACAATTGAGTGCTTTCATTGAGAGAGGATGTAGTCTTCCATGGCTCCCATCTACTATGGTTGTGATTACTCACAATATCCATTTCACCACCTTCAATCATTCATTGTACCACAAGGGGTCTTCCTCTGCTATTGATGTCTAAACCTAGATTCTATGAGAAGAAACTTGTAATTATTTTCTAAAAGTAAATGATCAATTGATGTGTCATCCATCTCATGGTTTCCCTCACATTTTATTGTGAATCACACTCAATGGAAAAGGGATGATATTACAAAGAATGTTTTGACAGATATTTTTCCTACCTTTTCCCTTACAAAACAGAGATTCATGTCCAAATACAAAGAAGATGTCATCCACATAAACAAGTATATACATGAAAACATTGGCTATGAAGATGGTGAATAGGGATGTACCACATTTGGCAGAAGCAAATCTCAAGTCTATAAGGGTAGAGGCTAGTTTCTCAAACCAAGCACAAGGTGATTCTTTGAGACCACAAATGGCCTTTTTGAGTTTGCAAACTAGACTTCTGTTGTTGCCCTCAAATTATGGTGGTTGTGCCATGTAGAGTGTAGACACCTTCCTTGAGATTTTCATTTAAGAAAGCATTATTTATGTCTATTTAGATAAAGCTATGGTGAGAACAACTCTAATTTTGACTATTTTGATCACAGAGCTAAAAGTTTATGTGTGATTAAAGCTTTTTCTCTGGTTGAATCCCTTAGTCACGAGTCTGGCTTTGTATTTTTTAATTGCGCCATTTGGATTGTATTTCAATCTAAAGATCTATTTGTAACCAATAACCTATTTATTTTGAGGTAAAGTAAGGGACAAGCTCCCAAGTTAAATTATGCATAAGAGTTGAGTATTTAGATTCTAAGGCCTTTTTCCTTGGAGCACATTATGTTGTATGGCTTGCTAAACTAATGTAGGAACAGATGTTGCCACTGGAAGTGAGAACTTCAGGTTTTAAGACACCAGGATTTGATCGGGCTATCACAAGATGTATATTTGTGGCTGAAACAGGTGCATGGCTAGAAGGATTGGTGATTGGAGTTGGTTTAGATTGTTTATTAGTGAAAGTATTTGGAGGACAGGTAGTAGATATTGGTTCTGGGATAGTGGTTGGTATCCATAGTAAGAATACCAAATTGAGTATTGATGATTACCTTTTTGTTGATGGCTGCTTAAAGGAAAGATAGGAATAGATTGTATATACATAGGGGTGGCAAAACGGGCGAGCCCGGCCTGTTTAGCCCGCCAAAAAGTGGGGCGGGCAAGCCTGGCCCGCCAAGACAATACGGACTCGTTTTGCTAGCCCGGCCCGTCACTTTAAAAATTAGGCGGGCCGCGGGCCGGCCCGCCAGCCCGCCGCATAATTGAAAAGCAATTAAAAAAATCTAAATTTGATTTTATTTATTTATTTTTGCTTTTTGCACCATACAAAAAATTGATTTTTTATTATTTTTAACTATGGATCTAACTTTTTTAATGTTTTTTTGTTTGGTATAGACATTTTTTATTTGGCCCTATCAATTTTTTTTTATAAAAGAACTCACCCTCCACTTTTAACAAAAAAAAAGTGTCACTAGCCCGGCGGGCCAGTCCAGCCCGTCACCTTTGTAGCCCGGCGGGCTAGGCGGGGCGGGCTGCATAAATGGACGAGCCAAAAATTCTAGCCCAGTCCGCTTATTTTTGGCAGGCCGACCCGACGGGCTGCGCCCATTTTGACATCGTACGTATATAGGTGAGATTCTGTATAAGTGATGATGTGGTAGAGGAGGGTGAAATTGTTCTGGAGGCAAATAGGTAATGAAGCTCATCAAATATAATATTTCTTGCAACAATAGTCTTTCCAAAGGAGTTATAACGAAGGAAGGTACATATTTGAGATCTAAACTCCATTATGTGTTTGTTATAAGGTCTTGGGTGGGGGTAACAAGCACACCCAAAAGGTTTGAAGATGGAGTAACCTAGAACTTTGTGAAACAACAACTCAAAAGGAGATTTAAGTCTAAGGGACTAAGATGGAAGTCTTTTACTGACAAAGCAATAGTGGCAAAAGTATCTGCCCAATATTGTGAAGGTAAAGAGGATGAATATAAGAGAGTCAAATCTATTTCACATATGTGATTGTGTTTCCTTTTAGTATTGCTATTTTGTTCATGAGCATATGGACAACTAAATCTATTAATTACCCTATTTTTTGATAAAAATTTAGTGAAATAGAATACTGATTTCCATTATCAGTTTTTATTGCTTTTATTTTATCAAATTACAATTCTACCATTCTTTTGAAGTGAAGAAAGTGTAAAAAGAAGTCCTAGTACTAGGTGTAGCATGTTACATAAGTTTCATATTGTCAAAGGTATATATAGACCATTTCTAATATTCCCTTGCAGAAGAATGTTCTTAGTGTCCTAACATTTCACAAGGTAAGACGTTGGATAAAATTCAAAGAATACATATTTGTTCTTAATGGAAATGCAACATATTTGATAGAGAAAAAATGACATTATTATTAGCAAGCCAATGAGATTTACCAATTGAATGTATTCCTATAGTTGAACCATTGCCTATATATAAAACTTCTCTTGACCATGATATTCTTATTTGCTCATCAAATTGTTGATATGTGAATGGTGGCACCAAAATTTGGATACCAAGCTTAGGGAGGCTACCACTCTTTGAGGAGCTTGGAACTTACGAAGCATTTAAGGATAATTTACTTAGTTTTAAGACCTAAACAGAAAAAAAAAAAAAAAAAAAAAGCCAAATTTTGTCAATTTGGTTCAAATTGTTTATGGTATTTGAACTTGTAATTTCTTGTTTTAATTTTAAATTAAGAATTTTTTTTTTTGTTTACGTGTGGTTAGGGTGGTGGTCTTATTCAATTTATGTAGCATGAGTTTGGGATTTCCCTTAGTCATTGGGTTGTGGTTTCTTATTAGAGTATCTCCGATGGGGTTTTGCTCGTGGGAAACAACTCTCAACATGATAAGTTTTTTAAGGAGAGAAGAGAGAGTTGCTTTCTCAAGTAACTTTGTTTAGAGTCAATGGTGGAACTAATGTAACATTTTTATGTTGGTCATTACTTTAGTGTATTTTTTTAATAAGGTGTAAATTTACACCTCTGATCCGTAATATTTTATTGATTAGTTAACATTAATGATCATACACAATTTTTATTTTCTAATATAAAATGAAAAGTGTAGACATTAAATGATCGAAATTAAGTATTTTTTTAATCGAAAATCTTGATTAAATCATAAAAAAGTAACTTCTACTAGTTGCTTTGATATTTTTCTCTCTTTGATGAAGTTTTTTTTTTTAATTAAAAACACTTGATTTTGGTCATTTGATACCTACACTCTCTATCTAATCTTAAAAAGGAAGGACCTGTGATCATAAATGTCAATTGATAATCAAAACATCGCGAAGGTATAAGTTTACACCTTATTAAAAGGGTGCACCATAGCAAATGACCTTTTAGATTTCAATGTCAATTTGTGTTAATTTTATTTTATTTAACTCAAACTAGACATTGATATTTATTATTATTATTTAAATTTATAATTTTTTTAACGTTTTATTTAATATTTTAAAATTAAAATTAAATTTAAATTACGGGTATAATAAAAGTTAAAATCAAATATTGAATTATGATTAAAATAGTAAATATGAGGTAGTTAATTTGTGAATCCGTGTAGGTCCGCCATATATGCTTGTTAAGAACTTTGAATTAGAGTGGGCAAGTTGCTTAAATTGAATAAGTTATGTGTAAATGTAAGACCATACTAAAATAATAAAAAATTGCTAAGAACCCAAGCATCTCCCCATTAGAGATGTTGGGTGGCTTTAGTAAGAAATTTTTTTTAAACATTATTGTAGGCTTGAGATCCTTTTTATACTTGGATTCTTAGAATTAGAAATGAGATAGGTTAGTCTTGTGTTTTTTTATATAGGTAAATACTTACACACCCTAAACTAAAATATTTTCCTTTAAATCTTCACTGACAAGATTCGAACCTTGGACCTTCTATTCTTAAGCCTCTTATCTAGGTTCTTTTATTGATCCAAGTTCTTTGATTCTTACCAATAGACTCTTTCATAGTTGTGAATCCTCACTTAAGTTATCATCCATCATCTTATGTAATAGATTTTAGTATTCATTTTGTCTCCCTCTTTTTTTTTATGTCCTTTCTCACCTCATCTATATTTTCCCTCTTGTTCGCCTTCTCTCTCTTCCTCTTTTCCTCTTTTTACTTTTCTTATGTTTTTTTCATTTTTCTTCTTTTTTACTTTTCACATATTCTCACACTCTTTTTCTTCTCTTATCTGGTTTTTTATCGATTAATCTTCTTTTTTCAGATCAAATTCTACTTCTAGTCATTTCTTCACAAAACACATGGATCAAAACTAAGAAAAAAATAGAAAAATTAAGGACAATTTTTTTAAAAAAAAGTTATAAAAGTTCGAGTTCGTTTTATATAAAAATAGGGACCAAAATACCAAATGAAAAGGACTACAAACAAAATATGACAAAATAAAAATTAAAACTACCCAAAAATATTTACCGGGATCAAAATTAAAAGCCGCATATTTTATAGAGATATATTAAAAACATATTTAAGATTAATAAATAATACCCTAGCTTGTGTGTTGCAAAATTAATACTTCAAGTTTTATGTAATATGATATTACTTTTAATTAGTAGTTTTTAACCTACTACGATAGGACACAACACCATAATTGGTTATTAGCCATATTTGAATAAAATTACTAAAAATATTACAAAATCATTAAAAATATTACCTTTGCACATTTATAATATTTTTACCAAATATTGTATGAAGACCTTGTTGCTAAAAGATTTTAGTAACATTTGAAAAAATTTACCAAATCATTAATAAATATTGTCTTTTAACATTTTGCAACAATTTTTACATATATTGTATAAAGTCAATGTTGCTAAATATCTTTTTTAAATCAGCTAAAATAACATATAACATATTATTAACATATATTAATATATATTATACTAAAAGAAAGCACCGGTGGTCAATTTAGTACAAATTTGAGACTTAGAAAATCAAGAGTAAATACATGTAATAGGGGAGATACGTCAAGAATTTAAAAGAAAATCATCCCCACCATAACTCCTAACCCACTGCCAAAAACAAAGACAAACAGATTCAAAAACCTTAGAACAATCAATAGATACTTGATGAAAAATAATGTCATTCCAATGAAGTCAAATTGTCTAAACTACTGCTGTTCAAATAGACATAGCGCTTTTAATTCTTCTTTTAATTCTAAATTTACTCTTGAACCAATCAAAGAAGTCTTGCAAAGAAGTGTTGTTAACAAAGACAAAACCAAGTCACTGACCTATTTTGCTCCATGTTGAATTAAACACAGGACAACCAAATAACAAGTGAGAAGTGGTCTTAGGCATGGCAATAAAAATCGAACTCGCGGGTACCTGATCAACCCCACCTCGACATTGACGGAAAATCCTCACTTTGACTGGGTTTTTAATGGGTTTGAGTTTTTCCCACCCCCACTTTTAGCGAGGCGGGAACGAGTTTCGAGTTTTAACTATCCGCCCCGCCCCCGAACCTCTCCCGCCATTAAAATAGTATATATTTATATCTATTTCCATATTTATATACACATAATACTATTATTATTAGTTTTTATATATAATATGAATTAAAGTGATTAATTTAATTTTTTAATAATATTTTAAGTATTTAATTTGTGTAAAAATATATTAAAATATTATATTTTAAATAAAATGTGAGCATGAATTCCCCATGGGTTCCTCGCGGGTTCCCCAATCTCGGACGAGGGTAAGGTTGGGTGTGAATTTTTCTCTCCCGCCTTGTTTTTCCCCGAACTTGACCCCACTCCGCTGTTAGCGAGGGCGAGGACGAGGAGGGCAAAATCCGCCCCCGCCCGGTTGCTATCCCTAAGTGGTCTCTGTCACATCACTGCAACCAACACAATTTAGATATACAGTCAAACTCAAAACTCCTCTACGATGCAAATTTGAATGAGATGGAATTCGATCCCAAAAAGAAAGCCAAGAGAAAATTTCCACTTTAAAGAACACCACGCATTTCAAATAATATTAAGAATGGGCATCAATTAAGCAGAAATCACAGGTGAAGAATAAAATTTAATAAATAACTGAATACAACTGATTTATGGACAAGAAATCGCATGATCCCAAAGATCAACACCAAGCATCTTCCAGATTCAATTACAAATTAGCATTCTGAAATAAGTCAGACAATTCTAGCATCCTTTTTACTCATGCAAACTAAATCTCATTTCACCCAAGGAATTTTGTTATGATCACCACAACCACCTTAAAGAAATTTTCGTTGAATTCCTTTTAACATTTTGAGGACTCCTATTGGTACTTTAAAAAAAGAAAAAAAACCATGGGAGAGAGCTCATAATAGAATTTATCTATCAATGTCTAAACGTTGAAATAATGGGATCTCATGTTCTAGCATTTCTTGGATTCGCACAAAATTTGGTCTTAGAATTAATATCTGATTCATTTAGTTGGTTGTAATTCTTTCTCAGATTGATATGTAACTCTTTTAGAGTGTATTGGTGTATAAAGTTGTTGATTAATTTGTAACATTTTAGTTCTACACTTATTATTTTAAATATTTCTAATATTTCAAATTTAATATATTTACTGGCTTATAAAAAATAGTAATATATTATTTTAGTTTTTTATTTTTGTAGTCACGGAATATGACTTTGTAAAATGTTTGAACTAGTTATGATTTTGCACTCTATATGTCACTTTAGTTCATAACATTAAGTAATAATGACAAAATGTCTATATGGCACACTAAGTGTCTATGTGGTAAACCCTTGTGGACGCACTTTAGCCTATAAAAAAAAGTGTCTATGTGGTAGGTTATTTAACATATATGAATTCACATCTTTTTGGGTCAAAACGTAGCGCTTTCGAACCCAAAATTGGTTTTTACTGTAAGTGATTTTTGAAGAATTAAAATGACTTGTGACTTACTACAAAACTTAATTTTTTGTCCAAAACGCTATGTTTTATTGTAAAAATATCATTTGGTTGCTTAAATAGACTAAATAATATGTCACATAAACATTCTGTCAGTGTCACTTAATGTCAAAGACTAAAGTGACCTACAGAAAAAAAAAATCAGCAACAAATTCTTTTACAAAATTAGTGACTAAAATATTTTATAACTTAAAAACTAGAGACCAAAATAATGTATTATTCGAAAAAAAAAAAAAAGCAGCTATGGTACATCTCAATTTTTGAGGAGCTCTGTATCAAAAATTTTAGAGGAGCACGTTATACATACAGCCATGACTAAATACCAGTCATCTCTATCGAGTTTCACACCTCGGCAATTCTTCATGATCAATATATATCAATCACGGGTTCATATTTAGGTATTTTATCGTTCTTATTTATTTATTTGACGATAAAATATATTTATTAAGGAATATAATTATTATTTTTATTTTTATTAAAATAATTTTTAAACTTTTTATATTATTCTTTATTTTTATTATTTTATTGATTTATTAATAGAGTATTAATTAATACTTAATCAAATATATAAGAGTAGAATAAATAAAATTGTAATTAATATTACTTTAAAAAAATAAATAAATAGATCAATAGAACAAAAAAAAAAAGCTAAATAGATAAAAAAGAATTAAAGAAGTATTTGTAATGGAAATCATCGTAATCATCGTAAATCATCGTAACACCGTAACATCTAAATACATAAGAGTAGAATAAATAATGGCCGTTTGACTTTTTCCCCTTTGTGTAAACGTGCTTTTTGTTTTGTATAGTATGGAAATATAATGTGTTTAAAGTCTCATATATATATTGAGTAGAATTAAGAGTTTAATCCAGTAAATTACACTGTGTATAATTTTTTTTATAAAAAATAAATTTTGTTGATCTAAATCATTTAATTAAAAATTTATATGATATAAATTAATTATCCAAAAATTCATAGAATTTAAAAATTTATAGATATATAATCTTACGAAAAAAAATTACTTATATTTTAAATAATATATTAGATGATCAAACAAAACATTCTTATAATATATCAAATAATTTTTAAATTATATAAATTTTTATATAATTAATCTATATTATATTATATAAAGTTTCAATTAAAATTAATAAAATTTATAATTTATAAAAAGTCATGGACGAAGTTATTTACTAACATAAGTTTGACAAATTAATTTTATAAATCAACCAGTCAAATAAGCTAGCTGGTTATGACAGTCGTGCATAGCGTTATTTAATTAAGGTGTGTGTGATAAACGGGCAACATTAGTCAAGCGATGTACGTTTACCAAAAAGGAAAAATTAAATTACATTTTTGTGTCTTACTTGAAAATAAAGTGTGGGCTTGGTTTTTTATATTTATTTTAATTAATTAATTTTAGTTTTTTATGTTATATTTTTTTTGACGATTTTTTTAGTTTATAGAAAAGTAGCATAACTGGGATCGAATCCCGTATCTATACAAACATGTCTCTACGCGTTTATCAACTAAACTACATGACTGTGACAAAGTTTGACTCTTTATGTCTATTTTGATTTTTTTATTTTATTCTCTTACATTACATTTTTTGAATAAATTTGGTCTCTCAAGTTGTATTTTTTTATTAATTCGATTTTTTATATTGTATTTTTTAGACTAATATTGAGAAATAAAATGATGTCATTATTAACGGAAATGAATAAATTGCAGTGTTCTAGTATCCTATATTTTTAACATTCGCCATGTTACGATGTCCGAATCAAAGTCGGTGCTTTATAAAACTAAATTAAATCAAAATAATATATATAAAAGATCAAATTAAAATTTTGTTACAACGTAAATAAAGGTATAATTTAAATAAAAAATTAAGGTTGATGATAAACGTGCAATACAGATTAATCGATATGGACAACACACTTTTTTTTAAGGTGGTGTTTGGCCTAGTTTTTTTTTGGCTTCTCTTTCTCTTATAAGTAAAAGCTAGGCCAAACGATATTTATGGTAAAACTCTTAAATTTAAGCTAGCTTTTTTCTTATGTACAAAATGCAAAAAGTTGACTTTTAAGCTAGAAGCTAGAAATATGAGCTTTTCAAAAAAAGCTGGCTTGTTTGTGGGCTCAGTGTAATTAATTCTTGAATATTCTAATTAACACCTGAAATCTTAATATCTTTTCCTTCTCTCTTTACTAAAACTTTCAAAAAGTCTTCTTCTCATTTATGAATTATTTATTCATTTTAATATTTATGAGTTTTCTTGTTATTTAAAAAATTTCATAATAAAAAATATTTAATGTTATATTATTACTTTAATAAATTTATATTGCATTTATTTTTTTAAAAAATAAAAATATTGAGTTTTATCAAAGATTTTTTTTATTGCAACTTTATTTTTAACAAATAAAGAAATGTCACAATTAATGATAAGTAACTTAAAAAGCATGACACAAAATACTTTTAATAAACAAATAGTTTTTTTACTCATAAGTAGTTTATAACATACCAAATAATGAAATTGTCAAACAACTTTCAGCTTTTTATTTAAAACTCTTATTTTTAACTTTTATTTAAAATAAGCTGGACCAAACAGAGTCTAAAATAACACTTATCTTCTAAAAGAACTTTTTTTACCTCCGGAATTGTTTATCCGTAAAATGGTTCATATTCCTATTAACCAGTGTGAAATGTTTATTGGCGCCCACTTTTTCAATTGTCTTCATCATTGTTATTTACCCTTGAATTTAATATTCCTACTATTCTTTTTAAGTGTTTACCTTAAATATTATTTTTAATAGTTCTATTACGTTGTTTTGTTCTTTTTTTTTATTTTATTTAGTTAGAAAAAATTAAATAATTAAATATTTAAAATTAATTAATTTATAAAAATTTGTTATTAAAAAATATAGTATTTAATGTTATAAATATATTTTTATTAATTATAATTTTTATTACTAATTCAAGTTCTGCTATATCCTTCTATTTATCTTCTCATATTTTCTCTTATTATTATATTAGATAAAGATTAGATAAAAATTAAATATATTTTATATCTTCAAATACAACAATTAATATATTTTTTACCAAACAAGTAAAAGAATTTATTGAAAGAAATTATAGGAATATTCAATCTTATGAGTTGATTTAGTGGTATAAGTCCCTGCTAAATTCATTATAGGGACGATCCACAGCGGAAGAAACCGCATTCAAAATAAATTTTTGAAAGTTGACACTAGTTACGCAGTGCAAATGAAATTAATCTCATCCTACAGTTGAAAATTTCATAGCTATAAAAATATTATAGGAATATTTAAAATTATCTATATATACTCCGTATAATATAATGCCACGTTAAACGCGTGTACCTGCAACTTAATTTTATAAACTTGTATAAAAAAAAATATTATAAATCAACCAGTCAAACTATCAAATAAGCTAGCTGGTTATGACAGTTGTGCATAACGTTATTTAATTAAGGTGAGTGATAAACGGGCAACATTAATTAAGTGATATATGTTTAAAGAAATAAAATAAATTACTACCTTACCAAACTTACCTGGCAAGAAAATATCAGTTTAATCTTTTATATTATATTTTGGATGAATTTAACTTTTTATATTTATTTGAATTTTTTTTTAAAGTTGTATTTTTTTATTAATTCAGTTGTTTATGTTATATTTTTTTATTAATATAGAGAGACAAAAAGATATTTTTTTTGACCATTTTAATAACTCAAATAAATCAAGTTAATGAAAAGGATTAAATTTTTTGGTATAATCACAGGTTTTCCCATCCGACTAATCACATTTGCACTGCGTGGCTGGCGCTAGCTCCCGAGAATTTGATATAGGTGAGATTTGAACACGGGACCTCCTGCTGTGGATCATTTCTCCTATGAATTTAATGGGGCCTTACCCCGCTAAACCAACCCTTAGGGTTCGAAAAGGACCAAATTGATTAAATAAATACAATATAAAAAACTAAATTGAATCAAAATAAATATAAAAGACTAAATTAAAAAGAATCAAAAGAAAAATGTTAAATTCTCTTACTAAATATTCCTATAAATCTTTCTATGCACTTAATTTTGACATGTGTCTTTTATCTTCGATTAAATATTTACTTTTTAAAATATAAATGACACTTTTTAAATTTAAGTGAATAAAAAGATTTATAAAAAAATTTAGTTGAAGGATTTAGTACTAGACGGACCAAAATAATTTAAGAAAACAATTAAGGTAGGTGGTAAACGTGCAATACAGATTAATTGATGTGGACAACACAGTTTTTTCTAAAAAAAAAATAAAAAAAAAAAGAAAAAAGAAAAAACTTATCTTCTAAAAGAACTTTTTTTACCTCCGGAATTGTTTATCCGTAAAATGGTTCATATTGCTATTAATTAGTGTGAATTGTTTATTGGCGCCCACTTTTTCAATTGTCTTCATCATTGTTATTTACCTTTGAGTTTAAGATTCCTACTATTCTTTTTAAGTGCTTACCTTAAAAAATAAAAATTTATTTCTTTTTAATATTTTTTTTTTTGAAAATATTAGTTGTACTTTTATGAATTAGTATACTCTTTAATTAAGATAGTAATTAATGTGTCACAATTAATCCAATAAAAAAAGATATAAATAGTAAAATAAGATGTATAAAATTTATTTTAGTAAAAATAAAAAAAATTATTATATTTCTTAACACACACTTTTATCTTAAGTAAAGATTTAAATAAGAAGGAGGAATTATTAGTAACCCATTGAATAATGTCTTTGATCACATTCTTTGTATTATCTTGATGAAGTACTTCTTCGTTTTTTTATATTATATGTGTAGAATAATTGTATTTCAGCTATTAGGCCCATTTTTGTGTAAGCGAATAATAAGGCCCAAGGCCTATTATGTTTCACATAGCAGTTATATTAGTTTTTTTATTTTCTGATGTTGATATAAAAGACTAAGTGTAATTCTCAATATTTAGTTTTAATGAGATAAGTCTTCTTCTTCCATGTGCCTTTTCTAACAGTGGTATCAGCAGCTCGCAAGATCAGGGACGATGGTCATGGCGCACGCTAATCTCCTAGGTGACCTTCCGCTGCTTGATAGTAAGAACCTTGACAGTTATGAGAGATGGTGTGTTAAGATGAAAGCCATCTTTGGGTTCCAAGAGGTCTTGGATGTTGTTCTTACTGGTTTTGCAGATCTTCCGACGACGGCAACGGAAGCGCAGCGTGCGGCCCATTGTGATCTCAAGAAGCATGATTGTAAGGCGTTGTTCTATCTTCATCAGTGTGTTGATAAGGCGTATTTTGAGAAGATTTCATCAGCTGGCTTTGCCAAGGAGGCATGGGACATTTTGGCACAGAGCTATGCCAATGTGTTGCAAGGCTGAAGAGGGTGCGTCTTCAGACATTGCGGCGACAGTATGAACTTCTGTAGATGGAGTCTACTGATAGTGTCGCTGCTTATTTCAATCGGTTACTTTCTTTAACGAATTTGATGAAATCTTGTGGTGTTGAATTGTCTAGTAGGACAATTGTTGAGAAGGTTCTTCGGACCTTGAGTTCCAAATTTGATTTTATTGCTGTTGCTATCGAAGAATCACGCAATCTTGATGACTTGAAGGTTTAGGAGCTTCAAGGGTTGTTGGAAGCTCATGAACAACGTCTAAATGAACGTGATTATTCGCGGAATAGTTCAGAACAGATTCTTCTTGCTCAGTCAAGCAAGAGAGGCAGAAGTGAATGGGGAAGAAGCAAGAAACATGGCAGGGGTCGCGATTTTCGTGGTGATCATGGAAACCATAAAGAATCTGCTGGTTCTTCAAAGTCCGAAGGCTCTTCTAGTGAAGGAGCTTCAAGGCGTGGAGGTCATTCCTCCTGGACAAGTGATGGGAGATATGACAAAAGAAGAGTTGATAAGTCGCAGATTCAATGTTATAATTGTGACAGGTTTGGTCACTATGCTAGAGATTGTTGGGGCAAGTCTTCTGCTAAAGGCAGAGAGGAAGAAGCTCATGTTTCTCACAAAGACGAATCAGATGATGATGAGGTTCTGCTTATGGTCAACACTACCAAATCCGACGACAAGTCTGTTGGTTCTTGGTATTTGGACACTGGTTGTTCAAACCATATGACTTGTAATAAAGAGTGGTTTATTGAGCTTGATGTAGCTGTAAAGAACAAAGTTCGTTTTGCAGATAATAGCACAGTTCAGGTCGAAGGCAAAGGCAAGGTGCAGATTCGACGCAAGGATGGTAAAGTGGCTTTTATATCTGATGTGTTATTTGTTCCTGACATGAAACATAATCTGTTGAGTATAGGACATTTGCTGGAGAAAGGTTTTACTATGACCTTGAAGGAAAAAATGATGAAAGTCTTTGATCCAAAGGGTGTGATTTTGTTGAAAGCACCTTTGGCTCCTAACAGAACATTTCAGATTGATATGCAGGTAGTAGAGAATATGTGTTTCTCCACTACAATAAATGATTCCAGCTGGTTGTGGCATTTGCGGCTTGACCACCTTAACTTTAGAAGTTTGATCCTGCTACAAGAGAAAGGAATGGTGTTGGGGCTACCTCCAATAAGAGCCACTGAACACGTCTGCATAGGTTGCATGATTGGCAAGCAAACCCGCAAGTCCTTCAAGGCTTCCCTCCCTACCAGAACAAGCAATCTTCTGGAGGTTGTCTATTCTGATGTTTGCGGGCCCTTTGAGGTGTCTTCATTGGGAGGTAACAATTACTTTGTATAATTCATTGATGATTACAGCAAACAAATGTGGTTATATTTGATTAGGATAAAGTCAGATGTGTTTGAAGTCTTTGTAAAATTTAAGAATCTGGTGGAGAAACAAATTGTAGATCCTTGAAAGTGCTAAGAACAGATGGTGGGGGAGAATATACAAGCACTATTTTTTCTGATTTCTATGATACATCAGGTATTCTTCACGAAGTAGTGGCTCCTTATACACCCCAACACAATGGAATTGCAAAGAGACGTAATAGAGTAGTACTGAACATGGCAAGATGCATGCTCAAAAGCAAGAATATGCCCAATACCTATTGGGGAGAGGCAGTGACAATTGCTACTCATATTATTAATCTGTGTCCCACTAAAAGATTGAAGCAGGTTACACCAGAAAAAGTCTGGACATTAAAGAAGTCGTGTGTGAGCCACCTTAGAGTATTTGGATCTATATGCCATAGGCATGTTCCTGAGGAAAGGAGGAAGAAGCTTGATGATAGAAGTGAGAAATTGGTATTGATTGGCTACCATCCTACAGAAGCTTATAAGCTTCATGATCCATATACAAATAAAGTCATAATCAACTGAGATGTGGTGTTCGATGAAAAAGAAGCGTGGGACTCGACTTTGAGGAATGAAATGCATGGTTCAAGGATCTCAATTTTGCTTGATGGGATTGCTCAAGAACATAGAGAATCTGCACCTAGTGACATTCAGCAAGAAACATACACGAGACCTACAAAGACTAGACAAATGCCATAAAGATTTAGTGAGTATGAAGTTTTATCAGATGGTGTGATTACTAATGATGGTGATCTTGTGCACCTACCGTTTCTCTATGATGCAGAAACTATAGATCTTAAAGTAGCTATGAAGCAACAGATTTGGTTGAATGCAATGCACGAGGAGTTAAATTCAAAACAAAAGAACAAGACTTGAGATCTAGTTGCTCTCCCTAGTCACAGAAGACTCATATCAGTAAAGTGAGTATTCAAGGTGAAGAAAAGGCCAGATGGAAGCATAACCAAGCACAAAGCTAGGCTGGTGGCTCGCGGGTTTTTGCAGAAAAAAGGGCTTGATTATGATGAAGTGTATGCTTCAGTTGCAAGGATGGAGACTGTTAGAACCATGGTGGCAGCTACAAGCTTTAGAGGGTGGAATTTACATCATATGGATGTAAAATCAGCCTTCCTCAATGGCCCCTTGGAAGAGGAAGTGTATGTGTCCCAACCACTTGGATTTGAAATCAAAGGAAATGAGGACAAGGTTTATAAGTTGAATAAAGCCTTGTATGGACTTAAGCAAGCTCCAAGGGCTTGGAACAAGAGAATTGATTGCTTCTTTTTGGAACAAGGTTTCAGCAAATGTTCTGTAGAATATGGAGTTTATACAAAATCTGTTGATAAAGAACTAATTGTAATCTGCCTATATGTGGATGATTTAGTTATAATAGGTAGCAGTGAAGATCTTGTAAGTAGCCTCAAGACAAAGCTACATGCTGAGTTTGATAAGACAGACTTGGGGGGACTCAATTACTTTCTTGGTATGGAGTTTGTTCAAACTAAGAAAGGAATACTAGTACATCAGAAGAAATATGCAGAGGATGTACTGAGAAGATTCAGAATGGAGGGATGTAACTCAGCATCTACACCCGTAGAAGCAAACTTGAAGCTGAGGCAGGATGAGCAAGAGAATGATGCAGATCCTACGTTATTCAGACAGCTTGTAGGGTGTCTCAAATACCTTTGCTGCAAGAGACCAGATATTACTTATGAAGTTGGGCTTGTGAGCAAGATCATGGAAGCTCCTGAAGTCTCTCATCTGAGTGCTGCAAAAAGGATTCTTCGATACATCAAAGGAACCACAGATTTGGGTATTATGCTACCAAATCGTTCTCATCAGCAGAATGATGAAGTAGTTGGATACACAAATTTTGATTGGTCTGGAGACAAATTTGAAGGAAAGAGCACGTTGGGATTCTTATTTCTAGCAGGAAAAGCACCAATCTCATGGTGTTCCAAACTCCAACCTGTGGTAGCTCTATCCTCCTGTGAGGCAGAATACATTGCTGCAGCCTATGCAGCATGTCAGGCATTATGGTTCAGGAACTTGCTGAAGGAGATGCAGATAAGAGGAACAACTCCAATGATGTTGAAGATTGACAATAAATCAGCTATATGTTTGGCCAAGAATCCGGTAGCTCATGGTCGAAGCAAACACATAGAGACTCCTTTTCACTTTCTCAGAGAAAAAGTGAGTAAGAAGTAGCTTCATCTAGAGTATGCAAAACAGAAGAACAACTTGCAGATTTTCTTACCAAGCCTCTGCAAATTCAACATTTTATGGAACTAAGAAGAGCTCTGAACATGAAGTTTATAGCAAAATTAAGAGGGTGTGTAGAATAATTGTAATTCAACTATTCGGCCAATTTTGTGTAAGCGAATAATAAGGCCCAAGGCCCATTATGTTTCAGATAGCAGTTATGTTAGTTTTTCTGTTTTCTGTTGTTGATATAAAAGACTAAGTGTAATTCTCAATATTCATTTTTAATGAGATAAGTCTTCTTCTCCCTTGTGCCTTTTCTAACAATATGGAGTAACACATTTTCATGATATAAGGTTCAATTTTTAATATTTAAATAAATTTTAGGGAGTATTTTTTTAATATTTAGATATCATTTATAATTATATTAATATTTTATTTTATATAGAGGAATGAAATTAATGTAATAATAAAAGAAAATAATGATAGATTTAAAAAATTGCACAAGTGTTTTGAAAATATTTATATTATTTAACCATGTTGTATGTTTTTTTTAATACGTGTAATTAGATGCACTTCCTTGTTATTCAATGGGGTCCTTAGCTCCTGCATTGTGAAAAAAAAATTAGTATGTATGTATAATTTTTTAGGATAGTCCCAAATTATTTATATCTTTTTGGGTAAAATAACAATGAGTTATTTTATATTTTGTAAATAATAGTGAGTTATTCGTATATTACTTTTTCTATCATATTCTAATCTATTTTAAAACTAAAATATAGTATATTGCTTTGTCACTATAACACTTTTTACTTTAAGCAACAATATTATATTCATGCCAACAAATAGAATACCATTCTCAAAAAGACATTTAGGCAACGATTGTTTAGTCATGGATAATAATATTAATATTGTTTTATTTTTTTAAAATTTTACAGAGAAAAACTATTGCCTTTTCATTTTAGGCAACACATTTAAAACAATGGGTATGTTAAGATAACAATTTTTAAACAATAGTTTCATAAAAAGATTAGCCTATATCTTTAAAATTGGGGCTAATAATATAATTATGCCAACACTCATAAAATCATTCTAAAAAATCTATTTAGGCAACATATTTCAAAGCGTTACTAATAATATAAACATTCAATATTCTTTAATTTTAACTTGCGAAGCAAAACCGTTGCTTTTTAATTTTAGGCAATACATTTAAAATCATAGTTATATATTTAATCAGCCACACTTTGTAATTGTGGTCATGCTAAAATATTAGCTAGCACTATCAAAATTATAGTCTTTGTGGATACCAGAAGGAGGGAATAATATTAGTATATATAATATGCAAATTATGCTTTTAAAATCTTCCTAGCTTAGTAGTACTAACGCAACCTTATCACTACATGGTTCGGAGTTCGAACCACTATGTCTAATCACAATTTCCAAATTGTTGGCTAAAGTTAAAATAAACAAATATATTGTCTATTGCGAAACTCAAAAACCGTTAGCTATTGTGATATTTTTTGCAACGGTTTGTTAAAAACTATTGCCTTAGATAATAGGCAATGCCTCGTACGAAGACGTTCGAGAAAGAGTCGCCAAATCGTTACCTAAACTTTTGGCAATATCTTTTTAAGTTTTCGAAACGATTTTATTTGTGGCCTAAAGTAAAAAATATTGTAATATAATATAAAACAGAAGAAGCATTTTACAATTAATAGATAATTTAGTAAAATTATTTCATTAAATAATGTCGCTTATTATTTTATTTGGAACTAATTTAGTTCTGCCTTCATGTGTAATTCTGAGTGCTTTTTATAACTTTAAGGGGTTGTTCAAAAGAAAAAATAGATATCAGAAGAGGCTTGATAATCACAAAATGCTCAATTATACTTTTTAGCCTTTCAAGTAGAGTGAGTATGTAATTTTAGTCTTTCAAGTTGTTTGAGTATTTTCATACCTCAAGTTTTATAATATGCAATTTAGTTAGATTTTTTAGTGTTTCTCTCAAATTTAAACATATTATATTGAGGTATAATATTTTTTCTTATAGTCTTTTGAGTATAATATAAGATCATCTTTAATGGGAGATACTTTTCATTAAAATGATTTATTCGTGTGGGTCTCACGTATACATACACTACTACATAAATGACTTTTAGCAACATTTGAAAAAATATTGCTAAATTGTTGAAAAAATGTTGCTAAATCACTAAAAATGTTGCCTTTGTGTCTTTGGGACATTTTTGACAAATGTTGCATCTGACGATGTTGTAAAAAGATTTTAGTTACATTTAAAAAATATTATCAAATTGTTAAAAAATGTTGTCTTTTAGTATTTGCAACATTTTTTACAAATGTTGTATCTGACAATGTTGCTAAAAATCAATTTTGTTGTAGTGATATAATTTATAATAAAAATTGTAAATCAAAATTTTATTTATATTAACATAAATTGACATTCACGTATAAATTAAACTACCTTGAAATTAACCTAAGTTACACATGAAATGACATTTAAATTAACATAAATCACGATTATTTCATAGACTAAATAGAAATACACATACCACTAAGTGAATACTTTTGTGTCATGGTTATAATTTAACCAACATTCAATCTTCGATGTTCTCATGTTGAAAGCGTTCCCAAATATGCTCCATTAAATCACTTGAAGTTGATTATGAGTTTGCCTTTGATGAATGTCAGATCGTCTTTGTATGTATGATTCAAAACTAGGATGCGGACCATTTGTTACTTCATCAGTTGTTGAGATGTTACGTGGTAATTGTTCGTATGAAAAATCAAAACTAGTATACATGTGACGTTCATCCTCAACAATCATATTATGCAATATGATTTTAAGTGTTATATTTGCTTCCCATCCTACTTATCATAACACTTTTTTCAATAAACATTATTGATAGGTTGTTAATGAAAAATTTAACATAATGCCGGTCTAGATCATCAGTTTACAATGGAAAGAGGTGTTTAAGGAGAGGGGCTTCTCATAAACACTTATGGAAAGCATGGCTATTGGAAATGTTCTAACACATTAGATTTGAAAAAAAATCCTATAATTAAGAGCACTAAAAATACATGTTATACAACTCGAAGAACTTTAAACGCTCGAAAAATAGAAGACCAAAACTACTACATATGGACTATAACCAAATTATTAAAAGTGAAATCAAGCTTAACAAAAATAAATACTTCCCTCTGTCCTTTTTATTAAGAAAGAAAAAGTGATTTTTTTTGTTATCCTAGTTATAAAAAAAAAACATAATACTATTTTTAGATATATTAATTACTAAAAAAATTGAAAAGTTCCTCTTTATTCTTAATTTAATGTGAGTATTCAAAATTTTTAATATAAATAAATGCATTAATTACATAAATAATTTTAATAATTTTCTCACATAATTAATTAAAAAGAATATTATTTATTATACTTTATTTGTCTGCATAAAATAAAGGGATAATTACACTAATATTCTCTAAAGTTTGTCATTATTATACTTATTCCCTTCCAGTTTTTAAAATTACATTTATTCCCTAAAATTTTTACTTTCATTTCACAAACCCCCTAATGGTGTTGCTATGCATATTTTGCATTTTTTTAAAATAAATTGATTTTTACCATTTATTATTTTTATTTGATTTTACCATTTTTGTAATGAAAGGAAAAATTTTAGGAAGTAAATATAATTTTAAAAACTAAAAGGAAATAAGTGTAATATAGACAAATCTCAACAAAAATTAGTGTAATTATCCTTAAAATAAATCTCATATTTCTTATAAAAAGAATAGAAGAAAGTAAATTAAAAGACTAGCGTTGAAGTTATTTGACTGTCATTATATATATCATGACTTGAGTGAGGAAAATGTCTTTCACCAACTGGACATTAACTTTAATATGTTTTTTATAAGTTAATAGTAATCATTAAATTATTATTAAAATATGTCCGCACATTGGTATTAGTGGCCCTATGAATTACTTTAAAAAAAAAAAAAGATATCGGCACACTTAAAATATTTGCATCAAGATGTGTGTGTATATATAGTATACGAAATCTTATTGTTTGGTGCCACAATAAGTTCTTCATCCAAATTCTAATTAATTGATTTTGGTGTTCTAATTAATAGCGATTATGGAAAACCAGCCTCCAAAAAACCAGAATCTCGTAACTGTTCTTAGCATTGATGGTCGAGGCATTCGAGGAATCATTCCTGGTGTGGTTCTTGCTTATCTTGAGTTTCAACTTCAGGCTATATTAATTGTCAAGTTATAGTTGTAAACAAAAGTTTTAATTTGATGTTTTACCTTTGTTTTGATGCATTTAGTTTCTTATGTCATAGTTTTTGTGCTAATTTGATATATTTTATATATATTTATTTTGATTCTTTTTTATACCTTATGTGTTAGAAGTTCATATTGGCTAGTGATATGGTTATTGTTGAGTTTATAAGGGTTTGACAATTTTCCTCTTACAAGCTAGTTTTTGGGAGTGAGTTAGGCTCAAATCCAAATTGTAAGATGGTATCAGAGCCTATCTTGATCCGTTTGTTGGCCCCCCATGTTGTTGGGTGTGTTATTTGGTATTTGTTAGTCCCGTATTATTGGGCCACTCGTTTGTTTCTCCACTCGTGTTTGTCTACGCTCCAACTATGTAGTGTTGGGTGTGAGGGGGCGTGTTAGAAGTCCCACATTGGTCAGTGATATGACCATTGTTAAGTTTAAAAGTGTGTGACAATCCTCCTGCCTAGCTTTTGGAAGTGAGTTAGGTCTAAACCTAAATTGTAAGATTATGTTATAATTGTTAAATCACGAATAAATGACTAAAATAGTTCTGAACGGTGTGATTATTATTCAAAATGGCTATGAATTAATAAGATCAAGTAAAATGGTCCTTAATTTGTCCTCTGTAATTTAAAACAGTCACTGACTTTTTTTTATGTCATTCAAAATGGTCATTCACTTATAAGACCAAACAAAATGATCTTGACTTTTTCTTCTGTCGCTCAAAATGGTCCTTAATTTTATTTTTCTTCATTCAAAATGCTCTCTCACTTATAACAATAAGCAAAATGGTCCCCGACTTTTTAATTAAGTCACTTCGTGTTTGATTTCTCTAATCTTCTGCCTAGATTTGTTGCAAGACTGTTAGATCTATCACCGATAGACTAAAACATTTTGTTTATGTTCAGTTACTGAAACGATATGGACCATTTAGAATAACAAAAGACAACATCACGGACCATTTTAAATGATAGATTGTAAAGTTAGGAACCATTTTGTTGATTGTTATAAGTCAAGGATCATTTTAAATAATAGAGAACAAAGTTATTAGAGATCATTTTGAACGATGAAGGACAAAGTCGGAGACCATTTTGCTTGATGGTATGAGTCGGGGATCATTTTGAACGATGGTTAATAGTCAAAAACTGTTTTAGTCATTTATTCGTTAAATCAATTTAGTTGTATTTTTTGAACCAATACTGAAAGTCAAAACTAAACGATGATGTTAATAGGAATTGGACGGTGAGGATGTAAGACTATCAGATTACTTTGATGTGATTGCCGGAACAAGTACTGGTGGTCTTGTTGCTTCCATGTTAACGGCTCCTAATCCAACAGCCAAAAATCGCCCTTTATTTGCCGCCAAAGACATCATGCCATTTTACCTTGAACACTCTCCAAAAATTTTCCCCCAAACAAAGTGCACTACTACTAGTACTAAATGAATTTTAATTCGTTCTTATTAGACAAATCATTTAATTTAATAATATTATGTAGTAAAATAAATTGACAAATTAGTTAATGATGAACTCATGAATTGAAGATTCTTTTGCTAACTCTAAAATTTTATCGCCAAAAAGGATTCTTTTTTATTGACTAGTTTATATTTATTAAGTCAACTTCTTTGTTAGATTAAGAGTATAACTTGAACAACTTTTTAAGTATAAAAATATTTTTAATTTTTTATTTGAATAAAGATTTAAATTTTAGGTGAAGATGAATTGAAAATGTATTATATCAATCTTAAAAAAATTTTAAATTTTAACAAGTATTTTGATGTATTAATTATCTATTTTTTTTTTCAAATTAAGAGTACGGAAAAAAGTATTTACAAATAAAAAATTTATATTGTTTTTTTAAAATGTATACATTGTTTATAAAGATTATCAATATTACACGTAATTATTATTACAGACTGAACACGTTATTAAAAATTCAAATTCATTAAATTTTTTAATTGGAGATAAATGGAATAAATTGGCCATTATATAGAGTGAGAAATATAAAAGTGGCTTGAATGAAAAAATTTGATAAACAATTTTACAGCTCAAAATGTTAATAGGTCCTAAACCTAATTAATTTTGGCTAAATACTCTCAAATCTCTAGATCTAGCCCATTCAGATAACATATACCTTTAGAGCTAAAAAAAGAAAAAAAAACTAGAAGTAGTGGTTGGTCACAAGGTGAATTTGACTTGCAAGGTCATGGTTTGAATTCTAAAGGTTCCATTAGAATGGGTTTTTTCTAAGACTATGTACAATGCAAGCAATTCAATAAGTGTGTTTAGTTCATATTTTATTAATATTTTGGTAGGTACATATCACTCTATCAATTTAAGCACTCTTACACTACAATACAACGTTCTTATTAAGCAACTCAAATGGATTCCACGAGTATCTCACAATGCAAGATTCTTACACTAAAATTCAATTTGTTTGACTCTACTTCTTCTTCAAGCAACCCTTAATTTTGGTTGGTTATTTAAACAACTACATAAGCAATTCAAGCCATGTCAGTAAACTGCAATGAGAAATTGTTTGCTAAGTTAAGTTGCTTAGCACAAACAATGACTCTAAACAACCCCATTATACACGGTCTAAGCGCATCTATTGGAGTGCTTAATTGTTGAGTTTTTGCTAGTTAAGCATCGTTTATAAGCACTCACATCTTATTAAAGTGCACTGACGTAAGCATAAATATGAATATTTGTTAAAATTACTTATAGAAGTACCTCTCTTCAAAGAGTGTTTATAGTTAATTTTTAAGATTTATGTGAGACCATACAGGAGTGTTTAGCTAGCTTGTCTTTTTTTTTTTTTTAATAGGAGTGTTTAGTTTATTGAGTTCTTAACGCATTAGAGTACGATAAGTGTTTAGTCAAATGTGTAATGTATACATGTGAGAGTCACGCCTATATAAGTTGTCAGAATAATTTAAAATATTCCGATAAGAATCTTTACATTAAATTAAAAATATATTTGATCATCACCCCAAACCAAAAGATTAAGTGTGATTTATAATAAAAAAATCATATACTAACATTTATATTATTGATTTGTTATAGAGGGAAACGTATAATTTACTAGAACTGGAATGTAATCCATTCCATCTAAATAATATAGCTAGGGTGTGTGCTTTGCATTAAAGGAGCGTAAAATGTGGATGAAAAGTAGAAAATGGATTTGTTAATTACACAGATACTGTACAAGACCTTATAAAGGCCAGAAGACGCAAACCCTAACAGGTCAAGAGGGAGAAACAAAGGCCCAAAGGGGACACGCTAAGGAACAGAAAAGAGGCCAAAAGAGAACAACAAAATACAGGGCCAAAACAGATAAAAGAATTAGTTTTATTTTTCTAATACTCTCTCACAAATTGGAGAATATATATTTAATATTCTCAGCTTCCAGAGCATATTCTGAAAGGGAGAAGGTTCAGGGTTTTTTTTTTTAAATATATGCTAGTTGGTGAGCACTTTCAATAGGTAACAATTTAAAAAGCTCTTTTTACAATTTTTCAGGAACGACGTGATTATTAATTTGTATTTCGTTTGTTTGTGAAAAACAACAATGTGAGCAATATGTCTAGTAGAGTTATTATCACAAAACAATAATCCAGAAGAAATATAACTAATTCCTAAATCTTTTAAAATGTAGTCTAGCCACCGTATTTCACAAGTTGCGCTGGCCTATATTCAAATTCAGATGAGGATTACAGTCACTTACTTTTGATTTCCAAGGTGAGAGAATTGCCTAAGAAAATACAGAAACCACTAACAGATCTCCTAGTTTGTGAGCAAGTGGCCCAATCAGAATCGTTAAACCCTTTTAATTGCAAAACATTATTAGATGCATAGAAGACTCCTTGACCCGGGTTGTTGTTTAGATAGCAGAGAACATGAATGGGAGAAGCATTGTGGTGGGTTTGGGGATTCTTCATATGCTGACTAAGTTGCTGTACCACGTACGTGATATCGGGTCATGTGGTGTTGAGGTATAGAAGCTTGCCAACCAATCTACGGTAGTCAACAGGATCAGCAAAGGGGGTAGAGGCTTTATTGACCTTCTTTGACCATTGGAGTTTGCATGGGCTTCCCTGCAAGATGGCCAACATTTTCAAGTAAGTCTAAAGTATATTTGCGTTGAGAAATGGAAATCCCAAGTTTTGACTTGGAAATTTCTAGACCCAGAAAGTAACAATTCACCCATATCTTTCCATTGAAAATTTGAATTCATCATAGTTTTAACAACATCGATATCAGCAGCATTGTCACCACAGATTCACAAATCATCGACATACACCAAGATAACAATGTAGGAATGGGCAGTTTGATGAACAAAATAGTTAACATAAAAAAGACGGACTGAAATTCAAGTTTTTCAAAAAATTGGACAATTTTTCAAACCACATGCGGCTGGCTTGCTTAAGACCATAAAGACTCTTGTTTAATTTGCAAACCATATTAGAACCTGAAACAACTAAACCCTGTGGAGGGGTCATATATAGTTCCTCATGGAGATCACCATAAGAAAAGTGTTATTAACATCAAGTTGGTGTAAATGCCAGTTTTTAACGGCAACAATAGCAAGTAAAATCCTTACTATGGTTAATGAACTGTGGTAGCAATGAACTGTATAGTTCAAAGTACTAATCTCAAAATATGGTAGAGAATGGTTTTTAGAAAGAGGATGTGGTGTTGTTGATGGGGCTAAGTCTATTTAGTGGAGAGACTTGGAAAGGCTTGATTGCAGGAGCTGACAAGTTGAACACGTGGTTCTCTAAAGGTATCTCAAGGAAGATAGAAGATGGGAAGAGTATATCCTTTTGGGATGAGAAATGGTTGGAAATGCTTGCTTAAAAGACAGCTATAGAAGGTTGTACAATGTTGCTATCAACAAGAATGCAAAAATCGCAGATTTGGTGAGGAGAAGGGGGGCTGAGGTGAATTGGAGTTTTGTGTGGAGAAGAGGGATGTTCAGTTGGAGGGAGGAGATTTGACTAACTTAAAAAATACTATTATTTCTTCTCTCTATTTGCAGGATACTGAAGACTCTTGGCTCTGGTGCAGCGACCCTGTTCGTGGATATTCCTCTGCTTCAGCTTACTCATTGCTGTTAGAAACTCGATGGTCTTCTAATAGCGTGCTTAATAGCCTTAGAAGAGATGAGGTACATTTCTTGCAAGTTCTGTGGAAGTTATGCCCACCGTTTAGAGTATTAATTCTGGTGTAGAAAATATTATTAGAAAAACTAGCCACTAAGAATAATTTAGTGAAGAGGAATATTATTACACCCCGTCGCGATATTAATTGTGCTCTGTGTCAAGAGACTTTAGAAACAGCTGGTCATTTATTTTTCTATTCTAAGATTGTTATGATATTTGGTTGAGTATTGTCAAGTGGTTGGGAGTTCAGGTCGTTTTCCCTTCTTGCTATCATAGTCATTTAATTGCGTTTAAAGATTTCCTTGCCAAAGAAAAAGGGGGTTCAGCTGGGTTTCCTAATTTGGTTGGATGTTATTTGGGAAGTATGGTTAGCAAGAAATAGAGTTTGTTTTAATGGTGAAGGTTTTGACTCCCCTGCTGTGATTGAGGTTATAAAAAGGAGGTCGTGGGACTGGTTTAAGAGTTATGAAAGTGGTGGAATAGCTGTCTTGTCGTATTTTTGTTAGTATACATAACTTGCGGTTTGTCTAGCTCAGTGCTGATTTTTTTTTATTTGATGGGGCTGATGAGTACATTTCATTCCCATAAAGTTAAAGTGTAGTTTGCTGCGAGCATTGGATTTCTATATTGGGTGAGTACCCCTTGTACTCATGCTAAGTAATAAAATTGTTTTTACCTTTTAAAAAAAAAAACTAAAATTTTGTTACAACGTAACGAACTAAAAGTTAGTTTTATATATGTTTAAGCAAAATTTTACACATAATTATCTTATTAATGTTAACTATAAAATCATAATGCTTAATTTTCAAGGTGTATGTTAACCGGAATTGGACGATGAGGATGTAAAGCTATCAGATTACTTTAATGTGATTACCGGAATAAGTACTAGTGGTCTTGTTGCTTTCATGTTAATGGCTCCTGATCCAATGGCCAAAAATCACCCTTTATTTGCCGCCAAAGACATTATGCCATTTTTTTTTATCACTGTCCAAAAATTTCCCCAAACAAGGTTCACTACTACTAATACAAAATGAATTTTAATTTGTTATTATTAGATTAATAAGATAAATATATATGTGCTAATAATAACCCATAAACAGTGAATCTATTAAACATATTGATTAAAAATTAAATTATAGTTGTGTATATGAAAAATGTTAGTTGTGAGAGATTGTACTCACTTGAATGGATCGATGATTTTTCTGTCTCAAAGAGACAATTAATTTTCCGGTATAAGTTGACATGCATAGTTATACTTCTTTTAGGCAAAGTAGAAAATTGGCTAAGGCCTCACATTTTAGAATGCTCCAAAATCATTTAATTTAACAATATGATGTTATAGTATAAAAAATTGATAAATTAATTAGTGATGATTACTCATTCAATTGAAGATTATTTTCTTCACCCTAAAAGTTTGTCGCCAAAAAAGATTCTTTCATATTGGTTATTTTATATTTATGAAGTCAACTTCTTTGTTAGATTAAGAGTATAACTTGAACAATTTTTTAAATATAAAAATATGTTTAATTTTTTATTTGAATAAAATTTAAAATTTTAGGTGAAGATGAATTGAAAATGTATTATATCAAAATTTAAAGTTTTAAAGTATTCTAATGTGTTAATGATTTATATTTTTTTTCAAAATTAAAAGTATGAAAAAAAAGTATTTACAAATAAAAAATATATATTGGTTTTCGAATGTATATATTGCTTATAAAGATTATCAACATTATATGTAATTATTATTGTAGACGGAACAACCTTTTAAAAACTAAAATTCATTAAATTTTAATTGGAGATAAATGGAAAAAATTAGCCATTATATAGAGTGAGAAATATAAAAGTTGTTTGAATGAAAAATTTTGATAAACAATTTTACAACTCAAAAGGTTAATAGGTCCTAAACCTAATTTTGTCCGGGACTCTCAAATCTCTAGATCAAGCCTGTTGACGAGTATGTGCAAGTTGTTCTTGCGCACAAAGCCTCCAATTAACGGGGGCTTCTAAAAAACGTTATATTATTAAAAAAAAAGGTTTTTTTCTTGCTTCTCTTAATAGAAGGTTTGAGCAATACAAAGAGTATGAAAATATATTTGGTTTCTTGTTTAGTTCTGATAGGTTGCAATCATTAGATGATGCAAGTCTTAAATCTTGTTGTAGTTGTCTTGAAGTTTCACTTAAGAACGATGAACGATGTGATATTGATGCTAATGAATTATGTGTGGAGTTGAATATGCTTAAGGATTTTTTGCCTGATGAAAAGATGGGACCTATTGACATTTTAAAATTTTTGAAACATGTAGATTGTTTTTCTAATGCATTTATTGTATATAGAGTATTGTTGATTATTCGGGTGATTGTGGCCTTTGCAGAAAGAAGTTTTTTTAAACTCATGCTTATTGAAGTCTTACTTGCGTTCCACAATGTCAAAAAAAAGACTTAATGGTTTAGTATTGATAGCAATTGAGAACGATCTCTCGGAGAAAATTGATTATAAGGATTTGATCGATAATTTTGTTTCGAAAAATGCTAGAAGAACGTATTTTTTTATTTGATCAATTTAGTTTAGAATAACAAGAACAATTTTTAGACTTATGTATTAATAAATATTAGTGACTTATGATTCGAATGCAATTTTTTTTTTGTGTTGTATTTAATTTCGCTTTTATAATTATTAATAGAAGTAAAAAAAAAATTATCTATCATATGTTTAAATGGTCTCTTTTTTATTACCACACAAGGCCTCTGAAATTTATCCATATCCATGGAACAGCCCTACTCTAGATCAGGCCCATTCAGCTAACATATATCTCGTTATATCATAATTGATTATTAACAACATTTGAAAAAATCATTAAAAAAGTATTACAAAATTATTTAAAAATTAAAGTTACCTATGCATGTGTAATGTATACATGTGAGAGTCACACCTATAGATTGTCAGAATAATTTTAAATACTGCAATATATAAGAATCTTTACATTAAATATAACGATAAATTTTAAATGTCTATATTGACCAATTATTTCGTTAGATAAACCTTATATCATAATATGAACATGTGCTTAGCTAACGATAAATTGTTAGTATATATATAGACATTTTTCTGTTATATATATATATATATATGATCAATTGAATAGAGACAATGCAAGAATTTTATTAAATTAGCCACAATTTTTAAAATTAACAAAGATTAAAACTGTCTCTAAATATAGTTATTTGACCACACTTCAAAAATTTCGTACTAAACCAATTTTATATAAGCTAATTTTATAGAAATAATTTATGGGTTTCTATAACAGCTTATTTTCATAAGCTTTTTAAAGTAATTTATTAGAATAAGTTATTTTTAGCTTATTTAAGTAAGTTTTGCAATATTTTCTTAAAAAAATCTATAATTTAAAAATAGTTTATTGCATAAGTACATAATTAAGTTAAGTTGTATACGCAAACACACCCATAATATAAAATTCAAGAAACAAACTAAAATTAATCATTATATATCAATATAATTTTATATTATTATTGGTTGCTAACTTTTAAGAGGCTGTTTGATTTTTATTTTTATTTCTTGTTTTTATTTTCTGTTTTTTAAAATTTTAGAAAGGAAAAACTGAAAATATTAAATACAGACATTTTCTAATTTCAACATTTGTAGATAGCTGCCAACTCAAATTAGATGTAGCATTATTAGACATTTGTATACTCACATGGGCTGCTCCAACATATTTGCCAGCTCGGTATTTTATAAAATAAGATATATATAGAAAGGAAAGTGATTAAAGAATTCAACCTCATTGATAGTGGTGTGGCTGCTACCTGGTAAGATTATTGATGCAAAAATAGGGAAATTAAGGTTAATTCTTAAGTTTGAAAATTTATTTTGGATTTTACTTTTACATTATATATATATATAGGGAAGGGATCAAATAATACCAGTATAAGTTATATCAACTCTTACTTCAGTTAATAACTATTTGTCGAAAATTTTTTTTCACGAAACTCACGATTAGATTGAATCTAACCGTTATATAAATCATGTCTACAAAATTTCACATCATTCCGAAAACCATTTAATACTCCATCAATGTACTAAAAAAGTAACGTAAAATATAGTTTTAAAATATATAAAAATAACAAGCATTTTGATGGAGTACTAAATAATTTCGAAATGATATGAAATTTTGTAAACATCTGTTATGTTATATTAGGTAGATTCAATTTTGTAGACATAATCTTCTATATTTAAAATTTTGTGAACAGTGCGATTTTTTACTCCTAACTTTCAATTCCACAAGTTTAATCATTCCAACCAATTTCCGTTATGAAACTATGGTCAACACAGTCAAACTCAAATTAAAAGACTAAAACTACATCATATCGACTATGTATACCCAAATTATTAAAAGTGGAATCAACCTTAACAAAAATAAATACTCCCTCCTATCCTTTTTTTATCTTAATTATAAAAAACATAGTACTATTTTTAGATATATTAATTGTTAAAAATTAAAAGTATTTTTTTATCCCTAATTTAATGTAAGTACTCACAATTTTCTATATTAATGAATACATTAACTACATAAATATTAGAGTTTTTTTAATATGTACTATATCAAAGGAGAAAAAAACATAATATTTATTGCATGTTACACGTAATCTTATATATTAAAGTTTTAATTTTTCAAAAAAATATTTTTTTTAATTTTTAAAGGTGTGCAATATTTCATAAGTTAAAAATTTTTAGATATTTTGTATCGGAAAAACACACGCACCAGCACACTACTTTACTGGGATTGAACTTCTCTCCTTGAACTTCAAAAGTTCCTCCTTAGGCCATTTGAATTACAAATTCTTGACAAAAAATTTTGAATATCTTAATAACTTTCTTACATAATTAATTAAAACGAATATTATTTATTATATTTTATTTATCTGTATGAAATAAATGGTATTGTTTCTTATAATACATACAGAGCAAGTAAAAAGTTAGCGTTGACTATTTTTTTTTTTATAAAGGTATTTTTTAGTCGATAGTCGAAAATGATCTTTAAGATAGAGAAATCACTAAAATGAATTTTGTTTCTATTAACACAACTTCTTTTATATGTATGACCAAGATTCGAACCTTTATCGACATAGTTAAAAGACTCAACTATATACCAATTGTCCGAACTTTGTTAATAAAACCAGCGCTGACTATATATATGGACTTTCACCAACCGGACATCATTAACTTTTATAAGTTTTTATATAAGTTAATAAACATTAAATTATTATTAAAATATATCCGCACATTGGTATTAGTGTCCCCATGAATAAAAAAAAAAGAAAAAAGAAAGATATCCACACTCTTAAAATATTTGCATCAAGATCTGTGTGTATATATAGTATGCGAAATCTTATTGCTAGGTGCCACAAAAAGTTCTTCATCCAAATTCTAATTAATTGATTTTAGTTTTCTAATTAATAGCGATTATGGAAAATCAGCCTCCAGAAAACCAGAATCTCATAACTGTTCTTAGCATTGATGGTGGAGGTATTCGAGGAATCATTCCTGGTGTCGTTCTTGCTTATCTTGAATCTCAACTTCAGGTTATGTTAATTGTTAAATTATACTTTTAGTTTTTTGTGTTGTAAATAAAAAATTTAATTTGATCTTTTATATTTGTTTTGATTTATTTATTCTTTTATGTTATATTTTTTTAATTAATTTAATACTTTATATATATTTATTTGGATTTTTTTTGATATTTAATGTTATAATTGTTAATAAATGACTAAAATGGTCATTGATTAATAAGACCAAGCAAAATGGTTTTGTCTTCCGTCGTTCAAAATAGTTTTTAACTTTGTCTTCCTTCATTCAAGATGGTTTCTGATTTATAAGAAAAAGTAAAATAGTCTCTGACTTTATAGTTAAGCAACCTCGTGTTTGATTTCTATAATCTTTTGCTTAGATCTACCGTCAAGCTGGCGCGAGATTGTTATAGGTGAACCAAAATGTAATAGTCTTTCAGTTACGGAAACGGTATATGGACCATTCTGAATGACGGAGTACGGACCATTTTGAATGGCAGAGGGTATAGTCAGAGACTATTTTGCTTATTCTTATAAATCGATGATCATTTTAAATGACAGAGAACAAAAGTGAGAGACCATTTTGAATGATGATGGACAAAGGCTGGGACTAGTTTGCTTGTCGGATAAGTCATGGACCATTTTGAATGACGGTCATGAAGTTAGAGATTCTTTTAGTCATTTATTCGTTAAATCACTTTAGTTGTATTTTTTGGACCAATATAGATAGTAAAAACTAAACGATGTCATTTCAACCTTTCTAATAACTCTGATAGAATTAAAAAAAACTCTAATAGATAAAGTTAGCGAAAACGACCAAATAGGCAAAAAAAAAAAAAATACAACATAAGAAACTAAAGTAAATCAAAGTAAACATAAGGACAAAACTAAAATTTCGTTACGTTACAACATAACGAACTAAAAGTATAATTTGATCTATTAATTAATATTTTTTATATATGCTTAAGTAACATTTTACACTTAATTGGCACATAATTAACTTATTAATGTTAATATAGAATCATAATACTTAATTTTCAAGGTGTATGTTAGCAGGAATTGGACGGTGAGGATGTAAGGCTATCAAATTACTTTGATGTGATTACCGGAACAAGTACTGGTGGTCTTGTTGCTTCCATGTTGACGGCTCCTGATCCAACGGCAAAAAATCGCCCTTTATTTGCTGCCAAAGACATTGTGCCATTTTACCTTGAACACTCTCCAAAAATATTCCCCCAAACAAGGTCCACTACAACTAGTACAAAATGAATTTTAATTTGTTATTATTAGACAAATAAGATAAATATATATGTACTAATAATAACTCAGAAATAGTGAATAACATATTGATTAAAAATTAAATTATAGTCGTGTATATAAAAAATGTGTTAGTTATAAGATATTATACTCACTTGAATGAATGATTTTTCTGTCTTAAAGAAACAATTGATTTTTCGGTATAGGTTAACATATATACTTGTACTTCTTTTAGATAAAGTAGAAAACTGCCTAAGGCCTCACATTTTAGAATGCTCCAAAATCATTTAATTTAACAATATTATGTCATAGTAAAAAAATTGAAAAATTAATTAGTGATGATATTATTCATTCAATTAAAGATTTTTTCCTCGCCCGAAAATTTGTTGCCGAAAAAGATTCTTTTCGTATTGATTATTTTATATTTATTAAGTCAACTCCTTTGTTATTAAGAGTATAACTTGAACAATTTTTTAATATAAAAACATGTTTAATTTTTTACATTAAATTAACAATTTAAATACTGCAATAAGAATCTTTACATTAAATTAAAATGTGAGAGTCACACCTATGAATTGTCAGAATAAGTTTAAACAATGCAATAAGAATTAATCTTTACATTAAAATAACATGTGCTTAGGTAACGATAAATTTTAAATGTCTATATTGACATATTAATTAATTATATGGTGATATAATTATCCCAATTAATTATATGGTGTACTATAATATATTTTTTTCGTTTGCAGGGGATCAGTGACGGCATCGCTCATAAATATTGGGAAAGCAATGACAGGACCTAAGTATGACGGAAATTATCTTCACGAACTGATAAGAAAGAGTTTAGGAGACACAATGTTACATCAAACCTTAACCAATCTTGTTATTCCAACTTTTGACATCAAAAAACTTCAACCTACCATCTTTTCCTCCTATCAGGTCACAATTAATTCCAACCTTTTATCTTTGTAGAATTGTAGTATATAAACTTTTAGATAGCGTTTGATAGCCGTTATAGATAGCGTTTAATAGCTGTATATAACATAATAAAATATAACATAATAGAATGAAATTAAACCAAACATACATAATACAAAATTCAAGCAACAAATTAAAATTAAATATTATCAATATAATTTTATATTGTTATTGGTTGTTAATTTCTAAATTATTGAATCATATATATTTTGTAGATAGCTGTCAACTCAAATTTAGATGTGGCATTATCAGACATTTGTATAGCCACATCAGCTGCTCCAACATATTTGCCAGCTCACTATTTTACAAAACAAGATAAAGAAGGAAAAGTGATTAAAGAATTCAACCTCATTGATGGTGGTGTGGCTGCTAATAATCCGGTAAGATTCTTCATGCAAAATAGGGGAATTAAGGTTAATTCTTAAGTTTGAAAAATTATTTTGGATTTTACCTTTACATTATGTGTATATATATTTATATATTGGGTGAGTATCAAATGATATTAGGTGTCAAAATTACTGAAAGAATAATTTATAATTCTCTTACTTCATATTCCTATAAATCTTCATACTTACTCATTAAAGAATATTTTTAATGCTTTTTATGGTTTCAAGATTGAAAGTCCATTTAATTTCATACTTTATATGGTAATAGGAGGATAAGTATGTGGATTTTTAGGAAGATCTAACATTACTCTTGATAAAATGATATCTCTCATAACTTTTGATATTAAATTTTATTAATTCAACCGTTGAATTGAAAGTATATATAAAGTGGTTTAACTTACTAAAAATTCATACAATTTGAAAACTTGTAGATACTTCATATAAATAATATATTTTGACGTAATGCATGTTATTTAAAATATAAGTAAATTTTCACTTTCAGATCACATAAGTACGGATATCCAAATCATCTAAAATTTGGTATTATATGATTTTTAGAATGATATAATATGACTCAACAGTGAGATTGATAAAATTTAATATTAAAAAAAAATTATGAGAAATGTGATTTGGTCATATATATATGTGTGTGTGATGTGCATTTCTGTATGTGATGTGCATCATTTGGTCATTATATATATATATATATATATATATATATATATATATGAATATTGGTAGAAATACATTTTTATCACTTAACTCAATTTAAAATTTTACTTTTGTCTCGATGATTTTTTTTTAATTTGTTTTTGGTTGATAACTTCTTTTTTGTTTCAAAAAGCATTTTTGTCGATATTAAAAAGGATAATGATATCAACGTCTCTCTTGATATTAGTTTTATATGTATACTCCTTCGTAGTTTAAGAAAAAGCACACACCTAACACCTCCCTTTAAGTTTTAAAATGTCATTATAGTTATTCCTATTAAAAATTCTACTTTTTATTTTATTAGGTTAAATTGTATTTTTGGTTCCCAAACTTAGTTAATTATGGGATTTCGGTCCTTCAACTTTCAATTACGTGATTTTTTGTTCCTAACTTTGTCAATTATGCGATTTTTGTCCCCTAACTTTCAATTGCACAATTTTGATTAGAAAGAAACTATGGTCATTGTGTGGTCAAACCCATATACCTTTATTTGCGTGATTTTGGTCTCTTAACTTCTAAAATTACGTAACTTTGGTTCTCTCACACACTTGATTATATTGGTTTGACTGTAATAGTCATTAGCTTCTTAACGGAAGATGGACGAGATGACCAAATATGTACGATTAAAAAAAGTTACGGACTAAAATCGTACAATTAAAAGTTGAGAGACAAAAATTGGATAATTGACAAAGTTTGGAGACTATAATCGCACAAATAAAAATTATGAGACTAAAATTTTACAACTCACAAAATTAGGAGACCACAACTACAATTAAACTTTTTTTTTTTGGCACATTTTTTTGACACAATTAAAGACTCCTGATCACTACTAATCCAATATAATGCTTGTGCATGAAAATATAATGGAAACAAAAATTAAAGAATTTAGGTTTATTGACACATTTTTTTTGTGTGTGTTTGCAGTCTTTGGTTGCAATAAGTGAAGTGACCAAACAATTGATAAGAAACCCAAAAGGGAGAAGTATTAACCCTACACAGTATGATCATTTCTTGGTTCTCTCAGTAGGGACTGGATCAAACAGAAGTGAACAAAAATATAATGCTAAAATGGTGGCAAAATGGGGAGTTTCAACATGGTTAATCAATTCAGGATCAGCTCCTATTATTGATTGTTTTAGTGAATCAAGCTCAGATATGGTTGATTACCACAACTGTGTGTTTTTTAGTTCTCTTCATTCTGAAGACAATTACCTCCGAATTGATGTAAGTTACTACTTATTGATTACTCGAAGAAGTTCACTATAACATTACTTTTTTATACACCTCCTGGATTTAAATAAAAGAAAAAAAAAAAAACTTTATGTCTAGTATAAGAACTCAAATTGTATTAAACTTTTTTTTACTTATATGAGTTCATGCGAGTATATATTTTGTAGAAGATATGTAAACAACAATATGTTAGATAAGATAAAACAACCTAGATATAAATTAGGGATCGCATGAGATGATTTGAAGTACTAGTTTAGTAAGTTTTTTTTCCCATATTTGTGGAAATTTAATTACACTTATTGCTTCAAACAGGACGACACATTAAAGGGGGAGTTAGCTACTGTGGATGTAGCAACTAAAGAGAATTTGGATAATTTAGTAAAAGTGGGTGCAAATTTATTGAAGAAAACAGTTTCACGAGTGAATCTAGATACGGGTCTATATGAACCTGTTCAAAACAAAGGCACAAACGAGGAAGAACTCAAAAGGTATATTTTATTTAGTTGTGTTTTATTTTAGTTTGAATCGATTATTTTTTATTAAGTTCAACTCCTCAATAAATTTAAAATTAATTTGTGCTTGTAGGTTTGCAAAATTACTCTCGGATGAAAGAAAACAGAGGAAGTCCAAAGCACAAAATGTGGGAAGTAAATAATCACCATGTTGCATGAGAATCCATTGTTGAAGATCTTCATATATTTGCTCCTTAACTTTTCTTGTATGATTACAATCCAAGTTTTACATTTTCTACCATCTTGAATAAGAGAATTGTTAATTTTCAAACTTATTTCACTTGATGTTAAATTTCTTGTGCGCCATTTTTAGTGTTGCCAATTCGCCAACTAAATTCTTGGTTGATTCCAATGAGCAGCTGTTTGAACTTGTTGGAGAAAAATATATTATTTTTATTTATAATAGTAATTAGTTTCTTTTTAGATATTTTTCTCACTTGAATTTGGTGTGAACAAGTAAAGGTTAAGGTGTGTGTGCTTCTGGATAACAAATCAAAGTTGGTTGCCACTTACTGGTTTCCAGTTTTCAAGGGAATGAATTGAGATAATAAAAATTATCCCGCTTAACAATAAACTCGGAACCTTCTCAATAAATTAGTCACATAGTTAGAAAGTATAATTTTGAGTAATAGCTATTCAGTTTGAACTCCTGTAAATGCATTTTAACCTTTAAAAAAAAAAAAACACCAAATCGGAACCTTCTCAAGGTAAGATACAATGCTCTTTAGATAAATTGAGCTTAGCAAAGGTTTAATAAACTTTGTATCACTATAAAAAAAAGGACAGTTATTTCAAGATAAAAAAACAACAGCAAAATTATATAATTTTCATGTCACGAACATATATAGCTCTCCTCATTACTATACACATCCTTCACCTCAAACTCCTTCCTGCAAATCATTTCTCCCCATATGAATATATGAAATGAAAAAAAAAAAAATTATGTGCTAATTATTAATTAATTGGAGAAAGAAGACAGCATACACCGTTACAAAAATAATACAACAGATGGAACTTTTTTTTCCCACTAGGGTAACTTCCAGCAAGAGCTTTTTATCTAGAACTGGTAGGTGATCCATTCCATCTGAATAATATAGGGTATGTAGTTTGCATTTCTATTTTCTGTTTTCTTAAATTTGTATAGAAAAAAAAAAAAACTAAAAATGATAGGAAACAAAAACCCTGTTACGAATCATTTACAGTTTTTCCAATACAAATTCTATAAAGCAAAAATCAGAATGAAAACAGAAAATGAAAATAGGAAATAGAAACACAAACAAAAGAGACCTAGAGTTTCTCCATGTTGTAAAATCAGCATTGAGTCAAAATCTCAGCCCCATCAGCGGTTATCAGAATGGTGTGCTCAAACTGTGCTGAAAGGCTTCCATCTTCTGTTACAACTGTCCAGTTGTCATTCCACATCACAGGATTGATGCTGCCTATAGTCAGCATTGGCTCTGTAAAATTTACCAGGTACAGAAATTGAAAAATCTTACTAATGTTATTTCAAAACCTATCAAAGAGAAATTTAACACAAAACCAATGAATATGAAAAGAGCAGAATTTCAAGCGGGAAGGAAAAGTGAGAATTCCAAGAGGAGAAAAAATTATGAATGACAATATTTTGCTGATTTCAACATTAAGAATGAATATGAACTATGCAATATTTTACATATTTAAATATTTTTTTTAATTTTTTTATGTGCTTTACCCATATTTTTTTATGTTGTCTTATAACATATTGTATCATACAAAATATGATACTGAAACATGTTCCACGCAACATAATAAAGGGCAAAGCCATACACAAAGCCATGCAAGAATTCAGAACAATTTATATCGTACAAACAAAAATTACCAATTGTAAAGGTTTGATTTAGCATCATCTGTCCACCTTCATTGTTTCCTGAAGATAATTAGTCAAAGGAAAAATAGTAATTAGATATATTGACTTGATGTTATCATTTATCGGTTTTTGTGGCGTAAAAATACAGTATAAGGTAATTACTATAATGGAGAATAACTGGATCAGCGTGAAAAACACGCCCAACTCCATGGCCAACAAACTGTCGAACAACACCATAACGATATTTATCTGCATGATCACTAAAAAGAAAAAAAGAATCAATCAACAAGTATGAATCTATAACCAAGAATCAAAATTAAATTAAATCACGGCCAGTAACTCATTTACCCAAGTGAGATAATTGGTTCAAAATTGCTTCGTTCTCTTTAAATGAATTTTTTTGAAAAACTATTATTTAATCCCACCCACTCATTCCTGTCGTCTAGTTTTCTAGCGCAAAGATGTTATATTCTACAAAAGATGTTATAAATGACATTGAGGCATTGAGCAACAATGAGTGTGAAGTTGATTGCACTGGTGAAGATGATGTATATAGTTCACATAATTCAAATGACGTTAAGTGAAATAGTTCAGATACTCTTTAAGTAATATTCAAATTGTTTAAGATTTGATCTAATTTAGTTATAGAATGTTGTAAATTAACAAAGTAACATCATAAAACAATTAACACTCTGGTCCTGGTGCGGAAGAACATTTTCCAAAAAAAAAAATAAAAAATAGACTATCGGAACTGACATTTTTATTTATCAAAAGAAAACAAAATATTGGGACAAAAAACAGATAAAAGGAGGAAAAAGTGTGGCTTTTAGAGCCTGAAAAGTTTATGGCTGGTTAAAAAGCATAAACTTAATGGTCATGAGTCTAAATCAAAGCAACTAATTTTACTATACGTTATCTTATTGTTGCTGACTTTCTGCAGTATAGGGAAAATGTGGAACAAAAGAGAAGAAACGGTAGAAACATCTTACTGAATTGTTTTGCCAATTTTCTTGAATTCCACTCCCGGTGCGCATATTGATATTGCTTTATCTAGGCATTCTTTAGTTACCTGTATTCAAATATCTCAATTCTCAAATAACGACAACAACAAACCTTATCCCACTAAGTGAGATCAACTAACATCAATTCTCAAACCAAAAAAAAACCACTTAAGAAAATCAAAGCCACAAAAGAGACTTCTAGAGCAATATATCTTATCTTAGCCAGAAGCATAATGAAAACAAGTGGTAAAAGTGAAAAAGAATATAATCACTACAGTTGACCAAAGGACATTAGATATTGATTTTTGGGGGATATGTGACTTGTATAGTAATAAGTGATAATCTCAACATGACCAGATAATTCACAATAAACGGCAATAAAACAAATACCTTCGGACATTCTGCCTTATGCAGCCTGAATAAAACACAAAAATCAATATTACATGCTATATTCTACTTGTTGAGATTTGACCTGATTTCCTCCCTAATTATGTAATTAGTGTACAGATTTGAGATTATTATGTACAGATTATAATTGAATGTAATTAGGAATTTATTCCATAATTATTTTATTGCTTTATTGTAATTGTAATTATTATAAAGATACATCAGCTGAGAGTAATTTCTCTCAAGCAATTCAATAATCTCAAGTCTACTGCATAAGTTTACATGTTGAAACATGAAATTACATGTTGCTGCACCTAGCAGGGGTTTTTAAGCTTTTCATTTCACTTCTAAAGTGAATATAAGAACATTTCCTTTCTTAGCACAGCTCCTAAAATCCAAAAATAATATCTTATCACTTATATCAACACCATATTACCTTGTTATTAACCATATTTCAGGATTTCATCAGTTATCAATGCTTAACGAATTATGACTACTTCATCGTTATTCCTTTCGTTTAAGAATATACACCAATGCAGGAAACGATAAGCTTTCAGGCAAAATAACCAAAAATTGAAATTCCTACCCAACCAGCATAACTAGTGTTGAAGCACACAAGCTTAAGCCTTCACATGCGTTAGTCATGCCCGTGGGAAATAATAGAAAGATTCTACCCAAAAAAATATAGAAAGAACAAAACAACTAAAAAAAGTACACAATAACAAGAAACAGATTAAAGTGCAGAATTAAAGAGTGTGTGGAAATATGGAAGACAAAGTAACAAATCAGTCGCTGTTTGAGTCAAGATAAAGTCGTACGTGAACTAGTTTTCTGGCCTCATCATCAACATCTCCGCAAAAGAAAGTTGCTGATGTGTCACCATGATGGCCCTACAATTCATATCCATATGTAAATGTAAAAATTAAAACCTAAGATTTTACATATAATAGAAAAAGATGCAATTGCAAAGCAATAAGAAAAGAGAAAACAATTTATCTTAACGCAGCATGCTTTAGCAATTAGATGCAGGATGAATTAAAAATATAAATTGACAAAAGACCAAGTAAAAGAAAAAAAATTGTTGTGTCAAATAAATAATTTTTTCCATCGCCACCAATAATATACAAGAGGACATAAATACTGCAATCAGAATGTTCATGTTGACAATATCATCAAGATGGCTTAGGCAGGGGGGGGGGGGGGGGAACACATACACACACACAAAAGAAAACCTTACATTTAGGTAAACAGTAACGTCAATATTGATTATATCACCATCCTGCAAATAGAAGGACGTACTTTCAGCAATATATTCACATTTCACACAATATGTCTAATTTCAAAAGAACTTGTTCAAAAGGACCTCAAGAGCACGGGAATCTGGTATTCCATGGCAAATGCATTCATTCACAGATGTGCAAACACTCTTAGGAAAACCACCATAGCCGAGAGGAGATGGGTATGCACCGTTGTCAATTATCATTTGGTGAACTGCTTGGTCAATTTCATCTGTTGTTATGCCTGGCTGTCAACATAAGTTAAAACTAACATAAAAACAACTTTTCCTTTTAAAATAAAAACATTCCAACCAGTTTGATTCTATAACTTTATTAACATTTCATAAATCATAAATCCTCTTTTAAAAAAAGTTATGGTTGCCATGTCCTGCAGTATCCAACAGTCACAACCTGGAGTATTTTCGAAGATAATTTTGACTTAAATCCTCAAAATATGAGCAGAAGAGGATGAGCTACGGGAAAGGAAGGATACTAGATAATCCTCAAAGATCTAATAAATTTATTTTTTACGCCGTAATGAGAGACCTAGATTTGATGTTGGAGGAATACAATTTGAGAGCATGTGATTGATTGGCCAAATGCGCAAAAAGATGAAAAGAACTTACCTTGACTAAGGTACCAGCATACTGAAGAACCTGTGCTGCAAGTCTTCCAGAAGCTCTCATGCATTCTATCCCTTGCTCGTCATGCACTTGAGGTCCACTCACAAGACCTGCCGGAACCATAGTTTTAACATATGGAGGCTTTGGTATGTCCTTTGGTACTTGTCTGCGCGGAGAAAGCTTTCCAGGTCTCAAACGTTTACGCTTGCTGTTAGGCAATTCATCTAGATTTCTGCAGAGACGTCAAACAAAAGGTTAACCAAAAGGTACACATTATGAGATGGATAACCTCAGTCAATATTTTAATTTTAATTCGCCAGCAATAGCTACTGAATGTCAATAGTAACTGGAAAACAAAATAGTAATGCTATAATGTTTTGAAAAAACCAACACAGCATCATAAAATGTAATCCAACACTACAACAGATTCTCTGCAATTAGTGTTGAGACTTGAGAGACATGGTTCAAGAGAAAGGAAGAAGAGAGAAATACAAAGAAAACAAAATTGAATTTACTGAGTAAGAACAGAGTGATACAAAAGAGTTATCTAAGTAGCTAATATACAAAATGAAGAAGACTAAACACTAACTAACTAGAAACTAACCATTAACAAACTATTATCCCTAACTCTAACAATTAGTGTAGCAACTTATTTTTTAAAAAATAACAATAACAACAATAATAAATCCCTTATTCGTTAGATTTGCGAATTGGCTAAAACTAAACATAACAGATGCAGTTCTTCACCCAATTTCCATAAACCTTAAACTAAAGTAATCTAACATGACTACAGTTAAACAATAACAAGAAGTAAAAAGCTCCAACAGTATAAATTAGATTACAAAAGAAACATCAATAGCTACATAGCATTCACAATTTTCAAGGAAATTCGCATGTGCAAAACATAATGCTAAGTAATACACCTTCTATTGAACAAGAGATTGGTCAGGCCAGAAAGTGTTCGAGATAACTGCATCGAGACATACTTGTTTCCTGCCACAAAAATGAATGAAAAGAAAGAAGTTCATTTGAAAATATGCAAGTGATTAACAATTAACAGTGAAAAATAAATAGTGGATCGAAAATCAAAATCATTGAGAAGGAGAAGAAGAGGATGAGGAAAAACGAAGAACCAGGGTTGCAGCGGAAGAGTTGAGAAAGGGACTGGTTCGTTGAGCACCGAAGGAGTCGATCTCCCATGAAAGAGGACTTGAAACTCATTTGCAGTTGTTGTGACAAACCACTCGCCATTTTTGCTTCTTCGTCTTCCTCTTCCCGTATGCTTGTGTGTGTTATCCGTTCATGTTTAAGTTTTGTTCCGCGAAAATTTCATTTTCTTCGGAAATTTCCGTTTTTTTTATCTTACTTTTTAAGGTTAAAATACTTAATTAAGAAATTTAAAATTTATTTAATGTTGTCGTAACTATTAAAATTATGATAATTCTCTATTGTATTTTTGTTGAAATTCTATAATTATTAATTATCTACTACTTAATATATATATAAAGTAATAAATGAGAAAGAGTATAATAGAAAAACAAGCTATAAATATTTTCTTAAATTCCTACAGAAACAGATAAAAAGAAACAACTTTTTTTTAAAACAGAGACAGATAAAAAAGAACCGAGGAAGTATTTACTAAATCCTAATATTTTTGGTCAGTGTTTATTACTAATTATTAATTATTAATCCTTCACTTTTTTGGACAACTATTAATCCTTTATTTATCAGGGCCTATTGACGAAAACAAACAAAAGATACGGGCCTGACTCTAAAAAGCTCTACGATCTTTCTGTTTTTTGGACAACCGATCTTTCTTTTTTTGGACGACACACTATCTTTCCATCTGGGCCAAATGGCAAGCCCTTGTTAACTGTGGCACCACGATGAAGGGATTAGCAGCATCCTTATTGGAAGTGGTACCATCCTTTTTAATATATAAATTTATGATTTTTATATATAAAGGAATTGTGAAATTTTCAAAATTAAGTAGCATCAATCCTTCTCACCCGGCACCACCCTACTTCATTTTTCGAATGCGCAATTATGCCGTTAGTCTTTACGTTTTCCGAAAAATAAATCAGAATACATTTTTGGACCATAATTTTATAAGAGTAATTTTTATAAGAGCAATTCGTAATCCTTCTAACTTCAAAAAAAAAAATCCCAATCCTTCAAACTTCATGTTCCTATAAATTCTCCTACTTACTCATTAAAGAATATTTTTAATGCTTTTTATGGTTTCAAGATTGAAAATGCATTTAATTTCATACGTTATATGATAATAAGAGGATAAATACAAGGATTTTTAAGAGGATATAGCATTACTCTTTTTATAATGATTAAAGTTTTTTTTTTTCAAAAATACTCATTCGAAAAATTTATTCCTAAAGAAAAATTATGTGATTTCACATAAAAAAAAATTAAGAAAGGTGGTACCACGCCAAATCTGTGTGGCGCAGATAATAGTGTTACAAGAGGCAAGTTGGCAAGTCTTTATAGACAGTCCATTGATGCAAATTGTAAGATGGGAATTCTCACTAGCTTTCTCTTTCCCTTTATTTCATTAGGGTGAAAGTGAATGTATGATGAAACTATATGAAAGAAAGAAGGGAGGAGGAAAAGAATTAAAAAGATATATTTTTAATTGATTGACCTAAAGGAAAACATGATAATAAAAAAATAAAAATGCTAAATACTATTATTAAGACCTATAGATATTGCACTTTAATTAATGCCTTAGAACACTTTAATTGATGTCCCTAAAACACTATTAACAAGACCTTAAAAAATTAAGATAAAATGTTGGCCCTTTCTTTTCTTCTCACCGATGGTGAGAAAGTTATTACGTTTCACTTTTAAACTATGTTTTTTTTATTCATTTTTCTCTAACCAAACAATAATAATAGTCTTTTACCTTTCTCTCTTCACACATTCTCTCACTATTAGAATGTTGTGAATTATCTGCGAAAAATTAGCAGGGGCCACAATACAGTCGCAAGTTGCTGCAGTGCAACCATCACTAATGCAATGCAAATTAGGCATGAACATAAAAATGGAAAAAGAGAAATTTTTGCGGGCGCCAAGCCACCACTAATATTTGTGTTGGTTAGTGGTGGCTACAGCCGTCGCTAAGTAACCTAGTATTTATTTTTTTTAAAAAATAGTACTCAGTCAGTAGCGGTATGCTGCCGCTAAATCTGACCATAAAAAAAAGGAAAAAGAACTTGTTGCGGCGGCCTAGCTGCCGCTAATGTTGTAAGATTTTTAAAAAAACCAAAAAGTGCAAGTTTGCGGGGAGTTTTGGCCCTTGGAAAATTTGCGGACACACTAAATTTGCGATGACTAAAGCCGACACTGAGCTGACAAAACCTGTTGAAAATTGACATCTCGGTAAGGTGAATTAGCGGCAACCTTTTAGAGGGGGCCTAGCTACCGCTAATGTTGTCAAATTTAAAAAAAATCAAAAAATGCAAGTTTGCGGGGGCTTTGGCCCTTGCAAAATTACCGGGGTCTATGACCTTGCTAAATTTACTGCAATAGCTGCCGCAAAGCTGAAAAAAAACTGCTACTGCTAATGTTGTAAGATTTTAAAAAAAAATAAAAAGTGCAAGTTTGCGGGGGGCTTTGGCCCTCGCTAATTAGCGGGGGCTACGACCCTCGCTAGCTTTGCGGCGGCTATTGTTTAAAATCAGAAACTCATATCAATAAGTTTGCGGCGACTATTGTTTAAAAAAAAAAATCAAAAAGTGGAAGTTTGTGGGGGGCTTTAGCCCTCGCTAATTAGCGGGGGCTACAAATCTGCTGAAAACTGACATCTCAATAAGTTAAAATAGAAGCGGCCTTTTAGAGGGGGCTTGATAGCCGCTACTTTGTTTAAAATCAGTAACTCATATCACTTATCCCTCATTTCTCACAAGTTACAAAACACATTTTTCTCCTCTTTCCCTCTCTACTTCGTCCAGCCCGCGACCAAAAGCAACAAATTGGCGGCCGCCACTCCGTTTCGGTGACCACCACCCCATTCTAGCGGCCACCACACACTCCTCCTTCCTTGTCCACTCGCGAATCTTTCTCTCTTCTTCTGGTAAGCTCGTTGTTCTTCCTCTCTTCTCTTCCTTTGTTTTCCGGCGTGCCATACATGGTGGCACCGCCACCATTGACGGTGGTTCTACCACCTATTATGGTGGTTACAATTTTTAAGCCTATTTTCTTTTTTCCTAATTTTATTTTGAAGAACCCATTTCTATTATCTTTATTTTCTTTTTATTAATAATACTAATGAAATTTCGTATTTGTATAATTTTTTATTTTTTCAGTTTATATTATTTTATATTTTTTGTAGTATTTAGGATTAATTATGGTATGTTTAGTGTGAAAGATTAATTATGGCTTATTTTAAGTACTTTAGATTATAGTATTTTGGATTAATTTCTATTAATATATTGTAGTATTTTAGGTATTTTAGATTGTAGGAAGTGGTGGACATTAGGTCTATTAGTATTCTTTTTAAAATATCTAATTAATGTATTATTAGATTGAATGTTTATGTCATAATTTAAATAAGGTGTTACAAATTAATTAGGTCTATTAGTATTTTTTTAAATATCTAATTAGGAAGTGTTGGACATTAGGTCTATTAGTATTTTTTTAAATATCTAAACCGTTTGCAGGGGCTTTAGCCCTCTCTAGTTAGCAAGGACTTTAACCCCCACTAATTAGCGGGGACCTAGTGGAGGCTATGGCCGTTGCTAAATTGGCGGGGGTCTTTTCCGTCAGTTTCGTGGTGGCTTTTGCTGCGTAATTAGCGAAAGTTTGAGCCCCCCTAATTAGTAAGAGCCATTTGGCCGTCACTAAATTTTAGCAAAGCGAAATGTTGCAAAGTGAAATGTTGCGATGGCCCGATAGCCGTCGCTTGGCCGCCACTAATTGTGATTTAGCGAGAGCTTTTGCCTTGTTAGCGAAGGCTTTGGCCCCCACTAAAAACTGTTTTTCTTGTAGTGTCTATTTATAGTAAATGAAGGGTTAAAGTAAATCGGGATTCATCTAAACTTTGAAAGATCTAGTTAATGTTAATTATGTTTTTAAACAAACCATTAGTTTTACCTTTAGTCACTAAATCGCCAACTCGAGAATTATTTCACATATGCATATTGTGGCGGTATATTTTAAACTTGGGTGGAATTAGCAAAATTTCTATAAAGCTAATCATACAATAACCTAAATTATATATATATATATATATAAAGTTCTTTATTTTTTTGTCGAGCACCAATATATTCTTAATCGATAGACAAAAAGTAGTTTTTTCGAGACGTAAAGACCACCTAAATAAGATTTATCTCTCTCAATACAATCTGTGCAAGTTAGAATTCAAACTATTGTCAGCATACTTAATAGATCCACTTCTCTATCAATTATGCCAAATTTTATTGTTATAAATACTCTTTCTTAACGTACATAATCATAAGTAAACTCATAAATTGTAAGGTTTTTATTATGCACCATGTCTTATCTTTTATGTCTTTTATGAGTAGGGCCGCACTCATGGTTACACAAAGAAAGCAATCACTTAAGGCCCCATATTTTACGAGGCCCCAAAAATATTTTTATTCAATATAATTGATAGTTTAAATTATTTAAAAATGTTTTTCAATTCTTAATATTATTATATTATTAAAATATTTTTGATCAATACGACAAATACCGATAAGTTTTAATGCACATGTTATTAGTAGTTTTATTTATTTTTCTTTACAATGTGACAACAACAGGGGGTTTAAATTTGAGTCTACGACTATCCAAATCTCTCACCACCATTGTTATGAAAACCAGACCGAACCAGATGGTTGAACTAGGAACTGGATCACCAATCGGTTTGGTCAAGCCAGGCTCTCCTAAAACTGGCCTCAGAACGGGACAACCAGTAAACCACACACAAATCAATTTCTTAAAAATTGTTGGAAAATGCACCTACTAGAACTTGAAACGAAGCCCTCAACCTTAATTCCCACACTCTACCACAAAACCAACTAAATTTTTTGTGATTTTAAATGTGTTGTTTTATATATCATCATCATAAAAAAATTAATTTATCATCTAATAAACCATATAAAGTTATATCAAATTTATGAATAATATATTATTTCATGTGTATATAAATAAACCAGTTTAATTACGGTTCAACCACAGGTGAACCAATGAACCTTGAACCAGTGATTTCACTGGTTCAATGACCGATCTGATTTTCAAAATTTTGCTCATCACTAAATCGAGACCTTAATCAGTTACAAGTGTATTAGATTAGAATTATAAAACTTTTATTAAAAAAATAAATATTGAAACATGTATTATAATACAGTTAGCGCTTTCTATCCCAATAAAAAATACTTACATATGTTTAAAGTTGAAAGGATAAAAAAGCTCTTTTAATAAATTCAATCTTTTTCAAATTTTTCATCTTTCCTCTTCTCCCATTCAACCTTTTAATATTTTATCACTACAAAGAGCATAATATATGTTGGGCCTCAAAATATTAAAATATAGGACTCAATATTAAATTTGGCCTTAGCCCCTTAATTTCTAGATACAGCCCTGCTTATGAGGATAAATATATTCCTATTAAATAGTACACATATTCAATTATAATATATTAATTTATGTTAAATAAAATAAATAGTTAATGCGGTATGTGAGATATATGGTTGCTATAATTTCAATGACAACAAAAAAAGATGGTAGCAATAAGATCAAGAACCTTAGTTGGTGGAGTACTCCACGAATGTAGACACGGCGGATCAAGAAATACTTTGGGGACAAAACTTAAAACGATGAAATGAAAAATATTAAATATATAGAAAATTTATAATTCAAGAGAAAAAATAACAAACTTTTAGAGAAAGAAACAATATGGAGTATCAACTATAAAAAGAATATCTTGTAACAAAAAAAAATATATGTAACAAAAAAAAGTATAAAAAGAATATCTATCATCATTTAAACTAGATTTTTCGTTTATCAATTTATAATTCTTATTATAAGGCGTGAATTTAATATTTTGTTATTGAATACAATCAAATACCTTTTTTTAACAATATTAAAATAATAATAAAAAATGTATATACGAATGACTAGAACAACATAATAGCTTATCATTAAAATCAAATAGTAATTTTTGAAACTAAATGTTTAAACATTATTATTACTATTTATTAATGAATAAAATAACATTAATATATTTTTTTTATTTGTGTGTATAAATTTTTTCAATGACAAAAGAAAAAAAATAGAGAAAAGATAATGTAATAAGCAAAAATTAAATTAAGAACAAAAGCCACCTCTTAGATTTGAACCTTGACCTAATAGAAGTAAATTGCCTTGACATCCACTATAATGTGCAACCAATGTATGTATAATCTGAAGTGAAATCTGTGGAGGGCCCCCCTTCCCCCTCTAGATCCGCCCCTTAATCTGAAGTGGGAGATCAGACCATGGTTGAAGCCTACAAAGACAATCTATCACACAAGTCAAGAGGAATTATAACCGTGTACCTTTAAGACAAATTTTTTTATCCAGGTACAATGGTAAGTGGACTCTTTATGAATCTAATCTAGTTGATGTCCCTATAGATTCTTGGTGGATTGATAGTGGTACCACGACCCATATAACTGCGTCTTTATAGGAGTTCAAAAACCTAAGGGAGCCCAGTCTGAGGAAAAGCAAGCTAAGGGTAGAAAATGATCTTAGAAGTCATAGTAGAGAAAGTGGGAAATATCAGCCTAGTTTTAAGTTATGGATTTGAATTAATTCTCAAGGATACATTTTATGTACCCTCTTTTAGGAGAAATTTGATTTCTATTATTTGTTTAGATAGACATGATTTTAAATTTAATATTGATGATGGTAAAATAAATTTGATGTTGGACTCCCAAGTTATTTGTTATGGATCTCTATATGGTGTTTTATATAAATTGCTCTTGGCTTTAGACAATATTCCTTCTTCTATAGTAGTTGTGGAAAATTCTATTGCTAAAAGGTCTAATGTTAAAGAAAAATCTTTTAAGTTGTGGCACAAACGCTTAGGTCATACTTCTAGGGAAAGTGTTGAGATGTTATCAAAGAAAAATATTCTACCTTCCCTAGATTTTGATGATTTGGGTACTTGCGAGGATTGTATCAGGGGGAAAATACACTAAGACATAGAAGAAAGGTGAGACTATAAGCTCAAACCTCTTAGAAATTATTCATACAAGTATTAGTGGGCCTCTGACTCCTACAATTTGTGGTAATAAGTACTTCATTACATTCATTGGTGAGTTTTCCTGATATGGACATCTTTATTTGATTAAAGAAAATTTGAGACACTTGAAAAATTCAAAATTTTAAAAATTGAAGTTGAAAAACAATTGGGAAAAATGATCAAGATTGTAAGATGTGACCGTGGTGGAGAGTACTATGCTAAATATGGTGTCGCAGGGCATTAAATGGGATCATTTGCTTTGTACTTGCAAGATTGTGGAATAGTTCTACAATACACCACGCCTGGAACCCCGGAACAAAATGGTGTAGTCGAAAGGCGTAACAGGACACTAAATGATATGAAGAGAAGCATGATGGATATATGTAACTTACTAGAATATCTATGGGGTGAATTCATTTATTTGGTTTGATATGATTCTAATTCAATTTTTTAGTAAACCAGAACCATAAACAACCCTAAAATATAATATAGATGACGGTAGATTAGATAGATGCCAATAAGTAGGATGAGCACTGGTTGGTCAAAGAGGCCACCTCAAGCAAAATAAATCCTTTTTATTTATTTATTATAGTTTAATTTTCTAATTACTAAAATAATATTCTTAGAAAGGTAAAAGTACACCAATATTCCTTAAGATTTAATTTTAGCTTATTACACTCAAACTATGTTTGTTCGTAAAATTATACAAATTGCCCTTGAAATGGATAGTCGTTGTGACATATTAATAAACCTCGAGGATAAAGATGAAACCGCACAAATTATTCAAATGGCAAGCGAGAGGATTTACCCTTTGAAATAAATTTGGGCCTAACTCCGATTAATTACCCACAATTTTTTGTATAGATGAGTGTAGATACTAATATCTTAATACTTGACCCGCCTTGTACCCACACTTATATTCTACCAAAAAGTCATTATTTTTACTCACTTAAACTAATCAAATACTCTATCTCATTTTTTTAGTTTTATCTTTCTAACATCGTTTTTTTAGTGAATTTATTTTATATCCTCATTTCTATGAGATTATTATTCTCTTAAGGAGGTAAAATAACTCTCTTTTGTGTTTATTTTATTTCATAAAATATAAATAAATAGTATCAATATATATTATTTTTTTTTATAGATTTTGAAGATCGGTTGCGGCATAAGGCTCACAAGATCATTAATTAATGATTTTCATATTATTTATTATATATTTTGTGTTTGAATATTATTGAATTATGTTTTGTAACTTTATTTTATTATATTAGATTTCAAATTAGTTAAATTGTTCACTACAAAAAATTATGTTTTTAGCTACGGTTAAAACTTAGTTTTAGCTACGGTTAAAACTTAGTTTTAGCTACGGTTAAAACTTAGTTTTAGCTACGGTTAAAACTTAGTTTTAACTACGATTAAAACCGTAGCCAAAATGCTTTTCCACGGTTAGCACAAGCGTAGCCAAATCTTTGGTAGAGAAACCACTTACCTATGCTTTTGAGCAAATGTTGAAAGTTCAAAAATAAACCGTAGGCAAATTAGCATTTACTACGGTTATAAACCGTTGGAAATTCTCGCATTAGCCACGGTTGTGAACCGTAGAGAAACGTTAGCATTGACTGCGGTTCATTTTGAACCGTGGAAAATTCTCGCATTAGCCATGGTTATGAATCATAGAGAAACGTTAGCATTGACTACGGTTGATTTTCAACCGTAGAAAAATACATTAATCAACAGTCATTTTATTTTTACATTACCTATGATTAAAGTCAACGCTAAAGCCATCAATTAGAATATATACAAAAATATATTGTTATATTGTTATATTACTAGATTAAGCATGCTAAAACATATATTTTCTTTTATAAATACCTTTAAATCTTTATGTTACATACAAAAATATAGGATTTAATCATTTAAAAAACCATTATAGGTAACCAAGCATACTAAAATACTATTTCTTTTTTTTTTTAATTTCCTATTATCTTATACTACATAAAGGGTGTTGCAGGAATCGAACTCGCGACCTCTCGCATCCAAAGCGAGAATCATAGATCAAACACCCACCGACAAAAACAATTGATAAGCGATAATGGTATAAAAATAAAAAAAACAATTTAAGGAAAACATAGCTACACATTTTCTTATATTATCTAAATCGGCATATATTATCTAATTGCTAATTACTTATAAGACACATAAGAGACTAATTGCATTAAACATGCTGGATATATGCTTGGATCACAGGTGCACCAAAATTAAACCAACTCTAATAACTTATCAAATATATCAAATGTGCAATTTACAGTTTTCTAACCTCAATTGCGGTCAGTTTAATCTTTTGTTCCTTTCTATCTACAATTCAGAAGATTGGCCTCAATGAAATGCTATGCTTTGTGCAAAACGGAAGAAAAAAAAAAGTAACTTGCCTCCACTCTCAAATTTAATTGGACAAAGTACTAATTGGGGCTATAGAATTAATGCTCTCTCAATATATTTTATTGCATACAGCAATAGAAATTCAAGAAACACATGCAGGAGCAGTTGCCAATGCCTCCACTACTCAAAATTACAATCATGCATTAGTACAAATCAAATTGAACTTATATACCTGAAATTCCGAAGACTCTATTCATAGCTTTTTGCTTGATTTTGTCATCATATAACTCCACCTTCATCACTACTTTCTGTTTTATAACAAATCATAAATAGTGTAGTCACATGAAGAAATTTGTGTAGATATGAGATGATTTGTTTTAAGCAGGGAAGATAGACAGAGAGCCTATAAATAGAGAAAGGATAGCATTTAATTATATTTATTATTTTTGTTGGCAAGTTAGGAGAGAGGGTGAAATTTTCAAAAGGGATGGGTTAATTTAGTCCAAAATTTGTGGAAAGTTTCTTGTGACAGACGCCAAAAAGGCCCCTCCCCTTCCCCTTAGGCCACAACCTTTGACTAATGTGTGAATAATGAAAGACTTTTTTGAAAAAAAGCAAAGGAAGGAAGGAAAGGTGACACTGTTTCTGTTTTTTCTTTTTTTCTCACATTAGTTTGATGATCTCTTTCTTTCTACTGTTTGTCAACATTACAATCCACACAATACTACTATAGTATAGTATAGTATGTGTCGGTTCTGTACCCTTTTCAATTTTTTCTATACACTGCACACGGATTTGACTTTGTTATCAGAAATTCAGGACCCACCAGAAAAAAGTAAGAATTACTGACAGATATTATATCATAGAAGGAACAATTATAGATTGAAAAACATAGCCTATTCAACCCAAGAGGCCAACAAAATAAATTTTGCACAGAACAGGTGCATGTGCTATACGATATATTAATTATAACCCAAACTTAACTGTGCATACTCAAGAACAAAACCTGCATGGCATGACTTCAGCATATTTACTCATTGAGGTAACAGAGTCTGCATCATAGAATCATCATCAGGCTTCACCAACGGAATCCTAAGCCACAACTTTATTACAAAGTTTAATTCAAAAAAATACATATAAGAAGAGAGCAAATGACACTTATAATAGAAAAACAAATGAACTAGTTGTAGAACTTGAACTTAGAAAGGTACCTGCATATTAGTTACGCTATGTAAGATTTGATTCACACACCTGGCATAATTAGCACAGGAAGTTCCCTTAGGGGCAGGAAGCAGGCAAGCCTACGTCAAATTAAAAGGAATTAGAAATATTATATGAATCTTAGTCAACAAAATTACGTTTGTTTGTAAATTGTAACTAAAACATGTCATGCCAGCTTACTATCAGACTATCAGTTATAAGCATGAAATAACTTGTGAATAAACCATTTAGCATACTCTGAAAATAACTTGTCAACAAAATTACGTTTCTGCTCATTCTCTGGAACCGCTTCAGGAGTCCCTTGAAAATATCTGCAAGTTATAAAGGCTGCTATCAGCAAATGTCTCAATCTGAAAATTATAAAGGCTAAACAAATTAAGACATAAGACTTTAAAAAGAAGTAAGAATTTTTTCGTAAGTAAATAAACATTCAAGAACTGATGAAAGTAAATAGAATTGAGCAATTTATCAAATAGTAAAAAACAGGAAAGGAAAAAGGAAGACACAAAAGAAAAAAAACACTGGTATTGTACACACTTAGAACTTGAAGAAAAACACTGGTATGGTAGTACCACTTAGAACTTGAAGAAGCGAAAAGAAACTCTCATGGACAAAAGTTACAATACCAGTGATCTTTTTCTTTTTCCTTTTTTTAGATTAAATAAATAATGTTTTTATAATTTAAAGTAATGTCTTTTCGTCTATAATTTCCTTTTTTTACTTTTATCTCATCTTGACGTGAAACTAGTAAGTAAATCAAGAAGCAATACCTTATGTCTCAATCTGAAACTGAACTCAGTCTACAACTAAGTGTGTGTGTGAGAGAGAGAGGGACACACGCCTCCACCTTGTACAGTTCTCCATGTCTACTTACTCTGTTTATTAGTATTTACCCTCTTACACCTTTTCTGTGTTTTCTCTCTGTCTCCAATGGAAAGAGACTGTACCATTAGCACTCTCACTTTTGGGTGTGTGTATGTGCATCGATAAATTTTTTTTTTTGATCAGCAAAGATAAGTAATATTAAAATGCACAAGATGTGCCAGCAATTACAAATAAACAGAGTTCACTAAACTAAGAGGGAGGAGGGGGGGGGGGGTCCAACACAACAGAAGAGGCCAAACCCCTCATAACAGAAACTCATACTTCAGAACTTCAGACAAAAATCAAAACAGAAAAATTAGGATAGGTAAAAATCAATACATAAGTCTACTCCTTTGGTAATCTGCGCAGAAGCTGAGCACAACCATTGAAGACCATAATCTCAAACATCATGTCCAAATCTTGTAAAACCACCATGGAGGCTGTAAAACGTTAAGGAGGCAGCACCATTGTAACTAAATATACTCATCCAGAGCTAGTCACAGACAAACCAGGAATACAGTAACACTATTCTTCAGTCATCATATCAGTGACTCAGTAAAACCACCAAGTAGACTTTCTCATCGTAGACAGTAGCAGAACATGGAAAAAAAAACCTTAGCAGATATAACTCTAAGAAACGACCAGGGAGACCTTCTAGCACCACCAAAATTGAACAGCAAAGCATAAATACAGAGAAGACAATAACTGAGTCCCTCCCACCACATCCAAAGAAGAAGACAACGGTACTATCTCACAATCCATTTTCACCCAGAGTGTAAAACTTACTATTGCTAACAAGTATTTGAACCAGAACCCCTGCAAAAAGAACAAACATTTAGAGAAAAACCACCTCGGACCACCTTCTTCAGTCCTCCAAACCCCAGTATGTACATCGATAATAAAGTAAATGCAGAGGAAAATTCACAAATTAAAGCCAACGATGAGATTATTAATGATCATGATATTATTGGTTTTCTGATTTGAGACAAAACTAACATATTACTACAATTTCGTGTAAGTGTGTAACATTATTTTATTGTGTAAAATTAGCATTAAATTGAAGGGGGGAAAAAGTGATTACATGATAGATGCTAACTGATAAGGTGTTGATTAGCTAGATAATTTATGTTAGCAGGGTTGTATAACTGTGAACTTGTATTTGTATATACCAAAAATAGTGCATGTATGTGTTTGCATCTTCTTACTTCTCCTACTGCTGATTCTTTAATTAATTTCTCTCCCTATTTTGCTTTGCCTTTTCTCTGTCTCTTCCATTTTCAAACACACCAAAAACATCTTATCCTATCATCTTTATAATTTCCCTCACTCCTCATAACAACACATACATCACACGTCACTTGTGTCCTCCTCCTACATACATACATATTACCCCTCTCTCTTTCAAAGCAAAGCATAGCATTTTTGGTATTCAAATAAATACTCATAATTTCCAAAAATGAAACACACACATCCCCAAACAACATGTGTTCATTTATTACATACCATACTGGCTCAAAAACCCTTCTCTCCCTCACTTCTCTATACTTTCTCTCTCTCTCCAAGGTTGTACTCTGTCATCTTATACTTATATTAACAGCAGAAGTGCACTATATCGATCTGATCAACAAGCATATCAATAATCAATCACCATGCAAATGCAAATGCAGAGTCAGTACTCATTCTGTTGTGGAAGTGAGAGAGGTGGGTGCTTACTAGAAGCTAAAGAAGTTTGTGATGATGAAGAGTTTATCTCACTCTCTCTTGCTCCTCCTGGAACTAAAGTCTCTGTTTCCTCAAACCACTCCTCTGCTCCACCCCTGCATCACCATCAAAACCCAATTTCCTCTGTTCATGAACATAGTGGTCGGTAACAACACTGCACCATTTGCAGTATTCTTCTTTTGGGAACATTAATTAATCTACACAGAGAGAGAGAGAGATGAGTCATAATAATAACCAGCAGTTCAAGCGATTCACTCACAGCACCTTACCTGTGTGACTACCAGTTATCACACTTACACCTTTATCTCACCAAGTCCAACAAACCTTTTTCTTTTTCATTTTTGGATTAAAACACCGACAAAATTAAAGCCCATTTCTTCTTCACACTTCAAAATTAAATATTACTCCTATTAAATTAAATGATTCATATATATATATCACCATCAAAACCCAATTTCCTCGATCACGTTACGGTGCCGGAGACGGAATCGGAATCGTCGCCGTCGACGGCGTTAGAAGAAGTAACAGTGGTGAAAGAAGCGAGTTTAGGCGGAAATAGTTCATTAGGTATTGCAATTGACAGAGCTAGAAATCGAGTTCATCTAGGGTTCACAAGTACGAAGGAAGAGACGATTAGAGTGAAAGGAGAGTCTAGGGTTCCATACCTGTATCAGAGGAGTGCGACTGAAGCGATCTACGACACACACAAATCCAAGCGGCGGATCAGAGGTGAAAGGAAGGAGAACGGTGGTGGCGCACCTCTGTAACGGCGGCGGCGCACCTCTGTAACGGCGTAAGAGACGATGAGAGTGAAAGGAGAGTCTAGGGTTCAATAGATCTACGACACACACAAATCCAAGCGGCGGAACAGAGGTGAAAGGAAGGAGAACGGTGGCGGCGCACCTCTGTAACGGCGGCGGAGCTAGAAATAGGAGCTTGGGTCGCGTGGTGGATTTGGACAAGAGAAAAAGAGAGGTTGAGGGAAGACATGAAGAGCACAGTGATAGAATGAAATGAGAAAGGTAATGTAGTTTTGGTTTGTCGTCTGTGATCAAGGTGAAAGGCAAGGAGAGTGTCGAGCATGGTGGGTTATTATTTTTTGAATTTGACTACAGTTTGTTAAAAATGGTGGGGATTGGCTACGGTTGCTCAAAACTGTACGGAGACAAGGAATAAGGTTGCTATCCTTGTGGAGATGAGATTGGCTATAAGTGACATGGTTAGTCTAACTAATTTTGAGGCCTAAAACAAATTATTATAATAAGTATTTTTTAAATTAATAATAATATATTTTTTAAAATTATTAACATTATTGAATAAATATTATATGTATTTTATTTAGGAGAAATAAATATTTTATCAGAAAGAATGATAACTATGTATATTATAAAGTATTTAATATTTTAAAATAAAAATATAGTAGTACTAGAATGGGGCCTAAATATATTAATAATTTTGCATTTTTTTAGGGGCCTAAAACAAGAGTTTGACCAGTCTTACCCTTAAATCGACCCTAATAAAAGACTTTTTAAAACGAAATTATGAAAACGGATATCTTAAAACTCTATTTGAACCTTACTCATTATTATCCATACTAAAAAAGGTAGGTGTTATTTGTTGAAAAAATCACTATAACAAATCAAGAAACTTTAGAAAAGATAGATGCAATTTTAATAAACAAACATAGTCTAAATGTGATAGAAAAAAGCCTAGTCATGAGATATAATTTACAGCCTTCTTATAAACATGATAGTATAAATATAAAATAAGGATATAAAATCTAGTTAAATTATACAGACGTACATGTAATAGTTTTTTTATGATAGTATATACGAGGAAAGTATCAAATAGGTCATCAACTTTATTATAAAAGTTCTCATAGGTTTTTGACTTTCACAGGAGTTTACTTAGGTCTTTGATTTTGTCTAGCGTTGTTCAGTTAGATTCCTAACATTAACTATCATTTTAACACTATTAAGAGAAGTTCAAATCAGTCCCTGTGTTTGAATCAAAAGTTCAAATTAGTCTTTATGTTTAATAATAAAAGTTTAAATCAGTCCATGTGATATGTATCAAAAGTTTAAATAAGTCCCTATATTTATTATTAAAAGCTCAAATCAGTCCTTATGTAACAATAATTAACGTTAGGGACCCAAGTAAACAATATTGGACAAAGTTAAAAACCTAAATAAAATCTCATAAAAATTAAAGACATATGTAAACTTTGGTTATAAAGCTAGAAAATTATATGATAATTATTTCTAGTATGTATACATCCACAACAGCAGGGATCGATACAATGCATTTTTTTTTACTTGTTTTCCATATGTATAAAAAGGTAAACTTTTTTATCTAAAAATAGCCACACCATGAATTACACATGGCATCATATGATGCATGTAAAAATTCGAGGAGGTTGAGATAAAACGGTATCAGCTTTTAAAACTCAATTGCAGGAACTCAATGGAGTAGACACCAATAGGCCACAGCTAATTTGTGATTTGTCCATGCAAATTAAATAATTAAATAAAAATAATAATCCACACGACTTTAAAAAAAGAAGGGAAAAAGCGTAAGCCGCAAAAGCCCCTCGCTTTTAAAAGCGATAATTTATGAAAGGGGCCCTTTAGAAAATAACAGTTCTCAGTTCTGACTCTATGTGACGAGTGGTATTATCGCCACACTATATACTGTTATTTTTTTTATTTAAATTGAACTTTAATCGAATTCATAAATTTAGATGAAATTAAATTTACAAATTCAGTTAAAAATTAGATTTAAAAATCTAGTTGAAACTTAATTTATAAATTCAGTTAGTATCAGATTTAAAAATATAAAGTTAATAAAAAATTGTATGGTAAAAAAATTACTAAAAATCAAGTTGTGTTTATAAATAATAAATATAATTCATAAAATTAGATTTGAAAATTTGGATGAACCAGATTTAAAATATAATGTCATTTTATTAATTATATTTATTATCTACAAGAAACTTATTTTTTGGGAATGGATGTTAAAAAATAACATGATGTATTATGTTATTTTTGAACATGAGGGGATCTATTCTCTTGTTTTTTTAGTAATTTTTAATAATTATAACACAATTTTTTTAATAACATTATATTTTAATAAATTTGGTTCTAATCGAATTTTCCGGTTTCACTTGGGTTTATAAATCTAGTTGCCTTTTATGTAACTGGTGCATGACTGTCTTTTTTTTTCTTTGTAACAAACCGGATTTATAAGTCCAATTTTGCCTTTGTTTATAAATTCAATTAAAGAGTGATTTCAACAAAAGGGTAAATTACACTTACTTTCCCTAAACTTTTGGAGTATTACACTGTCCCTTTGCATGTTTTTAAACATAACACAGATCTTTCCTACATGTTTTCAAAACTACATAGTCATCCTTTAAATGATAACGATGTTAATCTTTGTATGTCTTATTTATAAATTGACGATTTTATCCTTTATTAAAAAAGAGAACAACTCTCCATCTCATCTCGAAGCTTTTCAGCCTAGTGAAATCCTTGCAACGTTGCGCCCCTTCTTCAACCTGCAACCTCTTCAATCTTGCCTCTGTTCTTCAAGGCGTGACATCGCCACCATTTTTGAAGCTTGCAACCTCGCTGCCTTTCTTCAACCCTACGACCTTCAAAACACTTCCTTAACTATGCGACCTTCCCAAACCCTTATTCGATTTTCTTCATCTTCATCACTTAAGATTTCTAATTTAGGACCACTTAATCTTCACATTGTCCAAGAGGCATTTTCTAAGTGATCTTTTAACATTTTAGGTATGCTTTACTAATTAAACATTTTTTTTTATTTTTAAGCCTCAATCGTTTATTTTTGAAGTGAAAGTCTGAATACTTATTTGATTTAGTATAACTTTCCCAATTAAGGGTAAAATTATCTTTCCATAATTATGAGTCCATGTGCAAATCACTTGTTTGTTAAAATTTAACTGTTTGTTAACTTGAATGAGTGTCAGTGTAACGTAAACAAACTCAGGAGAAATCTGTGTTATGTTTGGAAATATACAGGAGGACAATATAATACTTCAAAAATTCAAAAGAAATCTGTATAATTTACCCTAAAAAAATAAAATATGTGTAATATACTTTAAAAATAGTGTGATGATAATAATGTCACCCCTATGTAACCTATAGAAAGGGGTCAAAATTGATGCTTTTGGAAAATAGAAGGACCATTTGAACAATTAACGGCACAAACATGTCTTGGACATGAATGGAATTCTTCGCCTGAAAAACCTTCATTGATCCCAAACCTCTTATCTTGTTTCGTACACAATATCAATAATTAACTGTTGCACTCATCATCAGCACCTTGAGATTCTTCAATTTGCTTTCTCTCTCTCTCTAATTCATCATATATATCTTTTTCCCTTTCTCTTTTAATTAGCAATTCAAACTGGTTATTACATCATACATCTTTTCCACTATCCACCATCGCAAAAGAGATGGCACAAACTTTAAGTTCTCAGGTCGTTTTAGGTTGTGACCACGGTAAAGCTCATCAATAATTATGCACTATTTTTCTCTCTCTTTCTTTTTTAAGGTGGAATTTCTTTATCTAATGTTGGATCCACCAACACCTGCCTATATATATAGCTATTGCATGTGCTTTGACTTAAACTCGTGAAGCATATCCTAGCTCAATCTTTTTATAAAAAAAAAAACAAAATTGTGGATGATATACTGGTCTCACAATTGTAGAGTCAGAACATTTAAGCTTACTTTTCTTTTTTAAAAGTGTGTTTTTCAGAATTCAAACTTGTATTCTTAATTTCTTATCATTACTGAATAGTAAAATTCTAATTTAGAATTGACTGAAGTTTTTTATCTAAAACATGATGAGTTTAGGTAGATTTGCAATTAGGATCCACTCTGGTTAGATCATATGGGACTTGAATTATGACACAATGTAGTTAAAAATATGTTACTTTGTTAATAATATATATAAATTTAGTGTTAGTTATAACTAAATTAGTTCATGATTAAACCTAGTGTGAATTAAGTGTGATTTGGTTATTAATATGATTTGATTTTATTTATTGAGGTAGATTGCATTGTTTATTACTTGAAGCTTGGAGCTTAGAGCTATTGGAGTATACAGTTCAAGTTTGAAGTATATTAACAATTATTTATAAGTGATACATAATATAAATAAAATTAAGTTAAATGGTAAACTAGCATTAGTTAAATTTGTGTTAATTTAGTTCACGGAGGATGTTATGTTTATGCTAATTAAGAATTAAATAGAGTTTTTTTTTTCAAACTAAAACATGGGTATAGTTAGATTTGCAATTGATATTCACTCTATTTAGATCATATGGGACTTGAATTATGTAACAAGGTAATTAAAGTACTGATACTTTGTTAGTGTAAGTTTAGTGCTAGTTATAACGAATTTAATTCATGATTAACCGTATGCAAATTTAGTATGGTTTGGTTATTAATAAGCTCTGATTTTATTTGTTGATGCAGATTGTATTGTTGTTTACTTGGACCTTAGAGCTATTGAAGCATACGGTTTGAGTGCGAGGTATATTAACAATTATTTATGAGTGATACATAGTATAAATAAAATTAAGTTAAATGGTAAAGTAACATTAGTTAGATTTGTATGTTTAAACATATCTAGAATTTAGATTAATTATCTTTAACTTAGATTGCAAATTTTTTAATTAAAGTTTGTTACCTAATTTTAGTATAATTAGAACACTACCTTTTAGTCCTTGCTAACGATGAAAAATCCTTGCAAAACAAAGATTAGCGTCGGTCTTGCGTCGGCCACGTGGACAACGCTTTAAATAGGAAAGCTAAAATTTAACGAGGGCCGAAAGCCCTCGCTAACTTTTAGCGAGGGCTAAACCCTAGCAAAACTTGCAGCTGATTCGCGAGCAAAGGATGACACCAAGCTGACGCAAATTTCTGTTGGCTAGAAGCCCTCGAAAATTTGCGAGGGCCAGAAGCCCACGCTAATTTACGGGGGCTAGAAGCCCACGCTAAATAATAGAACATTTTTTTCATTAAAAATTAGATTTTTGTATTAAAATATACCTGAACATAATAACTAAATAGTAATTAATCAAATAGTACAACCTAATCCACAAATCATAATTATCAAACATATAAAATATCCAACATAACAAGAAAAATATCCAACATAACATACAATCCAACATACCAAACGAAATTAATTTAGTTACACTTAACACTAAATTTACATAAATAAAGTATTAATACTTTAATTACTCTAAACAAAGTATTGACTCAAAAAATTACACAATGTTACTTTTCCATCTACTTAAATTTTTGTTCAACAAATTGATCATACAGCGTATTCAAAGGACAATAATAATAAAAATAACTTAAAATTATATTAGGATTAAAATCAAATCTTAACAACTTAGGTGAAAAAATGCACAAAAATGGAGAGAAGAATGGTGGTGGGTGGTAGTGATGGCCGCTTCGGCGGTGGAATGGTTGTGACTGACGCGGTGGTGGTGGTGGAGGTGGGTGGTGATGGAGTTTAAGTGGAAGTGATAGAGTTTGAGAGGAAGAGTGTAAGCTTTGGTGAGGAGAGAATGGATGATTTTGAGAGAGGATAATATTTTGAGAGGAAGAGTAAAAGTTTTGGTGTGGAGAGAACGAGTGGTTTTGAGAGAGGAAGAGTGAAAGTAAATTTATCTTTGTTCTATGTAAAAACCAATCTCATTTTCTTTTTTCTGTTTTTTTTTGTGTCGGCTAAAAGCCAACGCTAATGATGAAGGTGTCAACACTAAACTGCCACGGTCAGAAATCTGTCAGAATTAGTGTCCGAAAAAGTACCATTTTGCGTCGATTTGGCCGACGCTAATATTTGCGAGGACCAGAAGCCCACGCTAATTTGCGAGGGCCAGAAGCCCACGCTACATAAAAATTTTTGAATTTTTTTTTTATTTTCATCGGTCACCAGCCGACGGTAATTTGCGAGGGCCAGAAGCCCACGCTACTTTGCGAGGGCTAGAAGCCCACGCTACATAATAATTTTTGAATTTTTTCTTATTTTTTTATTTGCGTCGGTCACCGGTTGACGCTAATAATTGCGAGGGCCAAAAGCCCATGCTACATAACAAATTTTTAATTTTTTTGCGTCGGCCACCGGCCGAAGCTAAATTATAGTTGGTCTCGGCTGACGCTAAATTTGCATCGGTTTGGGCTGACGCTAATATTTGTTTTAATTTGTTTTTGTCGGATTTGGCCGACGCAAATTTAGCGTCGGCCAGGCCCACACTGAAATAAAAAAATCGAACATAAATAGTTGGCGCCTATTTAGCGGCGACTTTGCATCAGAATATCCGTCGCAATTAGCGCCGGAGTCGTGGCCGACGCAAATTTTTTGCAGCTAATAGAGCACATTCTTGTAGTGGAATTGTAATAATGATTATGTTAATTTAGTTAATGAAGAAGGTTATATTTATACTAGTTTAGAATTAAATGGAGTTTTTTTAACCTAAAACATGAGTATAGTTAGATTTGCAATTGGGATTCACTCTATTTAGATCGTATATGACTTGGATTATGTTACAATGCAATTAAAGTATTGATACTATGCTAGTGTAAATTCAGTGCTAGTTATAACTAATTTAATTCATGGCTTAGTCTAGTGTGAGTTAAGTGCTACTTATCAGAGAGAGGGATTAGGTCTCCATTTGTGAGTGGGGAACTAACTCAATGGGAGATTGACGACCTTCGTCGTGTTACACGGGAGGCCTCTCAGCGGGAGATTAAAAGGTGCATCATGCTGCACTGTTAGAGATTGAAAAGATGAAGACTGAAATAGTGGGGGATCAAACTCGGGGATGTCATCCCGGCAGCCGGGTAGGCAGCATACACACCATCACTATGATGACTCATTAGATGAGGACTACTTGGTAATAAATGACCTTTTGCCTAATCCTCCGGTCCCAACCCCACGTCGTTGTCTTCCGCGATGTTAGTGTTGTGTTCTCTATTTTATCGAAGGCTTGTTTTATGTTTCTTTTATCTATGTTAGTATGTTTCTTTTCACTGTTTTAATCTATGTTGGATATTTTGTTTAGTATGTTGGATATTTTGTATGTTATATTGGATAGTTGAGATACCAAGTGTTTTTCGATATTTGATGAATATTATTTGTAGATTAATTTGTAATATTTAATTAATTACTACTTAGTTACTATATTCAAGTATATTTTAAAATTAAAAAAAAATTATAAAAAAATGTCTAATTAATTAGCAAGGGCTTTTGGCCCTAGCTAATTTGCATTCAAATTAGTGTGGGCTTTTGGCCCTAGCAAATTTGTGTTCAGATTAGCGTGGGCTTTTGGCCCTCGCAAATTAGCGTGGGCTTCTGGCCATTTTGTGAGGGCCTAGCGAATGCAAAAATGTAACTGATTTGTGTTGGCCATTTTGTGAGGGTCAGCCGACACTAAATGGTGCCAGCCAAATCGAAAATATCTTCATTTTGCGAGGGTATGGCCGACACAAAAATGTAACTAATTTTAGTCGGCCATTTTGCGAGTGTCTAGCCGACGCAAAAATCTTACTTATTTGCGTCGGCCATTTTGCGAGGGTCGGCCAACGCTAAATTCCCTTTATTGGGATCCTATTTTCTACTTTAAAGAGAGTCATTCTCTTTCTCTCTCTCTCTCTTCTCACCACTTCTCCCTCTCGGTCAAGACCTTTGCGTCACCGCACTACTCCAATTTTCCTCCACCGCGACGGACAACACTTCCGAGACCACCACTGTCGTCTCCGGCTCGGCTATCTTTACTCATTTGCGTCGGCCATTTTGCAAGGGTCGGCCAACGCTAAATTCCCTTTATTGGGATCCTGTTTTCTACTTTAAAGAGAGTCATTCTCTCTCTCTCTCTCTCTCTTTCTCTTCTCACCACTTCTCCCTCTCGGTCAAGACCCTTGCATCACTGCACTACTCCACTTTTCCTCCACCGCGACGGACAACACCTCACTGTGAGTTCTCTATCTTTCTTTCTTTTTTTTTTCCCTCTTTTCAAATTTCTCCTCACCCAAATCACCCAAAACCACCACTCCCACCACTTTAACCGCCACCCCCACCACCCAAATCACCCAAATTAAAACCGCCACTCCCACCACCTATCTCTTCAAAAACCACCACCCTCTGATTTATTAGTAAACTAAGTTTTTTTTAACCTAATGTTGAGTATAATTAATAGAATTTTAATTACAATTTATGCTAATTTCGTTTATGAAAAAGGTTTTTAATTGATATTAGTTTAGATTAAAATTTTAATTTAGGATTTAAAGAAGTTTTTTTTTACCTAAAACATGAGTACAATTAGATCTACAATTAGGATTAATTCTATTTGAGTCTGTGAATTAAGTTTAGATCGAATTGGGACTTGAATTATGTGACAATGTAAGTATTGATTAATCTTTGTTAGTTTGTGTTTAGTATGATTTGGTTATAAATGCACTCTTAATTTCATTATTGGTGTAAATTGTATTCTTTTACTTTTACTTGTAGCTTAGAGCTATTGGAGCATATGGTTGAAGTTTGAGATATATTAATAATTTTTTATGAGTCATACATAGTATAAATAAAATTACACTCTAGGAATTTATTTATTGTATGTTAGTGTAGAGGTGAGGCTCTCGTGAAAATTTGACCCATTAATAGAAATTTTTAACAAAAGTTACAATTAATGAAGATGTACTTGTAACAATAAATAGAAATTTCTATTTATATATATATATATATATATATGTATATATGTGCATTAATTTGTTGTGTGTTAGTAGATATTGAGATCTTGATGAAATTATGAGTGCCAAGGAGCTAGTTGCATGCTGGTTGTTTAGTTAATGTGCATGTGCCTGTTGTTTGTTAGTAGAGAGCAATGCTCACTAGGTGTTGATTGTTTGCTTTTACTTTACCTTATAATTTGTAATTGTTTATGTTTGACTGATATTGATTTTTGGAATGGTTATATTTTAGGGGTTATGCTATCAAAAAAAAAATTAAACAAGTATCATATACATTTAATGCAGAATATGGATCGTAGTTGGATGTATAATACAATTAACTCAAATAGCAGGGGTTAAAACATGAGTTAATTAATGGAGTAAATGAGTTTGTTATAAAGACAAAGGAACTTCCTTACTATTTATCAGAAAGAGGGATTAGGTATCCAGGTAAGAAATGTAAGTGTATGAAGAAGGCATGGAACCATAATGGTTCTAAACGCTTACCTTTGCTTCGCTAGGTAAGGGAGATGGCACTAGAGAGACCCGATTAGATTGGCAAAGAAGCCTGGAATGACCTTTTGCAATATATGGAATTGGGCACATTTAAGAAAATGTCTACCCAGAATAATTCAAATCGGACTTCCACTAGAGGTGGAGCACTCCACACTACAGGTCGAGTCCCTCATGTTGAAGTTGCAAATAACATGGTATGTTTGTTGAATTTCACTTCAAATTTATCTCAATTTTTTATTATCTCATTATCTTATTAATAAATTTTGGCCATTTGGAAGACTGGGGAATATGGTCGTGCAGTAGATCCAAACGAACTGTTCCTTGTCACTCATAGGACGAAGGATGAGACTTGGATGGATCGACACTATGCATTGACATATGTATGTCTCTAGTGTTTTAATTATTTACTTAAGTGTTTTTGCTAAAATTGGTTATCATTGATATTAAAGTATTTAAAATATTTTTTGAATGTCTAGGATGTATTTCAACATGTCATTCAAGAGAAGATGTCTGAAGTGATCACTAACGCATCTTCGAGTGGCACACATGAGCTTCATCAGGCGACGCAGATGTGGACCTCGACAAAATCTACTAGAGGCAAGTCCCGAGGTAGAGTTTACGGCATTGGGGACTTGTCTTCTCAGTTTCAACATGGGGCTACATCTTTCTACAGTACACAAGAGTCTTGTGCACCCCCTTACACAGCGCCATCCATTGTTTTAGTAGAGGCACAATTTCAAAAGGAGTTAGAACGAGTGCGGGAAGTCACTCAACAAGAGATTGACGAGGTCCGTCGTGTTGCGCAGGAGGCCTCTCAACGGGAGATTGACGAGGTGCATCATGCTGCGCAGTTAGAGATTGAAAAGATCAAGTTTGAATCACATAGGGTGATTCAAGAATTAATTGCCTCCATCCAGCCTAGTGGGGGATCAAACTTAGGGACTTCATCCCAGCCACATAGACAACATACACACACACTATGATGACGCATTACATAAGAACTACTTGGTAAATAACCCTTTGCCCGATCCTCCGGTCCCAACCCCACGTCGTCGTCCTCCACGATCTTAGTATTGTGTTTTCTACTTTATTGAATGCTTGTTTTATGTTTCTTTCTTCTATGTTTGGTATTTTTTATATTATGCTTCTTTTCTATGTTTTAGTCTGTGTTGGATATTTGGAATGTTGTGTTGGATATTTTGTATGTTATATTCCATATTTGAGATGCTAAGTACTTTTCGATAACGTATGATTACTATTTTTTGATTAATTTGTAATATTTAATTAATTACTATTTGATTATAATATTTTAAGTATATTTTCTAAAAAATGTCTCGTTAATTACCGAGGGCCAAAAGCTTGCAAATCAATGTTCAAGTTAGTGTGGGCTTTTGACGTTTGCTAATTAACATCGTCCTTTGGCCCTCGCTAATTTCCGTCAATTGCGTGCCCACTTTTGCAAGAGCTTGGTCTTCGTTAAACTTTGTGTTGACTTCCGACTCTCTCTAAATGTTAGCTTCCCACTCTAGAGCGTTGACCCCGCGACCGACGCTAATCTCAGTTTTGTGAGGGCTTTCGGCCCACGCTAATGGTGAACATTCTTGTAGTGTGATGGTTCATAAGTATATAGACTGATATGGTCGAAAGTTACACTAGCTACAAAAAGATATTGATAAAAGCTATGGAAAAATGGGCCAACCCAGCCCATTTAGCCCGCTACACAATTGGCCGCCAAAACACGGGCTGTGGCTGGTCTGCCGCCGGTCTGCCATAGCTATATGGACTCATTTTTCTAGACTAACCTATTTTTTAAATTGGTCTGGCAGGCCGCAAGATGACCCATTATATTTAGCCCGCCAAAAATGACAAAACATACTTTTTTTGTAAAAAGAGAGTTTTTCCCCAAAACAAAATATATTTCAATTAAAGAAGATATATTTTCGCAAAAAAGTATAATTTTTAATTGTACTTATTTTGTTTGGGATTTTGAACCTCTCTTTGCATGAATAAAAATATGTATTTTTTATAAGAAAAAGGCTTAAATAAGTTTTTAATCCCTACAAAATTAATATTTTTTTCGTTTTAGTCCCTACAAAATATTATTTTTCATTTTGGTTCAACTTAATTCAAAACTTTTCATTTTAGTCCAACAACTTTATTTAACAATAAGTACAAAGTTTTAGTTCCTATAGTTACCAAAGTTTGTTTTAGTTCTTTTAACTTAATTTTTTTCTTATTTTATTCTCTAAAATTTCAATTTTTTTCTTTTGGTACCTTAAATAATGTGATAAAAACTTTAAAAAAAATTTAACATTAAAAGCTAAAAATAAAAATTTTAAATTAAGTTGGACCATCAAAATGCAAAAAAATAAAAATAAAAATTGTAGGGGCTAAAACAATAGAATTGTGTATGATTAAAAAGAAAAGTTTTGCATTAAGTTGGATCAAAGAAAAAAAATTAAGGACTAAAATGAAAAAGTATCAATTTTATAGGAACTAAAATTTTATTTAAACTTAAGAAAAAAAAAGAAAAAATGGGTCGATGAGCTAGCTCACACCGGTCTCCATTGACCCATACGGATTAACAGACTAAACAAGGGCTATGCGAACAATGAATTATAATATACAACCCGATCCATTAACTTAAAATAAACTATAGAACCAAACTGCGACGCGAAACCCATTTTACTGCTCTGTTTGGTAAAACTAGCTTATAGCTTATGACTTATAGCTTATAGCTTGTAGCTTATGACTTATAGCTTGTAGCTTATAGCTTATGACTTGTGACTTATAATTGAATAGAGGTATTTGGTAAAATTAGCTTATTAAGTAGCTTATATTTGTTAAATGACTTAAAACGATAAGTAATAATTACATGTATTAAATTATTTGATAGAGTAAACATGTAATAATTGACTAGAGGGTAAAATAGGAAAGAATTATTGAAAACTACTTTTCATAAGCTATAAGCTACTTGAAGTAGCTTGTTATAAGCTAGCTTATAGCTTATATATGACTTAAAAGGATAAGTAATAATTACATGTATTAAATTATTTGATAGAGTAAACATGTAATAATTGACTAGAGGGTAAAATAGGAAAGAATTATTGAAAACTACTTTTCATAAGCTATAAGCTACTTGAAGTAACTTGTTATAAGCTAGCTTATAGTTTATATAAGTTGTTACCAAACACCTCTACTTATTCATAAACTATAAGTTAAAAGTTAGTTATGCCAAACACACACTACATTTACTCATCTTCAAATTCAATTGCTCATCCCTTACCAAAGTTACGCCCTCTTCGATATGTAACTCCTTTATTCAAAATATCCAATCAGCGCTTGCCATGTATTGTACCATAAGTTCTTGTCTCAAAAATTGTCTTTCTGTACTAGTTTGGCATCATCTTCAACCGTGTATTTTATTAACTTACTGTCGATCTTAGTCGTTGATTATTTAATTTAAAATCGTGTCAATATTTTTTTCATAAAAAAATATATTAACTAAAAATTAAACTTGAATGTTTACACACATATATTTTTACATATTCACCAATAAAACTATGTAAACGAGACAAACCTTAACAATTTACTTCAACGGTATGGCATAAATTTACACCTAACCATACATACTTGAAGATGGAGACTTTTTCTCTCCTTTGGAATAAAGTCAAAACATTCGGAGAAAAAAAGATAACATGAAGTGTTAGTTAAAAGAATGTGTCTATTGTCACTCTCTTATTTATTGTCATTCATCTTTTATTATTTTAATAATATCTATATATTAATATTGTGATTTTATTGGTTAAATAAGAAAATTTAAATTAAAAAATATTAATAAAAAATTACAATAAATAAAAAAATGGCAATAGAGTCACCTTAGTTAAAATCCTCTTCTCCTAGTTGCTAAGGAGACGTTGTCCACTGCACTAAACACACAGGCAAAAAGACTAATTTAGCATTTATTCAATTATATTTTATTATTTAATATGGGTTAAAATGTCATTTTCAATATAATTATACTTTCTTTTTGTTCTCTTCAACCAAATAGGCCTATTTTTTTTTTCTAATTTCTCTTCTTTTTTCTTTTCTCGCCTCTGTCTTTTTTCACATTTTCTCTTTTAAACAAACATGAGTCTATTTACGGTGGTAACTGAAAAATCATCACCATCAATATTTCAATCAATGTAAGTTTTATGATAAAGTAGTTTAATATTCAACGACTGTCATTGTTACAGATAAATCATTATAAAAGTTATATTTTAGGTCTATATTGGTGATCCACAACTCACGAGTAAAATGGGCCAAAACAATGCCATAAAACTATTTGTACCGGATAGCAATACTTATAATTATTTTTGCTTTTGTTCCCTTATTTTAACCGAACAATGTTTCATGGCGAAAGGGCTCAATTTAAGTCAGATTCCTCTTTGCTACTACTTCACTTGTATCAAGTACGCTTTAAAAATTAGTAACACAAGAGAGGATTGCTGGAAGGAAATTAAAAAAAAAATTGATTTTTTAATCAATTTTTTAAATTTCTTTAAAATTAAACAATAAAAATTGGATCGTTATTTTTATTCCAATTTCTTTTCTCCTTATAAAACATAGGGTTAATGCGGTGGAATTTGAGAGGTAATATAAATTAAAGACAGAAAAAGCCTGCAGCAGATAGCATTTTCTTGCAGAAAATTACGGTACAAATAAGTTGGGCCATGGTTGGTCTATTATGATTCAATCACAGAGCTTAGTATAATTAATTAATAGGTAAATTGCACAAAGTACCCTTGAGGTTTTAGAAAATAGCACAGATCACCAAACTTTAAAAAAATTAGCAGTCCACACAATTTTCTCAAATAGACACTAACCATAATTAAAGATCTCTATATTTTTTTCTATAACAAAAAAATTAATTTTCTTGTATGCTTTTTTTTGTACAAAATTCGTCCACTGAATTTTCTCAAAAATTATTTTTTCATAAAATAAAAAATTTAGTTTTCATAAAGTAAAAAAATTATTTCTGAATAAAAAATTATTTTTTGTAAATTAAAAAATAAATAATTTACAAATAATGATAGTATTTTTTAATTTACAAAAAAAAAATTCACAATTAATTATTTTATTTTATGAAAAAATATTTTTGAAAATATTCAGTAGATGAATTTTGTAAAAGAAAAAAAACATACAGGAAAATTAATTTTTTTTATTTATAGAAAAAAATAGAGAGATTTAATTATGATTAGTGTCTATTTGAGAAAATCGTGTGGACTGCTAATTTTTTTTAAGTTTGGTGATTTATACTAATTTTTAGAACCTCAAAGATATTTTGTGCAATTTACCCTTAATTAATTAAAGTGCACAAAAAGCACTTTCAGATTTCAGATTAAAGTTAATATAAGCCATATAATGAAGGTAATAATGAGTGGCACCCAAAACAATAGCCTAATAATATGAAGGAAAAAAAATAAAAAATAAGTTTTCTAGTTTTCCGTGCCCACTCCTTCGAAATTAAGTTTAGATATACGTAGGTTTTTTTTTATAGGACCCTTTAATCAATTTATACAGATTAAAAAAATTACTAATAATTTTATTTAATATTTTGTCTTATCAAAAAATAGTACAATATATTAAATATATAATTGTTTAAAATTAAAATTTTCAACAAATACATTAATTGTATCTACTGTCCATTTATTTATTACAAGGATAAATAAAAAAAACTAATAAATACTTCTTAAATTTTGTAAAAAATTTTATATATAGATACAAAAATTTTCCAATAAAAAATCTTATATTTAGAATCAAAGGTTGTATATGATGTGCTCTTGTCCATTATCCTCACGGGAATCTTACTTTATAGCTATTGTACCTTTAATTTGAACTGAGATGTACAAACATTCACTAAAGTTGCAAAAATTAAGTTAATTAGTTGGTGGTTACTTCGAATATTATCAAAGCGGTCAATCATTTTTGTTATTTTTTTTAATATGTGATGATTCCTGTTTGGATGATCTTGAATTTTTCATCATTCCTAATTAATTACTACTACGTACTATCTCCGTTTTGACCTTTTAGCAACAAAAAGAAATTATCTAATATTACTATTCCTTTATTGATCTTATACATTAGCTCAATTGGTTATGTATCAAATCTTTAAGATTTGGAAGATTAGAGGTCCAAGATACAATCTTTGACATAGGAATTTAGTGTGTAAATATTAGAGATTCATTATAGAGTGTGTGTGAGTTTACCTATAAAAAAAACTATCCCCTTATTAAATTCTACTCACTTCATTCTGAAATATGAATCACTTTAGGAGATTTCACATAGATTAACAAGAACAATTAATTTCTATAGAATCTAACAAAAAGTGCATAGGTAAACTAAATTAAATATTGACTTTGAGGTTTACTCAATAGCTATTGGCTATAAAAATAATAAAAGTGAGAATAGTTAATAAATATAACATTGGTAATGTAAAAATGATCAATATTTTGGAACAATTTTTTTTTTGCTAAAATGACTAATATTTCTGAACTGAGGGAGTACTTTACTATATTCTACTATACTCCATCTGGTCCTATTTATTAGGCATTTTTAACCGAATCACTAATACCAATAAAAATAGTTAAATGTAGTTGTTTGTCATAAAAGTTATGTGAAATGTCAAATTTATCGTTGAAATGAAAAAGTGTATTAATGATTTCAAGTTTACAATATAAAAAAAGTAAGTGTAAGTTGAGTGATGTAATAAGGGTAAAGAAGGAAAAAGATATTAAATACTTTATTGAAAGTAGTGAGTGCCTTATAAAAAGGACTATAAAAATTCTCTAAAATCTGCCTTATAAATAAGACTAAAGGGAGTAGTATAATAGTAGTATATTCTCCAATGAAAGGAGAAGTTGCAAGTTTCAAGAGATAATTATAATGGGGTAATTAGGTGCATTGTTATAGTGGTGGTATTATTTTCGTGTGGAACTTGACTCGAGGTAAGTTATTGTACAATTTTAAAGGTGCTAGTTTTATGGGTGTTTTTCTGGAATGGGGAGAAAAGAAAGAATTGTTACAATTGTAAATGTTTCTTCATGTCAGTAGAAAAACAGATGTGGGATGATTTGATCATGTCTAAGTATGGCCTAGGTAGAGGGGTTTGGTGTGTAATTGGTAGAATTTAATGTGGTTGAGATGGTAGAATTTAATGAATTTATAGCTGATATGCAATTGGTGGATTTATCGCTAGTTGGGCGTAGATATACTTGGATAAGTGGGGACGGACGTATGATAAGTCGAATAGACAGGGCTATGGTGTCTGAAGATTGGTGTGATATATTTCCTCATGATATTTCTAATCATTATGATTTAGTACTTCAGCATAAATTGATCATTTGGGGACCTAAACCTTTATGATTCTTTATTTGCTTGTTGGAACATAAAGATTGTAGGATGGTGGTGGAACAGGCACGGAATATGGATGTGGTTCAAACTTCAGAGGCTAAAAGAAAAATTGCATAATGTAAAAGTGGCATAATTCTTTTGGTGACGTCAACAATAATATTCAGGTAAAAACTATTGAATTAGCCATTTTGGATGCAAAAAATGAGGTAGAGGAAATTATGGTAGAGGAGAATTTGAAGCAAAAAGTGTTAGTCTCGGAGATTTGGAGGGCTTGGCATTTGAAGAAAAAATTGTTGGTTCAAAAGGCTAGGAAGAAGTGGGATGCAGATGGAGACACGAATTCAAGATACTTCCATTCTTGCATTTGTGGGAGAAGACACCGAAATCAAATTTTGGCGCTGCATGTGGAGGGGTGGTGGATTGAAGAAGTGGCAGAGGTAAAGAATCATATTTTGAATTTTTTTGTAGAATCATTTCTCGACAAGGCAGTGGGTCAGGCCTTCTATTGATAATTTGGTGTTTCCAAAGCTTTCATAGGATTTTTAGGGCTGAATTGGAGTTGTCGTTCTTGTTGGAGGAAATGGCTAGTATGATTCATGATTTAGATGGGGACAAGAGTCTGGGTCCCGACGACTTTAACTTTGCTTTTTTAAAGGCCTTTTGGAGCTTATTGCATAATGATGTGATGCAAATGCTTTGGGAGTTTCATGCTAATTCGATAATTCCTAAAGGTTTGTTATCTTATTTTGTTGCTTTAATTTCGAAGTCTAAGAATCCTCAAGGGATGGGATGGGTGATTTTTGGCCTATATCTTTGTTAGGTTGTTAATATAAAATAATTTCAAAAGTACTAGCAAATAGAATGAGAGGGTGTTGGATGGTATTATTCAAGAACAACAATCTGGTTTTGTGTCTGGACGTAACTTGTTTGATAGCATGCTGGTAGCAAACGAAGTTCTGGATTATGCCAGAAAAACTAAGTTGCACAGCTTCATTCTAAAATTAGATTATGAAAAGGCTTATGATTCGGTGGAGCGGGGGTTTTGTTGTATATGTTGAGGAAATTGGGTTTAAGAGATAGGTGGATAAGATGGATGGAGGCTTGTATATGTGGGGGGCATTTGTCAGAGGTAGTGAATTGAACATAGTCACGTAATTCGCTCACACTCCTGAGAACTGCGAATTGGTTCGTGGGTACCAATTCGCGGTACTTTGGCGAATTGGTACACTCCAATTCGTTTTGGAATTCCCCTTGAAGCTCAGTATTTTACTCATTGACTAGATTTTGGGTACCGAGAGGACGATGGAGGCAGACACTGCAATGGGCGGTTGCAGTGCCGGAAGTTTGACACTTTTCAAAGCTATTTTTTTTGCAGAGTGCAAAGCAATAGAGAAAGATGGATTTTGTACGGCTGCCATTCTTAAACAGAAACGTGAAACTGTTAAACGGTATCGATGGTTGTAGAGAGAAAGCTACACTCTGTGGAAAAGGGAGTTCAGAGAGTCACACTCTAGACTCTTCTAAGTACTAAATTCCACCGTTCTCATTTTCTTTTCTTTTCTTTTCTTTTTTTGTTTTAAATTTTTTATTTTACTATTTGTTTTAGCTTCTTGAAATTTGGGAATACTAATTAGTTTACAACTACTAGTACTGTGGAAATGTCAAGAGTTACTCTTAGTATTCAACACAACCTTTGAAATTTAATTAATTTACCATAAAAATGACAAATTAATACTAGTACTAGTATCTTTATTTCTATTACATACAAATTAAATATATTTATATTTATATTTATTTCAATTGCGTTAGAATTTTCATTTAAATAATATCTTGTTTCTATTTTTTAAAACTAATTTTTACTATGTATGTATTATATATTTATAACTTATCAATTTTTTATTAGCAACGAACCAATTAATATATTAAGACGTACCGCGAACCCAATCAGCGTACCGACTAAGTAAACCCTCGACAAACCAGGTTCTTTTTTGGTAGCGAACCTCGTACCCGAACCCGTACCACGTACTAGAGGGATATTAAACAAGGGAATCCATTGTCTCCCTTTTTGTTTATTGTTGTTGCTGAGGGGTTATGGGGTATTATGAGAAATGCGGTTGGAAAAGGTTTGTTTAAAGGGGTGAAGGTGAGAGATGGACCGGAGATCTCAATGTTGCAATTTGCGGTTGATACATTATAGTGGAGGCAGCGGAGATGAATTTATAGACGGTCAAGGTTGTGTTGTGTTGTTTTGAGTTGATCTCAGGGCTAAAAATTAACGTTCATAAGAGTAGCTTTACGGGAATTAATATTGACAATGGATTTACTTCTCTGGCTTCTTCTTTCTTGAATTGTAAAGTGGGTACAATGCCTTTTTGGTATTTGGGGCTGAACGTTGGTGATAAGTCGAGACATAAAGCGGCTTGGTGTCATTTATTGGAGGTGTTAACTAATAAGCTAGTGTCTTGGAAGCATAAGTATGTTTCTATTGGGGGCAAGTTACTCTTTTGAATGCAGTGTTGAATAGTTTACCTTTGCATTATCTTTCTTTTTGGAGGATGGCTCTAGGAATTTTTAAAGAAGTGATGAAGATTCAAAGGCGGTTTTTATGGAGTGGGGTAAAGGGAAATTTCAAGATATGTTGGGTTAAATGGGATCAAGTTTGTAAACCTAAAAAGGAAGGTGGATTGGGAGATAAAAATATTGAATGGTTTAATATGAGTTTGTTGGAGAAATGGGTGAGACGTTGGTTTAAAACATTCTAATTCACTTTGGATGTAAGTTATTTGAGCTCGTTATGGGGATCTGTCTTCTATTTTGCGATTGAGGGATGTGCATTCGAAAGCTTTAGATTGGTGGAAGGATTTGGTGAAGGCATATAAACAATCGGGAAATTGGGTGGACTACTCATAAAAAAAAAATAATGCTGATGTAAGTTGCTGACTATCTAATTTGTGAGCAATAAATAGATTACTCCATCTCACATTTCATCATACACCTTACTTGTACTACTCATAAATCATGAGCAAACACACAAGAACAATTTAAATGTTGTGAAAACAAAATTAAACACAATATTTTCAAAAAACAAAACTAGAAATTCGAAAAATCCAGGATAATTTAAATTATGAAATGGAAATTTACTTGAAAATACAAATTGAAAACCTAAGACGTGAGTTTCTTGAAGAAGATGGAAAATATAATTTACATGAAGAAGATAGGAAAGAGGAATGTGAGTGAAGTTTCCATTAGAAAATGCAATTAGGTTGCGATTGGAAAGGAGAAGAAGATCGAAACCTGAAGACGCAATATTAATTTTCTGATTCAAGTTGTGATTAGGAAGGAGAAGGAGATCAATAGAAGCAATTAGAAGTTGTAGATTCAAGTTGCCATTGTAGATTGAAAAGAGAAAGAGATGGTGTTATTGCTCTAAGCTCTCGCCACTGTCTTCTTCAAGAGGGAATAGTGAGTGTGTAGGTGCAGTAAGGCTCTGGGGTAAATTTTACTTGATAATCACAAAGTATATTATAGAGGATAAAAATCCCCTACAAAAATGTTTGTGAAAATTTCAAAAATGTCACCGCCTCACATTTTGTACCGGATATTTGTGATCCTCTACCAAAACGCTGCTACCAAATCTGTATTTTGCACTAGTGTCTGTGTTGGTGGAGGCGGAGGCTAAGTTGGAGGAGGAAAAGGGATGCCAGATGGTCGACTAGAAGTAAAGGCCTGAGTAATAAGAGCCAAAATCTGCTCATGTCTCCGACCATTCATGCTCATGACTATAGGATTGTTCTCCTCACGCTTTGAACAATAATTTGCAAGGATTCAGCAACAGATACTGATACAAGATGTAATTAGATTTTATCACTTAAATCTTAAAGGAGCTGCATAAAACCATATCTAAGCTAATAAATAAATTTATTAAATAGAGAAATAAATAGCATTAATTGATATAGCAAAACAATAAAACATAAAAGGGATTTCTGGAATTGCTTTGAAGTTGCAAAATTTGGACAAAACTATTCTTTTCAACTAGGACATTCTCTTTATGCATGCAGTCTGTAAGAGAAAAAGATAATTAAGTAGCACACCATAACTCAAACTATATATACTCTATACACAACAAAGATAATCAATTTGTCAAAGAAAAATACCATTGAATACAAAACGGAAATATTAAAAGTGTAGCAGATTTTAAATGTTTCTTGAAGATGAGAATATATAGGATACAATGATAAAATGAAGAAAATGATGTAATGCACAAAAATTACATCATGTTGAATTTGACACCAAAATAAATATAACCATACAATTTTGGAAACTAATTGCTGAATAAATCTAAAATCCACTGAAAAAAAGAAATAAAAAATTAGGAGGCACACATACAAGTTTGGAAATAATTACTAAATAAATTTTAAATCCATCAAAAGCAAAAATTAGAAGAAGTGAATCTAAATGATAGTTTAAGCACCGGAAGAAGTGAATCCTGCTTGTTGATTTTAACTTCCTTGACTTTCTGTGCAACAACCTGAAAGGAAGCCACCATAGAGAGAGATGACGAAAACGAAGAGAAAGGAAGAGAAAATTTGAAGAGCCTTGTGCTCTCTCACGATTTGAAAGCTAGGGTTCGCTCATACTTGGAGTTAATTTTGTATTTTAAATTTTATAATTTTATTATTAAATATTTTTATAAATGTAATTTTAAAACTTTGGTATGATTATACAAATTTAAATATGTTTATATACATATAAGTAGTTTGATTAATTAAAACTTATTATATAATCTTATAAATTTGAATAAATTTTATAATTGTGAAAAAAAAATTAAAATAATTTGGTGTTAGTTATAACTTAACATTAGCAAGGAAACATTCCCTCGCTAAACGGAATGATGATTTTTTTTGTCAACTTAGCAAGGGATTTGTGAACGAATAAATTCTCTCGCTAAATTCTCTTGCAAATCCCTCACTATTCCTCTGCTAATTTCCTTTGAAATCTTGTGTTTACTTTTTTTAAAAAAATTAGCAACGAATTGTAAATGCCTCACAAATCCGGCCAATTCTTGTAGTGTGCCTCGGAGCCTTCTTGATGCTGTGGACAAACCAAATAAGTGGTGACCGCGCCAAGGGAGAGGAAGTTATGTTGTAGTGACACAAAGGAGTGATGGCGAGGCACAATGGGGAAAGAGACTGGGATGACGATTTGGGGGAGAAAGAGAGGGCCGCCTAGGATTTCAAAATTGCAATTTGGGGGAGAAAGAGAGGATTGCACGAATAGAAAGCGATTCCAAGTTTTGTCACATATTATTTTTTGGTTTCAGATAGGTAGCCAGTATTTTTAATGAGTTTAAATTCATAATTCTGGCTTTTTTTTATATTTTTTTTGCAACCACTTTGTGACCATTTTTCAGTTGATGTGTTAATATGTTTTTGCGACTGATGTATTTTGGTCGCTGTTTTGGTGGCTGATGTAGTTTTTTCAACCGTGTATGCATATATTTTTTCGATTGCTTTGCCCGATGGATTTATCCATTGTGAACTTTATCACCATGAGACAAATTGTATTTGAATGGTCCCATCTCGTTGAGCAGCCTTTTAAGCATCCGTAGATGCATTAGTCACAGTTTGCGGCTCTTCTTCCTTGAAAGCCAATTCCAAATAGTTAATGGCCGAGAACAAATTCGAAGTATCTTTCCGGTCCTCATATTCAGTCTCATTCAATGTTTTCACTGAAGTGAGCATAGCAATTATATATCATGAAAACAACAAGTAAATATTTAATATGCACAAGTTACTCCCTTTATTCCTTTTTATGTGTCTTTTAAGGATAAATCACACATGTTAAGAAAGTTTATTAATGTTCTTGTTGTTATCAAAATTATGATGTAATTTTCTTTTATATCATTGTTGGAACTTTAAAAACAATTAGTTATCCACAATTTGGTGAATGTGCATGATAATAAATAAAAAGGGTATAATAGGAAAAAAAACTACTCTCTTGACTTCTTAAAGTGACACATAAAAAAAATTTTTTTTTTTTTAAAACGGAGACATAAAAAGGAACGGAGGGAGTGGGCTTGTTCAACGAACTTGTTCAAAGAGCACACACGTTCTCACTCTCCATAGGTGCGGGTGGGCTTCGCGAGAGGCTGAACCCAAAACTGAAAAATTGGTTCCATATGACCCGCAACAGAGATCCAATTGGATATCGCGTTTCCGATGATGGTTTACGGCAACCTTAGTGTCAATTGAACCATATTGACAAGGACAACAATAGCCCTCAACTAATTTCATGATTAAGGCGTAGAGTTGTGAGAATTAGTAGATTCCTCATCTCCGTTCATGTTAAAAATGAATTGGGTACACAATCAAAATTCTCATTACATACCAGACCAAATAAAGTGAAACCAAAGGGATTTCAATCTCGATTTCTCCAAGAACTTGAGATGAAGCAAAATGAGTACTTAATACATTATGATAGCCAAAGTGCTTTGGACTTGAGTAAAAGTTCAATATATCATTCCTGCACAAAACACATTGATGTTCGCTATCATTGGATACGCGACATGATAGACCAACAAGCATTGAGTTTGGCAAAGATTCACACGGATAAGAATGTTGCAGACACGCTTAAGAAGGTGGTCACTCGGGAAAAGCTCGAACTGTGTAGAGACACTGTTGGAATGGATGTAAGATGATGAATTCTAAGATGTATTTCCTTTTGTTACATTGCAAAAGTCAAAGGATTTATTTTTGCAAGGAATGGAAGGTAGAGAAAACAGAAGGCTTTTCATCCGTCAAATCAAAATAACAATTATAGTAAACTACAACCTATAAATTTGAAAGCATTTTTAATTTGTAATTAGATCAAAAAGAAAAACACAACAATTACAAAATAAAGAGAGTTTTGTGAGATGTGTTATGTAATAAAGGTAGTTGATATTTAATTTGCTCACATTACGGTAGTGTTTGGTAACAGTATAGAACAGAATGGAACGGAATGGTATAGAATAGAATGGAACAGAACGGAACAGAATAAAATTGTGTATTGTGTTTGATGACCATGGAACAGAACAGAACCATATATATTATTTTATATTTAGTGCGGATTAAAATATAAAAAATATTTTTATATAATACATATAAAATTTTACTTTACTTTATAGAAAATATATAATTATAAAAAAACAAAAGTATATTTTTTTAAATTTTTATTTTTAAAAATTATGAGTATAACTAAATAAAAACTTTAAAATATATTAATTTTTTATTAATAATTTATGAAAAAAATAAATTATTAAATACAAACTTCTCTCAATAAATACAATTATTAAATATATTTTTATTATGTAAATTTTTTTAAAAAATGTTTGGTTGAAAAAAATAATATAAGGTTTAAGAAATTTAAATATATATTATTTTGTTATTAAAAATGACTCTAAGAAAATAATGATAATTCTTCTATATTGTTCTGTTCTCTCTCGTTCCATATCAATGAAATCAATCTGTCATGTTTATTGGCTTCAGTATCATATTCTATTCCTCTTAACTGATGCGTTAAACAAAGAACTGTGTACAATATAATATTCTATTCTGTTTAAACACGTCTGTCAAATACTACCTACGTCAATAGTAACCGGTAGATGCGCATGGATTTCTATGCTTCCTTTTTGTCAATTTCTTACAACTTTATTTATTTCTCTTGAATTTGTCGCCTTATATCTACTTTGTAACAGATATTCTGCATGCAAAGCAAATCATGGTACTTTGTGTCTGTCCTCACACAAGAGAATGCAATGAATGGGCCCCTAGAAATTGGAGTCATCCAAAAAATAGCACACAGCAAGGTTCAAGATAAATTGAAAAGGGGGCAAACTATTTTTTTAAAAATCAAAAAGTGAAGAAAAAAAAAATAGAAAGTTTTTAAGAAAATAAAGCAAGAAAAGAAAAGCTAGCTTTGATCTTTGTAGAAAACAAGCTGATGGTAACGGTTCCTTTTCTTTCCTCTTGGACTTGTTGTGTTAGTTCAATCCGTTCCCCATTTTACCCATAGATTATTTTCAAAGGCCTGTTTTGGAATAATACTCTTAGGTAGCATGTATTATTCTATGTTTGGCACATCAGACATTAAACATACATTGAGTCTAACTCTTTTTTTAACCGCCAAAAATAAATATATTTAAATAATAGTACCAAAACTGCTTAAAAATCCAAATATAATTAGTACATGATCAAAATATAACCCAATAAAAGGTAAAATCAGGTTCTCAGCTTACATATCGAAACCAAAAACAAAGAAAATACATGAAAAAAATAAACTAACCACCAAAGTGATCTTGAAACAAACAACGTAACCAGACTCAACAAACACAAAAATAATAGTAAATCTAACAACTAATCACAAGTAGCATAAAGGGGCAAATGACCCGAAAAAATCCCAGAGGCCTCAATTATAAATACGCCCTGAACAAAAGAGTAGGGAATAGGCCATTTTCAATCTAATATACTAAATAAATGGAACATTTGGTTTTTGTGGTGGATCAAATGTCGCTTGTTAGTAAAGGGGTTATCAATCACGTGGATAACTATTGGGATCCTTTTAAGTTAACTTGATGTCAAGTATGAGAGAAATATAATAGAAATAATAATTTTGTTCTCACTTGTTAAATTAAACTCATAAAATTGTTATGTCTATTTCTCTCATATTTGACATCAAATGAATTTAAGAGTATTCTAACTCGTAAATAACCAATGAGATATGGAGTCAATAGCCATCTCGAGATATGTTCAGGATTTATCTTGAGAAACTCATCTAGGATAGTCTACCAAACATATAGGTCTTAGTGTGAGGAGGCACATGATCTGAGTTATTAGTAACAAAATGTCCATGGATTTGGGTGATATGTTGAGCTGTTATTTGGAGAGTTGGTTATAAATAAACACAATCTGAAGTAATCAAGTACTTCATAACTAACAATGCAATCTTCTAAAAAAAGACTCTCTTTAAATTTAGTATTGATGTCCTTGCAGGTAGACCTCCATTTTTAAAGCTGGGAAAAACTTGTAACGAAGATTGTGATGCAGTTTGTGCTTTGAGGCCCAAACGCATCAGTTTAATCAAAAAAGAGGAAACCAAAGAGAACAGAACTTGATAAAAAGCAAAATTATCGTTATTCTCAGTGAGCAATTTACTATTGGCAATATATATATATATATATATATATATATATATATATATATATATATATAACCTTATATTATTATTTATTTGATCAAAAAATACTTTTAAAAACTTTTTTTAAAAAATGATATAATAAAAATATATCGAACATAAATATTAGGGTAAAATGCACAAACCGCTCTTAGGTTTGTAAGTATTGCACTCCACCCCAAATTTGAAAAAAAATTACACTCAGTCCACCCCATATATTAGACGGTAGTTAACTAGGTTGATGAGAATTTTCTAACAAAATCTTCTTTATTTTATACCATAGTTAAACTTTTTTCTTTACCTTGTCCATTTTTTATTATTTTACAAATAAAATTGATTATTTGAAAAAATAATAATTTAAATTTACATTAAAATAATATTTAGAAAACCTATGTAATTTTTATACAATGCATTTGAATTATTTATATTTGAATTCAAATATAACATTATCATAATATTTTTTATATTTGACGGCTAAATAAATTAATATATATATATATCAATTAATTTAGTATAAAATATAGAAATTATTTGAGCAAAAATTGCATTGTACCCATATATTCGTAAAATTCTATAAAACTCACTATTGAAGCCTTTTTAAAAAAAAAAAATCTCATCAATTAGTAATCTCTTTAAGTATTTATTGCAACTGTATATCAAAACTCTGAAACTACAAAGGGTTATGTTAGAATACTCTTGTTTCAATTTATATATGTACTCAGTGGTACTATTCAAACAATTTTAAACTACAAAAAATATATTTTTGTTACAAATTTAGCAAATTCTATTCTTTATATCGATATGCAGAACTTATTAGAAAAACTTATTAGTCTTTAACAAAAAAAATTCAATCAATTTCTCTTATTGTATCATAGAAATTAATGTATAATTTTTAAATTAATTTAAACATGACAAAAGATACAAGGATGTTAAAATAAAAATAAATATTCAAATAAAAGTGGGTCAAAGTAGAAAAAAAAAAGTTTAAAAGCCATGAATCTACATAGTATCAAAAAATATATATATAGAGTGTTTATATAATCTTAAAAAAAAAGCCTAAAATAAAACTAAAGAATACAAGTTGATAGCTATTATATATGCCAAATAAATAAAAAGTATTTGTTAAAACTAAGCTAGTTATCAAAATATTTAATAAGTATAATGAGATAACTAAAAATACAATATATATATATATATATTTTGTTCTTAGATAAAACAAAAAATATTCCAATGAAGTAATTAAAAATAAATAAAGTTTAAAAGGTCAACTAAATTATCTGTCAGGTATATTTTAATTTATTTAACATCAAAAAATGTAAAATAATTATTAGAATGTTAATTGTAAATATAAATAATTCAAATATATTGTAAAGAAATTATTTATGTTTTCAAAAATTATTTTAATATAATTTTAAATAATTATTCCATGTGTAGTTACGTTAATGGTATTATAAAGAAGAATAGAAAAATAAATAAACAAAAAAAAAATTAACTATGGTACAAAATAAAGAAACATTCTGTTAGAATATTCTCACCTTAGTTAACCACCATCTAATTTATGGGGTAGAGTGCAATGTTTGTTTAAGTTTGGGGTAGAGTGCAATATTTAGAAATCTCAAGGGTGATTTGTGCATTTTATCCGATATTCAATAATTATTTATAAAAGCATATTTAATAATTGTATTTCTTTTAAAAAAAATTATATTTGATAATTTAAAAATATTTTCATAAAATATTAATATATATAAACTAATAAATTTTAATGTTATTATGTAATTATGCTGATTAAAAAATGTATTAAAATTGTTCCATATATTTGACCAGCTATAATAATGTTAGTACCTAAGCACATGAGGTGAGCCTAACTAAAAAGACTAGTTTATTAGGTAAGAGAGCCCTATGACTTAAGTGTCACATTGAACTTCCATTTCTACTTATTACTCAATGTGGGACATCTAATATTGTCATTTTCTTTAAGGGCCAGCATCCACGGTGAGTACTTCACTCTATCGACACTGATTCGGTAGTAGTTATTTCCCCTAATTTGACAACTTTACTCATTTATCAATATTCGATATTAATATTAATCTAGTCTATAAGTAGCATTTTCTGTAGCTCAACCTCTCAATGAAAATACTAATTGTTAGAAGAACCTAAGCACATGAGAAAATGTCAACTAAAAAGACTAGTCCATTAAATGAAAGAATCCTATGACTTAAGAACTATATATTAGGCTTCTAATTCTACTCAATATAAGACTCTTAACAAATAAGGCTATATATGTATTTACATAATGTTTTATTTATTTTAACTAGTACCAAGCACAAAATAAGACATATGTTGTGTTATATGATCACTAAACAAAACACTGAGTACACATCTTATTTGAATTCATTTCATTCTATTTTATTCTATGTCATTCTATTCTGTTCATCAACTAGTAAACTCCACTCTAATATATAATTTTCTCATATCACATATGAAATTAGAACCACATATCATTTTAGTCTATATAATTATGAAAGAAAAAACGAGAAATTTTAGTTTTTTTTTTATAAGCCAAAAAAATATTATTAATTTTGTTTGAACACAAGCTGTTCTCAAACTAATAGTAGATTACAGGGAATCAAATGGCAGAAAAATAACTATCCTTTTACAAAACTTTAAGGACAATTACATCAACGAGAAAAATTACAAGAAAATTTTCCATTTACAATGAACCAACTCCAAGAACGAGTTTATATCTGATCCATAAAATTATGAGCATCATTAAATTTAGAGAATTTGATATAATTTTAAATATTTTTGGGACTAAATAAATTATTGAGATTTAATTGATTGATGACGCCAAGAACTTGTTAGTTCAAGTGGCATAAGGAGAAATTATTGGAACTTGAGCGGGGAGTTAAAATTAATTGATGACCGCCATTAATGTTAAGAGATAAATTTTAGGGGATTATAATTGACACTTTACTCTATATTCCATTTATACGTGTATATACATAAAAGATTAATTACAGTACTTGACGATGGTTAGAGTTCTTCTTGTAATTGAATTAAAAAATTTTGATTATTAAGAAAATTAAAGTGCCAGCAGATGAATTCCAAAGGAAACTAAAGAAAATCAAAGAGTTGTAAATTAATCACTATATTAGTTTAATGAAAAGTGGCTTAATTAATAAGCATTGGTCTGAGTGATTGATGCTTTAGACTCTTGTTTGTTAGGTTTGGAGTTTAGCGTTCTATTCTGCTGGATTTATTTTCTATTAGTGAGCGATATTTTGTAACTCCTTTTTTGATGGTTGTGGTATGTCCTGAAGAAAATATGTCAACTCTTTAACTAATTTTTTTTTTTTGAAAAAAACTATCTCTTTTTGTGAAAAAGATTAAAAGAAAGTATGAATTTTAATTGGGAGATATTGAGCATAAAAGTGTGTGACAAGCTAAGTAGTAAAAAATTTGCATGGAGGAAAGATGATATACGTAGGGGACATGTCTTTCTGCTAATTGATCTAATGTGACCCACTTGTACATAGGTAAATGCACATTTCAATAACATGCGTATCTCAACTGTATTTTATCTTATTCCTCATTGTTTTTTCTTTTATAAAATGTGTGTAAAAGAAATTCAAAATCTTAAAAATCCATGTAAAGATTTTTTCACAAAATCAATTGGTAATATAAATAGTCTAACAAGTACTTACACTACACCTGAAAATATGAAGTAGAAGATGTGAAACTTATTTTCAACGAGAACAATATGAGTTTACTTCTTTCTTAAGAGAATGTTTTTCATAGAAGTCCCGTTATTAGAATCTTCTAGTGGAATATCAACACTCTCAAATTATGCGGACTAATATGCTTTCACCACTACAAGAAAAATATAAAATTAACTAAAAATATATTTTTTAGCTTACTTATAGTCAGATCACAACCGATTAGCTATTAAATATAATTTCTTAACTAATTTAATAGTCACTAATAAACTACTAATTAACTACGAAATATATAACTGCAGAATATTTTCATAACTAATTTGTATCTAAATAACTATTGATTAGTTTCGAATTATAACTATGGAATTTTTCTAAGTGAATCTACAAGATTCTTGTAATGCACTAGACTATACTCTTTTAGGTTTGTATCCCTCATTTAATTTCTACACTTACCTATCACACATATGGCTGTTACATTATTCGGAATAAGGTATTTCTTCAAAAATGAAGAATATCGTACTTCTTTTTTATTTTTAGTAATTAAATTAATATTAATATAATTATAAAAATAATAAAATAAATAAAATAAATTAATTTAAAATTTAATTATTTATAATAATAAATATGGTACACTCAAATTTGTGAAATATAACTTAAAATAACCCTAGCCATTAGGTCACTAAATAAATGAACATGTGTGGCATCTCCCCCTATTTGTCTTTCACCTTCAATTCTATTTCATCATTGCAATGTTATTTACTTTCTTCGATCAAGCATGGAGGAGCACTACAAACCGATATGAGTTTATTTTAACGACTGAATTAAAAAGGTGGTTGGTCGTTAAAAGTAGTGTCGCTAGCTATTTTGATTATTGATTCAATCATTAAAATATTTAATAAAAAGAAAAGATAAATTTAACGACCAATTTTATTAATTAATGAACAGACTTTTTTTAATGAAATTGATAACAAAGAAGAGTTATTTCTTAATGATGAAGCACATACATTTGAAGTTTAGTGGAGGAGGGATTAAAGATGATTATTATTAACTAAAAATTTTGTGGACATGAGAATCTACATGCAATCTAAAATCTTTGAAGGCAAATAGCCTCATAAGGTCAAGAGTATAACTTTTTATTTCACGAGGACTATATTTTTATTCTAATCTTTGCAAGTAATCACATTTTCTTTTCTAAGACAATTGCATCCGAAGTCAATGTTTAATCCAATTTCCTATGTCTATGGGTTGAGTCATCAAGTAAACCTTGATAACTCAAAACTTCCCTAAAGTCAGATTATGCTTAGTACCAAAACAAATGCCTCTGAAATTGATTTTGAAAGTTAAGGCAATATGGAAGGACATCAATATTTCTTAGATTTACTCTTTTTTTTTTTGGGATTTTTAATTACTTTTCTTTAAGTTTACTATGTTCAAGAACATCTTATAAGGTGGAAGGATAAGGAAACTTGCTTTCTTGAGACATTTTGTTTGGAATGGACCGTGCATGTGGTGACGTTTATTTATAGTAGACTAGGGTTTCATATGTGATTTTTTTATTTTATTTTTCTTAGTAATTTGGTTTATTTTCTACTTAAACGAACAGTGCATGTGCAATATATTGACTTCTTTAATTTAATAACAAAATATTCCCCTTTAACGAAAATCTCTCATTTGTTTTTCTATAAAGCTTTTAGTCATATAAAAAAATTAGGGTAAAATGCACAAAGTATCTTCGAGGTTTTATAATATTGCGCAAAACATCAAACTTGAACAAAATAAGCACTCCCCACCAAACTTTAACAAATCTAAACCCTCATCAAACATAAAACTAACTATAAGTACTCAAGGTAACTATGATCACAAATTATTTTGGATTAATTAGTGAAAAAAACAAAATCTTTCTCTTTGGTTCTTCATTTTTAAAATTATTTCCTCTTGATTCATTGTTCGTTAAAATCCCTGCCTCTTGGTTCCTCATTCTTTGGCTTAGGGCTAGGTCTTCTCTTGATGCCATCTTTCTTTGTTCCTCGTTTAGGGCTCATTATCTTTTTTCCTTCATAACATCACAGCCCTTCTGCACTGTCCCGCTCTGCTCTCTTCCCTTTATATCACCCCGTCCACGAAAGACAGAGAGACGATGAACTCACAACAGTTTTTCGACTGTTCTATTTGCTTTTCATTGTGGATGTGACGCCAGAGAGAGAAACATTAATTTTAACTGGTTTTTATACTAATTGTTGAAATTCAATGTGTTTTACTAGTTTGATACAATGTAATTGGATGCTAAAATACATTGTGTTTTTTTATTTTAACAAAAAAAAATTGTTTTCAGGTTTATATTATTGAATACTAAAAATCAATTTAACTTATGGTTTGAAATAATGCAAGGAGATCTTGAAAATAAAACTAAAGAACCTCTAAGAAGAGATCGTGATTTAAAGGAAAAAATGACTGAAAAAATAAAAAGGAAAATTAAAAAAAAAAGTCTTGCAAGAAAAATAAGAGTTAAAAAAAAACTAGAATGAATCATAGTTAAGATTTTTAATATAATATTCTCACATAGTAGTTGTTAGGTTATTTGGTGGAAAGTGCTCATTTTGTTAAAGTTTGGTATTTTGTGCAATATTATGAAATCTCAATGGTACTTTATGCATTTTACTCAAAAAATTACTATTACATCTCTCATCTCTCGGTTCTACTTATTTTTTTTTTTTCCATCTGTCAATTTTTATATGGCTCTCCCACACACACAAGAAAAATGTTTCTACAACGTAAGGTCTTGGAAAATTGTAAACTAAATGTAATAAGAAATTTTTAGGTACCTAAATATTATTTATCGGCAAATGTTTACTCTTCCTTTATTTTGATCTTTACTTCTGTAATTAATCGATATTAGTAATTTTAATTAGCATAGTAGTACTCCGTAACAGAAAACAAAATTAATGAATTTTTTAGTGTTCAAAAATAATATTATGATGTATCATGTTAGTATTTTTATGGGAATTAAATGCATACTTAATCTGTTATCAAACATATGCAAATTTTTGGACAATATTATGTTTTTAAATATAAACAAATAAATAAATCTAACTACTTACACTTACATTTAATGAAAATTTATTTAAAATATTCTTCACTCAATTCATTCTCTCATTTATTATAATGATATTAAAGTAACGAGAGATTAATTTAAATAAAGATATTTAAGGAAAACTAAATATTTTTGATATAATTCTAAAAAGATTAAATGAGACTAACTAATTTTCTTAAAGTGCGTGTGATAATTTTTTTTTTTTACATTAAGTTATGGAGAGAGTATTAAATTTGTTTATCTCTATAAACATTAATATAAGGTTTTTGTAACCTGTGCAACTAATATTGTACAAGATAAAAATTTCAAAATAGAAAAAAATACAAGTAACAAATGCATGTTTAAAAACACAAAACTTAATTTTTGTTTTTCCCAATAAACAGTTTTTATTTTGAGATGCTTAACATGTGTAATGTTGCGTAAGTTAGAAAAATTGTTAATATAAAGAGAGATAAACACTTATATAATATACTCCCTTCATTACAAAATTATTGTCATTTTAACCACTTTCCCATCTATTAAGAAATTGTTGATTATGACAAGTTTTTAATATGAGTGGACAAATGTGCCTAATTAGTAGCTAGAATAATTGACAAAATAATTAAAATGAGAGATAATGATTGGTGGATGGAAGACGTGATGAGAGATAAATATTAAAATATACAATTTATTACATCTTGAAATCTTAAAATTATAATTGTTTTGAAACAATAATTGAAATCTAAAATGACAGTAATTTTAGAATGAAATGAGTATTATACTATTTTTGAACTTAAGAAAATTCATATACATAACAATTAAGAGTAATGTTAAATCCTTTTAATAAATTTTTTTATAAATTTTTATATCCATCTAATTTTGATAAGTATTATTTATTTTAAAAAAAAATAAATACTTAGTTTGAAAGATAAAAAATACCTCTTAAAATTAAATAGATAAGAGGATTTGTAAAAAAATATAATAAATAACGAGAGGAAAGAGCGGACAAAAGGTAAAGCATAAATATAAATAAAAAAATAAATAAAAATTACAACAATAAACGCCAAATCCTCGTGTGCTAGGTGCGGTGACAGAGCGGCAGACGACCCACAAGCTGGAGAAAATGGTGGGGGCATAACCAATGGCATTTTGGCGTTTCTCTGTTCAGAATAAGGACATATCCGTAAATTCCATCTTAAACACAATTATTTTGCTTAAGACCTGTTCTCCACCAAACGGAATTTAAATTATTTTCCAACTCTAACGCAAATATATGATGATTTGTTTCATCGTAACCGCATGATAACTCTTCTTGTTTGTTTTTCCTCTGCAAAATCAGCGTTTCTTGCGGTGTAATCCTTATCCTAACGCAGACTCTGACTGACTGAACGAACGGTCATTTCATCTCTCCCTTTCTTCTCTTCGTTTTAATTCCGTCAGTTTCTCTGACGCGTCACTCTTCCGTTTGTCCGTGCTTCGGTGGACACTTGATGCATCCGCGTAACGGCGCCGTCAAATTCCCCGTTACTAGATTCCCCGTCACTGTTAACGGACACTGGACCACCACCATGATGCGTAACATTACGCTAACATATACCATCACCAGCACAGCACCACTAACAAAAGGCAATTACCCTATCCCAACCGTTGAACCCTCTTTGGTCATTATCAAAACAATTATTATACTCTCCTATTTTTTTATTTTATTTTTTACTTTTTCTTATATTAAGGATATTTAACCACAGATGAACGAGAAGTCACTATAATAGATATAGTTCTATCAGTAGAATTAAGGTGGTGTTCGGATAAGATGATTTACATAATTATATTTTATATTTATAAAAGTTTTTATTATTATTTTAATAAAAGAAAAAGCTTTTATTTTATTTATTTAGTTGGGTTGATGAGCACATAAAAATATGCGAGTTCAATCAGGACCGGTCCTGGCCTTTCATAGGTCCCGGGGCAAAGCAACTAAAATGGATCTTTTTTAAGTATTTTTTTTTATTAAACTATAATAAAGTTTTGATATTACATACGAATCTATCAATACGTCACAATTTCTTAGGACATAACTTAAAAATAACAACACCACCAACATTCACAATTAAGAAATGAGATGTTTTTTCAAATAACAGTCATATATATATATATATATATATATATATATATATATATATATAAATTATGGGCCCCCTTAACATTGGATCTGCCCTGTCAATCACCAATTATGCTATTTTCCTATAAAAAAAGGTTTTTTTGTTGTTTGCCTAAAAAGTGGATATCGTTTCAAAAAAAACTTTAAAATTGCTTTTTAGAACTTTAAATTATTTTAAAAATCGCTTCTGAAAATTATGCTTTCCACTATTCTTTTTCACAATATTCATTTCATTATATCACATTATTTTTTTTAAAAAAAAATTCTCATTTGAATTCCTAATTCTATACCGTTTTTACCTTTCTTTTACATTATTATTTTTTTTTCATTTTTCAGTTTTCTCCTCTTTTTATCACATTATTAACTTTTTTATTTTTCTCTTAATCTTATCCTATACTTTTTTTTTATCTAATGGGGCGTTTATTTTAAGGTTTAAAAATATATTCTCGGGTATTTTATTGTCAGGAATATATTTTCAGTAATGTTTATTCCCAGGCATTTTAAACAAGTTATTTGGTTTTTAGTTTTTGTTCTCGGAATCTTTTTGAAAAAATTTCAATAAAATTAAAATCTATTTAATTTACAATAATGTTACATGTAGTAATATGAAAATATTTTTATTGCATATAATATTATTTATTTATATTAATTATTTAATCAATAAAAAAAGTAAAAGATAACTAATAAAATGACAACAAAATTATTCATTTATATAGATTAAGCAAAATATATATATATATATATATATATATATATATATATATAATGATTTAGATACATAACATTGACAATTCAGAGGGCGTTAGCTTCGAGCCTTCGAGAAATAAAAATATTTTCAGACATCTTATTTTTGATAATTTGTATATTTCTAAAAATGTGTATTTATTAGCATTTTATAAGAGAGTATTTGATAAAATTAACATAATTAAGAATACTTTTTATTTATAAAATATAAAATAACTATCTATATTCCCATAGGAAAGTAACTTATTCACCTTTCACCATGAGAATGAAGATTATAGAAAAATACAAAAAAAAAATATTCCCGAAAATAAATGATGCCCAAAAATTTATTTTTTAAACATTGAAACAAACACGAGAATCTCACGTTCCCAAAAATATTCTTCTAAACTTTAAAACAAACACCCTCCAAGTAGAAGACAAACCCATGCATGGTCAAGTAGTCAAGTTTGATCTTTTTAACTGATATTCTCTCTAAAATTCGAGTTGTAATCCTTGTATTCCGCATCTTTATCACTACACTAAAGCTGTCTTAATCCTTTTTTACCCCTCTTATCAGAAATTCGATCGTCTCCGTACTACACGCGCGCACCAAATTACGCTCACAACACACTACTGCCCCTCTTCTCTCTCTTACATTAACAAAATCAGAAGAAAACGCACACAAACGAGCGAGAACCGGCACCTGAAAACGAAGGCTGCGCTGTGAAACCGCTGTACTTGGCTCGTTGCTTCAATGGAGATGGCTGAGGTCGGTGTTAGAACACGAGCTCGAACAGCATTAGCCATGGAAGCTACCAGTTCTGAAGGAACCTCGAAGAGAAGAAAGATCAACAACAGTGACCGCGACAGAAAATTCTCAACAGCATCCTCCGCATTCGTTGCTGTTAAACCGGAGACGGAAACGGTTCTGCCGTCGCCGGCGACGGAGGAACGCATCCAAAGCCCTACCTCCGATGAATTGACCGCGTCTTGTTGCTCGAACAACGGATCCGTTGGAGTCGACGAAGACAGGATCGAATTGTTAGATCTGGAGGTAACAACAACGGAAATTAATTAATTAATTGAAGAATGAAGAGATGTTTCGTTTTCTTATTTCTAAATTCTCTGAGCTGAACAATTTAATGCCGCTATAGCTTCGTTTATTGCTCGCTTTAATTAATTAATGCACCGCATTCAACAACGTTTCTTTACAGGTGGAGAGCGCGCAGGTTGAAACGTCGACGTGCAATTGCGGTGAAGGAATTGAGAGGTTTTTGAATTGAGAACAGATTTATTTATTATTTTTTATTTTTCAATTTAATTTGAATTTGAATTTGTAATTCATAGCATTAGCTTTTCAAATTTTTCAATAATAATAATTCAATTCGTTTTTGTTCGACGAAGGATGAAATAAATGGAGAATCTCAACAGCTGTAATTTCAATTTGTTTTTTCTTTCCGTTCAAAACCGTTACTCATTTTCCTCTTGTGTATATTTATTTATACCGCTCACATTCTATAATTCTGAACCATAAGGAAATATTGTATCCGCCATTGTTGATCTCGCGCAGGAGAAAGATGAGCAATTCGAGCGAGATTCGAGAAAATTCGCATGAGCTGGAGTCATTAGAGACAAATTCTCATCGACCTCTATCAACGGCGCAAATTATGCCAACTGAATTGGAGCTGGAAGAATTCTTCGCTTCCGCGGAAAAAGACATTCAGAAACGGTTTCAAGAGAAGTAAGTGAAATCAACAGAAATTTCCACTCTCTCTCTCTCTCTCTCGTTTTTTATTATTTGAAAAAAATCACATCGAAATTATTAGTATATCGTATAGATCCTTCATACTAATTCAGTAATTCGTATGAAAATTCATTTGCAGGTATAATTATGATATTGTGAAGGACGTGCCGTTGGAAGGACGCTATGAGTGGGTTCAGTTGAAGCCATGAACGAAGAAAGAAGAGAAGAAGAAAGTACTGATTGATTTGAATTGAACATGCAACTTTGCTGACATTATTATAGCTTTTAGGCATTTGATTTTAATTAAATTTATCTTTTAAACAAGCCAGAACTCTTTTATCTGGTGTACAGATTTTTCAGTGTGGTTAGAATTCAGCTTCGTTTGTTCTTCGTACGGGTTATACGGAGAAGAAGAAGCTTAAAGCTACAGCTTGTTCAAAATTATTCTGTAAATTCCCAAAGGTGAAGAGCAAACGTCCGTAACTGCAGCAAAGTTCTACCATCACTCTCTCTCTCGTAATTTCTCTCTAAACTCCCATAATTTCCGTGTCCGTTTCTTTGTTTTAACTTTGCCGTTAGATAGGTACAGTTCACCGTTGTCAGTGATTCTATGATAGCATTTTTTTTAACGGGTCAATTGCCCTTTTTTTTAACTCCTTTTTAAAATTTTAAAATATATTTTTTAATTAAATTTTACATATGGTTTAAAAATAAGCGACAATAAACTTAATTTTTTATTTATTTTCTCTTTTTTCATTTTATTTAAAAGAAAATATCTGAAAAAGATAAAAGAAAAGGGCAAAAGAAAGAATTATTAGTGAAAATGGAGAATAGGAGGTGAATTTCAAAAGTGACGGTTATTATTATTCACGCCACATATTTTAGTGTTGTCTAAATTTTAGTTAAAGTTTACACAGTGACATGGTTATTAAAATCTATTGTAATTAGAATTTAGGTGAAATTGATGTATATGATAAATTCAGTAGAATGTGTAGTGTGAATAGTAACTTTCGACGGTGATGGTTTTGTTGAATTGTTGGGCGTGGGAGGAACAGAAACACGGATCATGGCGTGTAAGTTACGGGCACGTGTTAGAGAGGGTGGGACGGAAAAGCTGATCTTTAATATCTCCCCACCCATGTGAGTAGAGTCTTCCAATCTTGGAACAAAATCCACTCTACTTTCTCAAGTACAGCAAATTTGGTACCGGAGTAAAAATTTAGAATATTTCCATTGTTATTATTTCCGCATTTATCAATTTCTCGCTTTATTGCACCTAAAGGAAATATATTTGGTTTTGATCAAAATGCAATTTCAGGAACAGTTTGTATTATTAGTATTGAGTTCGGTTGTTTTGTTTAATTAATCACGAGAAATTATGGCAAAAGTTAATGCAATTGACATTGATGGAAAGTAAACGAGAAGTGGTAGTGGAATGCGAAGGGAGGAACAAGATTTTTTATTTTATAAAGGTAGTTCATATAAATTTTTGAATTTACAAAAATAGTTTACATTTTTAAGATTGTTTTTTCTATCAGCAAACAAACATGAATTTATAGAATAAAAGCACCAGCAGTGCCCACATTTACAGAAGAAAGTAAAAACCAGAAATATACAAGAAAACCCAACATCTTCCAAGAGCCAAAACCACCCCAAACAAAGATGGAACATTGGATTAGCACTCCAACCTTCTAAAGAGAAATTCTAATCTTTCAAGTGTGGCTCAAACCACTTTCAAACGCGAAACTTAATAATTTTCACAACCTTCACAGCATCTAGCGTTTCATTAGAAATTTTTTTTGAGTTACGTGATGTCCATAAAGACTAGATACAAGCAGCCCAAATTACTAACGAAGAACGCCATTTTTTCTTTTCTCTCAACCGTGGCAGCAAGAGAATAGCGCTCTCCAGCATCGAAGACGGCCGTGGATAACTGCGTCCAAGCCAACTCATTACACCTTCCTGAACCTGTAAAGAAAAACAACATTCCAAGAAAAAGTGCATAGAATTTTCTGCATAATTATTACAGAAGTAGCACATATCAGAACCAATAACACTCGCCATTCCCCTTCTACACAGGTTCACTTTACTAGGGAAACTATCCAACAACACTTGCCAAATGAAGACTTTTACTTTTAGAGGAGCCCAACATTTTCAGGACTTAATAATACCCGTACAGTTAGCTCAGGGATAGTCTCATCCAGGACTTAGATAATACCCGTAGAGTTAGCTCAGGGACAGTCACATCTCTAACATTGTTAAATGTTTATTCACTTAAGTTATTGAAGTTTGATAATTTCAAGGACTTTAAGTGAACTACTCTTACAAATTTACGAACTTAAGAGAATAATGTTTGATAATTTCAGGGACATAAATGAATTATTCTTGCAAACTCAGCAAGAATCTGAGTAAATCTCTATACCACTCAAGGACCTATGTGAACTATTTTTACAAATTCAAAGACCTATATAAATTATCCTTGCAAACTCAATGACCTATATAATGCTTTACTATATATGTGGTATTTAAGCCATGAGCTAAGGCTCTCCCTTCTAGTAGATTAATCTTTTGAGTTGATTTTTTTCATTTGCCTCGGTCTTCATGAAGGAACCTCCATTCTAACCCGAAGGAACGAAGACCCGATGGACCAACGTCAGTGTTGGGAGTGTAGATAAGAGAGGGGTAAATAAGGGAAAGACACCACTAGCAACTCAAAACCTTAAGACATTAGGAGTAAGGGCCTTTCCACTTATAAACCTTTTACTTAGTTCTTAACCATCCAATGTGGGACTTCACTTTCCACTTCACACTTGACTTTCAACAGTGAGCACCATGGAAAAAGTGATCGGTGTCATAGTCTTCTAACAGTAGACACGACTCTAGGGCCAATGGGAAACCTCTGCGCTGTCAGCACACTTAAGTTAAGCGTATATTTTGGAGTCAGAAGCTAGTACTTATGCAGAGTGTCACTGCCAGGGACTACATCCGTTATAACCTTAATGGGCTATGACTATACTGACTTGCCCATCATAGCGAGTAGTCATGCCTTTGGGCTCTGCGTTCAATAAACGGCCCACTACACTTAATTATTCACTTAATAGTAAGTGCTGATTACTTAGGCTTATTCATAACCAGATCACTATTGGGCTTTATACTTCATGTTGGTATAGGAACAAATTACCTTAGCGTGACACGTGCACGTGCATCCACGTGTCTCTACGCGCACAGGTCCAAAACACTTGTCTAGTAGGCTATAATCCCAACACTTAATAGATCCCAACAGCCAGTCCCTATCTTCTTTCTCAATTGGTCTTCTGCGTATAATAGCATATACAAGATACTGACAAACCTTCTGCGCCGAAACGTAAAGTTTTTGAAAATAACTAAAATCGTATATGATCATAATTACAGTCAACAATGACCGCATCCATCTATATTTAATTAATCACATTTCATGCAACACAATCGTAACCGCAACCGCAATCGCAATTTGAATAGATGCGAATATGGAGAGGAATGGTAGGTAGTAGTGGTCCTAGTGGAGTATAGCCAGATTAGGACATGGAGAAGGTATAGTGACCATATTAGGGCGGTTGTTTTGGATTTAGAGGATTTTTTATTGTTGAGCGATGTAGCGCGGGAGGAACGTGTTTGTCACGTCGCACTATTACTATAGCTAGGGGGCAAAATATTCAGGCAGTGGATTAGAGCAGCACATGGTGTGTGTGACAGTGTGAGATGAGATTCCTTGAAGCGTGTGGATTTCATGATGTATAGGTTGAGGAGCGAGAGAGTGAATTAATACTACTTGTTACGGCAAAAATTGTGCCTCAGCTACTGTTACTTTCCGTTATGCTATAATCACTGCATTGAGAATCACACACGAATTTTTTTAATCAGTATAATATTGCACTGATTAAAAAATTAAAGATAAAAAATTTTTTTTAAATAAAAAATTAATAAAATTGTATTTAACATATAATTAATGATATATTATCTTTCTATTTTTAATTTCTTAACATGTGTAATATTATACAAGTTAACAAAAATCTTATTTATATATTCTAATTCCTGTGTGATATTATATCATATCATATATATGTATCCACCGCCAGGAAGAGAGTTTCATAAACTGTTGTTCGGATAATTGATTGAAAAAAATTAAAAAAAGGAAGAAAAGTGAAAGGAAAAAAAAGTATCAAGAAAAGTTAAAATTTATGTATTTTAAGAAATAATATTTTTATTTTATCTCTTAAATCACAAAAAGAAAATTGTATTGTTTTTTATTTTTATTTTTTCTTATTTTCTATTTTTTGTTATTTTCAGTCAAATACACCATAAATTCTCAAATCAATCAAGTTGGTGTTTGGAATTTTTAGGAATTGAACTTAGTCACTTACAATGTGACGGGTATTTTTGTCTTTTTATTTATTGAATGATATTGAAAAAGTAAATAAAATGAACTAAAACATGTGTTGTGAGACTGATTTTATATTTTTAAAATCTTTGAGACTGTAATGGATGATGTGAAAATCTTAAGATATTTATGATTTGAAGGAAATTTTTTTAATTAACATTGTCATTTTAAATTTGATATTATCACTTTATTTATAACATTTTATTTTAATGCAGAGTCCTAATGAAAAAAAAAAACTTCTATACAGGAGTGACAATATTAAATTTAAAGTGACAATATTCATTTTCTTTTTGTTCTAGCAAACTTTTCAATTTCACCCCAAGTAAACTTGGACACTATATCTATTAGGGTTAAATGTACTTTTCATCCACTAACTTTTTGATTTAGTTTAATTTCGTCCTCTAACTTTTCTTATCCGTTTTTATCCCAACTCCGGTTTTTGGTTCACGTTAGTCCTCAACATTATTATTCCCTTAAAAACTAATGATAGAATGGTAACGATATTAAAATTAACCATGTGTCGCGATATGAGTGGTTCATTAATAATATAATAAAAATAATAATAATCATAATAATGTTATATTTTAAAGAAAAATTAATTATTTTTTTAAAAAAATCCCTTTATCTTCTTCTTCATCAACCTCTCTCGTCTCCCCGTCAACCCACCCGCTCCCACCACCGGTAGCTCCCTCCACCCACCCTTCCATTACCAGAGGCGGCGGCACACATTTGAAAATAATAAAATGGAGGATCGTTGAGGTCGAAATTGAGATTGTGGTGGCCAGCGACTGTGCCCAAAGTGAAAACGGAAGGGTGTTTGGGGATGATGAGTGTGTCGGAGCAATCTCCTTCATTTTGAATTTCTAACTTCATATTGGCGACGATGCATTTTTGCCTTGAGCACGCCATTTGGTAAGGGATTTGGTGTTGATGCAAATCGAATAGGTACAGTTGCGCATGCAAGCGCATGCAAATGTAGTAAATTTTTGCTCTTCTAGTTGTTGTTGGCGACAGTGGTGGTGTTGGGTAATGCGGATGTTAGAAGTCTCATATCGGCGAGTGATATGGCCATTGTTGACTTTATAAGGGTGTGACAAACCTCATCCTACGAGCTATTTGGGATTGAGTTAGGCCCAAACCCAAATTGTAAGATAGTATCAGAGCCTATCCTAGATCCATTTGTTGGGCCCCCCATGTTGTTGGGTGTGTTATTAGGTGTTTGTTAGTCCCGTATTGTTTGTCCACCCGTGTTTGTCCACGCTCCAGCTGTGTAGTGCTGGGCGTGAGGGGACGTATTAGAAGTCCCACATCGGCTAGTGATATGACCATTGTTGAGTTTATAAGGGTGTACGGCAAACCTCATCCTACGAGCTAGTTTTTGGGATTGAGTTAGGTGCAAACCCAAATTGTAGAAGCGAAGAGGTAGAGAGAGAGACTGAGGATGAGGATATGGAATTGAATAAGAAGCGAACAAAATCATGTCAAAATGGAGGAGAATTCAACCTTTTCTGTTTTACCGGTGATCGTTGCGTTAAGTCACCGGCCAGTGACGGGAGGGGTGGGTGGTGGCCTCCACCGGCAATGAGAGGGGATGGAGTTGGGATTGAGAGATTAAAAAAACTCTTTTTGTTATTTTAATATAAATTATTATTATTATTATTTTATTGATGAACCACTCATATTATGAGATATGGTCACTTTTAATGTTGTTAGTACTTTACCATTGGTTTTTAAAGAGTTATGACATCAAAGACTAATGTTAACAAAAAAAACAAGAGTTAGAAGATAAAAATTAATTAAAAAATTTAAAGACGAATTTGAATCAAATCTAAAAATTAATAGATAAAATGTACTCTCTTCGTTCAAGAATAATTGTCACTTTAGTAATAAAAAATTGTTTTAAATTATTTGATACTTTTATATTATCAATGATTATTTATTATTATTTTTATATATTTTTATTTTAGTAGCCAATAGTCATTAAACAAATTTTAAAATCAAAACTTAATTTAATTTATTAATTCATCTTTTATTAAGTTTTAGAAAAATTAATTATTTTTTAATCAACGTGAAATCTTCTAAAACGATAAATAATAAAAGAAATATAATTTAACCTATATTTAGACATGGATTTTTCCCTCGATCCCAAAAAGAAATAGAGGAAACGTATTGAACTCATCATTGATTAGAAGGGAATGTAAATAAAGCGCGCTGAAATTGCAGTGGGATATACTCCTACTATGTAATCATTAACATCGAAATGTGTGGCAATAATTTTTTATTTAATCAATTTTGTTTTGTAATAAAGACTGTGATGAGAAAATTTCATAATCTCGAAATTAAAACGACATAATTAAGTAAATTTTCTCATAAGAAAACACTATTCATAAATCAAATAGAAAGGTTTTTTAAATATATTCTTATATACATATTTAGATTTTATGAACCTAACACGCTTTTATTATATCAAACTCGTTTGAGTTTATTTAATCAATTTAGTTAGGTCAGCCGTGCGTGTCTTTCAGAGCAAAATTCCCATGATACATTATTTTTGAATAGCGAAACTATTGTCACTAACTAGGAATAGGTAAGACAAGAAAACAAGAAACGAAATTCAAATTAATACAACATAGTTTTCTATCATTTAATTATTTAAGTAGGGGCCCCCATATATTCCTTTTTTTATGTGACACGTCATCACTACAAGTTCATGAGCACAAAAATGAAAAATGTATTAATTCACAGATGGAATAGTATTGTGAATAAACAGAGACTCAACTAACATCTCTTGTTTGTCCTTTAGTGTCCGTGTTAACCAACAACTAACCCTTAGGTACAATGTAAGTTGAACCGATAGAATTTCACTTTCACATTAAAAAAAATAAATTAAAATAGTACTGATTTTCTTTTTGAGGACTTGATTGCCCTCAATTATTTTTATTATGTCTTAGTGTCTTAATTGTGGCCAAGAGTAGGCCTTTGTATGATACTTTTTTTTGTTCTTATATATAAGTTATTTTTTAGTAGAAATTTTCAATTTTATAACTAACATTAATTACTAGTAGTAATTTTCACTCATACTTTTTGTATAATTTTCAATGATATAATTAATAGAGAAGTGAGATAGATAATAAAACAAAAAAGAGAATATGATGGTTAATTGATTGTTTGACATTAGACATTTATTAAAGTATTTATGTTAGTGACAATAGTTAGAAAAATGTTATATTTTTAGATAAATTTAATGATTTAACTGCCATTTTTTGTTCCGATGATTAGTTTAAAAGTGACTTATATATAGAACTAGAGGAAGTATTGATTTTCTCATGGATGTAATTCCCTCTAGCGTTGGACCATCTTACCGAGATGTAATGCATATTCAGACAGATCTAAACAAATGTTTTGAAATTTGAAAAATTATTTAATGAATGTTTCTTACTCTCTCCGTTCTAAAATAGTTGTCGTTTTAGTCTTTTATTTTTTTTTCAAATTAGTTGTCGCTTTAGAATTCCAACACTAGTACTAATTATTCTTTTCCAATTTTGCCCTCAACAATTTTAAAAGTTACTATATTTAAAAGTTTCACTCTTTTATTTATTACATGAACCATTTCTTAAACATTAGTAATAACTTATTGTCACTACCAAGAAATGATTCAATTTATCATTAGTAATAACTTGGAGGAAGTGCGAAGTTTTCATAAAGAGAGAGAGTGGTTGAGTTATGGTAGAAGAATTAAGAGAGAGAAAATTAGGGACTGATTAGTTTGTATGAGAGAGAATAAGTGGAGGGATAGTTCATGGGAGAAAAATATTTATGTAAGGATACAATAGAAAATTAGGTAATTATTTTTGTAATATCAAGAGTGCTAAGTGCTTTTCTTAATTGGTGTGTAAAAACCTTAAACGATAATTATTTTGGAATGGAGAGAGTATTATAACTCCAATTATTTAAGAAGATATATTTATTGCACCTTAACAAGTACTTACTCCGTTCCATATTAAGTATCGTTTGAAGTTGTTACAAACAGTTTAAGAAATGTCATTTTTTTTATACAAATAATTGTTTAACTTTCTACTATACCCCTATCACTCTTATTAATTAGTGAGTCACAACTTTTAAAACATTTATTTAAAACTCAATTACTCAAAAATATATTTGATAAAACATAATTAATGTTCATTAAAATTATAAACTGACAAATAAAATAGAAAATTTTTTTTCTAAAGTAACACTTAATATGAAATGAAGGTAGTATTGTTCACATACTAATTAATTTGCATGACCTTTGATATTATTAGTGTAAATGGGTGGATTCATAGGATCCTATACAAAAATTGAATAGGAGACAATGCCATATGGGTTAATTAATTAACAAATTTGTTTGATATTGATTAACACATGCACCCTTTAATAAAAGCCTAACAATACACATGTCATCATCATGCCACTCTCACCCAAATGAAATACATATTATTGATTGAGTAGAAAATGCAAGTACAATCTAAAAAAAAAAAAAGTGATTTAAAATGGGAATTGGAAGCTAAAACGAAGATTGAAGGTACAAGAGCATGTGGAAGCTTGAAATAGGCAACTCCATAAAAGGGAATAAGGGGCAGTGAAATTAATTAACACACAACGGTATAGGATCATAAAGAAAGAAAGAGAAAGAGAGAAATGAGTTTTAGGGTAGAGGGCCCTATCAACATTGAATTCTATGCTGATTTGATATAACAACGGTTGATAGTGAAATGTTGTATAAAATAATAAGTGTGGTGGGTGTCAGTGAGTGACTGAATTGAAGTAAGATAAAGAAGAATAGGCTCAGTTCTGAAATGTATGTGAATGAAGGAAGAAGAAGAAGAAGTGGAAGCATTATATTATATTGTTTATTGTGGCAGTTGAATAGTGTTAGTGTGAGGAATAACATTATTAACATTATTTAATTTTGCCGTCCAAAAAAAATCTAAATTATAAAGTGAAATTGGAGCATGTTTTTTCCTATTTAGATTATTTGATCATATTTCTTAATTAAGATGTTTCTATTGATTCGAAATAGTACCGGAATCTATGGGCAGGAAAAAAGTCCACACAATTCGCTTCTTTCATAATTTAAAACGAAAAATACTAAATAAAAAAAATAAAATAATATATATATATATATATATGTCTGTGTGTGTTGCGTTGTAAAATTATTAAAAATAACATAATATTAATAAATGTTATCTTGATAGGAGGCGATGTCGATGGAGTCTACGGAAAGAAATCTCGTCTCCAAGTGTTCCGGCGATGCTCACATGATAGCATATGGGGACCTGCAAAGATTTCAACGCCCAAGTCAGTGACTATTTAGGGTTAGAATAATAATATTATATTAATAGCGTACCTTGCTTATTATAAAATGTTGTATTTATAACAGAATAATTAAGGTTTGCAAGTTGTATTACGGACTACGTGGGCTTTATCTTTGGGTTCAACCCAATCCCAATAAAAACTCTTATGTCATGCCCGACATGATCTTCATGACCGAGATGTTTCTTAATGTCAGTCCACAACAATTTTTAATTATGGAATAGTCCACACAAAAAGTGTAATAATTACATCTCGTTTAATGTTTTAAATCATACTTTAAAAATTATGCATTGAATGGTTTTTAATTTTTAAATCAATAAATTCTTTAATTCATGTAAAATATTTCTATCGTTATAACTATAGTTATTAAACTCGGCTCCGTCATTGACTCGACTGAGACATTGGGTTACCAGCTCACTGGTTCATTCGATGTATTGACGAAGGTAAACAAAAGTAAAATTTAAAATTTATAAATTAATGATAAAAAATAAAATAATAATAATAATAATAATAATAATAATAATAATAATAATAATAATAATAATAGTAATAATGAGGTTTGCTAACATACACTCACCTGTTTTATAGAAGGAATGCATTAGCAAGCTACACCTTTTGGGTGTATTTTAAAAAATATAGTTATAACTTGCTAATGCACTTCTTCTATAAAATAAGTGGGTGTACGTTAGCAAGCTACACCTTGTGGACGTATTTTAAAATTTCAAGTTATAATTTGCTAACAGACTCCTTCTAAAAAACAAGTGGATGTATATTAGCAGACCCCAATAATAATAATAATAATAATAATAATAATAATAATAATAATAATAATTGTATAAAATAATCTTAATTATTGTTGAACTAGATATGCAATTTTTTTGGATATGAAATTTTTTAAAGGAAACTAAATAAAAATATATATATATTTATTGATATAAGTATTTATTTTGAAATTTTATTTTATACCACTAATATGTGTTATACGTTGCACATGTAGACTTAAAGTGTATTTGTGGTTTAGTGATTGTGGGGCTGGTTGGGAGCCACAGGGATCATGTTTCAGCTACGGAAATAGCTTTACATTTATAAAAGTCAAAATTTTTAGCTATAAATTCGCTACGAATTATCTACTATTTTTTTTAAAATTTGTTATGGATTAGTTAATTTGTTTTGCTACTAATTTTGGGGATTGAGTACGAATACTTACACACTCATATTTTCACGTGTTCACTAACTAAACTATGTGACTGGGACAAATCGTTACTTTTTTTTTGGTTCATTGAAAAGTAGTACAACTAAGGATTGAACCTCGTATCCACACACGCATGTTCCCATACACTCACCAACTAAATTATATATCTGGGACGAAAAATCCTTACTTTAACTTCATAGAAGTTTAAAAGATCAAAACTATAATTAAAAAAAAAAGTGCAGAAACTAAAATTGCTAGTAACTAAAAACTTGAAGAATAAACCTGCTCAATGAGAGAGTTTTTGAATTCTTTAAGCACAGTAATAAAGATTCAAATTCTGACCATTTGTATGAAAAATTATGATGTGAATTATCACTATGCCTTTGTTTGGAAGAAGAGAAATAGGATAGAAATAGAGTCGAACTGCGGATTACGAAGTGAAAATAATTGATTTTATAAAGAGAAAATTTTAAACTATTTCCTTTCATCCCACTTCTTTTCTTCCCACTTCTCTTATACCAAACAAAAGATACGCCCCGAAGGAGTATAGTTAGTCTTCGGATATCCCTTTGTTTAGATGAAAATATTCAAGAAGGAATTTTTTTTTTCTAGAGGATATAAAATACTTCAGAGTTAAATATACAATTTTGATAAAGGGTTGTAATTAGAAGGTAACAATTCACTGTTCAATTAAATAAAAGTTATTTTTAAAATTTTATAAAATTTAAAATTCTTTAGAATTTTTCAATTGCTTCATCTAAACATATAGGGTAATCCAAGACTAACTAAAAGAAAACTAAGAAGATAAATGGTGTTGCGTTATAAAAATATGGGAGCGACATAGAATAGAGGTACCAGGCTAGGAGGTGATGATGACAGGATCACGGGAAGAACTCTGGTCTCTGGGTGCTCCGGTGGCGCTTCACGACGGCGGGTGGAGGACCTGCAAATACTCCGACACTCAAGTCAGTGCCCATTTAGGGCCAGAGTAATTATTATTAGATTAATAGCATACCTGGGTAATTATAATGTATTGTATTTATAAAGAAGTATTTAGGTTTGCATGCTATATTTTGGGCCTCAAGGTCTTGTCTCTGGGTCTGAACCAATCTTTATAATGACTGAGATATTAGGCCCGACATGGTATTCACGACCAGGATATCTCTTAATTCCGGTCCACAACAAATGGTATGATTGATTCAGTTTTATTTTTCTATTTTTTAGAGTTTTATTATAAAATGAGTCTTGTTAAACAATGTCTTTAGAGTACTTGTTAATGTTATTAAAATTAGAAAGATAATCATAAATGCACATTATTTTGTCTCTCAAAAATTTAAAACAAATACATTTCTCAATAATTTTTTTATTACATTTGGATCCTTAAAAGATATCCTAAGGACACTAAATAATATTTTCCTTATAAAATACTACCTACAATCCTTTTTATAAGAGATAAAAAGAGAATATTTTTTGGTCCTTTTTATAAGAGATTTTGTGAATTTTCTAGGCGTATTAATTGCTAAGGAAGGGTAAAAATATTTTATTACCCTCAAGTTATTATGATCACTCACAATTTTTCATACAAGTAAATGCATTAACTACATGGATATTTTAGTAATTTTCTCACGTCATTAATTGAAAAGAACATCATTTATTATGTTTTATTTATATGTGTAAAACTTGTCCAATGCTTTTTATAAAAAAGACCGAAGGTAGTAGTAGTTTTCAAGAACTGTTTTCAAAAAAGAGAAATGAACTTTTAGTGCAAATTATTATCCATAATAAAAATTAAAAAAAACTAAAAACTGAAGAAGTTTTAGTTGTTTTTGAAATTAAGTTTTCAAAAACTGAAAAAACACATATTGTTCCTGAAAAATATTTTCTAAAACTAATATGTCAAACATATTTTTTAGTTTTTTATTTTTAAAAACATAAAACTTTTGGTCCCTTATTTTATAGCCACTACACGGAGTACTTTAGTCTATGACTTTGTAGAATGTCTGAATTAGTCACTGACTTTGTAATTTGTAGATTACTTTAGTCCCTGTCGTAAAGTGACATTGACGAAATGTCTCTGTGACACGTTAAATGTCTATATGACATATTAAGTGCCTATATGACACATTTGACACATACATATCAATTCACGTAAATGACCCAACGATGTCGTTTTGTTTAATCTCCAAAGCTATGCAGTGTTTTGAGGCCTAAAATTGAATTCTATTGTAAGTGATTTGATGGACTAATTGAGTTGTCTATTTCGATTTTAAGTAAAACGACGCCATTTTATTACTTACATGGATTCCTAAGTATCGATTAACGTACCATATAGGCACTTAACGTGTCACATAGACATTTCATTGGTATCACTTAACACCAGGAACTAAAGTAATTTACTTAGTGCAAAGTCATTGAAAGATTTAGACATTCTAAAAAATTGGAGACTAAAATCCCTTGTAATTACAAAATGAGAGGCTAAAACAATCAATTACTCAAAAAAAATATCAAAAGCTATTTATAAAAAAAAATATCACAAGCTTTTTAAATAGAAATATTTTCTTAGAAATATAAGAATTTATTATTTTAAAAGTAGGGTGAAAAGAAAATAGAAGAAGAGAAAATAAGAAAGAAAAAAATAAATTTTTTTTATTTCTACAAATCAAATTTGTTTTTTTAATTTTGCTTCCATTCTTCTTTCAATGAAACAAAAAAAAATATTTAATTTTTCATGACTTTTGTCCTCTATTTTTTATTCAGTCTTCCAAACAAATTAAAGCATAAATTAGCACTAATAAGAAGCAAGAAGACCAACACTATACACAAAATAGAATGGCGTCACTAAAAGGTACGGCACCATTCTTCTTGGATCTTGTGCCCTTATTCTTTCATTTATTTCCCTTATTTTCATGCTACTACTAATTACTATTATTACTTCTTTTGGCCCCTCCTTTCGCACGTGGATTCTTGACTTACCACTAAATGTTTCTCCAAAATATTCCTTCCCATCCACCCTCTCAATTTCTTCTACTCTCTAATTTTCTTCCTCAATCTATAGCTATACCTACTAGTATATATCTCTATTTCACACTCACTTCTATTAACATCGTTTTTAAGTTTGTTGGTTCCATAGATGCATATTTTGATCTTAACGCATGTGAAATTAGATTAACCAAAAAATTTAAAAAAGAGTGGGAGACAGTGCATGTATTCTTCCCTTCTTCACGGCCTTTTGGGACATCACAAGGGAGAATAATCATCGCGGTACTTTTTTTTTTTTTTAAATTAAGAGAAAATAAGAATTCAGAACTGATTGAATTGAAAAAGTTTATAAGTACGTACCAATATATATTGAGCTTATATAGTTATATATATGAAAATTTAAGTTTTACGCATAAGTCAATTTTAAAAGTTAATTTGTTGATCGATTTTGAACTTGGTTATCATTATCTTAACACTTCTACAATGTAAAAAAAAATTGTTATTTATTAATATTTTTTTATTTTTATTAAATTAACTACTTACTACTGTCGATGGTTTAACAGAATTAATCTGTTAGTATAGATATTACTACCCATTTTTTCAAGATCCTTATTTTCAAAATGTTGACTTAAGAAGTCTCGTAGGTCATAAATATCACCCGCATTATTTCCTATAATGATCATGTCGTCAACGTAAAGAAGTAATAACACAATATCATTTTCAGCCTGGCGGATGAAAAGAGTATCATAAGGACTTAAAGAGGATCCCAATTGTTTGATAGTAGAGCTAAATTTCGATAGCCATGTCGAGCTTAAGACCTCATATAACTTTACAAAGATGACAAACTTTGTTTGGTGGACGGTGATATCCTAGCCGTGGTTGCATATAGACTTCTCCCAAATTTCCATTTAAGTAGACATTCTTGCCATCCATATAATTTAGCTTTTATTTTCATGAGGCGGTAATGGCAAGAAGGGTGCGAACATAAGTAAGGCGAGCAACAAGAACAAACGTTCATTCATAGTCAATGCCATACTCTTGTGTGAATCCTTTGGCCACCAAACGAGCCTTATAACAATCAATTAGACCCATTAGAGATTAAGCATGGTAGAAAAAATTGATAATCATGCTAATAGGGAGAAGGGTTTCTTATGCGAGATGGATGAGTGGAAGTGTTATGCGTAGAATTAACAGGTGAATCATTATACTAATTTAAAGCTTCAACGGTGGTGATAGGTTTACTAGGAGAATTTGCAATCATGTCCCTTGTGAAACGGTTACCTGGAAAATCAATATCAGACTCATGTGGAAAAAGATCATTAGAGGGGTTAGTAAAGAAAAGGGTAGAAGTAGAAGAAACACTTTTGAACTTTTATATAGAAGAAAACATAATGCCATACCAAAAGACCACATGACGAGAGAATCAAATGCATTTAGAGATAGGATCCCTACCACGATAACCTTTGTGTTTAGATTGATATCACAGAAAGCAGCAAAGACAGACACAAGGTTCAAGTTTATTATACTCATGCGGTTAAAGAACAAAACAAGCGCATACAAATACTTTAAGGGAAGTATAGTGGGGAGATACTTAATAAAGACCCTTAAACAAAGACATGTTGCCTAGAATTGAAGAGGAAAACAAATTGATAGGGGTGGGAATAGATCAGGCCAGGCCAGACTATACGCTAAACATTCAATACTTATCTTAATTTGAGAGAGAATTGGTTGATTTGAGTTTCATCCTTATCTTGTGGATTGATTTAGATAATATTTGATCCCTAAATTATTGGATTACAGGTAAATATATAAAAGCACACAAGATAAGGGTGAAGAAAAAGGAAAAAAGATGTGAAGAAACCTTATTTGATATGATTTTATCTTATCTTGAGCAAATATAAATCACTTAGGATCTCTTTAAAAAGCCTCATTCACTAGGAGCTAGAAGAGCCATCTTTGCACGAAATTTAGGGTTTTAGGGAGAGAAAGTGAGAAATTGAGAGATGGTAGTTTAAAACCCTTTACATGGGATTAGATGTAATTTGCTGTGTGAATTCTCAAACTCAGGTTCTTATTTATGTTAATTGATTGGTTTTCTTTTCTCTGTTTATTTTAGAGTTGAAAGCTTGATCACCTTCCTTCTCTCCTTCTAACTTTTCTTATTGAATGGAAATTTAATGTGAAAAGAGGTTCTTGTGAAAACGAATTTCATCAATAAAAGTCTAGCGATAGTTTTCATTGAGGAACCACTTTTAAAAAGGGAATTCTTATTGCGTAGCAACTCTTTCACCGTTTAAAGGGATTTAATCGATAAAGTTTTGCTATAGAATCTGACAAACGAGGGATCTTTGTCAGTGGTTTTTACCCTTGGCCATTCAATTAACATAATAAGTTCTTAAATTTTGGGAATACTCATTAGTCCAGTGAACTCCAAGCCCAAGTGTTCTTACAAATCGTTTACCACTTTTTATATTGGCCAAATGCACCTTTTGGTCCTGTATCTATTATGCGCATTTCATTTCGGTCCTATATCTTTTTTGGGTTACATTTTGGTCATGTATCTTTTATAACCGTTTCATTTTGGTCCAATCCGTCAACCCATCACACTCGTTAACAGAATTGACCTAAAAAGAATAGAGTCAAATTACGTCATTTATCTTCAAACCCAGAAAAACCATAACATACACGTGAACCCTAATAAGAAGGGAGTCAAATTATCTTGTAACGGGGTGACAGAATTGACGGATGAGACCAAAATAAAACCTTTATAAGAGATACATGACCAAAATGTAACCCAAAAAAGATATAGGACCGAAATGAAATGTGCATAATAGATACAGGACCAAAAGGTGCATTTGACCTTCTACATTACGAGCACTTGTTTTACAATTCAATTCAATTCAAAACTTTTTGGAAACTTCGCCCAATGTCTTATTTTGGCACTAAATTGTTTTGTAGTTGCTCCATGATGACGATAACTTGTTTTCCACTATATTGAAACGAGTTAGTATTTTAGTTCTTTAAAATACTTAACACTTATTATACTGTCATAGGCCAAAGGCTCGACCTGGTCTTTTTATAAGCCTATTTTGCCTGAAAGCCTATTTACAGGTCTCTTTATTCATAAACCATATAATAGGCCAACATGCCATCAAATTTTAACTCTTTAAAGAGGCCAAAAGGCCAACAAGCCTTGCAAACAAACAACAATCTACGGTACAAAAAATAACCAAATCTTGAAAATATAAATAGATCCATTCAAAATACAAAATCGACATACCACAATGCCAAAATTATACAGTAGCAGGGAAAGAAAAATCAACGCGACAGAAATGGGCAGTAGCAACAACACTGAACCACAAAGCTTACATGTTGCACACAAAAAGCTAACATCAAGCCATTACAGCAGTCAACAACAAATAATCAAGTCCTCAAAACCTAAAATTATATAAATCAATTCAAAACTCCAAGTCTCCAACCAAAACATCAATTCTTCAAGGAGGTTCATCCATGTTCATCTACCATAAACAAAAAGAGAAAATTACAATTATAACAAGAGATAAATTTCAATACATTATAACAATATATAACATACAGAGACAATACATTATAAGCTTCATCATAATTAACATACAAAATAAGTTGCATATAATAACATAAATACCAAAAACAAAGACAATATATAAGCCAAAATAGAATAAAATCTTTCTAGCCATCATCAATATATAAGACAATATATAACATACAGAGACAATGTATTCTTTGATAATCCAGAAAATTTTAATTTGAAACCAGTTAACAAATGTGGCCGTAATACATCAATGAGTTTTGTGAGAACTAAAGTTATGGGGGAATACACCATATGTCCATAATCAGTGAGATAGCGAGACTCGTTTTCTTTTTGCCAACAGGGAAAGAAAAAATCCAGACTAAGGAAGAACAACAGCGGCGTGAGCGCGAAGCCGAGGAGGAATAGCGGCGGCGCACAAGGAGCCAAGGAGGAACAGCAGCGGTGGGCAAGGAGAAGTCTTAGCACTCAGCAACGAAGATAGGTTTTTCTGGGGTTTCGTGACCAGGGTTCTGCGTAAGAGAATAAGAGATAGATGATTAATGAATAAGAATGAAGAAATAAGTTTAATTTTTTTTCCTGTAATTCTATGTTTTTGTTATTGTTATATAATATATAATATATAATATTTTTTTAAAAGTAATTGGGTTGGGTTTCGAATTTTTGTATATAATAATTTTTTTATATATTATTAATTTTTAACAAGCCGACCCAAGAGGTTAATAAGGCTTATTTTTAAACCTAAGACCAGCCTAATTTAGTAAAAAGGCTTTTTTTTAGCCGAGGCTTGGCTCAAATAATAAAAAGGCCAGGCCAGGCCAGACCTTATACGACCCAGCCCGCGGGCCCCTGATAGGCCACCTGGCCCATTCCCATCCTTACAAATTGATATTGAATGCAACAGCTTGAGTAGCTTCACCCCATGTTCTTTCGGGACAAGAGAAATAAAGAAGCATGGCTCGAATGATATTTAGGATGTGGCAGTATTTTCTTTTAGCCCTAACATTTTGTTGAGAAATTCCCAGACAAGAAAACTTGTAAATGGTTCTTAGACAGTAAGAAACTTGAGGAGAGTTGAGTCACGGTATTCCCTAGGATTATCACGAATAAAAACGTTAATAACTTTAGAAAATTGAGTCTTAATCATTTTGGAAAAGTTAATGTATATTTGACAAAGTCCATAGCTATGTTTCATCAAATATAGCCAAGTCAACCTAGAATAATCATCAATAAAAGTCACATAGTAACTACATCCTCCCATAGTGGGTGCAGGGGCAGGTCCCCAAGTATTGGAATGCATAAGATCAAAGGGTGAGGAAGAGAACGATATACTTTTATTAAAAGGTAATGCAGGCTGTTTAATGGTTTAACAAGAAACACAATGAATTGATTCTTCTTTAACTAAAACTAACATCTTTCTAGATATGAGTTTTTGTAAATTTCAGAGAGCGCTATGACCAAGGCGCTAATGCCACAACTAAAGGGAAGAGGTAGAGATAGCACAGAGGTTTGGCAAGATAATTGGAGGTGTGTGAAGATTAATAAACTTAAATAGTCTTTCAATTTTACGACTGGTCATAATAGTTTGCCCTTTCTATAGGTCGTGTACAGAACACCCACTAGAAGAAGAAGTGATAGCATATCGAAGAACGCAAAGTTTTCACACAGAAACTTGATTAAAGTTCAATTTTGTGACATGGTACATATCAGGTAATGTAAATTTTGGTAAGAAAATTGAGCCTTTATGACTTACTTTCATAAGAGAATCATCATTAGTGTTTATAAGAGAAACAATATTTTTGGAAGAGAGACAAGATAATATAGACGAAGAAGATGTTATGTGATTAAAACATGCAGAATCAGCAAGTATTACGAGTAGCAATTGCTAAGGCAGTGGGAGCATTTGCAAATTTAGATATAATTTGCTTGGGATGAGATTCAACATTCATTTTCTTTTGTTTTTATTTATTATTTTTAACAATATAATATAGATAAAATTAGTAAAAACAAAGGTAAAAAATGAAAAGATCTCACAAAATAACCTTAGGATGGACTCTTACATGTCAGCAATCAAGTCAATGCACAGTTGACGGCCAAATCAGAATCACGTGAACACGTCAGCAAGAGGATAGCCACGTCAGCAAGAAAGTAAACTCTACTCAACAGGGTGTGGAGGTCAAAACGTGGATCTATGGATTAGATAAACGGGTTGCAAAACGAGTTCAGACGCATCTGGGTGTCTCGAAGAAGGATGACAAAGGCAACTATGCTTTCGGTGTTGACAAAGGAACTATAGGAAATAGTGAATTGAGCATTAGCAATGGTACTTCTTCGAATAGCCACTAACAGAGTAGAACGGAACAGCCACTATGAGAACAGAACAACCACGAAAAGCCGATATGCACAGAGCAACGAAGAATCGAAGCTACGAAGAGGAATAGAAACAGAGGACTACTGGATAGAACTAGTATCTTAAAGAACTGAATGTAGTGGAAACTATCAAGGAACATAATCTCTTATACCAAGTTAAAAAAATGAGAATAGAGATAATATTATAGTATTTCTTGGTGTGTCTAAAGTTGTACAAACAAAAACCTATTTATACAATAAAGAGTCTATGTGAATAAGAAAAAAAGATCTGCATCAAATCATTTTGCGCTCTTAACTTTATTCCTAATATCCCAAAATAATATCTAATATCAATTACGATCACAATCAAATCAAACAAAATCATAACAAATACAACTCTTCTGTATCCTTTGGATATCATGTCATACATAATAAAAGGTTAATGAAACTTCCAGAACGAAACAACTATTATGACTTAATAGAAGAACAATCTTTAAGTTAACATTTATTTAACCATCTTTCACCATACTTTTAATCCATTAAAATACATACTAACATGTCATGTATGTGTGTTGATGCACAAAAAATGTCAAACATTCTCATTGATGCATTTTCATAATTCATAATATTTCGTAATATTAAATACATTCTCTGTGATAATAATCAATTCCAATGAATATGTTGACTATAAATTGCTTAAAGTAATGCCGGATTCTCTTTCAGTCAAAACTAATATGAAATTAATTTGAAAACATAGATAATATTTTGGATAGTACTTCAACATCATTGAAAAAATCCAACAGAAATGTGTGCAAATTAGGTGATCACATCAATCAACTAAATATCTCATTGCTAATTAAGTTCGTACATTTCTGCAAATTTTTAACTTGAATTCTCATTCTGTATCCTTTTGGGATCATCACCAATTAGGTACATCAATTGTGTTGGTTTCAAAAGCAGAAGCAAATAATCAAACTTATCCCAAAGAAGAAAATCACAATCATGGCATTCCATAATTATAATTAAATTATTCTCTATGCTATTAACTTTGCTTTGTTTTCAATCACATAATTTAATTTCTTTATAGATATAATAACCATAATAAAATAGATTTTTATTTACTTGTAGAAGCATACTTTCCAAAAATAGCAACATCAATTGCCCAATTTATCATTGACATATCAAATTCTAATGATGACACTAATACTACAAGTACATATTAAAGTATTGATTATTATTTGAAAAAAAATTGCAATCATCTATAATTGCTACTAATTAGTTGATTGGATTTAGGTTCTTAAATCAATGGTGCTCGATAACCCTTTATCAACAGACCAAGTATATGATTTAGATGAGGATGAAAGAGATGAACTAACTGTTGAAGCAGATCAACCAGAAACTCAAAATGGAGGTTAGTTACCACATCAATAATACTACCAATTTAAATTTACATTATATTATTATTGATCAAGTCATTAACAAAGTGTACATGTCTTAGGTTAAATTAATATTGGAGATCAAACTTGAGAGTGTCAAGTGCCTTATATTGATGTGGTATCTAGAGAGGATAAATAAAGATAAAAAGACAAAAAATCCCAAATTTACAATTTATTGTGGTAATGAAAAATTCAACTTCTAAAAATTATAAATCCTCAATCAGTCATGAAGAAGCTATTGGTGGAAACTCATTCATCTCAAAGTAGAGCTTAATACTTGCAACTTGCTTTCAAATCTCTTGGACAAAGTTTGATAGAAGATCTAATAATGAAAGAGTTCATTGTACTTTTAGAATTCAAGGAAATCTCATCATCTAATTGAATGCCTCTTACCAATGCCTCAAAATTCTCCAAAATTTGCCCAATTGTATAACTATGATATCGAAAATTAAGTTCAAAATATACTAGCACAAAACTCGTAAGTGTCAACATTCTATATCAGTAACACTATTAAATTATATCAATCCTCATATTGATAAATTGAGATGCCATTTAATTTTTCCATCATCATATTGAAATTTAATTTGTCGTTTTCTTTGTGATATCGAAGGAACAAGGTTGCACTTCAAGAGGATATTGTCATCATGGTCATACTCAAGTTAGACAACAAAAACAACTACGCTAAAAGTTTCAGAATGACAAGAGATAGGTTGTCGTCTTGAGTTGTGCAAGATTTAAAATTGAAGCTTGTTTTTGATATGGCAAACTGATGGAAAGATATACAATTTGCCATTTGTTTCTAAAATTGCAACACTTATTTTAGATGATGTTGATATTGCATCTAAAAGAGATGTTGTCTTTGAGAGACAACACAGTGGATTAAAAACAATATGTGATCTTCATCCCAGCTACCTACCATTGCAATATCCACTACTATTTCCTAAGGGTGAAGATGGATATAGATCAAACATCTTACATAAAGTCCACTCTCCCAGTCATGTTGTAAAGAGGAAGAAAGTCACTATGAAAGAATATTTTGCATTTTAGTTACAAAGTAGACAAAATGAAGCACAAACCATTTTACGGTTTCAAAGACTTTTTCAACAGTTTGTTGTGGATGGATTCACAATGACTAAATCTCAAAGTCTCAACTATATTTGAGACCATAAAAAAGAACAAAGATTAGACAAATATGGTGATTTAAATGAATATGGAGACCATCAACATACTCAAGGCATGACAATATGTTGGGAAATTGGATTTCTAGATTCATTGTTGACTTTCACTTGCAATCCCTTGCTAGAAATATATAGAGTTGTCGAAGATATAAACATGAGGGCAGATGATCGACATGATATAGTGGCTAAATTTTTCAAGATTAAACTCAATCAATTCATGAGAGATTTAAAAGCAAATGAAGTGTTTGATAAGATTCTTGGATGTACATTTCTAATCCCATAATTTATTATTATAAATTACTAAATGAAATTATATATCTTATAAGTTGTCTTAACAAATGTTTACTATGCAAATTTATACACAATTGAATTTCAAAGGAGATGATTGCCACATGCTCAAATTATACGCATCTTGCATCTTTCAAACAAATATACAAACCCATAAAACATTAGCAAAATTATTTTAGCTGATATCATTGACAAAATGTTGAAATGCTTAATTGTATGAATTAGTTTGCAAATATGTCATCTCGTTGCATAAAAAGTGAAAGATGTGCTAAATTATTTTTTGTAAAAGATTCTAAGAAATAACTATAGTTAGTCAAGATGGTTATCCAGTTTATAGTAGAATGAAAACTGGCAATATTGTCCTTAAAGATGGCATTTTATTTGATAACCTCTATGAGGTACCTTATTCTCTAACAATACTTTTGAAATATAAAGAACACTTGAATATTGAATCGTGTAATTAGAGTACTTTTACAAAGTAGCTTTTCAAGTATATTCACAAGGGATCAAATCGAATAACAGTCGTTGTTGTCTCTTCAGAAAACTAAGATGACTCACAAATTCCAATTTGAGGCAAAATTAAGTATTATCTTAATTGTAGGTATGCACAATCAACTTTCATACGTTAAGATTTCATTCATACATTTACACTATAGCAGCTAATGAAATAGAAAACATGTATATGAAAACAATATAGATTAATTATTAGAATTTGTTCATTTGTTATCTTTGCATTTTTTTCCATAAAATGTATACCTAAGACTTCTATCTAAAAACAATACTTCAATTTTCATTATAAACATATCTCACCAAGTGAAGCAAGATGGAGGATAATTCATTCCTTATACATGGTAGACTCCCATTAGTTGAAAGATTGTATTTTCATCATCCAAATGAGCATGCGGTCTATTTTAATGAGGATGAAAATATTGAATCTGTACTATACAAACCAATAGTTAAAGAATTTAGTTTACCGCATGCATGGAATCTAACATAAAACATGAATTTGGAAGAAGTCTTACATAAAGACAATACCTCATTAAATTTGTGTAAGCTTCCAAAAAAAGGTTTTGACAACCAAGAAAACAATGATATTCAATTGGTAGACTGACTTGGCTGCCTATATTAGCCATTATGCTAATGTTTACCACATGCATGGAATCTAACATAAAACATGAATATGGAAGGAGTCTTACATACACACAATACCTCACTAATTTGTTTAAGTTGCTAGAAAAAGATTTTGACAACCAAGAAAACAAGGATATTCAATTGGTATAGTAACTTGGATGCCTCCATTAGCTAGTAAGTTATATTACTTGAAATTAATGTTATCCATTCCTAAAGGCCCATGTAGTTATGAGAAAATAAGAAAAGTCAACAATATCCAACATATGACTTTTAGAGATGGTTACATTGCCATGAGATTTCTTGATGATGATAGAGTTCATTTATGCAATATAAAAAGAAAATGCTAGGCCTCTATACATTTTTATAGAAAGCTATTTGTGATCATGTTTTTTACCGATAGTATGAACAGACTTGAATATGTATGGGATAAAACATTGAAATGGTTATTAGATGATATTCTTTATCACCAACAAAGACTCTTAAATTATCAAGATAACACACTTATACTACTTTCTTACTTAAACAACAAAAATCATTTATATTCAAATTATTAGAAAAAAATAAATTAATCTGATGTTTATTTGTTGTTAGTTGTCTAGATTAAATCCGAGTGATGAACAGTTGCAACGACTAACTTTAACTGAAATTGAAAAATTGCTACATGGAAATAGAAGAAGGCTAAAAAGACTATCTTGGGATTCCATATGGGTCAACATATATTAGAAATAATGTTGGGAGTAAACTAAATGAGGCTGAATTGAGATATGAAAGAGGTATTACTCTAAAAATTCAATGGTTATTTCACTTGTTGGTAGGTATTTATACCTTCTATTTTTATCTTATATGTTGTTAACAATATAAGTCGTCGTTACTGAATTCCAAATTAATTCAAAACTTAATTCTGTCAACAGAACAAAGGGATATACATGAAAAAATCACGAATGCAGTTGATACAAACACGGGAGGAGTTTTCTTTCTTTATGGATATGAAGGGGTTGGGAAAACTTTCATATGAAAAACTTTGGCATCAACTATTCCTTCACGTGCTAATAATGTTTTAACAGTTGCGCCAAGCAAAATTGCCTCATTGTTCCTACCTAGAGGAGGAATAGCCCACTCCAAGTTTGCTACTCTAGTTTCTGTCACTGAAAACTCAACGTACAATATACATCAAGGTATTGATCTTGTTGAACTCTTGAAAATAACCAAATTGATTATATAATTGATCTAATATTGTTCATTCAAGTATCAATGCTTCTTACCTTTGGGATCATTATAAGAAATTACACTTGACAAAAATATGTGTTTGTAAAGTAAAGCAATCAATGCTAGGGAACTTGAAAATTTTCTAAGTGGTTATTGAATGCCGGTGATGGTAAGCTTGGTGAGCTGAAGGATGATTATGATAAAATTAAAATTCCAGATTTATTTTGATTGAAGAATATGACGATCCATTAGAGGCTATTGTGAATACCACTTATCCAAATCTACTCAACATGTACACTAATGAAGATTTCTTGAAATGTAGGGTCATACTTGCATCTACAATTTCTACAAGATTAATTATTATATTATAGACAAGATACTTGCAGATAAAAAGGAGCACCATAGTTGTGACTTTGTAGACAAATCAGATAAACTTGCAAATCAAGCTTTTGAAACTTTAACACCTAAATTTTTTTAAAATCTTTGAGGAATCAAGACTTCTAATTCATAAAAATAAGTTGAAGGTAGGAACTCCAATTATGCTATTGAGGAATTTAGACAATTCCAAAGATTTCTGTAATGGCACTAGACTTCTTGTCACTAGGTTAGGCAATTATGTGATTGAAGCAAAAATCCTTTCAAGGAAAAGTATTGGTGCTATAACTTACATTCCTAGAATGTCAATGTCTCCTTTATCATTATGAAGGTTGATAAGACCACCTCTTTGACTCAGTTGCGCTCTATCAGTCTTTGTAATGTGTCCTACAAGATCATTACAAAGGTTCCTGCTTAACGTATGTGTGATGTGATGAATCATTTGATTAGTCTGGCTCAAGCTAGTTTTTTCCCATGAAGGTGCAATGGTGACAATGTTATTGTTTTCCAAGAGACTTTGAGCTTTCCTTTAGAAGATGGCGCAAGAGGGTCTTCTCACAAATAAAGCAAGGCATCGTTGGGGTTTACGTCTATCTGATTTATGTCCTTTGAGTCAAGCTAGAGCGAAAACGATATCTAATTGTTTACTTGATTGTCACTTTGTTGAGGTTGTGTGGAATCGTTTTCTGCCAGATCAGGTCTGTGTTTCATTCCATGGTGCAAGTTTGCTTGATTAGCTGCTTCATAACTTAACAATTGGAATGGGTCGGTATGATGTTTCTAAATGGCCTTTGCTATTTTGCATTATTTGCAATGCATTGTGGATTCGGAGAAATCATTTTATTTTTTAGGAACCAATCTCCACTTTGTCTATCATGCGGCAGATCTAGTGGTCAATAGGTAAATGCTCGCTTATTTTCTCTGTGGCCAAGATGTTAGGTTCGCAAGGTTTAGATTTGCGCCTAAGGTCCGTTGGTCCCCTCCTCCGATAAATTGGGTTAAAATCAATTGTGATGGCTTGGGTTTGAAGGCTATTACATTTGCTTTGTATGGTGGTGTCGTAAGAGACCACCATAGGGTGTTTCTTTTTGGCTTCTCAAAGAGGATTGGTGTCTACTCTAAAACTCAAGCTGAGCTTTGGGCCATGTTGCAAGGGGTGACTCTTGTGGCTGCTTGTGGTTTCAATCATTTGATGATTGAATCTGATTCTTTGGTTGCGTTGACATTCATCAAGTTTGGATGCCCTTCTACGCATCCTTCTGCTTCTGTTGTCCATCCTATTACTTCTACTTTGAGTTGTGTAGATGATTTTTTGTTACTCATACTCTATGAGAAGCCAATGGGATGGCTGATGCCTTTGCCAAGTTTTGGCACACAATTGATTATGGTGTTTTATGATGCTTCCCTCTCTTGTTTTATGAAAGAGGTATTGTTTGTTTTACTAATAAATAGGGTAAAATACAATTACCCTCCTTGAGGTAAGGCAAAATTGAAGAGAACCCCAAACAATGTAAATAATAGCACTCCACTCCATTGATGCTAATGGTGACTAATGGAAAGGAAATATTATGTGAAATCTTAATAAGGTATACCATGGTTAACTATTTTTTCTTTTTTCTTTTTTCTTAATCTTTCAATGCCCTTTGTCCCCTCTCTACTGTTGGGGGAAATTAGGGATTAGAATCTCATTTTAAAGTGAGCCAGAAAGTAGAAACACCTCAAAGTGCAAGATCCACATTCAAAACCCACCCACATTAACCATTTTTCTCTATGTCTCATGACTCATCTGGAGAAATTAGACCACAAGAGTTAAATTGATAATAACAATGCCAATTATAAAAAATCTAATCTTTGTGTAAAATACTTAGAGTCTAATTTGGTGTAATTGTTTGAATTTTAGATAATTATTGAGTGATGATGGACACACTAGCTTCAGCATTTAGCAAATCTGGGAGTAGAGGTTCGAAGCACAACGATGATTGAGGGATATTTGAGTACTTTGGACGGATTTATCACCTTGGAGTCAATTCCATGGGTCACGAGTATTGTCATCTTCGATTCCATTGAGCAAAAAATGGTTGGTTGTAGGAGGACCTAGTAGCGGTGTTCTCAGATAGGGCCTCCAATCGATGCTGCTTCCACCGGTGACGGACCACCTCAATTCCCTGCTAACACATGGCATGTTTATCTTGTTCGCTTAATAAGCCACACACGACTACTACGGTTAAGCTCTTTAACCATTCCCAATGCAATACCAAACCATAGTTAAGTTGAAGAACTTATGGTGTTAGTCACAATGAAGCTAAATGGGGCAGGATGCTATTATTCTTACTAAAAACAGAAACTGATATAAGAATACAACAATATTCTGTGGTCATCTGATAACGTTTCTCGCAAACTTACAACATGAGAAGGAGATTAATCACTATTTTCAACCGTAAATTTCCTTTTTCTTTTGTATAACCACGGGTTTTCCCACTCTTAGGATGAGACTAATCCCGTTCGCGCTGCATGGATGGTGCTGGCCCCCAGGAATTTTGCATAGATGAGATTCGAACACGGGACCTCCTGCTGTGGATCGTCTCTCTTATGAACTTAGTGGGATCTTACACCCCTAAGCCAACTCTTAAGGTTAACCGTAAATATCCTTGAAAAAGATAAATAAATAAATAAATAAATATCTGTGTAACAAATATTATCACCTAACAACTTTTATATATAACATTTTAGAGTGAACTAATATTTTAAGGTGTAAGAAAAACATTATTCTATTTTGAGTGTTGATTTTTTGACACCCACAAATCATACACTAACTTTACATCTTTGTTATTTTATTATTTTTTAGACCCCTATGTTATTCTCTATTTCCCCAATTTTTAATTCACTTAAATCAAATAATAATATTATATTATAGGTGTAAGAGGGTGTAAGAAAAATATTATTCTATTTTAATTTGAAAAGTATCTAATAAGTTGTCTAATAAGAGTGTTAATTTGTTGACACCCAAAAATCATACACCAACTTTACACCCTTATTATTTTATTATTTTTTGACCCATATGTTATCCTCCATTTCTTCAATTTTTAATTCATTTAAATTAAATAATAATATTATATTATAGGTATAAAAAAGTGTAATATTTTAGGGTGTAGGAAAAACATTATTCGTCCAATAACTAAAGAATAAAACTTTAAACAACATTTTTTCAATTCCAATTCGTCTGTGATGAGTGCACTTTTGCTTATTAACAAAATTCAATTTTTTTAGAAAACGTACTAGTATTATTCACTTATTACTAATTCAATAAGAAAAGTAATTTTTTAGTTAAATTAATAATAATAAATGGTACAAATAAATAATAACGTTGGACTAATTACTAGTTTTTCTTTTCAATTCTACTCCAAACAAAGAAAGATTGTGAGTATTTTTCAATGTCACGCGTTTGTTGTGTCCTAGGAAGATAATAATATAATAATATAATAATAAATAAATAAAACCCATGAACTTGGGTTTACATGATAGTTATTGCTTAATATTTGAACATGCTGTGTAAACTCATTCCATAATCCTTTGACTAAAATCTCTCTGCGATCTGGAAAATGACTGTGGAAGCATTTCATTGCCGAACTTTGACTTCGAAGGTTCGTTTAGGGTTTTGTTTCACATTTTTCTTTTTTAGCTTTCTTCAATTTCAGTCTTGATCCTGAATTGACTTGAATACGATTGACAATCTCGTTGATGTATATATTAATTTATATGCTAAAATATATGTAAAATAATAAATTAAAAATATTATTTTTCACGTGTTAATTTTTATATTTTTAATGTATAATTTTAATAATCAAATCAATATCAATTCATGTATTTAAACAAAAAAAAAAATCAAACTATATAAAAAAAAAATGGGATATAAATAGATTGGTAATAGGATATAATTATATATCTATATGTAAAATTGATTTGTACCAAAGAATTAAATGTTTTATTATAATTATGCAATTATAAATTTGTGATGTAACTTTTAAATTTTGTAACTCGGGAACCATATATTATTGACTTCAAAAGTTAATAAATTTAAATATATTATTTTTTCTATTATTACTTTTATATACTATTCTAATTTAGTTGAAACGGTAGAAATATAAATTGAAATAAAGAAATGTATTTGTAAAAATATTATTTAAGTTAAAATAAGTTGTCTCAATTGTAATAATAGGAATATATCGTATGTGATTGACAATCTCTTTGATGTATGTATTAATAATCCATATGCTAAAATGCATATATAAAACAACAAATTGAAAATATTATTTTCTACATGTTAACTTTTACATTTTTAATATATAATTCTAATAACCTATATATATCAATTCATGTATTTCACTGAGAAAATTAAACTATATTACAAGGAATAATAACGGATATAAATAGATCGGTAATAGGATATAATTAGCAAAATATAAAAATTTAAATTTATATATAGCTTCATTTTGAATGACTAATTTAGTAGTATTTTACTTTTAAGTTTTTTTTGCTGGACTCATTTAAATCTTTGAGGGATAGATAAATAGATCGGTAGAGAAAAAAATATAATAAGCAAATTAAAATAAAAAATATTAATTTATGCGATGTTTAATTTTAAAAGGACTAATTAATTTAATAGTATTTTACTTTAAGAACTTTTAAGATTAATTTTTTACTACAATCTTTTGGTGCCCAATTGACGTATCATAAGAATTTTTTGAGGATCAATTTTTTCCTCATGAAACAATAAATCTGTTGAAAATATATATAAACATTTTTATTTATGTAAAGTTTAATTTTGAGGGAGTAATTTATCTAATTTTTTACATTTAATTTTTTTTTTACTAATTTAGTAGTATTTTATCTTAAAATATTTGAAGAACTAATTTAGTGACAAATAATCTTTAGACAGCCAATTGATATTTCAAAAAAATCTTGGGAGGACCCAATTTTAATTTTTCTCATGAAACTTTATAAATATGCTTAAATTTGATATAGATACATAAAAGACCAGGTAATCCCTAACTATTTTGCTCAAACTTGATATATTATTTCCTCATATTAACTTTTGTACTTTTAATAGATTAAGATAATAATCAAATCTATATGAAAAAAATAATAAGGGGCACAGAATAATTCAGTACTGCTAAAATTTTTAAAGAATAGATAAATAGATTAGTAGAAATCCGAATATATAATAAGCAAAATTAAAAAATTGAATTTATATATATTTTAATGTTGAGAGACTCATTTATAATTAGAATTGTTCTACTTATAATTCTTTTTAGGACTAATTTAAATCTTTAAAAGATAAATAGATAGATTAATAGAGAAAAGATATAATAGGCAAAATTAAAATATTTAAGTTTATATATATAGTTTAATGTCGAGAGACTAATGCACTCATTAAGTTGATCTGATGGTTGAAGCTTTGAGTAGGAGTCAAAATTTCAGAGGATGCCTTTTGCTTATAAAAAGAATGTAAAAAATTGTAATACTCATAAAACTATATTATTATTATTATTATTATTATTATTATTGTTATTATTATTATTATTATTATTAAATATAATTTTTTCTCTAGATACACCCAAAGCATAGTTAATAACTAATTTTGCACATGGCAATATTGAATAAAAAGATTATAGTTGACTTTTCAACTTTTAAGCTCGTGATTTTGCATTGTTATATTTATTATTATTATTACTATTACTAATACTAATATAATTTATGTTTATTGGTGTTTTTTTTAATCATTAGTAATTAGTTTTTTTAAAAAAAATTATAATTAGTAATTAATAATTTGTAGTTATAAGCATTTTATGCTTCCCTACGGTTTTATTTCAATGGGTAACTCTAAATTCTTATAGGGTGCGTTTGATGTTAGGACTGGACACTACAGATGATACAGCACAGTACAAGTTAATAAAGCACATCACAACTTATTATATTATTTAGTGTTTGATAACCAATGCATGGAACAAAAAATGCGATTCAAATTTTACAATAATACCCTTTATAATACATATTAATATTGCATATTATTATTACTTTACATAAAAAATTGATTTTCTTAATTATTTTTTTAAAAAATATCATTATTTTCCACTAAAAAATTATATATATATACAATAGTGGAAGAAAATATGGATATTTTTGGAACAAATAGTTGTTCCATAGTTTAGTGTGGTATGTACAAAATTTTGGCTTTTTGTGCTGTCCAGTAACTCCACTTTTATGCTGTCTCTAGATTATTTTATAAATCAAATATTGAACTAACTGTACTATATCATAAAATTTAGCAAATCAAACAGACCTATAGACTTCTCAAACCTATGAGATACATGTCCACCGTAAATTGCATTATTACTATATATTAATGAGTATCGCTTAAGAATGATTCATATTACGCAAAGGTGGTCAATTATATTCTTTTTGTGATTTGAGAATTAAGCGGCTATAATAATAAGGATAGTGCTCCTATACATTTTCTTAATTGTTATAATACGTGCTCTTATATTTTATTATAAGTTTATGCATGTGTTATATTCTTTCTAAAACAACATGAAAGTAACACTCAATGAATATGTTATTTTATTTGAAGACAAAATAAATATGAATACAAAGTTGATACATTTTTATCACAAAATATTTTATCTCCCAAAAAGTTAAAATTTTTTATGGTAATGAATGATATTTATAATACATTTTTTACAAGAACTTGACACATTTTTTTTAAAACAAATTTTATAAATTTATTCCATTAAAAAAAATCCTGTGCAACGCACAGGAAGAAGCACTAATAAGAAAAGTAATTTTTTATTAAATTAATAATAATAGATGGTACAAATAAATAATAACGTTATACTAATTACTAGTTTTTCATTTCAATTCTACTCCAAACAAAGACAGAATATGATTATTTTTCAATGACACGCGTTCGTTGTGTCCTAGGAAAATAATAATATAATAATAAATAAATAAAACCCATGAACTTTTTCACCAAAAAAAGAACCCATGAACTTGGGTTTAAATGACAGTTATTGCTTAATAGTTGAACATGCTGTGTAAACTGTAAACTCATTCCATAATCCATTGACTAGAATCTCTCTGCGATCTAGAAAGTGACTGTGGAAGCATTTCATTGCCGAACTTTGACTTCGAAGGTGCGTTTAGGGTTTTGTATCACATTTTTCTTTTTTAGAATTCTTCAATTTCAGTCTTGATCCTGATTTGACTTGAATACGATTGCGTTTTTGAGGAGAAGATTCAATTTCTCATCTCCGATAACTTCAATTTCAAGCTGCAATTCCCAGGTACTAATGCCAGATCATTTTTGTCTTGCTTTTATTCAATTCATTTGTTTGTTCCCGCAATGTTCTGATCTGAAGCAATATTCAAATTTCAAACGCAGAATGAATTTTGTGGGAACAACAGATATAAATATAGCTTTAGCTGTTTCTCACGCAGAATGAACTCCATTTCTCACGTTTTCTGTTTCTTCTCCTGTAAATATCTTCTGCTGCTAGTACTATGAACTTTGCACAATAGATATAAATATTGAAAAGAGATTAAGCTACTTTAAAGTGATTGAGTGTGTGAAATGCGAAAGTAAGATTGTATTCACCATTGACTTGAATTAAATTACTTTGTACTTTTGATCCACTTTAAATCATGGGAGAATACTTTCTCACTTTACACTACCACTCAATTTAAAGGAACCAAATCCTCCAGAAAAAAGTTATAGGAGGACAAAATTGAGAACAGAGCAGAGAAATATTTACCAACATGTTAGTGAACGCAACATTAGGCATTCATGTCTGCATTCAATATACTCTTTGACAACAAGACTTCGTTGTGTTACTTTTCCTCTCTTGGTAATTGTTATCCATTTTAATCGTTACAATGTGCTTATATTGACCATAGAATTAGATCCATTTGCTATATATGTAGTAGTTACCTATTAAATTATGCACAATTTTGGATTTATATATAATATTTATTTTTGGTGCTATTATTATAGATAGTAATTTATCTCTCAAAGGTTCCTATCATTCTCGCTTTGGGTTTAGGATCCATCTTTTCATATAGAAGCCAGGTTTACTCAATAGCAGTAGTTTTTCAACATTGGTTAGTTAACTCCTCTTCTGTGCAGTTCCTTAGGGATATTACACCACTATGCATCTGTTTTAAATGTGTGGTTTGTGTTGTAAATATTCTAATTTAGTGTGATCCAAAAAACTGAGAAAGAAAGAGGAGGGCACCTAATTTTCTGCTAACCGAAAAAACATGTAGTAGTTTCCCAAAAATAGAAAGGAAAGGGAAAAGAGATAGATAATCAGTTAAATTACTGAATATTTAAAAAACACTTAAATTTATGATGATTTTGATGAGGAAAACAATAATTGCATAAGAAATGTCAGGCTGTATGTGTGTGTATTATGGTCCATTTCTTTTTCTCATTCAACTTCTACATTAATAAGAATCAATCAATATCAATATTATACCCAAAGGGGATGAGAACAGGGCAAGTGATGTCTGAGCAGAAATCGGTCATGCACTAAAAGATTGCACAAGATATAATTCTGAAATATATGTGCTGAATGCAGAGAAAAACTTTTCACAACAAAGTGATGGTGCAGTAGCCCTTCTTAACAGAACACTTATTTATAGTTTTTTAGCTGTGATAAACTGGCATATTTACATTTTTACTACCTCAATTTCATAATATAAGCCCCAACACCAAACACAAGAAGCTTTTATACTTTTTTCAATTTTACCCTTATGTATTAAAGTAAACTACTACTAGGTGAGAGAGTGGGCTTTACGTTTAATTAGGAGTAAAATTTTTTTTTAAGAAAAAAAGAGTATTTTTTCTGAAGTTAATACATTAACCATTTTTTTTAAACCGTGAAAAGTGGTTAAGGGCTTATATTATGAAACGATGGTATTACAATCGATACCTAATTAGATTGAATGATAAATGAGTCAACTTAGACTTGGGGAATTAAGGCAAATAGATAGGAAATATGATTCCTGATCTGAAGGGTTTAGTTGCTGTAATGGAATCTGTTGGATTTAGGAAGACTAATGGGTCCAGTTTAGCGTACCAGACCAAATAACATGTCTGTTGCCTTGTGAACAAAGTTAATGAAGATCCAGTCAGTATACCAGGACTACACAGTCAACTTTGAAAGTGCTGGCACTTTATTAAGGATGCTCACTAAATTAAGTTGTGGCTTTTTTATTTGTTAGAAGTATCGATGTAAGGGATAAAGAAAACTATGATCATAAACTAAGGCACTTAATTATCTGCATCCAACAGGTCTCAAAGTAAGATACTTGGTGTGATGTCATTACTAGGTATATCATGAATCAACCGCATTTATTTTTAACTGAAACTACACATTTGCTTTGACAATATAGATTGATAACAAGGAAGAGGCAGAATGAGTGTAGGATCTGATAAAGGGAGAAAAGTGTGTGTGACAGTGACTGGTATTTTGATTGCGATTATATTGCTAATAGTGATACTAGCATTGACGGTGTTCAAAGCCAAGCATCCAGTAAACACAGTGGACTCAGTGAAGCTACAGGACTTTCACATGAGCCTGGATATAGCAAAACTTCAGGTATATTTGAACATAACCCTGGACATCGATGTCTCAGTGAAGAACCCGAATAAGGTGGGATTCAAATTCTCTGACAGCACTGCGAACCTCAATTACAGAGGGCAGCTGGTAGGCGAAGTCCCTATCTCCAGCGGAAAGATTTCCGCTGGTGAGACAAAGGAATTCAACCTCACCCTCACCATTATGGCTGACCGTTTACTCTCCAATTCACAGCTTTACTCTGATCTCACATCGGGTACTCTGCCCCTCAACACTTTTCTGAGAACTTCTGGTAAAGTCGGCATCTTAGGCTTTATCAAAGTCCATGTGGTTTCCTCCACATCTTGTGATTTTGAGATTTATGTTTCCAATAGAACCATTGGGAACCAAGAGTGCCAATACAAAACAAAACTTTAATTATTTTTCTGTTTAGATTTGAAACTAGTACTAGACTCTAGATAGGTAGACTATATACGTATTATTTGAATGTAATCAATCTGTTCATATTCCACTTTGATTTACAATTGTGATTTGTATCTACCTCTCAGGCTGTTTCTGAGATTTCGTTTTGTTATTACTATCTCTCCATTTTAATTAGTTAACCATACAGCTTACATCTTTAAGTTAACCTCCTTTTCTTTCTTTTGTTGGTGTCTAATAGTTATGTAATTATATAAGATTTCTTTAATTCCATGATTTGTTTTATTTTAGTAAGTTACTTTCACTCTGCTACATAATTTGTTTTCTGAATTCAATGCATTATACACAGGAGATGTTGGTATATATAATTTCATATAAAGCAATTTGGGACTCTAGTGCAGAAACAAACACTCCAATGCTTCCAAGCTACTGCTTTTCTCTCTTTCTTCTATCTAATGTTCATGTCTTGCCATTCACCTACCAAAATGCTGAACACTGCAACTAAATTCTCTGGTAGCAATCCAAGGGCGTGTTTGCTTCAGCTTATTTTGGAGAAATAATTGTTTACTGTTATTAGTTTTTGAAAAAAGATAGGTGATTTTTTCTCCAAAAAGCATACACAAACATGTTCTAAATGTTGTAGGGTTATAGCTCCACTTTATTCCATAACGATTGTGATAGCTAAGGCGAGCTCTACTTGAAGTTATACTAGTTATAAAAAATCATGAGTTGTGTCAAATTTAAATGGACATAATACCAAGATTTCAATGTTACAATAGGACTGAATATTTTTTCTAGCAGAAATGGTAAATTGGACTGAGTATTATAAGATATGCAGTTAATGTTTGCATCAGGACTTCACTGATGACATTTAACATGCACAATCTATTAAAAAAAGAAAAATAACCATGCGAATGTTTCATTTAGATTTGATAACATGCACAATGTAGCTTTAATGAATTAGATTTGATAAAACAGTGAATTGGCTTCAAATGCGTGATCTTTGAAAATAAATTCTTGATCTTTTGCATATTTTTTTCGTACACTATATTTTCGTAGCATTTGGCATTTCGGTTAATTTTAATTTTTAAATACAACTCTTTGAGAATTTCTGAGGCAAAGTAGTATATTTTGATTTATATACACATTTTTTCTGCAGTTTAGTTGTAGCCTAAATGCTTGCACCAACTCTTTCTTATTCTGGTTGAAAAGGAGCTAGTTGAGATTTATGGACAGTTTGTTTTAAATGCAGAACAGTGCAAAAATATTTTTATTAGTAATGATTTTTTGATCCCAATGTAGATACAATAGAAGTAATTAAATAAATTTTACTTCTTTTAAAAATACTTTTATTTAGTAAAAATGTAACCAAACAAACCTTCCATTGTCGCCACAAACTCAAATACCATAAAGAAGAGTACCCTCTTCATTGAAAATTTGCAAGAATCTTTTTTTTAATTGAATTTGATTCAATATTTTCTTTCCTGATCAAGTCTGATCCTTCGTTTCTCTGTCAATTGGATTTACTTGCTACAAAATCTTAAGAACGGTTTTTGTTACAGCAAAATGATAAAAATAGAATAAAATAAATAAATAAATCAAACAGGTTTATGATGTTTAAAAGGTTGTTGTACCTTCTAATCCCACCTGCCTTTAGAAATCAAACAAAAGTAGGGCATTGATGTTTATGATAATGTATTTTCTGCAATCCTATTAGGGATGCTAATACTCATTAAATTACTATATATATCTTCGATAAATATACATTTCAAGAATTTTTCTAAAATTCTTCTAATTTTAGTTCTCCTGGAACTATAACAATATAACAAAATTATTCATATCAATGATGAAGTTATAGTAACTGGTTCCATATATCCAACAAAGATGCTCAAAGTATAATTTCTTTATGAACTCATCATCAAATATAATATAATATATTAGGACAAAAGAAATAGATACATAAGCTAAATGTATTATGAAAGAAATATTAATAAATAAAAAAAATCATACTTTGTTAGTCTCGCTCAAACAAACACTCGGACAGGTTAGAGAGCGTCATGCTGATAATATGTTATAAAAATATGTAAATCTTATATAGGAAGCTAAGAGAAGAGAGTATAAAAACAAGGATCTAGAGAGGGCAAGGGGGTGAAAACCAGTAAGGGGGCGTTTTGCTATTGTGCTGTTTTTTCTATGTTACTTCTTTCTTTATATTATTTTCTCTATTTTATTCTTATATTATTTCTTTCTCATTTTTAAATTTTTTCAGCATTATTTTTCTCCTTTATTGTACTAAATATATTTTCTTTTACATTTTAAAAGGTTATACATATATAAAAAAATATATATTTATATTATTTTATATGTTAGTAAATAACAATATTTAAACATTTTGTTTCCAAAAAGCTAATATTTAGATTTCACAATAAGGTTATTTTTGTATTTTAGTAATTTTTATAAAAATTATAATCATTATTTTAACATGTTTAAAAACTTCTTATTTGGTTGTATTTAAGAAAAACTTTTAAATTTGCACTCTTAATTATAAATTTGAAAACAAAATACCTAATGCAAATAACGATATATTTTTTTCTATACTTGATATTTTGTGTTGTTTTTCCTTTCAAGATTCAACATTTTTTTTTCTTTATTTATAAATTTTTTATATGCTTAATATTTCTTATTATTATTTAAATTTTCGTTCCGTAATAAAAAAAAATAGCCCCAAAACTCTCTCTCCCCCAAGTGTTTTTGGCTCCCTCCCTATTAATAGAAAGAATATGAAGATAATAGAATAGAAAAAATAACCAATAAAGTCTGGCACAGTTGACAAATAGCTGGGTCCAGGGTTCAAATCCTGACGGTGTGTATAGAGAAAGCTTTGTTAGGAGAGGCAAAGCCCACTTTGATGATCTCTATGTCTCGAGGGGATTAGTTTTCGGTTACCGACCGGGAGATACCCTTTGTTAAAAAAAAAAAATTGAAAGAATAAAATTTATTCATTGCAATTCATTATTACAGACATATACTATTTACAGGACAAGAATCCTAGAAAACACTTCATGATAATAGAATGTGTTGTAATAGGATCCTAAACTGAGGATAATTATAGACAACATAAGCATTGAAATTTTCTCATTGTAGAAAGTTACAATAGAATGCATTCATAACAAATAAGATTCTTGCATTCATAACAAATAAGATTCTAAATTAGCAATGTATATAAACATTCATATAATAAAAATATTCATAACATTTTTTTATGAAATATATACTAGACTCTCATTTTGCATTTTTTAGATCATTTTAATCCTTAACTTTCACTATTATCAATCATTTGTCTCTGAAAGTCAGGGACTAAAATGAATGATCATATGATTCAGGGACTAAAGTAAACTGCAAAATACAAAGTGAGAGACTAAAGTGACTTATCCGCACAAAATCAGGAACCAAAATAGTACATCACCCAATTTTTATATATTTACCGTTATTTAATATAGCTGTTTCCTAATTTTAGGGTTTTCACGTATGTATAAACTGATACTGTGTACACATTGTAGTTATGGTACGGTGCATTTCTTTTTTTCTTTTATTTGTTCATATTTAAATTTGGGGAGCATCGAAGATTTGTATTTTCGATCTAAAGATGGTACTGTCTCCATGAAGAAAATGTAGTCATTTGAAATGAGCATCAACCAAAATTTACGGCTTACAGGTTACAGTAGACATCAGACTTTTATTCATCTCAGCCATTTGAATACGACTTAACTTTTAAACAGCCAACAGACTAAATTGTAGCACAAATGCACCCCAAATAAAACACAGAATATCAAGGGAATTCCAAACCGAAAAGGAAAAACTTGAAAGATGAAAATGAAAATTAACCATGGGTCAAATGTAATAAGTAGGACATGGAACATTCCGTCCAATAAAACATTCTTTGGACAAAGAAAAAAGAACAAAATATACTTTGGCGAACCAATTAAAAGAAAAACAAAATTCATTTTTTTCCTATCACATAGATTTCTTCCCCAAAAATCCTTCTAAGATGTAAGGTTTCCACCATAATTATGATGAGACCATTTTTTACTTTGCATGCTTGACCAATTCAGAGAGCCTCAACCACCATCTATTTGGCTTTTCTTTTTTTCCCATGTTTGCCAAATTTTTTACCCTTGGGCGACTTGCTCTTCATATAAGAAATTCTGCTGGCCTTTTTCTGCCTCTCCTTTCGAATTTGATCAAGATTTTTTATTTCTGAGCGCACATCAGCATTGGGAATCGAATGCTGCTGCTTGCTACCTTTAAAACCTTTACGGCCTCCACGGTAATGTCCTGCATAACATGAATCAGAAAGTTTTAATCGTTTGGATCTCACACTAAACAAAAAGAACTTAGAACCTACAATGAGAAAAACAAGGGTCAAACGGGAATTGAAGGAGTTGTTAGTTAGAACTTAGAAACAAGAGGGTTGAATATGACAGCAGAGTGATGCCATCAGAGTTAGTTATTCAACAGAAGCTGAATAGAGAGGGAATAAAACGATCCACTCACGAAAGAGAGCCCAATGAATTGCTGAAGGATTTCGTTTGGGGTGGGAAAAGTGTGAAAGGGTATGTGTAGACAGATGTAGAGAGAGAAGAGGTGAAGAATGTTTTTGATGATTCATTTCTATCTGAAAAGTCTCTTCCTCTCGGAGATACTACTCTTCTTTTTCTATACTTCCTTTGTATTTCAGAACAAGCTAATTCTCTGTTAGTTGTTTTTAGATCTATTGAATGAAACCAGTTATGGTTCTACAAACTTGTTCTCGTAACTTTTCGGTTACAGAACCAGAAATCATTCTTTGACATTTCCAACCAGCAGTTACAAGCATAACTATAACTATTTACTGGAAAGTGCAGAAAAATGCTTCCAGAATTTCATTGAAACAGATCTCATTTAAAGAAAACAAATAAACCAAGTTTGCAGACTGCAGTCTTCATTGATTTTCTATGCTTGGTTTAAATACTACTATTTACCAACATAACAGTTTTTCATTGATTTTATATACTTGGTTTATTTGTTTTCTTTATATAAACCAAGTATTTTTCCCCTACAATATTTTTTTTTCTGGGGTATTAAATACTACTATTTACCAACATAACAGTTTTTCATTAGATATAAAAAATAAAAGATTGAAGGGAAAAACAAAGTAGGTATATTACCAGTCATACTAGTTGATTCCTGAGCATCACCATCATTATTTGTCCCTTTAAGAGATATCTTACTGTGGGAGCGTTCTTTCCACTTCTTATATATGCCAGTCTTGGTGGCCTTCGTTTTTGCACCACTCTCTGTCTTTATCTGTGCCCAAATAAAAAAAAAACAAACGTTGGGCCCTAAATCCTACAGGTAGGTGTAAAAGAATATCATTGTGCAATGTATGCATTATATTAAAAGACGGGGCCTTATCAGTATGTACCTTTCCATTTGCTGCAACACGGTCACCATTGTTTAATTTGATGTACTTTTTACTCCTCTGAAACCAAATAGTTTGTATGAGATTAATGACTAGTTGTGTCAATTTTAAATAATACTTCAAAAATAACTTTTTGCATTTATTCTCTTTCTACAATTCAACTACAATTGTTTAGCATTACCTTGTCCCAGTGATACATAGATCTTTGTTTCTTAATGCCAGTACCATCATCTGCAACTAGATCTAGGACAGCTGCTTCCAATCTAAAATATTACACTTCATTAGGAACAAAGCCAGAAAACAAAAGGTAAACAAATAGGAGGGATTAGAGGGTTTAAATAAAGCTGAATTATCTATAATGAATGTCAGAGTGTAGCATACAAGTAAACACATCACACAAAAAATGACAAAACAATCAGCCAAAAGTTTGATTTTTTCAGGTTTTGCTTCTGAACTAATGATTTAGAGTATGAGAACAGAAAGTTTCAGATATCAAAATCCCCCCCCCCCCCAAAAAAAAAAAAAACCAGGGCAAAAATTACAGCAATTAATGACTAGTTAGTAAATATTTACCTATTTGAAGCAAAGTCTTCATTTGCTTTCACTGAAAGGCCTGCTTCCATGTGCTGAGAGAGACAGCAAGATACAAGTTACAGGGTAGCCAACTTTGGTTTTAATTTTCAAAAGCATAACCACCACATACATAGTATATGTCTATATGATAAACTAATGTAAACCAGATATATGCCAAGTAAAATGATAAAGATAGTGACTTACTTGGTTTTTAGGTATTGAACTGATATAATTATCCTCATCCTTGAAACTTTGTGGCTTTCTCTTAGAACCACATGCTGCTAAAATCAAAAGAAACAGAAAGTGAAATTAATTACTATTTAGACCTCCTATTAAGATTTAAGAGACACTTTCATCTTCCTCTCCTAGTCTTCTTTCACTAGATCCTAAAAGCATACCCCAAGTATAATAAATCTGAAGTTTTCCATCAATTATTCTTACAATGACCCAATTATTCTTAACTGCGAAGCAAGAAGAAATAAAGTTGAGGCACTAGACTCTTTAGTGCCTTTAATTACAAGGCAATTGCTTGATGAAACAGGAAAAAAACTTACAGAAACCAGGAGGAGGGGACTTGGACTAGAACAAATGCAAAATGTTGGCCTATACTCTATATAATAACCAGGATAAATGACAAGACTGGTAAACAAGAAGAAAATTCATTACACAGCCATAAAGAGAGAGAAAGCAGTAACATTCAGGCAAGTATAGACATTTTGCAAACATAATTAATTGTATTCACACCAGTTAATAACCTTTTCAGCATCCTTTAGACCTTTGATGTTTCTTTCTTGCTAAAGCCGTGTGATAAGTTCATGAAGTTTATATTCATAGAAAAAATCACCTTAACCACATTTACACCCAATGTTCCTAGGTTGAAATTTGGACTAGACTGAGATTAACAAAAAAACATAAAACCATAGCATAAGCCACATATTGAAGCAAGTAAAGAGGGAACCATCATAAGGACGATCCCATTTACAAACCAAAAATAACGACAGTCAAAGAAAGTCTAATGAAAATATAAATGGAACAAACCTTTTCTTCCTTTCTCTACAGAAGGAGTGATTTCCGATTGACTTTTCCCCTGTATAGAGCATATGCATATATCCTTAGTAAATGATTACATGGAAAAGAAAATGCAGCAAAAAATCTATCAAGAATATTTCAATCAGTTAGCACAATACAACAAGTTCTTAAAGATGGAGATGAAATTGTCCAAATCAAAATTATAACAATATCCACGTACCTTTTCCTTATTACTGTTAGAACGCTGTTTGTGAACCAAATTTATAATAGTCTCATGAATAGCTCTTTTCCTTTTCATCACATCAACCCATTGACCAGAAGGGCCCTGAAATTAAGCATCAGAATCATTTTCAGTGCAACGTTAAAGCAGAAAGACAATGTAACATGCACATCATAAGTTCATAACTCATTTCAAGAGGTTTTCAAGTGGCAGGCTGTGAACTCCAACACGGTATACTTAATTTGGATGAATCATAGAAAGATGATACAAAGACACAGAGACACCATATCATCCACCATGATTATCTGGCATTAATAGATGCAAATATATCAAACTGGAAAATATCAAGTCGTATAAGAGAAGCATGGATTCCGATTACTTGAAGGGGGAATCAAGAAAACGCTAATTTAAATATCAATTCAAACTATTAAGCTAGAGAATTAACTCAACACATGGAAATTCTAAATTGAGCAATATATGGATAATGTATCGAAAGTAGAAAACCACCTGTACATGCTTTGATTTAGCTGCTTCTCCTTCAGCTTCCAAGATAGTCTGCTTTGGCCTGGTAATAAATTTTTAAACATATGCAATACAGCTACTAAAAGAATGGAAGTAAAAAGGACTCCGTCATACAAATATAATCTTGAACTCACCTGAACCTTTTCAAATGCTCAGAAAATGCAAGTGCCGTTAACTCCCCTGTTTCCAACACATTCATGAAAATAGGATGCAGTCCTTCACGGGGCAAATCCTTTATTCTTCTAATGGATTCCTTTGAGGGCAATGGTTTTGTCTTCGAATACAAACGAAATGCATTTTTACAGGTTCTCTGCAAAGATTCCAATTCTGCAGAAGTATCAATAATTTCCCTAACTCTGTCTGAAACAAGGTCAATGACTTTCTGTGGGAAACGACCATAAATGGTTTCTCCATTTGCCATTGCTTGGTCAATTCTTGACATTACTCGATCCTTATCATGCAAGACCTCTTCTTCAGTGGGAGCAGCCTTGATTGGTTTTGAAAGAAACAAATGAAGATCTAAAAGGTAGGCCATATCCTCTGAAGTCACAAAAGAATATGCAGTACCAGTACGACCAGCCCTTGCAGCCCTTCCAACTCGATGAACAAATATTTTAGGCTTAGGAGGAAAGTCCCAATTAATAACATTATCAAGTAACGGAATGTCTATTCCCCGAGCTGCAACATCAGTCACAATCAACAACATTGTCTTTCTTGCCCTAAACCTTGATACATGGATTTTTCGAGCATCTTGATCCATGTCACCATAACATACAGACGGCTCAATACCCTCTTCACGAAACAAAGTGTTGAGGAACTCCACGTGATGTTTAGTGGATACAAAAATCAATGTTTGTTGATCCGAACCAATATGCTCCCTAATCAAATAGAGCAATGCCGCATACTTCTCTTCCTGCCTCAAAGTGAAAAAGGCAAGCTTCAAGTCAGGGCTAATTTTAGTTTCCAAATCAAGGCGGACAAGCTGGGGGTCTCGCAAACCAGCCTTAGCAAATTCAGCAAGTGCACTGGGCAATGTGGCGCTGAAAAGCAAGGTCTGTCTATTCTCAACGAGCTGAGCAAGAATTTGATGCAACTGCTCGGCAAAACCCATTCCAAACAAACAATCAGCCTCATCAAAAACAACATACTCCACTGTACGCAAGGACATGTCATCAACCTCAGACAAATGGTGCATAAGCCTACCAGGAGTAGCAATTATAATGTCAGGACTCTGAGCTAACTCCTGAAACTGACTTTCCATACTATCTCCCCCAACCAACAAACTAACACGAAGGTCTGAAAGACAAAACAAAATCTAATTAAAACATGATCATTTAGACTACTAGTGCTAAATTGCCAATTTAGGGGCTATCATAATTAAAATCATAATCATAAGAGCACTGCTTGTTAGTATTACGAAGTTACCAGCACAAAAATTTCCATGTGTGCGTTAATAATTAGATCTCAAACAAATTAATTATTAATTAATTAATTAATAAAATAAAACTGAAAATGAGCACAAACCATAGGTGGATGTGTCTGTAAATCCGTGTGCACAATTATTTTATACTGTTTAGCATTACTCTAATCTGATAACCATAATCATAACAGAAAGCAAAATCGAAAGGAAAAAGAGAAAAACCTGTGAAGTGGCCAAGCTCTTTGGTGAACTTGAGAGTCTGAAGCGCTAAATCCCTAGTAGGCGACAAAATTAGGGCACGAACGCCACCCTGAGGAAGATGCTGGTTGAGACGCTGAAGCATGGGGACAAGAAACGCCGCCGTTTTGCCAGAGCCAGTACGAGCCATAGCAACAACATCGGAGCCAGAAAGGATGAGAGGCATGGTTTTCCTCTGTATTGGAGTGGGCACTTTGTAGCCTTTGCGTTTGATTCCTTTGAACACATTCGGACTCAGACCAAGTGACTCAAAACCACCAGATTTTGCGTTCTTCTTCTTCTTCTTCAAACGATCTTGTTCTCTTCCCATCTTCTGCAAAACCCTAGTTAAACCTCTCCCCTCTTTGAATCAAATGTTGTTCCTTCTTCTTCTTCTTCTCGAGGTGGATGAGGCCTGCGGTCGAGTCTGGTGCAGTTTGCCGTCGTTCTTCGCGTGTAAAAGAAAGAAAAATTGGGGTTTGGGGTTTAGGTTGTCAAACCAACGGCTGAGATTGATTATTGAATTTAAAGTTCAACAATTTTTTTTTTTTAAATTTTTTAATACCAATGATATTTTTTTATTTTAGTCTTTATAATTTTTTTTTTATTTTATCCAACTTAGTTCAAAATATTTTTTTAGTTCTTATAAAATTTTATTTTTTTAGTTCTTATAAAATTAATATTTTTTTTGTTTTAATTCTTATAAGTTATTTTGTTTGTATTTTAGTCTAACTTAATTTAAAATTTTGATTTTTAGTCTATAGTTTTAAATTTTTTTTAATCACGTTTTTTCAAAGTACCGAAATAAAAAATTGAAATTCCAAAAAATAAAAAATAAAGTTAAAGGAACAAAAAAAAATTCGGTAACTATATGAACTAAAAACTTGTATTTATTGTAAAATAAAGTTGTAAAGGATTAAAACGAAAAAATTTGAATTAAATTGAACTAAAATAAAAAATAATATTTTGTAAGCACTAAAACGAAAAAGTATCAAATTTTTAGGGACTAAAACTTATTTAAGCTTTATTTTTTTTACACTAACTATTTATTTACACTTTGTACACTATAATAAAATAATAATTTTCATAAAAAATGAATATAAAAAAAACATAAAATGGCACAAACAAAGTTTACAAATGGCGATTCATTCTCCTTCGCATTATCTCTCTCCCCTCTAAGACCTTCTCAAATGGAGAGGTGCTTAGCAAGGTGCTTATAGATTATTTTATCATATTTTGGTGGATTTCACGCTTACATATTACTTTATCAATTTAAGCACCCAAAGGCCGAAGCACTCCAATATAAGTTTTTATATAAGCACTCCGAATGGGTTTTGCATATACCCAACAAATTAACTACCTCATTTTTTTTTAATATAAAATTTCATTTTATTTTTTGTTATATTCTAATTGCAATTTTAATTTTAAAGGTAAATTGCACCCAAGCCCCCTAAAATTTCAATTTATTGCACTCCACCCAAAGTTTCAAAAAATTAACAACCCACTCCAATAGGTTGACAGAAGGTAACCAGAGATTAAAACTAGTTAACCATAGTTATTTGTCTCATTTTAGAAGACAAACTTAACTCAAGTTACATGCTCCCAACATATGAGACAAACTAAACCCTCACTTAAGCTATTTGGCGCGAAGGAAAGGAAAGTGACGGAGAGGAAGCTACCAACGGTCAACGAGAAGAACAAGAAGCTGCCGGAGTTTAAAGCGCTGCCTTCTATTTCAAGAACCGAGATACTCATGCTTGTCTCTATTTCTGTTTTTTTTTTTTTTTTGTGAACAAAAATAACTCATGTAGGTGTGCTATGTTTTTGGGATGTAGTAAACATGGGGGATAATACTTAGTTCACCATCATAGCACGTTGGAACCACGAGTTGTTCGTGTTGCCAAAAGCCACAAGAGAACTGATGGAAAAGCCCCCGCTAATTTAGCGAAGGCCATAGCCCCCGCTAATTAGCACCCAACACTATTGCCACCACACTATTTTCAAACTGCACCGCACGAACCTATTTTTTTTCCAATTTTCCCTCCATTTAGAAAATAATTTCCGGGCGAAATCGGATAATAATTTTCAGATGGTGTGGATACAAGCCAGTGCAATTCTTGTTTAACCAAACTGGAGAATAATATTTTGTTCTAACAGGAAAATTTTGTCTGAAAGATTCCAGATTTTATTTTCCGATTGAGAGTTAAACCAATAAAAGCCTAGCAGGTTCATTTTACGGTTTTACATTAAAATTCACACCATAATACTCCTAAGATCAAACCACATCAAATTGGTGTTTTGCTATCTTTCTACCATTGAATATATAAAATGTAAGTATTTTATGTTATTTCCATGTTATTTATGTCTTTCAATACTCGTTAAATTAGTGTACTTTTGGAAAAGCGCTAGTTATATTCAACAAAGTTGTAACCGGATTTGAGAATCATGTTGAAACCAAATTTTATATTCTGGTTTTAACCAAAATTTATAATCCTATTGGGACCATACTTTATAATCTGGTTAGAGGCTTATTTGGGCTAGTTGTTCATTAAATTTTGTTTTTTCAGAATTGGGACCATATGGATGAATTAATGGAATTAGTACATGAAACCAAAGAAGAGGAATATTTTAATTATGGAGAATATTTTGAAACTATGCAGGCAAATTACAATTCGAGCTAAATGTGTTCTTGTTTGGTTAATGTATTTAGACGTTAATATTGTTGTTATAGTAATGTTTTAGGTTTTTCCTACTAAGGAAGATATGATTTATTGGGCTCGAGAAGTTGGCAAGATTATTGGATTTGTTATTGTTACTTACAGATCAGATAAGGGTGGTGCAGGTGGGAATATGAAAGAATTTGTGACTCTTGGGTGTGAAGGAAGTAGGAAGTATAAAAAATACAAGAAGCAACTTAAACAAGAAGACACATGAACTAAGAAATATAAATGTCTTTTCAGACTTAGAGGAAAACCTCACGCTAATGAAGGATGGATACTTATTGTGATATGTGGCAAGCAAAATCATGAGAGAGCAGTTGCCCTCATAGGTCATCCATATCCTAGGTGCCTTAAACCTGATGAGAAGACTATTGTGGCAGACATGACGAAGAACAACCAGCCTTGCAATATATTGCTTGCACTGAAGGAGCATAATCCTGAGAATCTAAGTACCATTTAAACTATATACAATGAATGGTATTCATATCACAAGTCAATTAGGGGACCTCAGATAGAGATGCAACAATTCATGCTAATGCTAGAGTCTCACAGGTATGTCCATTTTCATAGAAAGGAGGTGTCTGATAACATTGTCCAAGACATCTTTGGGGCTCATGAAGGTACGGTAAAGTTACTTCATACATTTCATATTGTTGTGATCCTTGAAACCTACAAAACCAACAGGTATAAATTGCCTTTACTTGAAATGGTTGGGGTTACATTAATAGATATAACATACTCAATTTCATTGGCTTACATGGAGTCTGAGCGTAGTGATAATTATGTTTGGGCGTTAAGTTGCCTAAAACACTTGATTGTGAGCGAAAATGGCCCACCAAAAGTTTTTATTAGTGATAGAGATGTTGCATTTATGAATGCATTAAATGAAGTTTTTCCTCAATAGAAGCACTTGTTATGTCAATTCCACATAGACAAGAATGTGCAGGCAAAGTTTAAGGTGCTAGTCCACAAGAAAGATTGTTGGGATATGATTTTTAATGTATGGAAATTTGTTTTAGAGTCCCCAACAGAAGAAGATTATAATAAACGTGTGTCATATTTCAAGCTCTTTTGTAAAGAGTTTAAACCATTTTTTGAGTACTGTATGAAGATTTGGTTAATTCCGCACAAGAAAAGTTTTGTCGATGCATGGGTCGACAAAGTCATTCACCTTGGAAACATAACAACTAACAAGTTAGTCTAATGCACATTTTATGTTTGACTTGGAAACAATTTTTTATGGCTTCATTTGTTAATGCATGTTTTTCTTATACGGTTAAAGGCGCTCATGCAAAGTTAATGTTGTTGAAACATAGTCAAAGTGACTTCAACCAGTGTTGGGATTGCATGAATTACATTATTGATTTGCAACAAAATCATATTCAAAGATCATTTCAACAAAGTGTAATTATCAAGAGACATAGACATAGAATCCAGCAGGTTGGTCGGATGGTTGAGGAGTACTACTTTGAGAAGCATGTCCTCAGTTCGAACCCCTGACCAAAAATAGTGAAAGCGTCTATCTCTTCAGCAGTGCTACGACTCATACAATTCTAGAAAATAAAAGTTTTTTCTCTTTCATATAATTTGAAGGGGTAATGTTAAAACTATATCCAATATCCAATAGTACAAATATTATTAAATATTATAGCAGAGCTAATATATTATTATTTGGAGGAACGAATATGTATGTGCATTGTGTTCATCTAAGTCTCAGAAATTTATTGAGTTTTAAAGATATGGTAAAATTACTGTTTTAGTCCTTAAAGTATTGGGATTGGTTCGTTTTGCTCCTCAAACTTTTTGAGTTGGTTCATTTTAGTCTTTTCCATTACTATTCCGTTAATGGCGTTTTAAAAGTCACACGTGTTGCAATCTGATTGGTCTATTAATAAAATAATAATATATATATTTTTAATAAAATATTAATTTTTAATATACAAATTTAAAAAAAAAACAACTTTCTCATCCTCACCATCACCGTCACCGGACCACCACTCTTCTCCTTTTTCCCACCGTCACCGCCACCGATCCACCCCTTCCATCTGTTTGCATAGCAGCCTGCTCATGGCAATTTGAGGGAGTTTGCTCACCACCCATTCTCGTCTTCTCTTCGGCTTGTATAACAGCATCGCCATTGCCATTTGATAATGTGATCTCCTCACCCACTTTTGCCTTATTGACTGACCTTGACAATTGATCCTTTTCCTCCATTGACAAACCCCCCTGGGATACGCCACCATTCACAACTCTCTCACCACTCTTTTTTGTACTAGTTACTTAAATCAGTCATCCATTATTAACTAATACTGAAGATTTAGAAAGGGTTTTTTGTCTAAAAGGGGAAAGAGGAATCTTGTTCATTAAGTATTAAAATTTAGGTTAAATTAACTTTTTGATCCATATATTTGCACCTCATTTTCGTTTTAGTCTCTATACCAAAAAAGTGTTCCTTTTAATTCTTACGCATGTTCTCAGTTTTTCGTTTTAGTTCTGGTCATCATATTTTCATTGGTCTATGCTACTAATCGCTCTATATCCCACAGCTCCACCACCACAGCAAAATTATGAGAACGTGGGAGGGTGAAAGATGACTTTATTGGTAGTGGTAGTGGTGGCGATGAGGGGTTTATACAAAGGTATGAAATACAAAAACTGGCCAGCAAAGGCTCGTGGGGGTGACAGGGGCAAGATATGAAAGGTCAATGAGCTTGCAATGGTGTTGCCGTGGTGATTATGGTGGTGAAGCTGCGAGATTCAAAGCGCTTAACAGTAGGGACTAACGTAAACATAACGGTAAGGACTAAAGCGAAAATAGAACACACATGTAAGGACTGAAAGGAACATTTTTTTTTTTTTGTATATAGAATAAAATGAAATGAGGTGCAAATATATGGAAAAAAAATTAATTTAACCCAAAATCTATCTCTTTCCAGTTTGTGGAGTTTTTGGTGCATATGTAATATTTTTCTCCACATAATAGTAGTAAAAACTAAAGTAATAACTCCTTTAAGTATGCAGACATGAGTTCCAATTCTTGTTCGAATTTTAATTGTGCGTATAAAAAAATTTTGTTGAAAAAGATTATACCTATTTCATTCAAAACTTAAACGGTTATTATTATCCAAGAATAAAAGCTTGACATAAACAAGTAAAACAGTCCTTGTTTCTAATTCTAGTCCCTGTAGTCATGAAAGTTTACCATTTTCCTCAATTTTTCTGTCATGGATTCATAGTTGTTTCTATTCTTATATATCTCTTATCAATTATCATAATGATCCTTTCTTTGATTAAATCTTTCTTCTATTCATAGTTAAGATTTTCTTAGCAGCAGCTTTCTATTCAGGATTTTGTATGTATGAGTAACACAACATTCACCTTATCTGTATTTGTATCATTGTAATTAAAAAGGATTATAAAAACCACCATACAATCAACCAAACTATTTATAACCAAAAATAGAAAGAAACTGTAAACCAAAAAAAATAGAAAGAAACTAAATATTCAAGGAAGACATAATTCACAAACACCAAACAGCATTATGATACTATATCCTTAAGTTCTAACCAAGGTTTCAAATTAAATCTCAATGAACGAAAGCACCAATATTAAGAAGTGAAAAACATAAATCGCTATGATTGAGGGAAAGCAGACCTCTTAGGAAAACACCAAGAAAGGAAAGGAAAACTAAAATATTTCTTCTTTGACTTCTTCTTAATAATAGTGGTACATATATAGAGGACAATGGAGGAATCTAATTTTAAATGGGCTGAAGCCCATTATATATAATTCTGAAATTACTTGAAATTTTAAAATATAAAATACTAATTATAATTTGGTAATATTTTCAACTAATTTTATATCACATCAGGTACAATAAAATAGTTTTTGTGACATAAAACCACGAACCACACCTGATCATATTTAGCTTTTGACAACAATACGAATACAACCACAATATAAAACTTCGATCATAACATGGGTTGAATGATGATCAATTAGGCTAGTTTCTTGCCATTCATCATCATGATAGTAAACTCATTCAAGTCAATAAGACCATCTCCATTCCCATCCACACCTTTCACCATTTTCTTACAAGCACTAAGGCTACAACTCTCTCCAAGCCTTTTGAGAACTTGTGACAACTCCTCAGCACTAATTTTCCCATCACCATTCAAATCAAACACTTGAAAAGCACTCTTAATCTCATTTTCCCTCACCCTACTTCCACCCTCTCCATTGAACATTTCCATGAACTCTTTAACATCAATGGAACCATCTCCATCAGAATCCATGACCTTAAATGCCTTGACTGCCTCAATGTCCTTAGTGCCCTTATCTAAGGCCTTGGCAGCTGCCTTGTACTCTTCAATTGAAATCTTGCCATCTTTATTGGTGTCAAATTTCTCAAATACCCATTTCAATTCCTCTTCTTTTGGTTGGAAAGTGAAATTCTGTCCTGAATTTGATGTTTGTCTTGATTTGAAGCTGTTTTTCTGAAGTAAAGTTTTGTGTGGAGAAGAGGGCTTCTTTTTTGAGAAGCTATAGTTGAACTTGAGGAAACTCATGTTGGACATGTTCTGTTTTTGGGACTTTGATGCAAAAGATATACAAATATTTGGGTTTTGTATGAGTATGAATTAATGCTACTAGACTGTGGCTTGTTTATATAGAGATATGCATATGCTTCCTCCTTTTGATTGAGTAAACCCCAGAATAATTAATTTGTAACTTGAGATTATACGAATAGAATATTTTAGTATTTTATATTTTAAAGTCTTTAAATTAGTTTTTGATTTTGTAAAATGATATTTATTTATTTATTTATTTATTTATTTTTGTCAGATTTTTCAATATCGTTTCATACTTAAAAAGATTAAAATAAGAGTCTTTATACGAAGTTGGATATTAATCTAAAGATTTTAAAATCTTAAAACTAAAATGCTCAACACTTACGATCTAAATGGCTGATTTGTGGACTTATTCCCATTTGATTATTCCCTCAAAGGTCAAGATGGGAAAAGTGATGGAATCAGAATAAAGAGTCATTCTCATCCACTGAATTTAAACTATAGTGGAGTATATGTGTTTAAATTATACACAATTTTTTCTCTCGACTTTTTTTTAGCTTAAAAGCTATTTTTTAGTTAAAATTATAAATTATAAATAAAAACTTTATAAGAAAAGTTAAAAATTGTTTGCCAATTTTATTTTTTTTTAATTTATAAGCTATTTTTTTTCGTTAAAAAGAAAGTAAAAGTAAAAGTAGAAACTAAACATTCTAATTTATTTTGAAACTAATTTTTCTATACTAAAAAAAGCTACTTTAATTTCTCTATAAAGTATTTAGTTTAGCTTCTACTTATACGAAGAAGATGGTCTAAAAAAAAGAGTAACATCCAACAAGTTAGTCTAGTAGTTGAGGAGTGAAATTGAATAATAACTTTTTGATTCAAATCCTGATAGACGTACTTTTGTCTGTCAAAGAAAAATCTACATATACTAATTCTTACACGTGGTGATATGACTGAGGTTGGCTCTTATAGCTCAAGTTTTCTATTTGGTACGTAACATTTGAATAATTTGTTGGTGGAAGGGATTGATTCATTTAAGGTTCGATTAACATGGATGATGAAGTTGAAATGCATGCATATATATTAGACGATTGCTTTTGGTGTTTGTGTGTGAAAGCAAGTATTCACCACCACCACTTATAGAGTTGAATGAATCATATTCTTATGTCACTTGATCATTTATTATATAACTTGTTCGGTTTATTTTGGAAAAAATATCCTTGTACACCATTAAAGGTAACAACCCATTTTCAATTCGGTGTCATGTCAGCAAATTAGTTTTTTCGTCTGCTCTTTTTCTTTTTAAAAAACAATATTAACCCTTCGAGTTCTAAATAAGTTTTCGGTGAATAGTAGTGTGCAACAATATTTACTTTTGTTTTGGTATCAATAGGAGATATATTCTTAAGTCTCAACTCTATGAAATCCAATTGAAAAAGTGAAAGGAATGTTGAATCACTTTATTCATTTCAGACACTCACCAGATTCACTTCATTCAAATTGGATTAAAACAGATATTTTTATTTGACGCGAGACTCTAATAAATTTCTTTAAGTTCAGCGCTGATTATATGCTAGTGAATTATGACGTAGAACAAGGTAAGTTTAATGGGCTTATAACTAACTCAATCCAAACTAGTTTATAGGTGAAGGATGATCGTAAACTTATATATACAATATTAGTTATATCCCGGCTCAAGGTGAAACTCAAACAATTTTATTCAATAAACTTAATTTGTTTTGAAACAATCAAATCTGAAGTTTAACCAATATCATTTCCTATTTGATTTTTAAAACATCACTACATGATTCATCCCTAAATAAAACCAATATTCTATCCTTGAGAGAGATGCTTTCATTACATGCCTTACGGGTGTTTAGCAATCTTTATTCAAACTATATTTGGTACCACTTACGTATATGTTTAGTTGACTATTAGGATGACCCAAATTATAGTTTAAAGTATGTATACTAAATTTTAAATTAAAATATTGTGTTTGGCAGATAAATGCATTAGTTACTTTTTAATGTAATTTTAGATCTTAAATTATAGTGTGAAAAAGAAAAATAAGGGTTAAATTTATTATTGATCCCCTCAACTTTAACGAAAATTTATTTTTAGTCTTTAAACTTTTAAAAGTATATTTTCAGTTTTGGTCTTTTTATTAAGTTTTGTCAAGTCTGCTCCTAACATGACAAACGGTGTCCACGTGTCAAATTCTCATTAAGCCACATGCCAGATTATTTTAATAATTTAGTTAATTAAATTACTAAGTTAAAAAAGTAAAAAAAAAAAATTGAAAACAAACGAAAACAAAAACAAAAAAAAAAACTATACACTCCCTCTCTGTTTGCACAGTAATGTTCTTTTTCTTCTTCAAGTTCTTCCTCTTCTTCTTCAAGTTCTTTCTCTTCTTTTTCCCTTAACATCTCTCTCCTTCAAACCCATCTTTGATCTCGCCTAACACCCCTTTTTCTCTCCTTTGAACCACTAATTCCTTTGTTCCTTCTGTTTTGATTTTGGGGATTGTGCGAAATTGGGGATTTCATTTCAATTTCAATTTATGTTGGTGAGCCATTGTTTTGGGGATTTTGGTATCATTTTGGGATTTCAATTTTGTTTGGGAAATTTTTCAGTTTCGTTTTGAGGATTTTGTTCCCTTTGTTCTTTGTTTCCCGTTAGTGCAGATGGAGGCGCCGATTACTGGAATAGTAAACTAATTTTTACGATTGTTCTTTTTAGTTTGATTTTGTGTGTTTTCTGTGTGGATTTGTTCATGCTTCTTCAATTCCCTTGTGCTGGATTGGATTTATGGGTCTGGATTTCAATTTTTAGGGTTTTTGACTTTGGTAGGATTTTTTAGGTTTGATATGGATCCCAACAAGGAAGAAGGAAGATGCCGAAGCATTTTTGTGTTTGAATGGGTTTTCTGTGTTTAACAAGAAAAAAAAGAAGATGAAGAACTAACACATTTCTAGGTTTGATTGCGTTATTTTGCCTTTTTTGTTTGTTTTTTTATTTCAGAAATTTAGCTAATTAAGAAAATTAAAAAATGGTAAATAATGATGTGGAACGAAATTGAACATAAGTTAACAGAATGACAAAAAATGAATTTCAACTACAGTTTAAGGACTAAAAACAGACTTTTTAAAATTTCGAGAAAAAAAAAAACATAATTAATCAAAAAAAAATTAAAGAAAACAGTTATTTTTTCGTTACACCAAATTATGGTAGGCCAACGATTAAACAAACTCACCCTATATCAGATAGACGCTGGATGCCCAAGATCACAACAACATTGCTTGATGCTCTACAAGATAATTCCAATCACATGTAATTGACAAGTTTTTAGAGCATATGAACTGAGCTTTCACTGAGCCAGCAAGTTGTGAATACAGGAATATCAAAGTTAAACCATGACAATGACACAACAAAGCAGTGGAGAAAGCTTAGGTGCATGCAGAATCCACTTCCCAGAGCTTAATATTCCAAATGCACATCAACCTTAATGAAATAGTTTCAAAATAAATAACAGCAATTATCAAAAAAATATATATATAAGAAAATAATAGCAGTTCTTTATTTATTTATTTTTGGTCCAGGGGATCAGTTTAGCAGCCACACAGATCCCATTCCTACCACGGCCTTATTATTTCTTCACTGCTTAATCTAGCTTTACAAGATCAGAACCTGAGACACCAAGAATGGCTTGGCTCAACCCTAACCCATGTAGACAAAAAAAAGTCTTAACACATTGTTTGGTCTAGAGGAAAATGAAAAGGAGAAAATAAGAGAGAAAAAATAACAGGAAGGCAAAAATAGAATTTATTATTTCTAAACTTTCTTCTTATTTTTTCTTAAATAAACAAAAGAAACTGCATCTCTATCAAACAATAGCAAACAGTCATGCTCTTGCCTGGACACACTACCAGAGACATCAAAGTTCCTACCCCTTTTTCACAGCCAACACTACCAAATACATGAGAACAAGCTGTATCTACTGTAAAAACCAGCGTTATGTGCACTGGCAATGCAAATAGTTTTGTCTTAGAGAACAAAGGATCAATAGATAACAATTTTTCCGGGTGCCAACTGCCACATTAGGGCGACCAACCGGTAGTAAGGGTGATCTATAGATGAAAACTGGTATTCAGTGTTCACTACACTAAGTCATTAATCTGCTTCGGTGCTTCCGCAATTCCACAATCAATTTGCCAGACCTTCTCCCACACAATATTTACACAAAATATAAAGCTCCAGATTTCAGGAACATTTAGGTCACAAAACCCCAAGTTTTTAGCAAAACTATCCAGATAAGTTTCACATCCAGATTTCCGGACATTTTATCTCCGGAATTGTCTTGACAAAATTTTCATGTCAGTGTCAAACACTTGTTCTGCCTGTGGAGCGTCATAAATGCCTAGTTGAAAAGCTTCCTTGTCTTTTTAAATTTTACCACCTGCCTGGAATTCTATCTCATTTTACAGTGCAACATATGACTCTTACGTTCTAAAAAAGGAAGAGACAAATAAATCTTTCATTTTTATCAAATTTTCTGTACTCCAACTTTAAGCATCCAATAGATGAAAAAATATAGCCTTGAAGTCCACACATGTAAAATGGTGATTCAAAAAACCTTAGCAGTATATCTTCTTTGTAGTATCCACTACACACAGAATATTCAAAACATTGAGAGCTTTAACTCTTGAACCATTCACCTGTGCAGGATCGAATTCTTTGCTTCCTTCAAGACAACGCTAAGAGTAAACATCTTCATAAAATGTCAAGAATCTGCAATGTTTAACATGTCTATCTATAAGACCAATTAAAGAACCACAAAAAGACGTTTAAGTTTAACTAACAGAAAAGAAGGAGAACGAAATTTAGTTTTAAAAAAAGGTATTTCATTGAATAATATACACGACCAACTTTCTTGATCTGAAAAGAAGCTTATACATATGAATGAACTTCAACTGATTCAGAGTGAGATGAATGCAATGTAATCCTGAATTCCTGATATAGTTGAACATCTGATGGGAGATAGCACGCAAACTTACTTGCATTGGCATCTCTTGCATGACAATATTGCTGCTTTCTTCGAGACTTTTTAGAGTCACCACTTCCCCACCAACAACCATATTGATGACAATTCCATCTGCACATTAGTGAGGAATCTTAGCAGCAATGCAAAAATTCAAACTACCACTTTAAAAACTATAGAACTAGGCAGCAAAGACAGGACCAGCTGTTAAACAAGTCGCCAAACGCCTTCCATATGTTTCCTGTAGGAAACACAAAAATAATGAGAAAAATAGAAAGATAATAATTAGAGTGGCAGGATAAACAATATAGATGCACAAAAACACCATTTTAACAACACATAAAACCACGAGACCAACATTAATATGCTGAGGGTAAAAAACACAGCTACGGCCTACGTGTATAGAGAAGAATGATTCTTGAGAAAGAAAAATCTATCTGCCAAACCGAATTGCAATAGGCAAATGCTAACCAATAATACCTAAAACCACAACGTAAAGAAGCCAAAATAGAAACCATTACCAGGAAGGAAGGTGTTAAGTTTTTGAAAATATAACCATCATTCAATGCATGTTTTTAAGCATTTCAAAACATTGTCAAATGTACATTTACTGGACCTTACCCAATGCCCTAATGGAGGGCACTATTTAGCAAGACCCATTTCATTAATCTAATGGAAGCAGTTTCCCTTCTCACTAGCAATTAGTAACTGCACACAAAAGTAACCTTACATGGCAAGAAAGGAGAAACCTTACTATGGTTTTTGGGGTCCACCTGATCTAAGTGAATTAATCTAAAGAACAAAAATTATGCTCACTCTATAAGTGGTCAGTCATATGAAATGGCTGATGGCCAGAGGATCTGACACAACCAACACAGCATTGACCAAATGACACTACATGGAGAAGTAATTTAATGAGACATACAAAAATTCGATTAAAAATCCAATAAATATTACAGAACAAAAGAATTTTGCACTAAGGTAGTAGTAAATACAGCACATATGAATGCAGCCAGTCATGGTTACCATGTAACTACAGAACAAAGCAAAAAACAGAAGCAAACCTTCTTTGCCGGTAAATCATAGTTAATCAGAAGATGACCACTCAGGGGAAGCTCCCCAGAAGAAAGGAGAGGAAGGCAAGCATCTGTAACAATGATCACATAAGATCTGTCATCTTTCCCTGCCTCCTCCTCATTTGGGGCTCCAGTGTGGTTAATCTGATTCCACCTTGTTGCAACTTGCCGAAATTTCTCCAATGTGAAAGCACGTTCATTTTCAGCAAGGTCACTGTACTGCCATGGGTAAAACAAAAATGGAATAGAGAATAAAAAATCAGCAATTATGCTTGTACACTCAATATATCTAATATCAAATCTACAGTTCCTTTTTATTTCAATCTCTTTCTTCTTTTCTTCATCACATCACTTAGGATCAAGACTCTATTAAGCTAATCCTCTACTTAGAATAGGCATTTCATTGGCCAATTTAGTTGCTTTTTCAATCTCACTCATCGATTGTAAATTCACTAATTTCGAAATCCTCTCATCTAGGCTATTGTATCCAAGCTCAATAGGCGCCCAGCAGATAAATCTCATTAGTCATTAGAGAAACGAAGCTCAATCTCTTACCAACCACATCTCTCACATTCTATTTCTTCTTTTTCATTTTTCTTTCTATCTCTCACTTTTTACACCTATCAACACCAAAAAGTAACATGTAGAAGTATCACAACTGAAAAATTAGCAAACACTGCGCCACAAAGGATGGATCACTCGAAATCCCAAAAAACAGGAAGAAACTGAGTTAAACAAAGCAAAAAAATGATTCAGGGAATACGATGATTACCAAAGCAGAAGAGGAAATGAAAGGAAGCGAGGAAAGAGAAGAACAGAGAGAATCGAGGTCATCGCGAGCACTACAACAGAGCACAATCGGCAAGCATGGACGTCGACCAACTAAACCTAGCAATTCAACCACCGTTTGCTGTAATTAACCGACATTTTCAACAATTAGAACAAATCCGCTACACAGATTCACAAACCAAATGTAATGAATTAGGGAGAAAAGATGTTAACATACCAATTTGAACTGAAGTCTATCGACGGCGAGGTAGAAATGGCGCGAGTGGCTGAAAAGCGAAGAAGAGATTAAAGAAGAGAAGTAGAAGAGGAATGAATGGAAGGAGAAGGGAAAAAGGAAGTAGTTACAAGGAAGGTCCGGTCTGAAACGGTGGAGACTGAGCATCAATGTTGTCTGAACTAACCATCGTAACGCGCTGCCGATATGCTAATGCTTCGCCGTCCGTCAATGCCTATACTCACATATAGCATGTGTAAAAGTACTGGTCTTTAATAACAAAAAAAAAATGTACTGGTTTTTTTTTTTTTTTTTAATAAACGGTGTAAAAGTAATTTCATTCGTAATTTCACATCTTAACGTAAATTTGGTAAGTACTTTTTTTTATTAGAATTTGTTAAGTATTTTATTTATAATAAATCACATAAAAAATGTAAATAAATAAACTCTTACTTTTCATAAATTATGGAGATTATACTAACCCTTTAATTTGTTTCTAATATTTAGAAAAGAAAATTTTAATTCCTAAAATTATCATTTGTTATTTAAGTTAGTTTCTATGTCAGTATTGGTTAAATCACTCCAACAGAACACATTAATATACTAATTTAATCCTGAAATTCTATTTATTTTATCAATTTAGTCCTCAAAATTATCATCTATCAATTAAATTAGTCCATAACTCTAGCTCTTTCTATGCTCATAATTTAGTCCTCAAACCTTGAAAGATTACTGTAATTTCCCCTATTTTTATCATCATTTAAGCTAATCTCAGATAAGAATCTTTTTCTCAATTCTCAAATATTTCTTTTTCTTTTCTTTTCTTTTTTTTTTTTTCTGTATTTTACAAGTATGAACTAGTATCCATGCTGTATAAAATTTATGGTACAAGTACAAACGACAAAAGTGAAATAACCAAGTCAGAACACGAAATCTGGGCATACAATAATACATCATAGGGAAACACACTTTATAATAGTCGTTCATACAATTTGCACAACAGCCGTAGTACGGCGTAGCTTGATTTTTTTTTTTTTCTTCTGACTTTACTAATAGTTTCAACCAAACAAAGATTGCAACTACTACACCAGTAAACATGACTAGAAACGGAAGCTAGTTCTTTTCATCATCTTGATGAACTCTTCTGGATTAACCTCTCGATCATCTGCACATTTTGAAACCAGAAAACATTTGTAAAGCTTCTAATAATCATGGGAAGAAATTATAGACAACTAGGAAAGCAAGAAAATATATATGCAACCCATAAAAAATGAACTTTGAAGATGCCCAAATGACAAGCTGCTTAGTAGCTTTTGATAATTAAACTATCCTCTCATTCTTGTAAGTGATCACTGGCTCTTATCATCATATGAATACCAAGCATCCATATATATGAAGAGATAAAGTTGCGACCTTGTTTCTTCTTTAATCATTTTTATTTTAATTTTTCATTGCTCACATGTGTAATCTCCTGATGGGTTTCAAGCCAAAGGTTACTACCCTGAAGTCTTATCCTTAAAAAGGGGGAAGGCAGTTAACAAAGAGATATCATTCCAATTAAACAAGACAGAGGCAAACAACATCACTATTTCCCACACTGTTGGCTTTGTTAACAATAAAAAACAGAGTTATTGTTAAGCAACTTCAACCATATATGTATATATTTATATATTTATGATACTAAAATATGATTAGTGGTACAGGTACTTTTAATGCAAAAAAGCACCAATAAGAAGTTCAAAGTAATGATATATGTCAACATAATCTAAAACACACATAAATATACGAGACTAAAACTTCTTGTGCAATCAGAATGTTGACAAGGATATGATTGGGATAACTTACTATCCAAATCAGCTTCATCAACCATCTCCTGAATCTCTCTGTCAGTGAAATTTTGACCTAGCTCTTTTGCAATGCGTTTGATGTCTGCAGCAGATATCTTTCCCTGCATTGATGACAAACAATGAGCATCAAAAAGAAGTATAAAGTATGTATATCAGTGAAGATCTTTACATTTTTGTCTTGATCAATAATATGAAAAGCTTTCATGAGTTCCTCCTTTGTGTCCCTTTCTCCTATTTTGGCTGTCATCATATGCTCAAATTCTTCATAATCAATTGCCCCACTACCATCCTTATCCACGTCTGCTATCATTTGATTAATTTGCTGAAATGACATAGCAGAATATCCGTTAGAGATGCAAACAGAGCTCTAACAAAAGAATTGCATTAGAAAACCCCAGAAGTTGTCGAACATAAAACACTGCTGTTACAATTCTTTAGATTTTATAACAAGCAACTATATCCCGAACTCTGGATAAGTAGAAGACTGACCACAGCTTAATGCTAAAACAAGTAAACAACCAAATAGAAGTGGCAGGGAAGAATAGCTTCAGCTATCATATAGAGGGACAGATATCTGGCTTCCCTTCCCTGTGACAAAGAACAGGAATTCTTTCCTCTGAGAAAAGCCACATGGAGGATATGATCGCAATTCATAACTTGTAAAACTCCATTCAATCACAAGAAAAATTAAATGGATGTACTGGGAGACAAGAATTATACTCCACTAATTTTCTAATCTGCACAGCTTTTTTTCTATTTCCATTTCTCTCTTCTTTTTCTTACAAATCAGTAACCACATCTTATTTTTCTCTCTTCCTTGGTTTTTCTTTCTATCTCTTTGTTCCTACACCTCTCCTTCACCGGAATATCGTCACTCACTGGGATATAGATAATACCTCTTCTGTCATCTCAAATCCAAGGGCCCTGTCAAAATAAGATGTTTGTTACAAAAACAACATAGCCAAATAATTTGAAAACCAACTTAAGCTCATGAATGGCAACAATACCTCATGGCAACATTCAGCTCCTTGGCATCAATAGTACCTAACAAACATCAAAGTATTACTATTATCAACAACAACAAGCCTTATCTCACTAAGTGAGGTCAGCTACATGGATTACATAAAGTTATTGTGCTCGATATAAAACCAACATATTGCTATTAGCATTCCCCAAAAAAACACTTTTAACTATGTTTGTTTTATGCATAACTATATTGCTAATTAAATGCTGAAGAGTAGATATAAAACCTGAGCCATCAGTGTCAAATAACTCAAAAGCTTCCCTAATCTCCTGCTTCTTCTGCTGAGAAAGATTATTTCGTCCTCTTGGTTTATTGTTGTACCTCCTCGATTCCCCTCTATATAGAGATGACTGATAAAGAAATTGCAAGCCACAACAGAGTTAACCATTGTTTCATGTTAATTCCTTTTTTTTTTCCTGAATCATTGACTTAGAAACACAGAAAAAGAACAGTGAAGATTCGCAAGCACACTGGAAATGTGATTCCTCCTCAATCATCTACTGGATTCTTTCGTTTGAAAACGGAGAAAAGAAAATTGGTGTGGTGAGAAAAACGATTAGATTGTGAAATTTCAAGAGAAGAAGCATTGGAGGTTAAGTGAGTATAGATTAACTTGTATAAATCATCGAATTAAAAAAGGGAATTACAGAGAAGGGATCGTACCATCGTCGAGTGAGCTAGGGCACAAAAAACACCGCGATTGAAATTGAAACAACACAAGGTCCCAGAATCCTCCTTTCCTCACTTCTCTTCCGTTTTCTCACTTAAACGATAATTCAACCTGGCAATAGAGGATGCGCGTTAAGTTTCTTTCTTACTTCTTCTTCTTCTTTTTCTTTTGTTTTTTTTTTTTCTTTTTTGTGGGTGTTTAGGAAACAAGGTTAGGGCCTGAGAATTTAATGGGCCTCAGAGTATTCTAAATACACTATTGGGCCAGCACTTTCCCCAACGTACTCTTTTTTGGGACACCATAAGTCTTATTTTTTTAAAAAAAATGCCCTTCACTCAGATTTTAAAATCCGAGCAAATAATCAAACTTGCTAATACAAATACCCGAATTTTCCAAACGAATTTTAAAAAGAAAATTATTGTCATTAAACATAACAGTATGTGTACATCACTTAATATAGAAAGAGAAATATAAGATCCATAAACAAACTTAGGGAAAGATAAGAGCAAATAACAAACCTACAACAGAAAAAGGAAAATGTCTTGCTACTGAGCAAGTCATTAAACTAATAATAAAAAAATAAAGAAAATAGTGGAAATATGCTAAGGATGGCTAGGAGTGTGTAGTATCCCCCTTCAAGCTTGGAGTGGTGAAAGAAGAAAGTCCAAGCTTGAACACAAATGAGTAGAACAACTTGGGCAAAAGAGGCTTTGTCAAAATGTCTGCAAGTTATTTAGAAGAGAGAATAAGAGTGAGATGAATTAGACCTACTTGCACTTGATCCCTAACTGTATGACAATCAATTTTCACATGCTTGGTGCGTTCGTGAAAGACATGATTAGCATCAATGTACAAGGCAAATTGGTTATCACAAAACAAATACATTGGTGTGGGGTCATGAAGACCAAAATCTGATAGTAACTTGATACAACATTTTGTTTCTTACTTTTCCATGAAATCAAGGCATCACCAAGGAAAAAGCATAAACCTGAAATAGACCTCCTTGAATCAGTGTAACCTGATAATTTGTAGTCAGAGGAAGCAGGAAAGAACAAGCCTCGTGTTGGAGTAGCTTTCACATATCTGAGGACTTTCCTAGCTGCTTGGTAGTGAACATTGCTTGGACGTTACATAAATTGACTGAGCATGCCCACTGCAAATGCCAAGTCAGGCTGTGTGTGTGTCAAATAAATGAGTCTACCAATAAGTCTTCTATAGAAAGTAGGATCAGCATAAGCATCATTAGGATCATGACATAAGCGAGTAGAATGATCCATTGGCACAAAAGAAGGCGCAGAAGCAAGCATCCCTATATCCTGCAATAGTTCCAAAGCATATTTTCTCTGGAAACTGAAATACCAGCTTGTGTTCTACTTATTTCAAGGCCAAGAAAATAGCTCAAAAGTCCTTAGTCCTTGGTGCTGAAATGTTTATTAAGTAAGCACTTTATCCTGTCAATCTCAGAAGCATCACTACCTGAAATAAGCAAATCATCAACATAGACAAGAATTGCAACAAAACCAAGACCTGTTTGTTTTGTGAAAAGAGAATAATCAGACTTGGATTGCAAATAGCCAAACTGCTTAAGGGTCTCTGTGAGTTTGAGATTCCATTGTAGGCTTACTTGTTTAAGTCCATATAAGGACTTTTGGAGCTTACAAACCTGGTTGGGTGAAGTTAAGACAAGTCCAAGAAGTGGTTTCATGTACACTTCTTCCACCAAGTCACCATGCAAAAAGGCTGTATTCACATCAAGTTGATGGATTGGCCACTGTTTGGCAGCGACAATGGCAAGAAGAACTCTGATAGTTGTCATTATAGCAACTGGACTGAAAGTGTCAAGGTAATCAAGGCCTGCTATTTGTGTGAACTCCTTAGCCACAGTCGAGCCTTATATCTCTCAATAGAGCCATCTGCATGGCGTTTTATCTTAAAAACCCACCTACAACCAACAGCCTTTTTCCTAATAGGAAGTTCTGACAATGTCCAAGTGTTCTACCTAGCCAAAGCATCCAATTCATCATGTATAGCTTCTTTCCAACAGTCATGGAGAATAGCCTCTTGATAAGACCTAGGCTCTATGGTACAAGAAAGAGCAACGGCAAAGGACTGTTATGTAGAAGTGTAAGAAGCATAAGGAAGGTAATCAGAAATAGGATACCTGACAGTAGATGATCGAGGAACCCGAGTTGCAGCAAGAGAGCAATGGTATGCCTCCAAATATCCTGGTCTATATTTGACTCTTTGAGATGTTCTAGGACCCTGTATGACATCCTGATGTTCAATGTTATCAATATTTTCAACCGGGTAATTTGGAGCAGAAGTATCAACAGATGCAGTTACATTAGACTCAGTGACAATGCCACCATTATCATTACCAATATCAAAAGAAAACAGAGGAATTAAATCTATTAGAAATGGATCAAAACTATCAATAGGCGTGTTGAACAGGGAAAACAGGGTCATTGTTAGAACCAAGAGAAGAGTCCCTCTGTAATGGAAAAATATTTTCATAAAATTGGACATCTCTAGAAATAAAGGTTTCTCTTGATTTTAAGTCATACAGAATATAACCCTTTATTCCTGAATTGTAACCAAGAAATAAACATTTTCTAGAACGAGGTGACAATTTGTGCCTATTGTGTGCAATAGTGGATGCAAAAGCAAGGCAACCAAACACTTTAAGATTAGAAAATCATGTTTCTGTGAATATAAAACATGATAAGATGACAAGTGATCAAGAAATTTGGTAGGCAATCTATTAATAATGTGAACAGCATGTCCAATGGCATAATTCCAAAACATTTTATGAATATTAGATTGAAACATTAAGGCCCTAGCTACATTCAAAATGTGCTGGTGTTTTCGTTCAACAACATCATTCTGCTGAGGAGTGTAAACACATGTTGTTTCATGAACTATTCCCATTTTCTCATACCAATCTTTTATCATGAATTTTGTCCCATTATCAGTCCTGGTTGTTTTGATGTTTTTTTGAAACTAAGTTTGAACATAAGATACAAAGTTAGGCAATAAGGTTTTAACTTCTGTTTTACTTTTCATGAAGAAAACCCATGTGAATCGTGATTTATCATCAACAATTGAAAGAAATATTTATGGCCAAAAACTGAAGGTATTGACAAAGGTCCCCATACATCAACATGAATTAGATCAAACACATTTGCTGATATAGTAAAGCTGTCAGGAAACGATAGTCTTTTATGTTTAGCTAAATGACAAATTTCACATGGTTTGAAAACCTTATTACACTGAATTTCAGGATACCAACTTATAAGAACAACTAACTTGTCATGCGACAAGTGTCCTAATCTCAAATTCCAAATATTAGATTGATAAGTAAAAAAGTGATTGATACATTGATGAACCACATTCAACTCAGGTGAGGAAACCATTGCATACAATCCTGCTTGCATCTCAGCTGCACCAATCATCTTCATAGAGTGCTTGGCCTGAATTAAACAATCAGTGTCAGAAAAAGTCAGTTTACATGCTAAAGCTTTAGCCAATTTAAAGACAGAGATAAGGTTGAAATGAAAAGATGGGATAAACAACACATCTGTCAGGTAACACGTTTTGGATAGCACAACAGTCTCTGAGACACTAGTGCAAACTTGTGTCCCGTCAGGTAATTGGATAACAATAGGATTGATCCTTCTAAATGGCTGAAAAGATTTAATGGTTTTACAAACATGATTTGTGCTTCCTGTATCTAAAATCCAAGAGTCACTATGAGTGGAATGAGGAAAAGAAAGAATTATACCCGATGGTTTTGAGGATAAAATAAAAGGACCAGCTAGTTGATTCACAAAGTGACTAGGTGTGCTACTACCTGACTGCTGAATTAGAGCTAAAATAGCTTGATATTTCTCTGGTGTAAACAGTTGACCTGAGCCATTGTTGAAAGCCTTTGGTGGATGAACTGATTGGTCATCATCAGATATGTCGTCGTCAAAAAAGTGTGTGATATTGATTCACCAATTTGTTCCTCTTCAGATGTGGTGGAGGTCCATACTTCTTGTAGCAAGTGTCAATTAAGTGACCTATTTTGCCACAGTGAGAGCACACTTTAGAAGTGGAATTTCTGCCTTTCTTGGTTTGTTTGGATCCTCTGAAGGTAGACTTATCTGAACTAGAAGTTACCGCAAGCACTTGGTAGTCCTTGACACCATTGAACAAACGTTCTTGCTGTAAAAGCATGGAGAAAACATTCTGAACCGAAGAGAGGATCCATTAACATCACTTGTGACCTCACATTAGCATACTGCTCGTTCAAGCCTTTAAGGAACCGAATCACACACTCCCTGTCTCGATAGGATTGTGTAGTAAGAATCAATTCGCAATGACAAGCAACAGCACAGGTACAAGATGGAATAGGGCAAAAATGTTCAAGCTCCTGCCAAAGTCTTTGAAGAGTAATGAAAAACTGAGTGATAGTCATAGATCCTTGCTTCAATGAGTAGATATCTTCAAATAATTCAGAAATACGGAACACGTCACCTTGATAGTATCTCTTTTTCAGATCACTCCAAATCTGAGACGCAATTAACATCCAAATTACACTCGGAACCAGTGAAGGATCAAGGGATTGAACAATCCATGAGACCACGAGCTTATTACAGCGATCCCAGGCTTGTTGATGAACACCAGCTGCAGCAGGTCGAGGAAGAGATCCATCAATGAAGGCGATCTTGTTTTTGGTTCCAAGAGTAAGGAGCATCGATTCCATGACAAGTAATTGTTGTCGTTAAGCGGTGCAGAGACCAAGCTGATCGATGGATTTTTCATTCGAAGGAAGGAAATATTAGCTGAGAGGATCAAGAAGGGGATTTTGAAGAGCTAGGGCGGCCATTGATGAAGAAGCGGAAGATCCAGAAGAAATTTCAAACAAAGAGAAGAATCGATAATTAAAACTGAAATAATGCAGAGATTTGCAGAAGAGTTAAAGAGATATGCCCGGGTTAGGCTAATACCGTATGAGAAAATTAATCAAGAAAATATAAGAGCAACTTCATGATAGAAGATCCTCACATAAATGGAGGTAAAAAAGGAAAAAGGGAGAACATGAAGCTGGAAGAGAATTTACGAGCAACCTTTGAAGAGGGAATTATTCTCATTAAACATAACAGTATGTGTATATCACTTAATATAGAAAGAGAAAAATAAGATCCATAAATAAACTTAGGGAAAGATAAGAGCAAATAATAAACCTACAATAGAAAAAAGGAAAAAATCTTGCTACTGAGCAAGTCATTAAACTAATAATAGAAAAATAAAGAAAATAGTAAAAATATGTTAAGGATGACTAGGAGTGTATAGTATACAGCTACCATCAATTTAAACTAATCATAACTTTCCATAAAATGATTGTTCAACTCCAACATATCTCCTTATGTTTGATGACGGTTAAAATTGGTATATTTTAGTGTGAATATTGTACAAACTGCGATTGCAATTGAGTGTTTGACTTTCAGTTTGTTGTTAACTAAATGTTTGTTTTTTTTTTTTCTGTTTCCTTGCAGGTTTCAATTTTGGGATTCTGTTTTTAAAATTGAAAGGCATGCAAATCCCCCGGCAGAAATTTCATGGAGGTCTGAAGAAGAGTGGTATGAATAAAATCATTTTTTACATTGTCTATAATTTGTTGAAAAAACATACTGATGATTGTAATTTTCAATCAAATATTGTTGATTTTGGTTTTTCAAAGCTATTGAAAAGAAACAACAATCTCTGTTATCAAGCTTCTCAAGGAATCAAGGATAAGAGGAACAAAATGTTAAATGCCACCACAGTGGGTTTTCAAGCTGCCAATTACTTCTAAAGTTGATTTTTATAGCTATGGTGTTGTTGTGTTTGAGATGATAACTGGGAAGAGTTCAATGTCTGGGTGTTAAGGAACAGAAAGTGGTAGAAAGTGAAAATTTGTTGGTTTGTGTGCTATAACTATTATAAACCTTTATTGATATTATTATCGATTCTTGACTTTTACAATATTTGAATATCAATTTTTGTTGTTTTTCTTTGTTATATTAACCAATATTTGAATATTAATTTTTATGTTTGTTCATGGCTACATAGGTATCTTACGCACTTCTCAATAGTTAATTTTGCCTAAATTAATTTTTAATTTTAATTACAATTATTTCTTCTCAAAGTATATCTAATTTTATGTTGAGATAACAAAATGTTAGCATAAAAATTTTATTTGTGTTAATTTATCATATAGTTAGTAAGTTTTTTAATGTGTGTGCTAACACACAATTTTGTTAATTTATTAAAAATTACTAACTTAAACTTCATAAAGCACAACTTAATATAAATTATGCCCTCTAAATTTTACTTTTATTTCTGATCAAATTTTTATTATTACTAGAAAATAAAACTTAGCGGGACATCACTACATCGACTGACATAGTCTCATCAAGTTTTCAAAGCTTATATTCTATATTTTTATCATACATATTTGGGAGAAAACTCATTTTTTTGCTGAGCGATTAGTTTTAAGATACCGGAAAAAATAATTATATTTTCTTCCAATTTTTCTCTAACAAAATATAATCGCTGGACAATTAGTTTTAGGGTACGAGTGAAAATACCTATACTTCCTTCCATACAGTTGGGATTAGATTTTTATGTCAACATTACATTACAATATATATATATATATATATATCCACCTTATCGGAATATTAATCATTTTTATATATAATTTAATTATGGAGCAGAACATTTATTTTTCGTATAACTTATGCTCATAATTGTTTTGTCATAGTTTATTATTTAAGTACCATTTAGACTATCCATGCGAGTAGGGGTGTTCATGGTCCAGTTTGGTTCGGTTTTAGGAGGGGTCATCATCCGAACCGATCAATTTACTCTTATTCGATTTTGTTTGGTTAAGTTGATTTCCATGAGGTAATCCGAACCAAACCAATCTGATTAAATTCGGTGTGGATTGGTTCGGTTTTCGGTTTTAATATTTTTTTTACAAATTATAATTACAAGTAAATAAGTAATGCCATCACTGATAATTAACGTAGGCAAATAGCTAAATCATGCAAACAAAGCGTTAAAATTAAAATAGCAACATCTAATTGATTAATTCTTTGACAATCATTTAACTAAATCCAAAACAAACAAAAAATTAGGGTTTTTTCACTTACGGTTAAGAATTATTAAGTAATTTCAATATTAATATTATATAAATATAATAATATATTCGGTTTGGTTTGGTTTTCTTAGTAGGACCGAAAACCGAACCGAACCAATCAAAAAATTCAGTTTTTTCCATTTTTTCAATTTTCAGTTATTTCGGTTTTCGGTCCGGTTTGGTTCGGTTTTGAATAGCCCTACATGGAACTATGTTATTATATTGCAGAACAAGAGTCTTTAAATAATATAATTATATTTCATTATTATTTTGTTTTCTTATAACTATATTAAATTAAAATAAAATTATTAAGACTACGTACGATATCAATAATTTTTTAATAAATTATATTATTATCTATATTCATTTGACGTGGTTGTGAGTAATAAATGTCTTTCTCAAATGTGATTTTAATATTGAATGTCTATTTTAGAAAATATTATTACAATTTTATCACACTGTTTCAAGCAATCAAATATCATTTAATTAAGACTTAGATTTTACAAAAAGTATGATAAAAAATAATAATAAAAAGATAGACTATCCACGAAACTATCATTACTACGTTGTTCGTGAAAAGCTGCAAAAGAGTCTTTTTAAACTTTTGCCAGTAGAGACTAGCCATCAACTTGCATACATCTTCACAAAGCCATTGGAATCTTTGCCTTTTCACAATCTTTTATTCAAGCTAGGAGTTTTAAACTAGGGAGTATTGGAGGATAAAACTTAGTCTTTTGTGTTTATTGTAATTGCCCTCTTATGTTTTTTTTATCTTTCAGTTGTTTTGGATATTGGGCCTGCGTGTCCCTCTCCCTCCTATTGGGCTTACGTGCTCATTTCTCTATTTTAGCCCATTACTCTTTGATCCTTTTCTATATATAGGTATAACCCCATCTCTGACACACTATAATGAATATGATTTTTAGTTTCTAAAACCCTTAATTAATGATTCTCTAATATCTCACTAATCATCTTTATTAATTGAATGACTCTTGAAAATGTAGAGACCATCCTTGTGAGATAAAGTTTTAAAGTTTAAACAACAAAACACAAGAACCGAAAAACATTTTAATATAAGTAGATGCATAAATTTTTTCATGGACAATATAATTGAGTTTTTCTAATCATTGCTCTAAAGATAATGAATAAGTAACTCATAAATAAAAATTTCAAAAAAAAATTATAATTAATGATGTAATTATAATATTAAATACTAATTTTTTTAATTAAAAAATTTAATTTATAAATTGCTCATCTATTATTTTAAGAATAATGATGATTAGCAAAACTATTAAGGTAAATAAACCTCATCAACACGGATCGTGCATCGCCATTATATAATCAAATCAAAATACACTTTTCGTTCCCTTTTAAATTTTCACTTAGATAGTAAAAATTTATTCTTAATTAACTGTATACTTATATTTTCAAAAAAATATTAATTATTTTTTATTAATTTTATCTTGAGATAGTAATCAATGATTTATTTTTGATCCAATAAAACAAATAAAGATAAATAATAATATTAAAAGTTTAAATAATATTTCAATGAAGATAAAAATAATTATTACAATTTTTTAATATTACATACATTTAAATAGAAACCGAAAGTGTACCAAACCAGATATCAGAATCAATTAACCACTATACTCATCGTTAGCTAAAAAAAAAGCCAAACACTAATAATTAGTATCAGCTTATTTCCATTTTATTTATAATCATAGAAGCATTGACCTATTGACCTATACACTAAAAATTAACACAGCCTTGAAGGCTGGAACATGTGGAGGCAACAAAGGGTACCGCATCTGGCCTTTTTTTTTCTTTGCTCATCGCATTTTCCCTTTCTATCCAACCATGATTATGGCTTTGCCTTTTTCCATTATCCACTGCTTTATTTATTTTCTATTTAAAATTTAAAAAACTCAAACATTGAAAATATTGTGTGGCAAGCTAACGTCCTAGGATAAAAGGCGAGAATGTGAAAAATACATGTGCACTGCACATTTATCACTCCAGTAAATATCACTTGTGTTATGTGTCTTTCTCTCTTTTATTGAATCCGTCGAAAAGAAAATAGACTCCTGGATCAGTTGCAAAAATTGCCACTGCTCCTGATAAGATTTACGGAACCAAAGTCAACAACATTCTTGGGCTTCTTAGGAAAAGGCCCACCAAGGCCCATTTGGTCATCACAACCCCTTTTGTGGCAATTTCTTTTGTCGGCAAAAGTTTCTTTCTTCAACCAAACACCAAACAGTTTCAAACTCTCTCTACAACCTTCAACTTCTCCACCAACCGCGTTTTCATCAGATCCAACGCTTCCTCGCCGCACGATGCGCTCGATCTGATCTGGATCCACCATCAGACGGTCACGCAGGAAAGCTATCAACTCATCGCACTGCTTCTTCGCACGTGCGAGCTCGCAGCTCAGCGTTTCGTTATCCTTCTTCAATTTCTCGTTCTCGCACGATAAATTCGCGGACTGAGGATTCGTTGTTTCTACTGATCCCGGATTCTTTGAACCTGAGGATGAGGTCGATCCAAGGTCATCGTTGCCGGAGTTCGACTGAGAGTTGTTGTCGGTACCGGATTTTCCGGCCTCCGGCGGGTTTGACGACGGTTGCGGCACGGTCTTGCGGCGTTTGATCTCGCAGAGAAGCTCCTTCTGCCCTCGCTTGAAATGTTCGTTCGCAAATTCCCATTTGTCTGGCACGATCTTTCGGAATCCCTGCAAAGTCAAAAATGCCAAATTGTTTTTCAATTGAGTAACAAAAAAAATTTAAAAATAGCAACGATAATTGATATGGTTTTTTTGTTGGTTTTATTTGGTGAATTATTGGTTTAAATATAAATTTATACTCAGAGATCGGCGTCAGGCGCTACAAACGAGTTAAATGTGAAAAAACTCGTTATATTGAAACAAATAATAGATAAATAGATAATTAAAACAGAAGTATGTTCTCTATTGAAAATTTAATAATTAATAATAAATAAATAAAAACGTTTCATTTGTTTATAAAAATAATTTTTTATCAATCTAATTTTTGCTTAACCAGAAAAAAGTATCTTTCATTCAGCATCAATTTGAAATTATTTTATATAGTATATTCATAATGAATTGAATATGATACATTATATGAAAATAGGATTCAATTAATAACAAAAAAAAATCAATTTTGTAGTCCAACAAAAATTTAATAATAGACTAATGTTTTTTTATTGGTAAAACAATAAATATAAATATATACAATTGTAATTTTAGTAATTAATATAAGTAAATGATATTTGATACCTTAAAAGCACTATTTAAGAGTCTAAATGTAGTAAAAATATATTGAAATGTATAGTTTTTTATATTTCCGAGAGACAGAACAATATACTCTTGTGATTATTTTTTTACTTCTAACAACCTTAACTAATGTCCTTAGGATATCAAGACCCATTAATATATTATTGTTATACATAAATCATTTAAAAAAAATAAAATTGCTTGGTCATGCCGAATAGATATTTTTTTTTCCATCCTTACCCATTCTATATGTTTGTTTATTCGGAAAAAAAATGTTTCTTAAATATTTCATGTACTATCACTAAAGTAAAACTAATCTTTGAAGGTAAACAGATTTACCGTCCAAAACATTGCACACAAATCATTCAAAATTACTATGTAAAACTGAGAGAAAATATAATGGAAAACATACGTAGGTGTTGAGCTGGCGAACAAAGCTGGAAAAGTTATTGTGCTTGAAATAATTAGGAAGCAAATCCTTAGCAAAATCAGCATGTTTCCACACCACAAAAGTTTCGCCACTTTCACTCCACGATATCACCTCGTCCGTCGCCGGATCGTCCACTAGCTGATACGTCTTCGTCAGAAAAGGCGCCGGCGCCGCCGACCGTTGCGACATCTCTCCTCACAGTTCTCGTGATTAACCCGTGAGAGAACGATGCTCCAGTCCAAATAAAAAAAATAAATCACTATCTTTTCAAAATAAAAAAATAATAAGAAAAATGAAATAAGTGTTCACGATTGGATCGTGAACACTAGAGGTGATCTGTCGTGCAAACCCTAACGAGAAAAACTAAAAAGGAGAAGAGCAGTTAAGAATTCCCAATCCCAGCAATAGAAGCCAGAAAGGAAGAAACGAGAGTGAACTAAGTTTTCTGAAAGCTTTCTCCTTTGATCAGAATCCATAGGTTTTAACCAGAATCACTACTGGATCTGAAAAATATAATACCATAACTCCTCACCCTTATTAGTAATTCTATGTGTTTTTGTGGGTTAATTCCTCTTTTATAATAACTACTGGAAATCTGAACCAAACATTTTCCAAAAGTGACGTGGGTTGTTCTAGAAATTTTGAGAAAGCACTAAAGTCTAATAAAGTGAGTTAATTTGACCAAACAAAAATTGATTCCACACGGACGCTATATATTTCCAATTCATGGCACTTTCGAATTTAATTTAATTAAAAATAAATAAATAAATAAATAAATAAATTGATGGCACTTTAGAATTTAGATAATACTAGCAGCAGTGGATAAGGAGGCGAGAGAATTATACACGCTTTTCGCAAGTCGCAACGGTCATCGTCGTTTTCGCGATAAATTTTCTGAACGGAAGCTTCTATTTCATTTCCACCTTGAAAAACTTTTCCCTATTTTATTTTTTATTAGCAAAAACTTTTTCCTTTTCTTAATTACAGTTTTCTTAGTCAGCGATAACTAATGTATGGTTTTAATCCCTTAAATTACTTTTGATAACTTTAAGTTTCTAATGTTTTTCATAACGTTCAGTTATATTCTAATTTTTACTTAATGTTTTTCTCGAATATTATAAGTCAACAAGATTATTATAATTTATTAAAAACTTTAAAATAATATTGAATGAATGGAGAACCAAAATCAAAGAGTAAAATTAAAATTACACATTAATTATTAATTATTCTTAAAAGAAATTAAGCCTTTTACTTTTTTTTAGTGGATGGACACGTGTGCTTAGCATTATTTAATTTGTTCTAATTGTTTATTCTCAGAAAAGTGAAAAGAAAGAAAGAGAAGACGAAGAATAAGAAAAGGAAGCATAATTGGAAGGAAGTTGTAGGAAGCTTAACGAAGTAGGTATGGTGGGCTTTACTTTGTTCTCACCTAACTCTCCATTTCTGAATTACTTGCTTCTATTCAAATTTCAACATTCATCGCTATCGCAGCTATTTTAATTATTACTATAATTAATAAATAATGTGTTTTTTCATTTTTCGTCAATTCAATATAGTCACCCCCTACCTCTACCTCTACGGTGTGTTTCAAAATAATTATTATTAAATATACGTTGAATAGTTATATTTTACTTTTATAAAAAAATTATTTATTATTTTTTAATAAAAAAAGTATTTTGTTTTTTAGCTAAAAATTAGATATTATTTTAAAAAGCTTTAAAATTATTTTTTACGATTTAAAATTATCATAAAAATTATTTTTGATTACAAATATATTCAAACGAAAATCGATTATGTCTTAGATAATTAATTTGTTTTCATAACTTATTTTCATAAATAATCACATTGAATTCAAACACACTCCAAATTTATCCATTTTCTTTTCCTTAGACCTATCTGCTTGTTATGACCACCCAACAGTTAACTATTAATTTTTTAGGATAAAATGCACAAAATACCATCTCTTCATTAATTAGAATATTTTTATTGCTAATCATAGTTAAATTTCCCTCCATTAACATGCACATGTAGTAGTAATACTTGAAGTACTTTTTGTACTCTTGTTGAAATATATTCCTTCTTTTGCCGATAAAAAAAACCCCATCCTCATTTTTTCTGTAAGTTAAAAAAAATAATTTATCTATCATTTGTTTTTGTGCAAAATTCATTGACTGAATTTTCTCAAGGATACTCGTTAAAGATTGTTTTTCATAATTTTTTTGTGAATAAAAATATTTTTTTTTGTGAATAAAAAATTAAATAATTTACAAATGAGCTAAACAAGCCAAATTCAAAATTTATTATTGCTTCACAAGCTAAGATATTGCTTTGCTATCATATTTGGTGGACAAGATTTATACAAAATATATAGAGCAAGAACCATCCATAGGCAAAGGTTCAAACTTTCTTGGGTGAATCTATATGTTACGTTCAGAAGTGTATAGTGGAATTAACGTGTAAAATTAAACTGTATACGTGTCAATGTAAATACATTTATACTTCCGTGGGTAAAAAAAAAAAAAGCTTAAAGATTTAGGTTGTTACAGAAACTCTTTAGGTTTGGGACAACATAAAATAGGAAATGACAACCTTGGCTTCAAAAAATATAACCAAACCACGTTACAAATAGAAAAAGCAAAAAGCTTCAAAAGACGAAAATAATTTCACTTACACAAGAGATTTATAAAAAGTATAAAGTCTTCAATAACCCAAAAATTAACATTAGATAATAACAAAATAATAGTAAATGTAATAAGTAGCAAGACATAAGTATCTGTATATGTAACCAAATGCTCCATAATTTTTTTATTTTATGAAAAAATTTCTTTAATGAACATCCCTGATAAAATTTAGTAGATGGATTTTGAAAAAAAAAACATTTATAATAGAAAAATTAATTTTTTTCAGAAAAAAAGAGAAAGATTTAACTATAGTCGGTAGTAAGAATATTCCCATAGAATATTCTATTACTGTTGATGTCTATTATGAAAATGGTATGAACTGCTTATTTATTTTAAGTTCAGTGGTTTATGTTATTTTGTAAAACCTCAAGGATACTTTGTGCATTTTATCCAATTATTTAATTATAATATTTAAAAATTATGGACAATGGAAGCAAGAGAATGTTACCGATGCATGCGTGTATATGACTTATTTGTATTTTAATTTATTTGGATTTTATTCTTATTTTTTTATCTGTTAATCTTTTAGAAAGATGATAATAGGGAGAATATAATCCAATAAGAAGGGCCTTGTCTACTTTTTAAAGATTTTTCCATTTGATTCTAATGTTCTGATGTTTAATTACATTGAGAAAACACTAATTTATATTGATTACATGTAACTGATAATTTAGCTGGATTTAATCCATTTTATTGGCCTTATTGTTGTCATTGGCTGAGACTGATACTAGGCTTGGTGGGATTGATTAGGGTTAGATTATGGGTTAGATCCATATCAATATTCACCCCTTTAAAAATCACCTTGTCCTCAAGGTGGCTACTAGGGTTAAAGTTGCCTCTATGGAAAATAAATGCCACTAATGACTCGACTATTATTTGCCCGCTGTTCATCATCAACCTCTTCGCGCTCATCGTTTTTGTTCTTCGTCAACCTGGCGGCACTCATTGCTGCCGTTAACGCCAGATTAGAGGTCGATGATGGAGGAATAAGCAAGGTCGCATCCAAAGCGTTGTCCGTGTCTGTTTCTTCTGCTTGTATTACTCATTTAGCAAGAACTAGTGGAGCTTCTATTCTTGGTACCATCATCGACAGAGGAGGAACTTGCAACACTAGAATCCAACCTCCACCGTGGCAGGTGAAGCTTCGTTTCACGATGAGCCCATCTTCTCGTCACTACTAGGGTTCTACCGTCACACAACATCTAGCTGCTCCCAATCCTCGCTTAGACAACCTTCAATCTAAATCATGTCAACACCGTTTTGAATCGTTTTCCTAGCTGAGTGTCGTTGCGCATGTTGGTGTTTGATGTGAATGAGAAATCGATGGTGCATATGAATTAGTTTCATCCACGTTGCACCATTGCATCGTTGCTCGGCTGATCTTCTCTTTCTATCTAATTTGGTGATGCTGCGAAAAATATATGTGAAGCCAAATTAGATCCCTAACATTTTAGGAGTAATTCATACTTTGTTTGTTCGCAGTTGGGTTCATTCGGTTGTTCCTATATCTGTTCGAGCGATCTTGGCACGAATCCAGGAGTTTGAGTGTTGAATGTAAAGCTCGTTTTACTAGTTTGGTGAGTAACGCCAGTTTCTGGATTCCCTTTAATCTTCTCTCTGGTTTGTGCTTGTACCCCTGCTGTTTCCTCTTCAATTGATTTTAAATAAATTAGGTATGCTTGTTTCATCTTCACCTTCTTCTTCCCCAAAGCCTTATGTATATTCAACATAACCTGCTTTCCACTAGTCCTAAGATTCATATTGTTATTTGTGTGTGTCTCTGGATCTTTGAAGCTATATGTAACCCTCTCAATCTGAATTATAGGATTTGCCAGTGTCCAACATGAACTGCCATGACAGCTTGGGAGCAAAAACAAAAGGTAGATCCTTTTCATGGCTGTATACCTTGATGATGTTCATTTGTCTAAGTTGCTAAAGCCTGTTCAATTTCATAATTTTGATCGTGTTCATCTTCTAGTAGTTGCTTTTGACTATAACTTTCTTGTTTTGTTGGATCTTTCGCACTGACATTCATCTTTTCTTAATCATGATCCTCATTTTCCATATTTTTCTTTTCTTGATCAACTTTCAAGTCTTAATTTTTGCATTTCATCATTCACAATTTTTTGGTCACCAATACTTCCTTTTTCAATGTGAGTTTTCTCATTCAAATGCTTTTTCAAATTCTTGTTATTGTAGATTTCTCAACATTATTGATGAGCTCATAGGCGCCATTGGCACCCATTTTGCCTATTAGCAGCGTCTTTGTCATGTCCAGAATATTGTTCAGGCAATCTTCAAATTTGTCAAAGATTGCATCTGCTATTGTCATTGTTGAAGGGAGGGTACAATAAAAGCATCAATTGATACAACCTCAAAGAAGAAAAAGAAATAGAGAGAATACAATCTAATAAAATTGTTTCTCAAATATTTTATGCTTTATTACCAGAGTATAAAATTAAATTTTGAAAGTAAACATATTTACCCTCCAAACATTGTACACAAATCATTCAAATTTAACAAATAAGTATATAATCAGGAATTAAAGAAAAACATACATAGGTGTTGAGCTGACGAACAAAGCTGAAAAAATTATTATGCTTGAAATAATTAGGAAATAAATCCTTAGCAAAATCAGCATGTTTCCACACCAAAAAAGTTTTGCCACTTTCGCTCCACGACAAGTGATTAGGATTGGGTTATGGGTCGGATCCATATCAAAAGAGGAGTGAAATTTTTTACATCAAACAAATTCAAATCATATACTTTCACCAAATATTTCGGTAACACTTTTACTATGTTATTATAAAAAAAAATTATATTTTTCTTTTATAAATAAGTTTGTATGAATTAGTGGCAAAGAAAAAAATAAACGTTTTAAATCTTTTTATATATGGACTAGATTGGCAACATATATCTTTTTTGGAGGATGTTTGGATTAATTTTTTTTTTAAACATAAGTTGGATAGTTGTATTTTGCACTTAAAAAAGCTTCTAATTATTCTTTTAACAAAAGAAAACTTTTTTTCCTTCAGCTAAAAATTGGACATTATTTCAAAAAGCTTCAAAATTGTTTTTCGAAACTTAAAATTATCTTAAAATCGTTTCTGACAGCTAATATATCCAAACAAAAATCGATTATCCCTCGTACAATCGATTCTTTTTCACGGCTTATTTTCACAATTAATCACAACTAATCCAAACATACCTTAATTACCTATATATGGCTCCTTTCCTCTTTCTTCACCTTGCCTTTTACTTCACGTGCCTCAAAAAGTCAATTTCTTATTCTTAGAAATGATATAGGTCTAATTCTCCTCAAAAACTAACATACAAGGAGAGGGTTGTCTAGAATCTTATAAAGACTATCATAGCGCTTATCATAGGCAATGTGAGACTTTTCTCCCAACACTCCCCCTCAAGTCCAATTAGCTTTTTTTTTTTTTCTGTTTTTAGCCTAGTTGTGACTTTCTTTTTTTTTAATGGGCCTTTTGTTTTTTCAAGTTATGAGCATTTGTCTCAAGTCTCTATCTTTTTTTTTAGCCTGGAGTTTGTGCTCCTTTTTTTTCTTGAATTTTTTTTTTTTATCTTGCCCCCCTTTTTTTTATAGGCTCTCATATCATCTTAGAAAATGACATATGCTTAACTCTCCTCAAAAGCTAGCTCGCAAGGAGAGGGTTGCCTAGGGCCTTATAAAGGCTATCAAAGCTCTTATCATAGGCAATGTGAGACTTTTTCCCCAATACTTACACCTTCCTTCTACTAATTCTCTCTCCTCATATGTACTAATTATTTGGGATATGGATTTGCTCCTAAATAAGCTGTAAGCTAGTTGTGCCAAACACACTCTTAATTGTATAAGAATAAGATGCTCTTTTTAATGCTAAATTTTAGGAGTGATCATCGCCTGGATTGGATCGAATTTTGATAATTCTAAAATTCAATTCAATTAAATTACAAAGAAAAATGTTAATTCTATCTTCCATTAAATATTTATTTTTTTGGAAGATAGATGACACTTGTCAAAATTAAGTGGGTAAGAGGATATTTAAGAGGATTTAGTAAAAAAATTTAGCATTATTTAATTAAAAAATAGACCAATCAGATTGGATTGAATTTGTGTTTTTCTTTCAAGCAATTTAATCCGGTCCAACCTGATAAAAAAACATATTGGATCAGATTGGATTTTAAATTATCCGTTTGAAAGAGAAAAATAAAAAAATATGTAAATAAAAAAGAAAAATTATCTTTTAAAACATATATATAGACAAATTATATTATTATATTATATATTTATAAATTATTCATTTATTATAAATAAATAAAAAACATTTATGTTATTTTATAAAAGGGGTTTGCTTAGCACTGTTAAGTATTTTAGAGAACTAAAATAGAAAGGTTTTGAATTGAATTATAAAACGAATGCTCGTAATGAAACAATTGAATTCATAGATGAAAGTTACAGAAGATCTGCACTATTTCTATCTCTAGAATTCTCAACTTCTCTACTCAGACTGCTGTATGTTTTTATCCTGCAATACAATAATTTTAGGGATCAAATCTTATCTAAATTAGTCCAAGATAAGGATAAAACTCAAATAATCAACCAACTCTCTCTCAAATTAAGATAAGTATTGAATTTACTAAATTTTAGGGAATTTAATTAAAAGATAAACAAAATATCATTTAAAATATATTCTAATTAACCACAAAATAGTTTAATAATTATCCGTCATCATGCACTCTTTCTAAAAAGCAAGTGGGTGTACGTTAGCAAACACCTTTATAAAATACAAACATTAGAAACTTTAGTTTCAATTAGTATTTTTTAATAAATTTGGGTTGGATTGGATTACTCGGATTTATAATGTTTTAATTTAATATTCAATCCGCATACATTGAATTTATGATTTTTTTAATCCATTTAAAGCTATTAATTCGAACTAATTCATTTTTTATGATTGAATCGGAGTAGATTAATCTAATTCGTTGGATTATCCGATCTATGATTATCCTTATTAAATTATATCCTACTCCTTTTTTCTTCTTTGATACAGAAGACTAATTCAAGTTCCTACTTAAATTTTTTTATTTAATTTAATTATTAATTATTTCCTTCAACCATTTGCGTCGTCAACCTTAAATGTTGTTCATGAATAATTCAGCAAATCATCTGAAAACAGTAGTTTTCAAAATTTTGACATTTGATTACCACAAAAAATATCTTGACTTGACATTTGGAGATAGCATTTTTGTTTAAAACAAAATAGAAATTATATTTATAAAGAAAATATCATTCGTTGAATAACTCCCACCGGTGGCGTCGCGCATCTCACGCTTCTCCAACCAATCCGATTTTTCTCACGTGTTTTTCTGTCATTTTATTTTATTGGTTAACACAAATAAATCTTTAAAAAGAAATCTTGCTTTGATGGCAACAGAGGTTGGCCCAGATCGTGTGTGCTTAGGCCTAGCGACTATAAGATAAGATTCTGGGTTGAAGTCTCATCTTGTTAAATATAGCCCTCATTGGTAGGCCATATGTAAATTTCACTATAAATTCCCACTGAAATTGGTGGTATACTATGACTTTGAATCCAACTGAACTACATGACTTGACATAAATCTTGTTTTTTTTTGTTCATAGGAAAGTAGTACAACCAGGATTCGAACCCCGTACCCACACACACATGTCCCCATACGCTCACCAACTGAGCTACATGACTGGGACAGAAATATCGCTTTGATTATATTTTAAAAATTAATTAGACAAAAAAAAAATTTAGCATATTAATTCTATATTCCATAAAAGTTTAAATTTTATTAATTATAATTATCACATAATATACATCCACAAGCTAATTAATAATATTACTTAACAATTTGGTCCTCTAAAAATTATCAATTTGGTCCTCTAAAAATTATCTTGTCATTAATTTAGTCTCTCAAAAAATTTTGTCACCAAATTAGTTTTCTAAAGATTATCTTTGTTACCAATTTGGTCCACCAAAGAACTTTGTCACCAAATTAGTCCTTCAAAGATGTGTAAATATACCAAATTAATCTTTCAAAGATTTAAATATATCAAATTGGTCCATGATGGAGGACTAATTTGAGGATTAATTTGGTAGACTTTTAAATTTTTGGAGGATTAATTTGGTGATAAAGTTCTTTGGAGGATCAAATTAGTGACAAGGTAATCTTTAAAGAACTAATTTGATGGCAAAATTATTTGAAGAATTAAATTAATAGTTAACTCTAGTACGTACTTTCTTCTTGTATGTGTCTTATTCAAGTCACACTTTTTTTTCACGATCGCAAAACCTTTTTTTTATTTTATTAATTTTTATTTTACTCAAAACTAATCATAACATACATCATATCATCTATCAATTTTTTCTTAAAATAATTTTTTTTTTCAATTTTGAATCTGGTCCTTAACCTTTGTAAAGTTACAAAAGTGTTTAAAAAAATCCTTAATTTATTTATATTTTCTTCCTATTAAAATGTCAAGATTAGAGAAACAATCAAACTATCAGAATTTTCGTAAAGTCAAGACCTTAAAGTAAAATAATAGGACTTGTGTACATCGTTAATGGAAGTCATTTCCAATTGGGAATTCTTTGTGTAGTGTTGAAAATTGGAGCATGGTGCTATACGTTACGTACTAGTATTAGGCACTAGCTACCTGGTTATGATCATGAGTTTTATTTGTTTTGCATTTTTTTACATGTACAATTAATTTATTAAGGGCATTTATTTGATCAAAATTATTTTTGATTAAAATTAAAAATATTTTTTTTTATTGGATTATCTTAGTTTTTGTACATTAATAATTTTAATTATTAATTTTTTTTCTTTTATTTGTGTGTTTTTCACTTCTAATTCTACTAAAATCTAAAATAATAGTATTGTGTCTGAGCCAAAAGACCAAGAACTACGTGTGGATTTTAACATGGAAACCAACCCAAGTTCCCCATGGTGAGGAAGTGAATTACAGCCATTATATATATATATATATAAAATTTGATGGTTTGGATTGATGACTTGTTAACTGCACTCTCGAAATTATTAAAAATTATCAATCGATCCTTTATCAATTTCATATTACACATTAAAAAATGTAGATTATACAACTTAAAAAAATTAATTAGTAATTAATAATTAATTAATGTGCTTGTTTTCAACTTTAAAAATTATTTGGAGCTAATTTACAATTTAAAAAAAAAACTGTTCAAAACCTGTTGTGGTAGGTTATTTTAGAGTTTTCCACGACTACAACGTACTTCTCCACCATGAAAAACTTGTGTTGATCTCCACGTTAAAATCCGCCTAAAAAATACATATAAAAAATTCTAAACGTATGGTTTCGAAATTTGACTAACTAAATAGTTGTAAATGCCAAATTTCGTAAATAATTTTTTTACTCTTTACCTCTTAGGTTATTAAGGATTTGTATCCAAAAAAAAAGGTTATTAAGGATTATAATTAACGAAACCGTTTATAAAATTATTCATTAAAAGTCTGATGAATTCGATTCAAGTTAAATAACCGATGAATTAAGATAATGTTTGGCTAAATTTTTTTATACTTCTCTTTTGGTTATATTGAAAGATAAATACACACAACACAAAAATAATAATATCTACCATTATTTATTAGAACTTATTTTACTATCTTATATTCATCTCTCTCCTATATATGATAAAAAAAATATATTTGGAGAATTCAAAATCCTGTTTGGAGAGTCACGGTTTCAATTTTTCTTTTTGTTCATTAAGATTCCAATTTTCATAAGTGGACAAGAAAGTGTCAAGCCCAAAATAAAAACAACCCAGATACACGAGGTTTTTGTTTTTGGTCAAGAGAGATCATGTTCTAGAAACTAATTTTTGTTATTTTTAAAATTTAGTTTTTAGAATTAATTTAACGAAATTGTTTTTAAAATTCAGTTTTCAAAAGTGATTTTTCAGAATTTAATTTTTAATAATGATAAAAAAATTAATCTTAAAAATTAGTTTCTAAAACTTATACAGTATGTAAAAAAATAAAAATAAAAATAGAAGTTAACCAATACTAATAGATATTCCTGAAGCACTATTTTAAGTTTCCAAAAACGCTGAAGATACAGTCATACAGATAAGAAATTGATTTTCAATTATTTTTGGAAGCATGACAATTAGTTGAACTCTTGATAAAAGCAAAAGATGTCATACATGAATGAGTTGCATGTTTCTCTGAATTATATGTATTTGAGGATTAATTATTACGAGAAATAATAGAAATATCTAAGAACAAATTTTTTTTATTAGAAACATATTTTAATGAATTCGTTGGGAATTTCTATATTAAATAGTGTTATGGACTCATATTTCGACTATGAACTCAAGGAAGCTGGGATACGGGGTATAATTGCCCTCCCGGGATAAAGAATGAATATCTGATATTGGAATATTGGGCTCAACCCATTAATCCTAGAGGCCCATTAACGAGCACAAAATCTTAGATGAAACACTATAATTATATACAAATCCTAAATGTTATTGACATGATTGTCGGAGTTCTTGCAAGTACGTCTTCCACCATCGTGGGCCACATTAAAGCTAGAGTATGTTGTTTAGATGCCCAAATCACATCGAGTTCATCAGGTACACAACAAATGGAATATTCAAAATTTCAATCAACTAAATATTACAATTAACTCATGAGAACTGACAAGGTAGGATAGAGTTGGTCATTAAAACTCTAGGTGACAACAATGTAAGCACTTAGGCTTAATGTCATTTATGTCCCCTAGTAAGTTTGAAGTAAAGAATATTAAAGTTTTCAACGAGGCTCTTTTGGGGAAATGAGTTTCGCATATGAAACTCGAGCGATCGTCCCTTTGGTGTAGCCCTGTAGGGTATTGATTTCTAAATATGGAGAGGAGGGGGTGGAGTTGAGTTCGAGTAGGGAGAGGGGATCGTTGTGGTGGCAAGATTTATCTATTATTTTCGGTGAGGCAAGGGGAATGTGAGTGATTGCATAAGAACATTTTTTCAAGAATTGGTGATGGGAGCAATACGTTGTTTTGGCTTGACAATTAGGTTGGGGAGGGAGCATTATGTGTGCGATATGCTTGTTTATATAGATATACTATTAATAAGCAAGCAAGGCTGAATGAAATGGGGGCTTGGGGAAATGCAGGGTGAGTATGGCATCTTGGTTGGAGGCGTAGTTTATGGGGATGAGAGTAGCACATTGTTAACAATTTTCTTTGTGAGTTAGGCCATGTACAGGTTCAGCCTTTCGCAAAAGATGAATGGACGTGGAGACCGCATGGCGAGGGTGGCTTCTCTGTCCGGACAGCGTATGGTGTGGCAGCAGCATCTGAACTTGATCTGTTTTTCAAAATGTTTTGGAACAAGCTTGTTCGGTAAAAAATCAGCACTTTCGCTTGGAAGGAAACTTGGGATAGGGTACCGTCAAAGTCCAATTTACGGAGAAAAGGTGCAATCCAGTAAGGGGATACAAGATGTATGTTGTGCAATGAGGAAGAAGAGACTACCAATCTCTTTTTTTTTTTTTTTTTCCAATGCAAGAAGACTCAGCAGTTATGGGATAACATATTATCTTGGTTAGGCTTTGTGACAATTTTACCCAATAATTGCAGAACTCATTTTATGCAGTTTCGAGGATTACCTCAATGCAAGGCTGAAACGAAATTCATTTGGAAAACAATCTGCTTCTCAGCTGTTTGAAACATTTGGCTAGGAAGAAATAAGAAGAGTTTTGAACAAAAGAATTTCTGCATTGACTCAATACTGCAGCAGGTGAAGGTTTCTACCTGGTTCTGGTTAAAAGCAAAATTGAAAGGTTTTTGTAATGATTTTTCTAGTTGAGAGATTGCTCCCTGTGCCTGTATGGGGTTTTATAATTATTAGATAGGATTTAGTGTTGCAGCTGTGTCATTGTATATGTAGCAGCTGTGTATTTTCCGTTTCTTCCTACATCTGCCATATGCTGGCGTGTTCTATGTTTTGTATTCTGCTTGCATCTCTGGTGCTTTTAATAAATTCCTTTTACTTGGTTGATCAAAAAAAAAAGTTTGGAGTATCTATAATTTTAGTTGAGTGATATAGTAATATAGTTGACTTTTTAGAGACAAAGCATTTTATGTTAGGTATCAAAATATATATAAATAATATTCTACAATTAAAATAAAATTGAGAAAAATTGAAACTAGACTTTTATTGAGTAGAAGAATAGTACAACTTTTCTCTTTGAATGTAATGTTCTCTTAAAATTGGGATGTAAACACTCTATGAAGGAATGAATTGAAACTTAAGAAGTAATCATTCATTATAATGAAATTAATGAAATTCACACATTTAATTTTACCTTAAAATGAGGAGCTTTCTTCTCCTTCGCTTACTTCTCCGCCGAAGAATGAAAATAGGGATTTCACTCAATTTCCTTTTATTATTTATTTTATTGACTTTGCCTTCAGCCACAAAAATGACTTTATTATTTTAACAATCTCCCACATAAAGTCATTTTTGGTGAGCTTTCAAAATCTTTCTAAACTTTCAATTCTCATGTTGCTTATGTTTTCAATAGGCCATACAAGGATGTACACCATATAAACTAGTAAGTGTTGATCGATTTATGTCATTGCATCTACTAGGTTCTCTTTAGTATGCGATATTCTCCATGTCCACACTTCCTTCTTCTACTACCTCTCAAACAAAATGATATTTAACATGTGCTTTGTTATGGAATAAAAGGCTATACTCCTTGCGATGTGCAAGGCACTTTGGCTATCACAATACACAATAATCTTTTGTTGCTTGTGCACAAGTTCTTCCATTAACCTTTGAATCCAAATTGTCTCCTCCGCATGCTTGGGTAGCTACCACGTATTTAACTTCGATAGTAGACAGAGCAATAACAGTCTGTAATTTACATAACTGGCTAACTGCTAAATTTTTTTATCAAATCTCCTAAAAAATTTGATTCAACATATCATCTAACAATGAAATTTGATCCTCTAAAATATAATGTAGCATATGAGGTTCCTTTAATGCATCTCAAGATCCTTTTAACGGCATTCCAATGCTCCTTGCTAGGTTATTCCATAAAACGATTGACATTCTCGACTCCTTGAGAAATATTTGGTCTCGTACATATCATTGCATAGTGGCATTAAAGCCAAAGGTTGTTGCCTCACGCTACAAATGTTATTTACCCTTGTGCATGTTAATATAGTTTTAAAAAAATGCCAACAAAATTTGAGGTTGATAAGTTCAATGGGAATAATTTCTCATTGTGGAAAACGAAGATAAAATCAATTTTGAGGAAGGAAAATTACTTAGCGGCAATTGAAGGAAGACCCATAAATATGACATATGATAAGTGGAAGGAGGTCGATGATAACACTGTTGTAAATTTATGATTGGAAATGGTCGATTTAGTTATATGAAGTATTGCGAAGAAGAAGAGTGCGAAGGAGATTTGGGATACTCTTCATAATAGAACTTTATAGAAGAGGAGAATCTACACTTTTTGGATGAGTGAAATGTCATTTGTGACCGAACATATCAACAATTTAAATACGCTATTTTCTCAATATATAGTATCAAAATTAAAAATAGGAGAAAATGAGCGTGCGAATCTTCTCCTTCAAAGTCCACCTAATTTATTTGATCAACTCATCATCAATATCACAAATAATAACATTGCTAACTCTCTTTCCTTTGGTGATATGGTTAGCGCCATTCTCGTAGAAGAATCTAGGCATAACAATAAAGAGGATAGAGTTGAAAATTTTGAAGCAAGCAGAAGTGTGGGCAGTAAAGAGGGAGATATCAATGGAGCATGGCTCTAGTGGGAGTCAAAATCTAGGTAAATCAAAATCTCAAAGAAGAAAGAATGTCAAGTGCTACCATTAAAGTGCACTTGAAGAAAGATTCTTGGTATAACAAGAAGGGTATAAATAGGAGTTGAGAAGCAACGACTTCATAATGCTGTGTTGTGAGTACCTCTAGTGATGGATAAATCTTATATAGTAAACCAACATTTGGTTATGAAGGAGGAAACTAAATCACTAATGTATGGCTAATGGATTCAAGAAAAACATGGCATGTGACTCCTCGCCAAGATTGGCTTTGCACCTACAAGCCTATCTCGGAAGGATCCGTGTTCATGGAAAATGATCATGCTTTATAAATAGTTAGAGTTGGTACTATTAAACAAAAAATGTGTGATGGTACTGTTTGCATGATTCAAGGAGTATGACACGTGAAGGGTCTAAAGAAGAATTTATTATTTGTTGGACAATTGGATGACCTCGGGTGTAATATACAAACTGAAGGAGGGATCTTAAAGGTGGTTAAAGACACTCTTGTAGTGGTGAAGACAAAGAAGATCACAGCTAATCAATATATGCTTATGGGAGGTATGTTGCAAAAGACAGATGCATATGTTGCAGTTGCTACTCAAGAAGAAACAATGATAATGTGGCATCACAAACTAGGTCATATGTCATAACGAGGTTTGAAGGTCCTTGTAGAATGTAATCTGTTACTCGGGCTCAAATACGTAAGTTTACCTTTACGTGAGTACGAGTAAGTAGCATAGATTAATATTTAGTAGATCAATGACTATAAGTGACCACATAGTGAATTTGATTTATTCTGATTGTGGAAGTCACCAGAAATGGCCCTAGGAGCCGGGACGGATCCAGAAACACGGGTGGGGGGGGGGGCGATTTTTCTTGTGATTGGAGAACAAAATTTAAAATGATAATAATGAGAATTATTAACCATACAGAAAATTTATAAATAAAGGGAAAAAAATTAAAATGTGTGAGAAAAACAATACAAAAATCATCGAATATAAAAAGAATATATGTTGTCATTTGTATCATATTTTTTATTTTCAAAATATAATCAAATTAAGAAGCTTTTAACAACATTAAAATAATAATATTAATTGTTATAAAATTATTAAAACACAACAATAAATGTTTATTGTGGAAATTAAATATTAGCTCTTTAAAGCAAAATATTTAAATGTTACTATTTAATAATATATAAAATAATATAATATTTTTTATACGTGTATATATATTTTTTAAATAACAAAAGAAAAAAAATTAGTAGAATAAAAAATAGAAGAAAAGATAGAAGAATTTTAAAATGAGAAAAAAAATAATATAAGAATGAAACAGACAACTAAATGGAAAATATAATAAAAGAGAAGAAAAAAGAAAAGAATAATAGTAGAAAAGAAGAAGAAATGGAATAATAGAAATAGAAGAAGAAAGAAAAAAAATAGAAAAAGAAGAAAGGAAGGAGCCCAGAAGAAAGGGAAAAAAAAAAGAAAATGAAGAAAGTGCACCCATTTTGGATTCAAACGTGGTTTCCTGAGGCGAACAAAATCGCTGGAAACCACTATGCTATCCAAGATACATAGTTAAGTTGTGAACCATATGGTATGATATAAAATTAATACATTTTGAGGGGAGGGGGGGCCAAGGCCCCCTCGCCCCCCACTGAATCCGTCCCTATCTAGGAGGAGTAAAATATTTTGTTTCTTTTATTGATGATTATTCAAGGAAACTGTGGATGTTCTCGATCAAGAAAAGTGTCATATGTGTTTCTAGTTTTTAGGTAGTTCAAAATATAAGTGGAGATTGAATCTGGAAAGAAAATAAAGTGCTTGAGGAGAGACAACATAGAAAATTATGTAGATGGTGAATTTTTGGTATTTTGCATGAAAGAGGGTACCAAAGTATATATAAATAATATTCTACAACTAAAATAAAGTTGAGAAAAACTAGAATGAAACTTTTATTAAGTAGAAGAATTGTACAACTTCTCTCTAATTATAAAAAGAAATAACATTAGGGAAAACCTCAAAGGAGAAACAATATGTGTGTATTTTTATATGTTTGAATCTTAATCTACCAATGATGATTTTCTAAGCTACCACCTAGGATTGAGTCCTAGTTACTGCATTCATCACAAATTATATGACCATGTAAAACATCGATAAGAGAGAGTGAAATAAGAGAAAGACAAAAAGAAAGAGATGTTCAATTAATTAATTTAGTTTGTTGTAAATGGAATACCTAGAATTGAAATGAGACGAGGACAAATATTAGAGAAGGGTTGGTTAAGGTTAAAGTACAGTAAGATTTGGTCTTACCGAGGATAAAAGAATGAGAAATAGAATAACTGACTTTAAGTATTTATTATGCTAGAATTATAGTAAAAAAAAAAATATTGCTAGATAAATTTAATAAGTTGATTATCATTTTATTCGGTTGAAAGTAACTATTATATAATACAGAATGAGTATATTGCAAAGTCCAGCAATTGCTCGTCCCCAAATAAGTTCATTTGCAATTTATTAAAGGGCTTCTATCATGTTTTAGTTTAAAATAAATCAGGCTCAACTTTAAATTATTTTTAGTTTTAGTTAGTTTGAAATGAATATACATTTATGATTTATCAAATTTGAACATAATTTTACATAATTAGCTATACCAAATCATACACAAATAGATGTACCAAAAAAAAATCATACACGAATATAATGTTTTTCACCCTTCTAGTTAGTAACACTAACTTTTTTCAGTTACAAATATCTTTTACGAGAGACATTTTTGCTCAAATAGAGTTAACTCTTCTAATAAGATTTTATTCATTTACAAAATGCTCGAAGCCAAGACCTCTTAAAGAGAATAAACATATATATCAACTTAATCAAACCATCCATTAATTAATGTTTACCCAAGCTTTCTTAAGTGATAGTCAAGAGTTGTTAACTTGTTATAGAAAGGAATTCAGCATTCAGCAACATCCCATCTAGCTATTATCCTTTTTGGGTTGGCCATTGCACTGTTTTCTTTAACAATTGGTGTCTAACCACCTTTATAATTGCAGCGAAAAAAAAAAAATCCTTTACATTTTTTTCTTTCCAGTCATCACTCGAAAGACTAATTTGTTGAATGCTGAAGCATAGAGATCCCAACTAACCAGCGAGCCTTGAAAAGTGGAAACCACAAATCCCACAATATAAAAGTCAACACGTTCCATTGGTGCCAACACACAATACTATTAATTAATTTTCAACACACAGCTTTCTGTCACTGCTAAATTTGTGAATTTTCAACACACACAGGTCATGACTCATGACAGGAGAGAAATTACATTCAGTCCGAGAGACACAAAGTTGCCAGCACCACAATATTCCCAAAACTATGATTTAGTTGCAATCAAAATAACCTTCCCTTAAATTTTAAAAAAATCTCTTAAATTATTTGACATGTCAAGTACTATGATTGAGAAAAATATCGAACCTCCCCTAGAGGTTTTAAATTTCAGTACAAAACACGATAATACATTAAAATGTAAAAGTTTTAAAAGTTATCAAAACCGCATCTGACCGTGATTATGGTCCACAATAATCACATTTAACTGCGTTTAACGCAATGTAATTATTACCGAAATACAACCACATTGCAATTTAAAACTTCCCTTATCAGGTAAGCTAGGAAATCCATGTTAGAAAGAAAGGTCAGGTGTGTATGTACTACCCCTCGAGCAAGTCAATATGTCCTTTGTCAAAGTTACAAGACTGTTAAATATTCCTTCTTCTTTCCGTGGTCTTGCGTTTGAATAAAAGAAGCAAGCCACAAGAAAGAAGGAAAGAAAAATATAACGAATAAAAAAAAGAGCAAAACTGGATTCAATTGCAGTACAACAACATCAACATCTTTTGACTATTTTTTCTTTTTTTCACACCGCATTTCTGCAACAGAAAAAAAAAACAAAAAACTATATGATACAGAATTATATATAGATCTACCTTAGGCATATTACCATATTCATATTTATATTGGACAAACACACTAGAAACAAGAGCTGCCGCCGACAGAGATATATATAATTGCATCTAATTAGTTACTACTAATTTGGTTGAGAGAGAAATGGGTGGTCGGTGATTAACTAAGATTAATTAAGATCCGCGTTTGGTTCCATTGGGTGGGGAATCGTTGTCATTTTTTATACCACATGGGATATGCTACAAAGGTTGTGTGGTTAAGTTTGGCAAACCCTGGTTAGGTTTCCAGGTTAATTAATATTTCCTGAATTTATCAATTTTCTTTCATTTTCACACATTCAATTATTCATCTTCAGCATGAACTTTGACGCACTGAACAAGCAACTACCTGTGCCCACTGCCTCAGCCTCGTCTTCACCGTCTGGGGATTATCACCTATTATTTCAAATAACATACAGGAAACAGTAATTAATCCCTGCTAATTGAGATCTTAATCAGTAATTAACACATAAGCTAATTGAATCAATAATTAATCATAATCAAATATAATCAACGTTTCAATTGCAGCATGCTCAGTGAATCATGTGGCAAATTGCAATACTATGGTTTTGGACTTTGGTAACGCATCAAATAGTGATTCTATTTACAATAACCGCATTCGACCACGTCTGATCAAACTGATAGGTGATTACAACGCGACCATATATTGCATTATGGTCCAAGTTAATTGTGAATAACAATTATCAATCTGCTGCGATTTCAGTGACAGCTAAAAGTATATTATAGCCGTGTGATATAGCAAAGTATAACAACCATCGCCACAACACAATTGTAACCGTTAAAGTTTCAAATTACAATTATAATCGCCTTGTGTTCAAGGACATGATTAGATGTAGTTGAATGTGGCGGCATCTAACGGTCAGATGTTAAAATCACGATGATAATTAATTAGTAATTAGTAATTAATAGTAATCGGTAATTACCGGTGGTGATGATGGCGGTGTGAGGACTGCCGCGGGGAGAAGGGATGCTGTCACAATCAGACGCGGCGGCGGAGGAAGACGGTGTCGTTTGCTTCAAAAGCAGAGAATCGTTATAACTCTTATTAACCGCGTGATAGAGTCCAAGAGCCGGTAAAGTATCAGATAAACGCTGATCGAGCTCTGCTTCCGGCGAAGATTCAAATCCGAATCCTAATTCAATACACGCTTTGAGTTCATCCACGTCCTCATCGGTCACGCTCCTGCTCCTGCTCCTCCGATTCTTCCAGTTCCCCTTCCGCCGGAGCCACGCCTCGTCGCGGTACGCATCTGGCGACCACGATCGCTGCTTGAACAGCGGCGCCGCCGAGGCCGGATGCAGCAGCGGGGGACGCTGGAGCAGGAAGGCCGGCGGCGGAGACGGAGGCGCGTGGGATTCGGTGTCGGACATGTGCGGAGGTCGAGGGACCTCGCACGGTGGTTTAGGGGACCCTATGGCTTATTAGGTTTGGGTTTGTTTTCGGCGATTTTTGAATGGGAAGAGAAAGGAAAGGATTTAAGGTGTGGTGTGAAAGATGGTTGATCAAGTGGTTCAATATGATTCTCTTTCATTGGTCCACGTCATCATTACCTGGCTTCATTATTTTCGTTTTCCTTGGCGTACAAATATTGCGTATAATAATATTATTATTTATTATAATAACATGTAGTAGTATTTGTTTATTTACTTGACTTAATAGGCCAGCCAATGATTCTCTGCTTTCTGTCAAGTTAACAATTGAATTTGGGTTTATTTAGTCGTTAGCTTCGCCACCACGTATATAAAGCAATTTAATGTGAATAGCCTACACAAAAGTTAAGTATAGTTAGTGGATAATTGAGTCTTTAAGAACATTTTTAATGAGGTGTTTAAAAAGGTTCTTATAATTTAAACATTTCAGCTAAGTATTTTATTTTTTTTTGGAGCATGTTGACGTGGAATTGAGTGCTTAGTAAAGTTGTTTAAATTAGCACCTGGTTCTTATAGAAAGTGTGAGCCTAATTTGTATTAAAAATTAAAAAAATAAATATGAGATAGTTAATTTGTTGGCATATGTGGACCCTATTCGAAGTGCGAACTTGCATTGGAATGTTTCGGGTGCTTAAATTGATAAAGTGATATATACACGTTGGACCCAGCAAAATATAATAAATTAATTCATAAAAACCTAATTAAACATATTTCCATTGAAGAAATTAAATTTTGACTATTTTTATAAAAAAATATTTTATTAAGAAATGTTATATTAATTTCAGTAATTTTTAAATCTCAAAAAAATTAATTTTCAGTTGTTAATAGAGATGGCAATTGAATTAGGGTCTGTTTTGCCACCCTGTTCCTGCCCTATCCTTGTTGCGGTAAACGAACTCAGAAGAATTTATACCTATTTTTTTTTAAAAAATATTAATATACTTTTACACAAATTAAATACTTAAAATATTTTTGAAAAATAAATTAATCATTTTAATTAATATTTTATATTAAAATTATTTAAAATAAAATTAAATTCTGACTTTATTATTATAATTAATATTATTTTATAGTATTATGTATATAGTTAGCCTATAAAAAAAATAGTATTATGTGTATATAAATGTGTATAAATATATAGAATTATAGTTGCGGGACGAGTTCGGCGGAGGATAGGTAATAAGATCCCCAAACTCAATCCTGACCCTACAAAGGCTTGAATTTTCCCGTTAAAGTCAGAGCGGAGTTGGCAAATACCTGCGGGTTCACTAGCTTTTATTGCTATGCCTTGCATTCGGCTAGAGATACCGTTAATGCGCAACATAAACTTATTGCCGAAGGTATTAATAAATAACTTTTTATTATTACTAAAAGTTTATTTAAGGGATAGGCCTACCCATTTAAGACTAGAACATACCACAACTCTCAAAGAAGAGTTACAGTGGAGTTTATAGATGTCCACTAATGAGAAAAAAATTCAGCTGAATTGTTGATTCCTAAACTTAATAAGTAGGGGTGCAAGGCACCAACCACTTGAACTAACTCTCTTATTGACTAATAAATAAAATTTCAAAAATGATATAGCCTCTCTCAATAAACTTTATACATATATATACAGTAAATATATAGAAAAAAATGCTAATATATACAATCAATATTATTACTAATTAACATTAACATATTAAAAATATTCAATTATATATCAACTTAACATTTGTTTTTGTATTTTTCACTTATTTTATAAAAAAATACATTAACAAATTATATCTTTTAAATATATTATAAAAATTCCCGTTGTAACTTGTAAAAACAATTTTTTAAAAAACATAGATGACAATATATTATTAGTATTCATGCGTATTGATGTATTTTTATTTATTTAATAGAGATAAAATAATTTTTTATTAATTTAATTTATAAAGATTTTTTTTTCGGCGAATATACACTCACTTATCCCTAAATCCTAAAAACACACATCCATCCTAAGCTAACTCCCACCAATAATATCCTAATCTAAATCACCACCGCCAAGATTAAAACCTTCAACCTCCAACTCCCAAAACTTGGTACACTTTAAAGAATTTAAAATTTAAAATGCTCCAAAATTAGTTCTTCGCACTAATAACTCATACAATGTTTTTATCATTTTTTTTCCCTAACAATTTTTTTAGTGTTATATTTGTCATATATGTATTTAACTACTTTGTATGAAGTGAAAGAAAACAAAAAAAAAAAACTTTTAGAATCTAAATTAGAAACAAATATATTTTTTTAGAATCTAAGTTAGAAACAAATATATTTTTGGAGGCTAAATTAACATTGATATCTCTAATTAAAATGTATGACGAGTATTATATTTATGCAATGTACTTAATTAACTTTATGATTTCAACTTATTATAACTTACCTAAGTAGAAATTTAATTATTTCAACAAAAAAAAGGGGGAACCATTAGCAAAATCCCTTATATTAACTGATAATAAGTTTTTCAGTAATGCAGTTTAGACGGTGAACAAAACTTATGGATATGAATATTCGGGTTTAATCTTTAATTATTATAATTTCTCATAAAAAAAAAACTGATAATAAGCGCAAAATGTTCACGGTTATTGATCAAAATAACATCATCAGGATATTATACTTCTCCAAATTTAAAAAATAAAAATAAAATTATCAGGATTATACATGAAGTTAGAGCTAGATTGCTTAATGATTATATTTTAAGTACACAATACGGGAATCAGCTTCCAGTATACGATATTATATCTTGTTATTTGTATGATTGACAGAATACGTAACTTTGAAAGTAATTCTCTTGTTATTTATATCTTGTGTTTGGATTATACAAATTTACAATTAAAACACGTCTTATCCAGCGATTATTAAATAATAATGATCACAATGTTTTTTTTATATGTTTTTGCATCCAGTGTTAAGGCATTGCTTAGATGTGCCATCCTCTAAGAGTGAATTTGAAAATATAATTTAATTAAGTATTTATATAATAAACTTTTTTTTTTAAATAAATTTATTTATGGATAAAATTATAAAATTTATTTGAATAAGTTAAAAATACCTTTTTTTTATAAGCTGTTTATTTTTTGGTATAACCACGGGTTTCCTCATCTTTAAAATGAGACTAATTCCGTTTGCGCTGCATGACTGACGCTGGCTTCCAGGTTTGATAAGCTGTTGGATAGTGAGTATGAAGCAATTTTTTCAGAAAAAAACTCGAGAAATATGAAATATCTTTGATATTATTTAACTCACTGAATAATTATATGTACATTTACATTGAAAGAGTAACTAACTAACAATAAAATAACTAACTAAATCAAACTATACAAAGAAGAAACTGAACAGACGGAGATAAAAAATATTAATCCAATACATAAGCCTAATTCCCTAATACCTCTCTCATGTTGGGCTTTGTATGTGAAGCTAAGGAGGCCGAACTTGGACATAGCTTCTATAAAATATCTTGGAAATAAGGCTTTCGTGAATGCATATGCAAGTTGAGAGCTTGATGGAACATGAAATAATCGAATGAGACTTTTGCTCAATCTTCAATCTTGTAAAATGACAGTATATTTCTATATGTTTAGTTCTCTCGTGAATTGTTAGATTTTTTGCAATATATATAGCAAATTGATTATCACAAAAAACTGAAATTGGAGTGGGAATGTTAATATGCAAGTTGCGACAAATATAATGAAGCCACTAAATTTTACAACTAACAGAGGCAAGTGCCTTGTATTCTGCCTCAAAAGATGAGCGAGAAACGGTAGATTGTTTCTTGGATTTCCAAGAAATAAGGGAAGTACGGTAGAAAATTCAATATCCAGTTATAGAACGTCTTGTGTTTGGACATTTTTCCCGGTCAGAATCGAAAAAAGCTTGTATGGGATGTTCAGCAGTAGAAGAATAGAAAAGTCTAAGTGCTGGGATGGTTTTAAATATCTCAAGATGGTAATGTTGCCTGAAAGTGAGGGACCCTGGGTGACTCAACAAACTGACTAACTTGCTAAACATGCATCAAAGCTAATGTCAGGCTTGGTACTGGTCAAGTAAATCAAATGACCAATTAACCTTTTGAAAATAATAGCATCTTCTAAAGGCAAACCTTCATTAGCATGAAGTTTGGATGAAGCATCAACCGTAGTGCTCGCAGGGCTTCCAATCAAGCAGATTATGTTATGAAAGAAGCTCAAGACAATACTTACATTGATTAAGAACAAGTCTAGTAGAGTAACGATCGAGCTACTTCAATTCCTAGGAAAGATTTAAGATTCCCCATATCTTTTATTTGAAAATGTATGTGAAGCTGAGCTTTGGTAGAAACAATTTCTGAGAAATCATTACTAGTCAAAACAATGTCGTCAATGTATACCAATAGAGTTGTGAAAGATGAATTGGAGTGCTTTACAAAAAGAGAATGTTTAGATAGACTTTGATCATAACCGAGAGATATGAGAGCAGTAGTTAATTTGTGATCCCATTGGCGACTAGCCTGTTTTAGTCTATAAAGAGAGCGATTTAACTTGCAAACAAGTTTTGGGGTGAGGAAGAGAAAAACCAGGAGGAGGTTTCATATATATTTCTTCTTCAAGATCGCTGTGTAAAAAGGCGTTGTTAACATCTAACTAATGAATGTACCAGTGATGTGCAGCAACCAAAGAAAAAGAAAATAGACTGTTGTTAGCTTGATGACACGGAAAATGTCTCAAAATAATCCACACCCTCGGTTGGGTGAAGCCCTTGACAACCAAATGTGCTTTGTATTGTTCAATACTACCATCAGCATTATATTTAACCCGGTAAACCCATTTGCAGTTTGTAGGACTCTTTCTCTTAGGAAGATTAACCAGAGACCAAGTATCATTCTTCTCCAGAGCTTGTATTTCTACTGCCATGGTTGTTCTCCAGCATTCATGTTGATTGGCTTCTTTAAATGAGGTGGGCTCATGATGTACAGAAACAAAATTACAAAAAGTAGCATGAGAAGAAGAACAATTGGAATATGAAACAAAAGAATTAATAGGATAAAGAGGATTAGATGTAGTTGAAGAAGAAATTGTTAAAAATAGCAATGACTAGTCTCTGAAGGAGGAGCGACAACATAGCTTTACTATTGGTTCTTTGGTTTACGTAAAATTAGTTGCTTCAATAGTTATAATAAGTAACTATTTTTAGTTTACAAATAATTTTAGAAATTTTGTTCTTATAAATATGTTGTAATTCATTATTTGCAATAACACAGAATAATAAAACACAAACACAGAGAGTAATAAGAAGTATTCAAGGTGCTGGGCACAAGATTTTTCTCCTCTCCCATTTATTTATTATTCAACATTTGGCATCAGAGCAAAACGGTCGAGGGCCGCCTTGCTCCAGCTAGCATATAGTGCGCATTTCCTTTTTGGTCAGGGACCGTTGTGAAGTATTGTCGATGACGTACAGTCAAGGTATTGCGGTGTTCATATTTGGTGGTCTGGGACCATGTCAGATATTGCAACTTCAACTAACTCGATGGAGAAGTTGAACAACGACAATTACGATACCTGGAGCACGCGTATAAAATACTATATGCTTGGACAAGACTTGTGGGGTGTTGTTGGTGGTGCTGAGACAACCGCACCAACTGGCGAGGGAGAAAAGTCCAAATGGGAGATAAAAATTGGAAAAGCTATGTATGTATTTTCCATCACCATGGAGGATGAATTCATGCAGCGAATCAAGGACTTGAAAACACCGAAAGAGGCTTGGGATACCCTTGCGACTTTATTTGCAAGGAAGAGTGATGCAAAGCTACAACTGTTGGAGAACGAACTCATGTCAACTCAGCAAGGTGACATGACAATAAGCCAATATTTCACCAAGGTGAAGTCTATTTGCAATGAAATTGCAAAGTTGGATTCGGAGAGTAAAATTAATGATGCAAGAAAATGAAGAATTATTATTCATGGTTTGAATCTCAAATACCATGGGATTGTTACAGCTACTAGAGGATGGGCAAATGAGCCTACCTTGACGGAGCTAGAAAATATATTGGCCAACCAAGAAGCTTTAGACAAACAAATGTCTAAGGTAAATGAGGAGGATAAGGCACTCTTTGCCAAAAAGTGCATAAAGAAGTTAATACAATGACCAGATTCAACAATAAAGGAGAAAGCTCAGGGAGCAGACAAGGTTGGCAGAGAGGTCGACGTGGAGGAGGTCCACAACGAGGGGGAGCAAGACAACCCCGGTACAGAGATGATAGAGAAGAAAAGAGATATCGTTGCCTAGACGACCGATGTTACAAGTGTGGCAAGAAAGGTCACTTTGCTAGAGATTGTCGAACTGAGAAAGTCGAAGGTAATGTCGTTACATTACATGAAAGTGATGAAGAATGGGATTTCCAAGCATCATTTGCTAAGGAAGAATCTAATTCTGACAAAGAATTAGATTGTATAGAGCTCCAACAAGACAATGGTGAGGAAATGGCAGCTTCATGCATGGATGAACCAGCAGAGGAGATCGCATTAGTTACAGTGAGTGACAAAGCAATTAACTATCATAATGATTGGATTGTTGATTCCGGTTGTTCTAACCATATGACAGGAGACGAGGAGAAACTCTTAAATAAAGCAGAGTACAAGGGAGAGCGTGTTGTAGTGACAGCCAACAACTCTAGGTTGCTCATTGCTCATATAGGCAAGACAACTATTGTTCCTCGCTTCGGACATCATCAAGTGCAAGTGGACCAAGTATACCATGTACCTGGGATGAAGAAGAACTTATTATCAGTCTCACAACTAACATCTTCAGGTAATTACGTGTTGTTTGGACCTAAAGATGTAAAAGTGTATCGGAATTTGAAGCCTTCTGGTCAACCGTTGATGGAGGGAAGACGACTTGAGCTATCTACGTAATGTTAGCTCAAGAGGCATACGTAGACAAGACAAGAAAGAATGAGACAGTGGATTTGTGGCATGCTCGGCTTGGACACGTAAGTTATAATAAGTTGAAGGCAATGATGAAGAAAGAGATGTTAAGGGGCCTACCATATTTAGAGATACGAGACAACATTATTTGTGCAGGATGTCAGTATGGCAAAGCTCATGAGCTCCCTTATGAAGAGTCAAGATATAGAGTAGAGACACCATTGCAGCTAGTGCATTCAGATGTTTTTGGACCCGTGAAGCAACCATCAATTAGCAAAAATCGATATATGATCACATTTATTGATGATTTCTCAAGATATGTGTGGGTGGACTTTATGAAAGAGAAGTCCGAAGCTTTCATGAAGTTCAAGGAGTTTAAAGAGAAGGCTGAGAAGGAAATTGGATGTAGCATTCGTTGCTTACGCACTGACAATGGTGGAGAGTACACTTCAAAGGAGTTCATAGCGTACCTGCATAGGTGTGGAATAAGGAGACAATTAACTTGTCCGAATACTCCACAGCAAAATGGAGTTGCTGAAAGGAAGAATCGACATCTGGCAGAAACTTGCAGGAGCATGCTGCATGCAAAGAATGTTCCGCCTAGGTTTTGGGCAGAATGCATGAAGATCGTTGCTTATGTCATTAATAGGCTACCTCAAGCTAGGCTTGACTTTATTTCACCGCATGAGAAATTGCGAGGGACAAAGCCATCGGTGAGTTACTTTCGAGTATTTGGATGTGTTTGCTACGTTTTAATACCAAGTCAACAACGTAGCAAATTTGACAAAAAGGCAATTCGTTGTATATTCGTTGGCTATAATAGTCAATGGAAAGGATGGAGGTGTTGTGACCCAACAACAGGGCGTTGTTATGTTTCCAGGAATGTAGTATTTGATGAAGCATCTTCTTGGTGGTCTTCTCAAGCAGTATTGTTGCCAGATTCTAAGGAGATTGAGGAGAAGGTACATGAGCAGTTGGAGGAACTACAAGAAGTTAACGAAGTTACCCCAACTAGAGAAGAGACGATAGTTGTTGATCAAGAAAGAGAAAGGTCACCAGATAAAGGGAAAAGACCTTGGCAAACAGGTGTGCACAATAGGTCTTTAGAGGATGGAAGACCCAGCCAAATAGAAGACAGTGGAGGAAGTTCCTCAGATTCAACCAAGGAAATCCACGAGAACTCGAAAGCCAAATCCGAAATACGCTAATGCGGCGTTAATTGAAGATAATAGTGTGAAAGAACCAAGCACATATGAAGAAGCAGCTCTGTCTAAGGAGTGGATAGATGCAATGCAGGAGGAGCTAAAAGCACTAAAACAAAATGAAACTTGGGAGTTAGTGCCGCAGCCTCTAAAAGTACAACCCATCTCTTGCAAATGGGTATACAAGGTGAAGACTCGTCTAGATGGATCAGTGGAAATGTACAAGGCTCGTTTAGTAGCTCGAGGTTTTTCACAAAAGTACGGGCTGGACTATGATGAGACATTTAGTCCAGTAGCTAAGATAACTACAGTACGTGTATTGTTAGCATTAGCAGCTAGCAAGTCTTGGAAGTTATGACAGATGGATGTTAAAAATGCATTTTTGCATGGTGAGTTGGACCGAAAAATATATATGGAGCAATCCAGGGGGTTTGAGAGTAGCATTCACCCAACTTATGTGTGTAAGTTGAAGAAAGCATTGTATGGGCTAAAACAAGCGCCAAGAGCATGGTATGGAAAAATAGCGGAATTTCTAGTACAAAGTGGATATGAAGTAGCACCAACAGATTCAAGTTTGTTAATGAAAGAACGAGGTGGTAAGCTAGCTATAGTACTTGTGTATGTTGATGATCTCATTATTACTGGAGATGATGTTGAAGAAATTCACCAGACAAGAGGCAATTTGTCTCTGCGCTTTCAAATGAAGGAGCTTGGAGAGTTAAAACACTTTTTGGGACTGGAAGTTGAGAGAAATAGTGATGGGATATTTCTGTGTCAGCAGAAGTATGCTCAAGACTTATTGAAAAAATTTGGTTTGTTAGATTGTAAACCAATCTCAACACCAATAGAGATGAACGCGAGATTATGCTCAACTGAATGAAAGGACTTAGAAGATGGCACGATGTACAGAGAGTTAGTAGGGAGTCTAATATACCTTACTTTAACTCGACCTGACATATCTTACGCAGTGGGTGTGGTAAGTCGATATATGATCAAAGATTATGCTGGTGATCATGACACTCGTCGTTCGACAACTGGTTATATGTTTTCATTGGGATCAGGAGTGGTATCTTGGTGTAGCAAGAGACAACCGACGGTTTCTTTGTCTAGTACAGAGGCAGAATATAGAGCAGCAGCTATGGCAGCTCAAGAATGTACATGGTTGATGCAGTTGCTACATGATCTTCATCAGCCGACTGGTTATGCAGTCGATTTATATTGTGATAATCAATCCGCAATTCGTTTGACAGAGAATCCCGTCTTTCATGCCAGAACCAAGCATGTTGAGGTTCATTATCATTTTATTAGAGAAAAAGTGCTACGAGGTGAAATCGAGATGAAGTACGTCAATACTGAAAGTCAGGTTGCAGATGTATTTACCAAAGGTCTCAACGGTTCAAAGTTCAAAGGCTTTAGAAGACAGCTCGGTATGACGACAAGGTCTACATTGAGAGAAAATAGTCATTGAGGGGGAGTGTTAAAAATAGCAATGACTAGTCTCTGAAGGAGGAGCGACAACATAGCTTTGTTATTGGTTCTTTGGTTTACGTAAAATTAGTTGCTTCAATAGTTATAATAAGTAACTATTTTTAGTTTACAAATAATTTTAGAAATTTTGTTCTTATAAATATGTTGTACTTCATTGTTTGCAATAACACAGAATAATAAAACACAAACACATAGAGTAATAAGAAGTATTCAAGGAGCTGGGCACAAGATTTTTTTCCTCTCCCATTTATTTATTATTCAACAGAAATAACATTTCAACAAATGAAGTCTTTGAAATTACCAGGTGGTCTTTTAATGCGTGTTGAAAAACTAGTTGGAAGTACAGTAGTTTGACTTGCATCAGTTGTAATATTATCAGTTGATAAAGATGTTTCATTTGGAAGAGAAGATTAGGTAGGAATATTAGAGTGATCAATTGCGGGTAACAAAGTATATGTGGGTTGGTTATTTTCCAAGGGAGATAAAGATGATGTATCCAAATGGGGAATATGCACAGGGGTGAGGTCTGTAGCATTTTAGGGAGAGATTAAAGAATTAGAAGGAAACCCATCTGAAGTAGTAGTAACAGGCAAGGGATCATAAAAAGTAGTATTGTTATTTTCACGTGTAGACAAAGGAGTGAAAGGATCAGGAATAGCAACAGTAAATTCAGAGTAGCAAAATACTTTTTTCATAAAAAAACAACATTTTTTAAAACTAGTAAAGCCTTGGAATGGAGATTAGAAAGAAGAAAATTTGTATTGCCAATTTTATATCCTAAGAAAACGCATTTTGAAGCTCTTCGGTCCAATGTACTTCTCCAGGAAGACAAAGTAGTTGCAAATGCTAAGAAACCAAAGACTTTAAGCTCAGAAAGCATAGGTTTAAAATTATGAACCATTTCAAATGATATTTTGTAAGATAAAAAGGGAGTGGGCAAACGATTTATTAAATGAACCGCATGGCTAATGGCAAATGACCAAAAAGAATTAAGTAGGTTTACTTGAAAAAGTAAGGCTTTACCAACGTTTAAAATATATATGTTGATGTTTGCGCTCAACAATACCATTTCTTGAAGACGTTCCACACATGAAGTTTCATGCAAATTACCTTTGTTTTTGTAAAAATCATGAAGATAAAACTCTTTTCCATTGTCAGAGCATAAACGTTTCAATTTAACCTCAATTGATTTTCAATTAAATTAATGAAAGAAGAAATAATGTTTTTAACTTCTGATTTATTTTTCATTAAATGAGCCCAAGTAAATCTACTAAAGTCATCCACTACAATTAGAAAGTATTTATAGCCATCAAAAGATGACACACTAAGAGGGCCCCAAATGTCTACGTGGATAAAAGGTTAACTAGGTTAAGTTCTGGTTTTGTCACTCTTTTTATTATATTAAGTTATATTTTGTTTATTTACCAAATAGTCCTTAAACATTACCCAACTCAGTTTTTGCCCAACTCAATTTTTGCCAAACCCTAATGCCATCTCCTTCCCCTTCCTCTACCTTCCTCCTCTTCCAACAATCCACCCTCTCAAACCCTAATTCCTCCCCCAAAGTTCTCTTTCTTGTCTTTGCCCCTCATCTCTGTGGTTCACAAATCCCCCTTCGATTCTACCTCCTCCACAATAACTACCTCCTCAATACACACAAGTTCTCCTTCCTGGCAAAGCATACCCAGATGAACATGCATAATCTTCACATGGGCCCATGGAAAATCCTTATATTCCATTTGAATGAAATTCGAAATTGCCTTCTCAGTCGACCCTCTTCCCTCATTCAACTCCATTATTGCCCTGTGAATTCCAATTCGAAGAAAGTGCTGAATGGCGCTGTTGATAGCCATGAAGGCATGTTATGGAGAGGGAAGTGCGGGCAAAGGAGGGTGCGGGGCGTGGTGACAGAGGTGAGTGGGGCGCAAAAGCAGAGAGGGAAGCACGGCGGGTCCCAATCAACCCTATCATCTTCAACCTCAGCATCCCCAACCTTGCTTCGTCCGCCATAGCCAAACCTTGGTTTGTTCGCCATAGCCAAACCTTAGTCTGTCTGCCATAGCCAAAGCCTCTGACATCACAGAGACACAGATCCATATGGCAAATCAAAGAGAAACTGAAAATATTGAAGTTTCTTCCTTCAAAATCTTGTTCGTAAGAGCTTCGCCGGAGTCTGTGTTACCGGTGGCGGTTTTCATGGAAACCTACCCAAAATTTTTGTAGTGTTCTCTCAAGGGGTTACCTTTAGCAGTATGCAAGATTTTACAATTCTCTTAGACAGAAACCTTATCCACTAGTTACCCTATCAAATCTCAACCTTCAAATAAAAAATTAATAAATCTGATGGCTAGTATGAACTAATATATGATACATAAAAAATTTGCTTACTCACCTTAAACTGAACCGTATTGAATATTTGTTTGAAGAGAAACTACATAAAAAAGAAAGAAGTTACATACGAGATTTCTCCGATCCTCTATCATCCAATTGAGATTTTATTAACGAAAAATATATATGGAAAGATGTAAAAGATCAATAAAAAAAAATCGTAGCTTATGATTTTTGTTAAAACGCTCCTAGTAAATTGTGGGATCATAGATTGTAATGATAAGTGGTCCTTTCAAAAAATTATATTATAGTATCTCTTCTATTTCTTTATTTTTTTCATTGACGGGACACATGAGGACTCTCTTCTATTTCTTTCTCTTCTATTTCATACCTACTGAACATATATTCAAGTTACTTTCATTTGTTTATGAAATTCAACCCTGACTGAAATTAATTAATTTGCATGAGTCACGAGTTGCTCTTGTATGTTATTATATTATATTTCTTATATTTATATTATTAAATTTTATTAATAAAAAACTCTCATCGAAACAGCCAAATGTCTATCTTATAAATAAATAATTCATTTGGTCAAATTATTAGCGACACCTTTTTTCTTTGTTACAAATTAAAGGAAATTATAATATTAGCGACACCTTTGAACTGGTAATTGTATTTGATTTTGAGTCTTGCAACTTGGATTCTTGCAAGTTGGAATCACTATTACCATTTCTTAATTAGTTATATCAAATGATTTGAAAACTCATAATGGTTTGGGATTCATGGTGTTTGAATAACATGCATGCTTTCATTTGAGAACGATGTAGATCATATATTTAAATTTCTAAAGATAGGTTTGTTGTTCTTTTCTTTTAATATATGATGTTTATTCATGGATGCATGCTAAGACATTTTTATCTAGCAATGATAAAGAGTTTGTAGCTCAAATGACATCAGGAAATGAGATAAGGTGGAGCTCTTGAGTTTAAGGTGTGAGATTCGATTTTCTAGTGGTATAGATTTAAGAGAAAAATCAATGTAATTTTTGTGTGTGTTTGGCCGATAAATTTTTTTTATCTAACAATAATGGTTATGTTTTTTGTCGTATTGAGCCTATTCATATTTTGAGAAGTGAATTCTAGAGACTTCTTGGAAGAAGTTTCGTTGTTGGTTGGTTTTTGGTTGATTATTGTTATGATATGTTGTATGACATTTGCTCTCTTTTGTTTGGATGGGTTAATTTTAGTGAGCTTCTTTTATAATTGTCTTAGCAGTAGTTTTTTTTTTCTTTTTTGGTTTGATTTTTGTAACTATTTTCTTCACATGAATTTGTATTATCTAGGGAATTACATTGGCTTCTCTTAAATTTTTGCCAAATTACACTAACATATATATATTTCATAAATTACACATATTTCGTCTAAACTTTTTTTTGTTGACATATCTCTTCTAAACTTTACCATTCCATGCGGTTAAAAGTATGTTATATGCGGTTAAAAGTTCGTTAGTGAAATTGTTAAATGATGTCTTGCACATGATTTATAACTCAAATATATTAGTGAATTGTCAATTTTACTTCTATTATTAATTTTACATGTAAATTTTTACATTAATAACATCCTCAAACTTTACTCTTGTTATTTTTACACTGTAAACTCTACTCTGAATTTACGTATAAAATTAATAACATGGATAAAATTAATAATACAGTAATGTATTTGAATTGAAACTCACATATAAAACACTATTAACTAATTTTAATAATGAACTTTTAACATCAAAGAAAATATACCTAATGCGGTGGTAAAATTTAAGAAAGATCTATAAATATGAATTATCTATTGTTTTGAGATGTGGCGTTTTATCCTTTTGAAACTGTAATTTTGTGGACTAACATCTTCATGTATGATTCTCCAGTTAATTGCTGATTTTGGGTCATATCTGTGTTCTATGAGTATGAATTCTGAATTATGAAGCACTCATTTATTCCACTTCACTTATATGTTTGAAATTTTAAAATTAGTTAATGCAATTATATCTTAACTAATATCCATATTATATTTACTTGATCATGTTATCTTTGATTACGTTAACTTTGTCACTTCAGAGCTAATATTATGTTTTTTACTCTTTTTTTATTTGGTTAATTTAGGATCCTAATTTTGGATTCATATTCTTTGAAAAATTCCTTTCTGTATATCGGAAATACACACTCGCATTCACATGTCAAATTAAATTAAGGGTTAGAAGTGAAATAAAGTATTGACTTGTGAGTGGAAAGCTTATTCGTGACATTAGCGGCGGCCAAGGGCCGACGCTAAAGCCCCACATTAAATATGCGTCATATCTAAGTTAACACTAAGTTAATTTTTCTGCTAAATTTAGCGGCGGCTGCCGCAACTTTATTGCAATTTTATTAATTTCAGAATGTCAAGCGTTGTATGCAATTTCGGTGTCGTGATCGATGCTAATTTTTTGCTGCTAAAAACGCTTATTCTAGTAGTGTAATAAACTTCTTAATTTTATAATTTTAAGGGTATGTTTGGAAAACAAGCTGAAAATTTTTAGATTTTAACTTTTAGCTGTGAAGTTGGCTGAAAGATGTGAGATTATGACTTTATAGTTAGTTTATTAATTAGAACGGTTTAGCAAAACGAACTGTATAATTGAATGAAATATGTTAAATAACTAAAAATGATAAATAATATTACGAGGGTAGTGGGGTGAGAGAATTTGTAATTTATCAAATAAATGGGGATAATTTTGGAAGTAAATTATTGAAAGTTTAGCTTTTGAAAACTTAAAACTATCTCAGCTAACTTTTCAAAAGTTAGTTATAGAAGCTATAATATCATAGTCAAAAACTTTAATTTTATAATTGCCAAACAACTTTACAAGTTTTGTAAATGCTATAATCTCCTAAGAAACCTATAATCTCTTGTTGCCAAACATACCCTAATTCTATTATACTCTAAATATAAACTAAACTATATCCTAAACTCTTTTAAAACTATTTATTTTATCTTCCTTTAATTTTTTTTTATAGTTTTAAAATTTTTAATTAAGTCATACCCTATCTGATTTCGAATCCTTGGCCATTACGGTCTCCCATAAAAAAATGACTAGCTCCCCTTTGTCAACCAAGGGTATGGATAGTTCTTGTTGCTCAGATGTTATTTTGGTTCTTCCTAATTTTCACTTCATGCTGTTCTTTATTAATTTTTTTTGGACTTGCAGTTCTTTGTTTCAATTTCAAGGTTATCAAATTTGTAATCATCATGTTTATTCTTGTGATATGTTTTTACAGTTGTGTTGTGTAAGGTTCTGCTCTGTTTTGCTATTATTGTGCTCGTAACAATCTTAAAATTAAAGCTTTTTAATTTATTTATATTTAATAATTAAATTTTTTTTTTTGCAAAAAAATAATTAGTACAGTTTAGGAATTAAAAAAATAATAATATTTATTAAAACTACCCATGGAACTAAAATGAATAAAAGTCTCATATTTAATTTTTGGGATAAAAAATGTCTAATAATGAACCCAATAAAATTTGACACAATTAATAAATAACATGTCGCTTAAACATTTTGTTCAATAATCGAATTTTGGCCGTGCATATGAAAAAATTTTGGTTGAAAAAAATTATATCCACTTTAATATTTTTCTGTTTCAAAAGGATTAGTTTTCGAGTCTCGTAAACCCTTGGTTGAAAAAATATATTTGTATATTGAAGCTAACAAATTAATATTAATAAGTGAACTTTAATTTGGTGGTGCAGACATGGTTAGGTTAAGAGACACATCACAAAATCATGAAGCCACTTGAAATAATCTGGATTTTGGACCTACATATTCCATTCTTTACTTCTAGTGTTGATTGATTGAGCATATACGTACGGATATGCCTCACACATGCCACATATTAAAACATTGAGCTTCATGCCTTCAGCTTTGTAACAGAAAATAAAATAAAATAAAAGGTTAAATTAACTTTTAAGTACTTATACTTGCATATCATTTTTATCTTAGTCTTTAATCCCTACTGACATATTTATGTTGGTATTTATTATTAACTGCTTTGAATCACACAGTTCCACCACCGTATCCATCATGGCAACTGCCATTGCAAGCTCATTGACCTTCGGCTTTTTGACCCATGCTATCAAAACGAAAATGAACAAAGCGTGTAGGCACTAAAAAGAACATTCTTTTTATCAACAAGGTGTTAGACAAGTGATAAGTAACTTGGTCCTTCGTAAGGATAATGACATATGTTCGAATCTCGAGAAACGCATTTGTTGTGAGAGAGAATAATCATAATGCTCCATTTATTCTCCGAAATTACGAGAATATTGTCTCCCAAAAATAAAAAAGAGAAGTAAAAAAAGTATTTTTTTATAGAGACTAAAAAAATAAAGTGCTAAATATTAAGATCAAAATATTAATTTAACCTAAAATAAAACAGCTTCTGCTAGTATCTCTCTACAAAAAGTTAAGCAAGTTAAAGCCAGAATATTCACTTAATTAAGAGTAGGGTTAGGTGTAACACGATGTACAACTCACTAGTATATTTTATACTGAATTGTGACAAAAACTAAACTTTTTTAGTATATATATAAGAGTTTAAGATGTTTCAATTAGTAGTACACCAATATTTTTCTTCACTTAATAAGTGTAAAACTTTTTGTCAAGTATCCTAAAATAAGTAATTTGATATGGAATTACGCGTAAGCAAAGCTTAATCTTATTCTTGAGTGGACTTCATGGTTTTTGTGAAATAAATGAAAAGGAAAGATACATCATCTGATGGCAGCTCTGAAATATATAATTATTAGTAGTAACCCCATTGCATTATTCGTATGAATATTATTAAATTAAAGTATGAGATAATTACATCAACATTCCTTAAGATTTGTATGTATTGTACTATCCTCGAGTTTTTAAAATATATTTATCTCCTTGAATTTGTATTTCTATTACAGTTATTTATTGTCGTTAACTTTTGATTAAATCGTTACTATTTACGTGACCCATTTTAATTTAAAAATAAAAATTTTACTTTTTTACTCTTATTTATTATATTTCTTAAAGTTATTAAAGAGTAAAATGGTAGAATCATTATCTTGAAATTAAAATGGGTCACTGAATAATAACGTTGTTAACCAAAAAGTTAACGGTAAGGGATAACTATAATAGAAGTACAAACTTTAGGAGACACATGTATTTTTTTATTCTCGAGAGAGAACAAGTATAATACACGTAAATCTTATAAAAGATTGGTGTAATTATACTAGAAGTATAACTTAATTTTTCTTTAAGTTATTTTTTGTTTTTTACATTTTTGAATGCGTGTACAAACAGGACAATAAGTGATAGTATACATCAATTCACTATAATATAATTAAGGGTAATGTTAACAATGTCCTAAGGGCACTTGTTAAGGTGTAATAAATATATCTTTGTCAATGATTGAAGTTATTATAAACAACATTCATTAAGTAGTTTTCAAGTTTCAAAACATTAAAGTCTACTATTTTCAATAAAATATTACTATTTTTGTAATCTTATCTAGTGCCCTTAGAGCACTATTTATCATTTTCCTATAATTAATATTTAGTAAATAACAGTAATAGTAATAAAAATTGACTGCTTATAGCAATTGTACGTAATATAAGAGTTTAATCCTTTTTGTTAAAAAATCATAAATTTAAATACTCCCTCCGTTCCTTATTATAAGATCTTGAAAAGGATATCACATAGATTAAGAAAAGCACTCACACCAAAAAATCCTATTGAAATTTTAAAATGTTATAATAATTTTTCAGTATTACCCTCACATACATTAAATGAATTATGGGAACTCACATGAGTTGATACCAATAAATAAGGGCAAAATTGGAAAAACATAACAAATACTTTTAATTTTTTTGGCCAGGATCTTATAAAAAGGAACATTGATTTTTTTGTTTAGGATCTTATAATAAGGAACGGAGGGAGTATGAATTATCAAATCACAGAATATGAGAATGCTCGAATTCCAAAGGCTTTGTTATCGTATTTTATAGCTTTGATCCCGAAATCTATTTCCTCTCAGGTAGTTTCTGATTTTTGACCTATTTCTTTTTTGGGTTGTCTATATAAACTGATTTCGAAGCTATAAGCCGATCGTCTTAAATTGGTGTTGGGGGATATTATCTCTGAACAACAATATACTTTTATTCCGGGTCGTAATTTGTTGGATAGTGTTTTGACTGTTAACGAGGCGATTGATTTTGCTAAGAGGTTTAGAAAACGTTGTTTTATCCTTAAAAGTTGACTATGAAAAGGCTTATGATTCAATTGATTGGGATTATCTTTTGTTCATGTTGAGAAAGTTTGGTTTTTTTGAGCGTTGGGTTAATTGGATGAAAGCTTGTGATTGTGGGGACATTTATCTGTCCTTGTTAATGGAAGTACAACTAATGAAGTGGAAGTAAAATTCTTTTAGTTCTCTTTTTCTCTATTAATTAATGATTTTGCTCTCTTTTCAATACATTTTAAATTTCATTTTTCACATGTGAGTAAATAATAATATTTATAAATTTTCTTTTAGAAAATTAATATTTAGTTTTCACAATAAGATGGTGAGTGTCTCAGTCACGTAGCTCAATTGGTAAACACATGGGGACATGTGTGTGTGGGTAGTGGATTCAATCCCCGATTGTACTCCTTTCCTATGAATAAAAAAAAGACGTTGAGTTTTAGTAATTTTTATATATAAATATTGTAAATTATAAAAAGAAAGAATTTCACCTTTATAAAAAAAAAGAATAATTGGCATAATAAAGAAAGATAAAACTAGAAGAGATAAATTCACCGAAATTTAAATTTAAAACAATATTAAGATGAAATCTTATTAAATTTCAAAAATTAAAATTTTGAAAAACTTACAAATTTGAAAAAACTTAAAAATAATATTTTAATATATTCAATAGTTTTGTTATGGACATAACCCGCGGAAAGGACATGTGCAGGTCTCACGTGAGTGACCTAGAAATCTCGTTGTGGGGAATGGGCTCATCTGCCTCCAACACCGGGGGAGTAGTAGGAGGCTTTTTGCCACCTCGGAGGATCAATTTCCTCTTCTTTGCGGCTTGAACCTCGGGCGAAGCCGCCACGACTTCAGCCATCTCCATCTCGGGACCTTGGGACGCTCCAGGAGATTGAACCCCGTGGTCGGTGGTTAGCTCTCACACTAGATTCTGGGCGGGGGATTCCTTCTTCCCTTTCTTCGTCATGCCGCCCGTCTTATTCATCAATTGAGCATAACCCGACATGATGGCAGCTGAAAAGAAAAACAGTGGCAGGGTTAATAACATAAGCAGAAATAAAAAGAAGGTGACATGAACCTTAGAAAGTAACAATAAAATTGCCCAAGACGACTTTACCCATGGTGTCAGCACGACTAACGCAACGACCTTGGACCACGACTTTGCATCTAATAAGTCCATGCTTTCCGGTGAATTCCCGGAGCCCAGTAATCACGGCATGGTCGGAATCTAACAAGGAGGCCTCGTCGGTAATGAAGGACTTGGTCTTCCGAAGATAGTGGTCGTAGGACCAGTACAACGGGAACAAGGGAGAGTCATTGGGGCCAGTCCAGAATGGAATAGCACCTTAAAATATGACTCCTTAAAAGGGGGAAAAGAATCTTCAAGGAGTTGGAAGAAGAAGTGGTCTTTTCGCTGGCGGAAGGAGATGAACCCGAAGTCAGAAAGGTGATAAGGGGCAAAGAGGTACAAGAATAAGTTGCTGGAGCACTCCCATTTGTTGGCCCAACAAAAGATTTCAAAGGCGTTGATGAAACCCCAGGCGTTGGGATGGACTTGTGAAGGTGCGACATCGAGATGGTTAAGAATCTCGACTTGGAAGACTGAGAAAGGGAAGCGGAGACGGACCATCCTGAAGAAGCAGTCATAAACCATCATGAAATCAGAAGCGCCCTGGCGAGGACAGGATCCAATCCTTTCGTTGGGGTCCACGCGTTCCGCCTTATATAATGTGACTGGTCCAGAAGGAACGTCTTCTTTTGGGGTTGCCCCCGGGAAATGCATTGCATCCCGAAATTCCACGCCAGCAACATGGAATTTTAAAGTCGTGTTGAGAGATGACGGGACCTGAAGGATGTCGTGATGAATCCAGTACATCCTCCTCACATCTCGTATGCCCCTAAGCTTTTTGGGAACCTCGATCTTAGCGGCTTCCTTGGGGGGTAATACCAATTATGAATCTTCTGTCGATGGCGTTCTAGAGCTTTGCTTTTGGAAGGCCTTCGGACAGCTTGTGCAGGGGCCGAAGTCGAGGGCGACTCTGATCCCGACATGGGAGATGACGCCGATATTGGTTCTACAACAGAAACATGAGGGACAAAAAGAGGGTCAGAATAATTCGAATCAAAAGATTTGAAGGAGTTATCAGAAACATTAAAACCAGAAGTTTCAGATGAAGAACAGATTAACAAGGGGGCAAGAGGATGTAAGTTGGAGGTTACAGTATTATCACTGTCCTCAGACGACTCATCATAGTCATACTTTCCCATTCCATACCTTAAGGGTACGGGGGCAACAGATGCAGAAAATGGAGCCCCTGAGAAGGGGATGAGTTGGGGATTTCCAGGAGTGATCTCCCCAAAGGCTTCAAATAAAGGTTCTTGGTCAGAATCAGAACCAGAAATTGAAGGGGGAGTAGGAATGTGATGATCACTACCATCGCATGGTTTAGGCCCAGAAGGGGAGCCAATGAAATAACCAACTTCCCCAAAAAGGCTTTCTTTTGGGGGGAAGTTTGTAGGTCTCTTAGGAGTAGACATTTCTAAGAAGATTAAAAAAAGAAAGAAAGCACACAGAAAAAGCGAACAGGAAACGAAAGAAGGTACCTGGAAATGGCGAAGGAGAAAGGGCCAAGGAAGGTTGGAAGATAGCAAGGAGGAGTTGACAGCAAGAAAGTAAGAAGAAAGCTTTTACGCAGAGAAAAAACTTGAGAGCAAAGAATAGTTTTTTAGGTTAAGAAAGGGAGTACTTATAGAAAGAGAAAGGGGAGATGAAACGTGAAGAACAAGTGACGGCGTGGGGTGCAATTAATGCACACAGGGCTGACGTCACTAAATTATGATGGGCGCGGCCCACGAAGGGTCAAGGCCAATACCACAGAGACACGCGCCAAAGCTACAAACAAAATTCAAAACAGCAACGACTTGGGAGGAATCTATGTCGCCAAGACAGGTCGAAGTCGGAAGTCAACGGCATGCCAAACGACATACCGTAGACTTGGGGGCAACTGTTATGGACATAACCCGCCGAAAGGACACGTGCAGGTCTCACGTGAGTGACCTAAGCCGTCGGTGTCATGTCATGTTCCCACGACATGGACGCCTGACTTAAGGCTCAAGGGACATCACCCCCACGTGAAGACCGTTATTGATCCATACCTACCGCTGCAATTCACGGAAGTATGACAGTGACAGGTTTGACTTTGGTGACCCTGTTTACACTATAAATACCTGTGATTAATCTTCATTTGGTACGTTTTATCACTACTCTATATCTAGGAATTATTCCATGTGACACGTAACTGACTTGACCGTCGGAGTGCTTGTAGGTACCCCTCACCGCCAGGTGAATGGCCGGAATTATCCAACTACCGCACCGGAGATCAGATAAAAAGTCACATCCGCTATGCCAAGAGGCACGATGGAACAAGTTTTAGAAATTAATACATTTCGTACATGTTGGTAAAAGACTAAAAGAATAAAGGACGAAATACTATATGTTGGTGGCTATATATTAAACTTCTGGAAGTTATCAAGTTGAATGGTTCAGCCAAATCATCGTTTTCCAAAATCAATATTTTTTCACTGTATTTGTAATGGTAGAAATAATATATTGCTTGTGACACACACATACATAGATATATAAGGAGAGTGCAACCCAAAAGATTAGTCCATTAGGTGAGAGGGCCTCAAGGTTTAAGTACCACATTGAGTTTTCTATTGAATTTAATATGGGACTCCTAACACAAACAGACTAAAAAATTTTATAATTATATTACTAAATAAACTGAAACAAACTGACTCTAACTTGGTAGTTTTTAAATCTTTAAGAGACTAATTTGATAGTGTTTTAAATCTTTAAAGACTACTGTTTTTAAAAACATAAAACTTAAAAACTAGTTTGGCAGACGAGTTTTCAAAAACAATTTTCAAGAACAGTTTTCATTTTTTAGTATTTAAAAACTAAAATTTGGAAACATCGTCTAAAACTTGTTTCTGTTTTCAGTTTTCTGAATTTACATGCAAATTTGTATTGAAAACTTTTCTAACTCTTTTTTAAAACTGTTTTATAATACATTTTTAAAAAACTAAAAACCAAAATTGTTTCAAATAAGCTCTAATTTAATAGAGTTTTAAATATTTGAGGGATTAATGACAAAATCTTTGAAGAATGAAATTATTAGATAAGAAGAGGGAAAGAAAAAAATTTATGAATTAATTATTTTTTTGTCTCATATCATAGTTTAGCCACTCTAAAAGTGGTTTCGAATACATACAAAGTGTTTGTGATGTATAAGAATAGAGAAAGAAAAAAATAAAGAGAGAAACTGAAAAATATAATTAAAAAGAAGCCATATATAGAAAGAAAAGGAAAATGTAAAAGAAAAAAAAAGTGTGAGAATTGAGAAACATACTAGAATAGCAATAAGTAGAAAGTTCTATCTATCATACACTATCAAATAATTAAAAAATACACAGAAATAAATAAAAAATATTTAATATAATAATAGATTATGTTTATTATACATATGTATATTTATTTTATTTTATAATTTTTTAAATCGGTTATAATCGGTTAGATAATTTGACGGAAAAAATTTTAATCTGTTATAATTGATTAAAAAAACTTAAAAAATAATAAATAGAAATAAACAAATCATGTATAGAATAATACAGTTAACACACAAACGTCTATAACTCATTTTTGTTTACTTGTGTATGATACACAACTTTTAAAGTTGTGTATTCAAAAGTTGTGTACGCTAAAATTTAGCTAAGAAAGCTTGTAACAATAATGAAAACTGAAGCCGCAAGCAACAAAAATTGCAAGAAGTTTTTTTTTTAATACTTTGCAACAAGTTTGTTTGAGCCAATAATATACTCAGGAAAAAATTATTCAGTGCTCATAGGATACTTTTTTAACGAGCTAAATATAGTAAAAAATTATTCAATTTTTATTTATTTATGATAAATAGAATAATGTATACTTATGATTATTTTTTTAATTTTAATAATCTTAACAAATGTCTTAAAGACATTGTTTAACTAGACCCATATACTTAGTTTAGGATAAGTGTGTGTTTAGGATTTAGGGATGGGTGTGTATGTATTTGTCGAACAAAAAAACTTAATTGATGCTTTTTTCTTATGGATTTTTCTAACTTGTACCCGTGGAAACAAGATAACAATTATTAGCAACCAATAGAATTTTATTAAGGAGAAGTTATTAAGTAGTTGATGCTAAAGGGTTTAGTGGTATTGAAGAATATAGTAGATAATACTTAATTTTGTATTCTGTTTGTTCCTCTTTGGGCTAGCTCTTTCTGCATAGGACAAGGCCCATTTTGGTTTTTGTTATCAGGCCCAATTCTCTTGGTTTGAAGTGTGTATATATTTCCTTTCTCTATAATGAAAATATATCCTATTACCAATTTATTTTTCTATTAAGTGGATGCACATAAGGTATAATAAAAAAAAATTAAATCTAATTATTAAAAAATTTAATTCAATAATTATTAACTTGTGTCAATGGACACAATTTAAAAATCCGTTTTCTTATTTACGTAACTTTATTTAACTTTGCTAAGTATGAAAAAAGGTCAGACCTTTATTTCTCTCTCTGGTCAATATCTTTTTTTTTTTCTTTTTGACAATCATGAACACTTCATTTTATAAAACATTCAAGAACATTTTTTTTCACTCAACAAATTACTCTAGTGACTAAAAAAAATTAAATAAATAATTTATGTTGTAGATCCTCATTCCAAACGCATGTCTTTTGACTTATAAAATTTATGCATATCAAAAAACTTGAAATCAAATTTCTATAACATAGCTAATATAATCACTCTTTATTAAGAACATTTGAAATTATAATACAGATACTTTTTTCCCATCAATGTGTACGTTGCGGATTAAGATGAAACACATTTTTTGTTTTACTTAGTTACCATTCCACGATTTACAGGGGTCTGGATCTATTGCGCTATCAATTAACCTACATGGACCAGTTTCATATATAATCCATTGGCATATAGCGCATATCATGTCAAATTTTCTGGATTCAATGTATACATCGTAATATTTTAAGGGACCTCCTTGCCATTGGAAGGAACAAAAATATTGTGTGGTTCCCAAAAATGAATCCTTAAAGCTCCATTTGAATGATTGATTAAAAGGGATAACATGTACTCCAAGATCATCATCTTTGGATTTGCAGTGAATAGTTAGATCAAACTTTTCGTTTAACCTATTTATGATTACCACCGTTTTAGCATTGCTTACATACAACAATGTAAGCACTGATAGTAGGAGAACAATATTCCCCACAGATTTAGACATTACACCCTCTCATGCTTTCATTAGACTATGGATTGATTATTTATAGAGATTAAAATATATAAAAATTATTAATAAAATATCTTTTATGCCAAGGAATTTAATGGAAGTAATTCAAAGTCAAAAGTATTAAATATTTTTAATGACAAGGAAGCCAAAAGTATTAAATATATGAAGTCAAAAGTATTAAATATCTTTTATGACTAAGAAAATTATTAAATGTTATCTCCTTTTAACCCATAATTATTTTATATTTTAAGAAATCATTTTGATTCATAAATAAATTTTTCTTAGTACTATTTAATTATTTAAATAATTAAATATTTTAAAAATTATACTTCCAAAAATGATTTAACTCTCAACGAATGACTTGTTATCACAATGATCTACAACAAGATGTCTATGATATGCAGTTATTAAAGCTACATATATCATCGTATCGCATATGTTCTTCCAACACCACCATTCTTTGCTAGCAACGTGATTATCCATAGCAGTAGAAGAAAGATTCTCATAGGGGAAAACATTGCATGCACCCTCTACTACTATTATTACCTTTATAAAAATTAAGAACAAACAATATATGCATTTCTATTTTTAATAATACTTCATAGTTCTTTATTTTAATTTAAGTCCTTAAAATAAAAAAAAAATCAAAATTTCTTTTTATAAGTTTCTACCTTAAAAACTAATTAAACTTTTTTTTATTTGACTCTAAATTAACAAGAGTATCCTAGAGAGAAAATCAATTAGGACATATAGTAATATAATTGAGTGGGGATTCCAAGAAACAAAAAATTAATGAGAGTAAAAGAAAAATTAATTTTAAAAAAAGGGATAAAGAAATTACAGTTTATATATGTGTTGTCCACACACTAATTAAAATTCCTAGATCCATCACTGTAAATATTAAATATATTGACGATAAAAATATTAAATAACTCTGACTTTCATGCATCATGCTTATGTGGAGGAATATAAATTAGTGTAATAATTCCGGTTCAAAAATTAAAAATATCATTTAATGGTCATGGTTTCATGAAAGAAAAATATTTAATCCTCCTACTAAATCTTTCTATTAATTTTTCTACCCACTTAATTTTAACAATTGTCATTTATCTCTCACTTAACATTTACTTTTTAGAAAATAGATGACACTTGTCAAAATTAAGTTGATAGGAAAATTAGTAGGAAAATTTAATAGAAGGATTAAACATAACTCTTTATGAATGAAAGTATGATTGTACTATTATCTATTATACCCATTAACCAATACTCCCTCCAATCTTATTTATAAGGCATAATTAACCGAATCCTACACATCAAGAAAAATAGTTAGATTTAGTTGATCTTATGAAATTTAAAGTGATATACCAATTTTATCCTCCTTCGAATAATGTGCTTGAATATTGTCATCAAAGAATACAAAATTTGAAGTATTTAATTATAAGAGTAAATAAGAAAATACATAACAAATACCGTATAAAAATTTGTAAGTGCCTTATAAAAAAGACCACAAATTCTTTCAAAAAATTGACTCAAAATAAGGACTAGAGCGAGTATAATACATTAGCGGCGATATAAGAGAGGGAGACATAGTTATTGATGTTAAAGTTTTCATTTTTTTTAATAATTATCTAATTATAAAATTGTGAAAAAAAACACCATAAATGTTTGATTGGAATTTTAAAGTGATAGAATAACCAAAAAAAAATTCTTAAGTGATAATTATTTTGAAAAAAAACCTAAAATAAACCTATTAAAGTGACACTTATTTTGAACCAGCAGAGGTATATAAACTACTAAAAAATACTACAAGTAAAATACAAAAATATTTATGATTATAAGTAAAATATAAATTATAAAATACTCAAGTAAATATTAATGTGATTAATAAAGTTTTTTCATTTGTAAATAAATGTATAAATTAAAATACAAAACTTGAGGTGCCTAGCTAAAACTTTTACCTTTTTATAAAATACTAAAAAATAGTTTGATAAATTAATTTAATAGCAATTTCAATTATTATATATGTTTAACATTGATTAAATATAACTCGAACTGTAGGATTAAATTGTCTATTCGACAAAATTAAAGGACTAAAACTATAATAATAAAAACTCAGAAAAAATACACATATATCAAACCTGGAATAAATTTATGAAGCACGGACTCCTCTCTCAACTGCCGTATCGGCGTGTCGTACATAAATCCGACACCGATAGTCATACGACATCTCTCTGACAGCTCTTTACTAGCGTCCACAAACAATTCAATTTTTTTTTCTTCAAAATAATGTATTTATCAGCCATTTTATTAGGAGAGGGGGTGAGGGAATGTTTCAAAATAATTATTTTAAAATATTATATATCAAATAAAATAGTAAAATAAAAGCTAGAGATTAGGAAAAATGTGAAGCTTTGCTTAGGTAGTAGGAAAGACAAAATACTTACATTATTAATGATGCATTTTGGTAATTTTTATAAAGTTTGTTTTGTTAATGTAAGGTTCCAAATACTCCTTCTATCTCATATTACTTGTCGTTTTAGATTAAAAAAATATCATTTTACTTGACGCTATACAATTTCAATGAAACATTAATTGTTTTACCAAATATACCCTCTTGAATAGTTGAACTTTTAATAAATGCTATAAAGATGTGGCTCACTAAATAATAAAAATGATAAGGGATAAAATAAAAGGTTAACAAAATATATATAAGAAAACAAAAAAATTAATTATGTTTCTTAAATTGCGTGAAAAAACTGTAAGCGACAAATAATATGGGATGTAGGTAGCACAAATTGCAAAAATTAATCATATAGTTCTTTGAGTAAGTAGTAAGTGACATTTAACTATTTTGACTCCAAATATTTCAATAATTTACTTTATAATTTAATTTTTAATATTTTTCTATCCATTTTCTCTTTTCCCTAGAGATGGGATCATTATATGTATATTAGATTTAACATTTTTTCTTATGTACAATTTGATTATTGAACCAAACCCATGAAGTTCTTAAAAAGAAAATTCATCTCTTCCTATTAACTTTTTGGGTTTGAACATGATCAGCACAAACAAAATGCTAACATGCAGAAGTTCACGCATGTACTTATTTGATTCATTAATGTATATAAATAGGACAATAATAGCAAAGTTTGTGCATCTGCAAATTTCCATCGAGAAGCTTATCAAGCATGGAAAATTGAAGGATTATGTTCAGGAGATAACACCTCTTCTAGAAGAAGTTTATCTCCCAGTACATGTACAAGCAGAGAAATAATGCGTTGCCCTGAAATCATGACCAAAGAAGACATGATGGGCAACAGTCACGGTTCAGAAGCCTAAGAAGAAGGTTAAACTCCCCTTCAAAGATTGAAGCCCAAGGGAGATCTCATCACAATCCAATTTGGCAAGAAGGATTCCCAAGTCGTGAAGATTAGGGCGAATTTGTCACCATTTGTAAAGGAAAGGATGATAGACCTATTGAGGGCTAACATAGACTATGTTCTCTTGGATCTCGCATAATATGCTAGGAATGGATCCGGATTTTTGTTGCCATCATCTATCTATTAAGTCGGGATATAAATCAGTTGCTCAGAAGAATAGGAGAATGGGACTTGAACGAGCTTCTACGATAAAGGAGCAAGTGAAGGAGTTATTTGAAGAGGGATTTGTTCAACAAATCCAATAAGCATATCAGCTTTCAAATGTCCAGATGGTGAAGAAGGCAAATGACAAATGGCACATGTGTACAGATTACACAGACCTGAACAAGGCTTGCCTGAAAGATGCTTTTCCCCTCCCTTGTTTTGATAAATTGGTTGATAATTTTGCAGGCTACAGGTACTTGTTATTTTGGATGCTTACTTTGGCTACAACCAAATTATAATGCATCCAAAAGATTAGAGAAAATTTCTTTCATCACCGATATGGGAGTAGTTTGTTATAATGTCATGCCTTTTGGCCTGAAGAATATTGCGGCGATATACTAGGGGAGGACATTATCACATGATCGATCAAGATGCTTAAAAAATGGAGAGGGTTGATCCAGATACATTATGTTTTGATGTGACAAAGCTCAAAGGGAATGTGATAAGGCATCACCAAAAGGATGGAGATGAATTCTTAGTGTCTATAATGTGGAGTCTTAGTGCTTTGTAATGTAAAGCTTTAAATCATATTCATTGCTTGATCTTATGATTGCATTGATCTTATATTGATGAAAATGGTTTAGGTCCTAATTAGGTCTTACATTAGTGTTCAGGATCATCGATTGCATTACACATAGGATAGAACATGTGTTTGAAGTGTTTTTGAGTGGTTTTACAGGCAAATTATTTTTGTGTGCTTTTCTTTGATGTGTAATTCAAATCACACAACCATGATTCGAATCATATAGGCAAAACTTTTTGAAAACATTTTTTAACTATTGTGATTCAAATATAAGGACTTGTGATTTGAATCACAAGAGTTAAACTATTCCTGATGGAACCTTTTTTGATGCATGTGATTTGAATAACAAGACCCGTGGTTCTAAACCAAGATGGTTAGTTTTCCTATGTAAGTGTGTTTTCACCTTGTTGTGTAATGTGATAAAATCAGAATTGTGTGACAATGTTTTTGAGTTTGAATCTCTTCTCTAAGCTCTGCTAGGGTTTAGAGAATTCCCAATTTGAGACAATGTTTCGTTCATTGTTTTTTATTTCTATGGTATCTTTTCTTTTGTAGGTTTTTGAGTGCTAGGAAAATTGTGGTGGGGTTTCACCATAAATGCTTCTAGGAGGTTCTGTTTAATGGATTTTCAAACAATTCAATCCTTAATCTAATATCTAGGAAGGGATTGTTCTTCATCAAAGTACATTATGAAATAGCGTAGTCACTAAAAAGACTTTAACCAATTTAAGATGTTGATTAAACTGATTGATAAAAGAATAACATTGAATAACAAAGATTTAGACTTAGTCAAACAATTGTATATTATTAAGAAATACTTAGAGAATATTGAAAAAAATAAGAACACATATTTTATCTAGAAAAATACATGAACTTAAACTTAATGACAAAATATTGAACTCATTGAGAATGAAATCAAATTCAATGAGATTGATTGGATGAATGCTCAAAGGGATTAATCCTACTAGACTTACGTATAACCCTTAATGTAGCTCTTGGTAGCCATTAGTGTCGTGTACAAAGGATGTTTTTGACTTAGGCGTTGTAGGCATTGTTTTGGATGTTAGAAGTGTTTTTGGATAGATAGCCTTAGTTTGCATTCAAGAATCCGTCCCTAGAAATGAACCAAAGACTCTTATTTATAGTTTTCTGACTATCAAAGAATAGTTACATTGATAAAGAAAGAAATAAAACTATATTTGAGTCTCCCAATCGCATGGTGCAAAGTTTCTTCATAGACGCTCCTTCTTTGTTGACTTTCTTCGAAAAAAAACACATGTCTTCTTCTCATTCTCTGCTAGAGGTTGGGAAATAACTGCTCTTCATGCGTGCTGACATGTTTTAGTCATACATGTATTTCCACTAAGATTTTCTCAAATGATCGCGAGAAATAACTGTCTTTGTGGATTTTACCCACATGTATATGATTCATAAACTTGATCCCTGAGACTGAAAAGTGTCTTGGGAAAGCTTCTAACAAGGTTGTCTTATTGGTTCCCTGTGTATCTTTCGATACTTAACCAAGTTTTAGGCTATATTGGTGCTTCATTCCCTGTCCTTAGACAATATCTAGTCAGAAAAGTCATTCTTACTAATATCTTATTCATACCTGTTAGACCTTAGTCAAAGAATAACAGTTTTACCCATATTATCACAGGCCTCTAACCAACTTTTGGTAGTAAGATGATAATAATTATATTTTGATTATTCTTTCTGACTAACATCTTCTCCTAATTAATGTATCTTAACTTTGATCCCTCTTTTTTGACCTTAATTGAACTTGCTGTTTGACTCAATGGTATTGAAGTATTTTTTCACTATAGTTGAAAAAGTAATATTCAAACCAATTCTCTCCAACTAAACTTTCATCTGCAGGATTTTTTTCTAGTCAAAAAGTATAACTTTATTAGGTCAAAGGATTCTCTATCAGAAAATAACCATTCCTCTTTAACAGATGCCCCAAAAATTTACCCTTCGATGGTATTTAGAAGGGTAAGTTTTATTATTTACTGATTAACATGTTCTTTCCATGCATTCTTTGTTTCTTCCGTCTTCTTCTGAACAAATTTTTGCTTCTTTGGATATAATCAATATTATTTCTTCATAAACTTAGCTTGCACAAAGTCTTATTAGGACCTTATATCATGCAGCTAAAGATTATTATACAAAATTGTTTGATAGGTTAGAGCCTATTAAAGGTGAATATTAGAAAAGGTTAGGCATATATGATCTTATCAAGTTGAGTCTAGAACCAATTAAGTACAATTTCCCTTTGCTTTCAACTGCCTTTAACTTTTGGCATGTTGGAATGTATTCTCCTACTCTCATTGATTTGTTGGCCATCACAGATGCTGCTCTGTTTCATATCTTTAAATCTGTTGCCTTCAGGAATTTTCTGAAAAACAACATGGGTGCTGAGTGCTGACAACACCCCTGTTTCTCACCAAGAACATGTTGCCTTCCTTCTCCTCTAGCAATCCAAATATGCTTTCTATTCCAAATATGTAGCCATTCCACAAAACTTAATTCCAATTGCAACTGCTCGTATTTGGAGAAATCTTTTTCTTTGGGTCCTTGTTTGTTGGCCTACCCATATAATAACTTAGAAAAATTTACAAACTCATGTGGTGAGTATAGTTTCTTTTGACTTGTAAAATTTACACATATAAAAAAACTTGAAATCAGCTTTCAAAAACATAGATACCATAATCACTCTTTATTAAGAAGATTTGAGATTATAATACAGATACTTTTTTCCCATCAATGTGTATGATGCATACTAAGATGAAACACATTTTTTGTTTTACTTAGTTACCATTCCACGGTTCGCAGGGGTTTGGATCTATTGCGCTATCAATTAACCTACATGGACCAGTTTCAAGTATAATCCATTGACATATAGTGCATGTCATGTCAAATTTTTTGGTTGCAACGTATACATTGTAATATTTCAAGGGACCTCCTTGCCATTGGAAACTACAATAAAATTGTGTGGTCCCAAAAAATGTATCCTTAAAGCTCCATTTGAAGGATTCATTAAAAGAGAGAACATGCACTCCAAGATCATCCATCATCTTTAGATTTGCAGTGAATAGTTAGATCAAACTTTCCTTTCAACTTATTTATGATTACCACCGTTTTAGCATTGCTTACATACAACCATGTAAGCACTAGTAGTAGAAGAACAGTATTTTTAACAGATTTAGACATTACACCCTCTAATATTTTCATTAGACTATGAATTGGTTATTTATAGAGATAAAAATATATAAAAATTATTAATAAAATATTTTTATGGCAAGGAATTTAATGGTAGTACTTCAAAGTCAAAAGTATTAAATATCTTTTATGACAAGGAAGCCAAAAGTATTAAATATATGAAGTCAAAAGCATTAAATATCTTTTATGACTAATAAAAATATTAAATGTTATTTCCTCTTAACCCATAATTATTTTATATTTTAAGAAATCATTTTGATTCATGTTCCATCATGCTTTAAGCATGGCGGATATGGCCTCCAATTTGGTCTCCGGTGCGGTAGTTGGGTGTCTCCGGCCACTCACCTGGCGGTGAGGGGGTACCTGCAAGCACTCCGACGATTAAGTCAGCTATGTGTCATAGGGAATAATTCTCAAATATTGAGTAGTGTAAAACATATCAAATGAAGATGGATCATAGGTATTTATAGTGTAAACAAGGTCACCAAAGTCAAACCTGTCACTGTCATACTTCCGTGAATCGCGGCGGTAGGTACGGATCTGTAACGGTCTTCACGTGGGAATGATGCCCCTTGAGCCTTAAGTCGGGTGTCCATGTCGTGGGTACACGACATGGCGCCGACGACTTAGGTCACCCACATGAGACCTACACGTGTCCTTTCTGCGAGTTAGGTCCATAACAGTTGCCCCCAAGTCTATGGTATGTCATTTGGCATGCCGTTGACTTCCGACTTTGGCCTGTCCTGGTGACATAAAGTCCTCCCAAGTCGTTGTTGTTTTGAATTTCGTTTGTCAGTTTAGGCTTTGGCACGTGTCTTTGTGGTATTGGGCCTGACTCTTCGTGGGCCGTGCCCATCATTATTCAGTGACATCAGGACTGCGCGCATTAATTACGTCCCACGCCGTCACTTCCTCTTCACGCTTCGTCTTCCCTTTCTCTCTCTATAAATAATCATTCTTTTAACCTAAAACTCTTCTCTGCTTCCTTCTTGCTTTCTTGCTGTCAACTCCTCCCTGCTGTCTTCCAGCCTTCCTTGGCCCTTTCTCCTTCACCATTTCCAGATACCTTCTTTCATTTCCTGTTCGCTTTTCCTGTGTGCTTTCTTTATTTTCTAATCTTCTTAGTGATGTCTACTCCTAAGAGGCCTACAAACTTTCCCTCAAAAGAAAGTCTTTCTGGGGAAGTTGGTTATTTCATTGGTTCCCTATCTAGGCCTAAACCATGCGATGGTAGTGATCATCACATTCCCATTCCCCCTTCAATTTCTGGTTCTGATTCTGACCAAGAACCTTTATTTGAAGCCTTTGGGAAGATCACTCCTGGAAATCCCCAACTCATCCCCTTCTCAGGGGCTCCATTTTCTGCATCTGTTGCCCCCGTACCGTTAAGGTATGGAATGGGCAAGTATGACTATGATGAGTCGTCTAAGGACAGTGGTAATATTGTAGCCTCCAACTTGCATCCTCGTGCCCCCTTGTTAATCTATTCTTCGTCTGAAACTTCTGATAACTCCTCCAAATCTTCTGATTCGAATTATTCTGACCCTCTTTTTGTCTCTCCTGTTTCTGTTGTAGAACCATTATCGGCGTCATCTCCCATGTCGGGATCAGAGTCGCCCTCGACTTTGGCCCCAGCCCAAGCCGTCCGGAAGCCTTCTAAGAGCAAGGCTCTAGAACGTCGTCGCCAAAAGATCCATAAAAGATCCATCATTGGTATGGTCCTCCGAAGGAAGCCGCTAAGATCGAGGTTCCTAAGAAGCTTAGGGGTATACGAGATGTGAGGAGGATGTATTGGATTCATCATGATATTCTCCAGGTCTCATCGGGGCTTAACACGACATTAAAATTCCATGTCACCGATGTGGAATTCCGAGAAGCGATGCACTTCCCTGGTGCGACCCCAAAAGAGGACATCCCTTCAGGCCCTGTCACTCTGTACAAAGCAGAACGTGTGGATCCCAACGAGAGGATTGAGTCCTGCCCTCGCCAAGGCGCTCCCGACTTTTTGATGGTCTACGACTGCTTTTTCCGAATGGTTCACCTCCGCTTCCCCTTCTCGGGCTTCCAAGTCGAGATCCTCAACCGTCTTGAGGTCGCGCCTTTGCAGGTTCACCCCAACGCCTGGGGTTTTATCAACGCTTTCGAGATTTTCTGCTGGGCTAACAACTGGGAGAGTTCCAACAACTTGTTCTTGTATCTTTTTGCCCCCTATCATCTTTCCGACTTCGGGTTCATCTCCTTCCGCCAACGGAAAGATCACTTCTTCTTCCAACTCCTTGAGGATTCTTTTCCCCCTTTTAAGGATTCATAATTTAAGGTGTTATATACCGGGGAAGAGTTTCCATTCTAGACTGGTCACACCGGCTCTCCATTGTTCCCGTTATACTGGTCCTATGACCACTATCTCTGGGAAACGAAGTCTTTCATTACCGACGAGGCCTCCTTGTTGGATTCTGATCACGCTATGATTGCTGGACTCCGGGAATTCACCGGAAAGCACAGGCTCATCAGATGCAAAGTCGTGATTCAAGGCCATTATGTTAGCCGGGCTAATACCATGGGTAAAATCATTTTAGACAATTTTATTATTGCTTTTTAAAGCACATGTCGCTTTCTTTTTCATTCCTGCTTATGTTATTAACCCTGCCACTGTTTTTCTCTTCAACTGCCATCATGTCGGGATATGCCCAGTTGATGAAAAAGACTGGCGGCATGACCAAGAAGGGAAAGGAGAAGGAGAGTCCCGCTCAGAACCTGGTGCGTGAGCTTTCCATCGATCATGGGGTTCAATCCCCCGGAGCATCCCAAGGTCCGACAGCAACTGCTGGGGATGTCGTGGCGACTTCGCCTGAAGTTCAGGCCGCAAAAAAGAGGAAGCTCATCCTCCGAGACCGCCAGAAGTCCCTAGCCCCTGCTTCCCAAGAATTGGAAACAAACCAAGCTGCTTCTCTCAACGAGATATCTATCTCGGATGATGAAGAGGCGGAGCAGTTGGAGCTGCCTTAATACGACAAAGAGGTTAGTTAATCATTGTCTTCTCAACTTGTTAGATTCTGAAATTCTATTTAATTTTTGATGCTGATGTCCCTGCCTGATTTCCACTTCTGTAGGAGTTGCCCCTACCCGCGAGTCCGCTCTTCTGAAACATTTTCATGAAGAGCTGGAGAGGCCCAATCCCGTGGCCGACCTGGAGAAGAAGCTGCAGGTCACTAAGGCTGTTGCGGAAAAGCAGATTCAGGCTCTTTCCAAAGAGCGGGATATATTGAAAGCTTCTCAGGCCGAGCTGAAAACCGAGATTGCCGCAGCGGCCTCCCAGTTCGACCAGTTGAAGTTAGAAAGTGTTAAACTTTCTGACGAGAAGGAAGCACAAGTCTACCTTGCTAAGGCTCAGGAGCAAGTGGCTTCCTTGTCGGAGGAGGTCAGGCTGCTAACTCGTGTTCGTGACCAACTGCAAGCTGACAAGGCGGCTTTGGAGGTTGCTAACGACAAGCTGAAGGCTGAAGTCCGGGAGCAAAGTCGCGTGATCACAAATGGCGGGTACATGGCCTTTGCCAGTTGCCTCAAGCAAGTGGAGTTTCTTAATCCAGGGGTGGCACTTTCCTTCAAAGGGGTCCATCCACTCCACGGGGTGGAAGGTGGTCAGCTGGTAGATTATGACAATGATCCGCCCACTCAAGTCGACCTGAATGATCCAGAGTTAAAGGCCTTTGACCCTTATGCTGATTACTCAATGTCGCCGCCTGCAGCTGAAGGCGGGGATGTTACCCCATCTAAGCCTTGAAGCTCCCTTTGTAATATTTAAGTTTATTTTTGTTTTCGTGAACAATGTACTGGCATGCTGGCCAGATTTCTTTCTGTAATGCTTGACTCTTATTGATATTTCTTTGTTTCTCTATCTCCATGGTAATTTCTATCTCGTAATTTTAACTTTAACTTTTTCCAATCATCGCTTTTTAACGTGTCGTGATCTTCGCAAATTGCAACTTAAGCTTTTACGCGTCTTATCGATGGTATTTTTGCCCCTTAGGAATGTTTAAGGTTCGTAACCATGTCGTAGGATTTCGTCTCCCTACCGGGAAACTTGATCCTGATGAAGTATTTCTAGGCTTGTGGCCTATTTGGGGCAGGTCGTCATACTGGGATCTTTGATCCTGGTGAAGTACTTTAAAGCCTGCGGCCTATTTGGGGCATGTTGCCCTATTGGGATCATTGATCCTGGAGAAGCACTCCAAGGCCTGTGGCCTATTTGGGGCGTGTCGCCCTGGTGGGATCTTTGATCCTGATGAAGTACTTCAAGGTCTGTGGCCTGTTTCGGGCAGGTCGCTCTAATGGGATCTTTGATCCTAGTGAAGTACTTCAAGGTCTATGGCCTATTTGGGGCGTGTCGCCCTGGTGGGATCTTTGATCCTGGTGAAATACTTCAAGGCCTGTGGCCTATCTCGTTGGTGCATGTCGCCTTGGTAGGATTTTTTATCCTTTTATACGCCTTGCTGAGTCGTAGTAATTGTATATCTGCAACTGAAATCTTAAACTTTGACAAATATTTGTTTTTATTTCATATGTCGTTAGGTTACAAAAACCTGGGGCCTCATTAAAACCTTCAAGGTAAAACCGTCCTTAGGGAAAAAACCCGAGAAGGAAAAAGAGTACCCCTTACAGAAATTGTACATTAAGATCAAAATGCAACAGAGCTAATCATAAACAAGTCGGATACTCTCTAACTGTAGTATCTTCTCAGATCTGCGGCATTGAAAGTTCTAGTCAATTCTCTTCCTTGCAGAGTCTCCAAGGCATATGCACCTTTTCTTGTACTTCTGATTACCCGGTATGGGCCTTCCCAATTTGTTGCAAGCTTTCCATCCTTTCCATCCATTCGCGCTTTACGACTCTGGCATTATATCTTTGAGCAACTCGTTGCTTCCTCGACATCTCAGTTAGTCAAGCCAACTCCCGGACTTCATCTACAAGGTCAAGTTCTTCTCTTAAGCGTTCGTCATTATTTGGCGGGGTAAACATGACTCTCCAGGATGGTTCACCAATTTCAACTGGGATCACCACATCCATTCCATATACAAGCCGGAAAGGAGTTTCTCCTGTGGAAGTTTGCGAGGTGGTTCTGTAGCTCCACAACACCTGATAGAGATTATCCGCACACGCTCCCTTGGCGCTTTCAAGTCGTTTCCTTAGGCTATTTAGGATCACTTTGTTTGCTGCTTTGGCCTGGCCATTTGTTTGGGAATGTTCAACGCTTGAAAAATGATGTCGGATTTGCAATCGTTGGAGGAGCTCCCTGAATGGGCTCCCAGTGAATTGAGTCCCATTATCAGTAATGATCTCGGCTGGGATTCCGAAGCGACATATGATTGTTTTAAATGTGAAGGATTCCACCCTCGCTGAGGTAATAGTTGCAAGGGGTTTGGCTTGTACCCACTTCGTAAAGTAATCCACTGCCACTAACAGGTGCTTCAGCTGTCCCGTGGCTTTATGAAAAGGTCCCAGAATGTCCATCCCCCAAGTGTGGAATGGCCATGGCGCGGACAAAGTATGTAGTTCTTCCGGCGGGATATGAGGGATGTTGGCATGTCGTTGGCACTGTTTGCATTTTTTGATATGACTAGCGGCATCCTCTTGCATTGTTGGCCAGAAGTAACCCGCTCTCAGCGCCTTCCTGGCCAAAGATTTAGCTCCGATGTGGTGACCGCAATTCCCTTCATGGATCTCGGCCAGCACGTACCCGACCTCTTTCGGGCCAATACATTTCAGGAGTGGGGTTGAGACTCCTTTTATGAACAAGTGACCCTCGATCATTGTGAATCTCATTGCTTTTTTAATAATCTTCCGTGACTCTTTATCATCCTCAAGAGTGATCCCCCTCTCAATATAATCTATCAAGGGGGTCCTCCAATCAGCCTCTTGCACCTGCAAGGTCAAGCTAGGATAGGGGATTACCTCTTCCACCACAGAGTGGTAGTTTGAAGTCTTCTTTGTACTGGCGAGTTTGGAAAGAAGGTCAACCCTTGCATTCTCTTCCCTTGGTATATGTCGGATTTCAAATTTAGAGAATCCACTAGAGCATCTCGTACTTTGGCGAGATATTTCTGCATGATGAGCTCTTTCGCCTGGTATTCTCCCTTAATCTGGGACACCACCAACTTTGAATCTGAGCAGATAGTTATCGCGTTTGCCCCTAATTCCTTGGCCATCCGTATTCCCACTAGGCAGGCTTCATACTCTGCCTGATTGTTAGATGTCGGAAAGTCAAATTTTAGCGAATATTCAACTGCCAGGCCCTCTGAGTTTTCCAGTATCACCCCGGCGCCGCATCCCTTAATGTTTGAGGATCCATCAAAATATATCGTCCATTCCCCAGGATGGTTCTCACCGGGATGTGTCATTTCGACAAGGAAGTCGGCAAGGACCTGTGCTTTGATCGCAAATCGTGGTTCATACGATATGTCATACTGAGTTAATTCAATCGCCCAAGACATCATCCTTCCTATCAAGTCTGGTTTGTGTAAGATCTGTCGTATCGGCTGATTAGTCCTGACCAGGACTGGATAGCATTGGAAGTATGGGCGCAACTTCCTAGAAGCCATCAATAACGCGAAGGCTACTTTTTTAAGTCGTTGATAATTCAACTCGGCTCCCTGCAAAACTTTGGAGACAAAGTAGATTGAGAATTGATCTTTACCTTCTTCTCGTATCAATACGCCACTCACGACCTCATCAGCAACCGCGAGGTAGAGTATCAAGGTGTCACCCGCCATTGGTTTTGTTAAGACAGGGGGAGATGCTAGGGAGACTTTAAGCTCTCGAAACGCGTCTTCACACAATTAAAAATTTCAACCATGCAAAAATTCATATGATTTGAAAATTTGTAGTTATGTAATCTAACAAAAGAGATTTACTTATATTTTAAATAATGTATTAGACGTTTAAGCAAAATATTCCGATAATGTAGCAAATAGTTTTCAAATTATACGAATTTTTGCATGGTTGATCTACATCATATAAACTTTCAATTGATTGGTTAGATCGGCGAAATTCTTTTTTAATAAAAAGTTATGTGCGATATCATTTACAAACTTTTGATAGTATCCTCAAAATGCCTACTAGTAATTAAAAACTGAGCATACTCAATAATGAAAAATTGTTAGTTAATTTTGCGGAATACGCTTATTAATTCGTCCAATTTCTAAAACCTGAGCGCACCCGAATTTTAAATACCAGGTGAAAAGTAAGTTTTTTTTAAAAAAATTAAAACATGTGTAGAAAAAAAAAAAAGGTGGCAATAATAGCCACCTTAATCCCTGCATCCCCGTGGGGTCAGGGTTGGGCTGGGAAACTTAGCCCATATTAACAACTCTAAAATGGGCCTAAAGAGTTGTAAAAAAGAAACGGGCCTTAAGGAGGAAAGAGGGTCCAACAGGAAGCGCGCGACGTTGGTACTTGGTAGAAGGGGAGAAGCATTGGAAATAAGCATGTGGTGTGATAGTGGAATTCTCTTCAGGATTCTTTTGGGGTTACAGAGAAATTGAATCGTGAGGAAGAATAGGAATCAAAATTAGGGTTTCCATTTTCGATTGGTTCGTTCGTGATTGGGTGAAAGAGGAACGATGTGGCACGAGGCGAGGAAGTCGGAGAAGAAGGTTCACGACATGATGGACGCGGCTCGGAAAAGAGCACAGCGGCGAGCCGTTTATCTGGCTAAGCGGCGCGGCGATCCTCAGCAATCGATTCAGGTCGTCGGATTTCGTTCCCGAACCTATCGAGACGATGCTCTTTACCAAGCCACCCAGGATCAGCAGGGCCTGTTAGTTTCTCTTCCTACACTTTAATCAATTTTGGATTTTAGAAAAAGGAAGTAGAAATAGATTTTTGCGGATATGTTGTAATTAACTATCGCTTTTGATGGATTATTGAATTGACTCGACGCGTTTAAGTTGATTCTGTCAAATTTTGGGATTAACGGTGTAATGTATGGTCTTTTTAGAGTTCATATCATGATGTTTTTTTGAAAAATGCTGTTAATTTATATTAGATGTATTTGGTTCTACAAAATTGTACATATAGTTAGCTGAAGGAATTAATTTGATTTAAGATAGCTGTAGAAGGGCTGAGTTCATTGGTTTACAGTGGTCGTGCATGTATAGTTTCTGGTTGATGCTATAAAATATTTGTAAAATGCATGTATAGTTTTTGTAAAATTAGTGCTCTCATAAATTTAGGATTTTCTTTTTAGATTTAATCATTCTCGATCTTGCACTTTAGTACAGTTAAGGGTCCACGTTATGGTGTGTGTTAATCAGTATGTCTGTAGGGTAATGATGAGGCCTGCCCTTTCTTTTTGTTAATTGGTGAAAGATCTTATGTCTGATGCATGCATCATCTGGATTACTTTTGGTGAAAAATGTACTTCGTATAAGGTTGGCTTGACGACTCATTTGTGTCTCAGGATACCTTGGAATGGGAAACAGGATATATTGATTGACAGGTGCACAGTTTTTCTAATGTCCTTGTGAGTGTTTTTTTTTTTTTTACTTATGCATGTTTAATAACAGAAAGCTGGCTGCCAATCCTTTGTCTTACCAGATTTGATGGGCGTGCTCTCCTTGATTTCATTCGGGACACTAGTCATAGGCGGGTCGTTGAGAAGTCCGAAGAAGAAGAAGAATTAGAAGAGTTTGTTAATTTTGAGCGTTATCGGGATTTAATAAAGCATCGACGTAGAGGATGTCGGTACTTTTTTATTTCTTGACAATGTGTTTGGTTTGGAAAGCCTTTATAACAGTTTTTTTCTTTTCATTCATCATTGTTTATTCATGATAAAGCAATATGAGACAAGAGGTTCTATGTTTTGAAGCCAGTCTGACATCTAGGGTGTAATTTTGAAGTTGAATTTACAAACTAGGTTTTAAATGTTAACAGTTACTGATGAGGAGGCTTTGCAACATGTAAATCAAGAGATGGAAGCTAAGGCTGCGGCTCCATTTGCACAAGACAGGTTACATGAGACTCTATTCTTTCTGGTTCAACTATTGTTAACAAACTTAAACCTGATTAGCGAGTGAAACATTAATATATTTGCGCATACATGGTTTGCAAAAAGTAACCGGGGGGGGGGGGTTAGGGTTTGGGTTCATTTCTTGTCCCATTATACAGAATCAAATGGGTAACCAACATCTGCTACGAATATTTTATTTCAATATAAATGCTGATTGTGTATAATGAGGCATTGGTACTGGAATTAATTTTAGTTTTTACTTTGGATTTTCTGTTTGTCTCTTTGTAATTAGTTTATGGAAGATCTGTTTTATGAAATAGTTTGTGTTTCTTTCTTTTTTTTCTTTTTTTTTTGAAAAAGTGAATTCTTAGTGGTCAGTAACAAGTGTAAACTGCAACTATACAGGACGTCTCAATGGTATACTTTGTGATAGTTGATCTTATTTTGTTTACTTTCGTGTACATTTGTAGATCGAACTTGTCACAGCCTGCTGCCAGCAAAGGATCTTACTCGCAGGTCGGGTTTTCATATGAAGGGAATGGAAAAGAAGAATCACAGATTTCAGATGATGATGATAATGATAATGAGGAAGATGAAGATGATGAGTATGATGAGGATTTTAACAGTGATGATAGCAATGATGAAGGAATGGAAATCATAGCAAAAGAATATGGGGTTAAAAGGTATGGATGGCTTGTTTACATGGATAAGAAAGCTAAGGAGGAAGAAAAAAGGCAAAAAGAGATTATCAAAGGTGATCCTGCAATTGTAAGTAAAAATGTTCATCATAAGACAGGGGGATCATTTTGGCTGTAAATTTTATTAGATGACCATGGATGTCTTTTGATGATATATTATAAATTTTGCAGAGGAAGCTGAGTCGTAAGGAAAGAAGAAAGGCTTCTCAGATTGAAAGGGAGAGAGAGAGAGAAGCTACACGGATTCCTGGAAACCGTGTGCTGCATCATGATCCCTACCGGTAGAAAATATTGACTTTTTCTTCCTACAGATTGAGTAAAGAACATGAGATTGTGCTTCCACAAACAAATGGGGTCACTGATTATTTATGCATGCTAGTCTTAATGATGCACCCAATACATACTTGCAGGGAGCCGAGGCGAAGTCCTACTTATGAAGCTTATTCTCGTTCCAGGAGGTATAGCATTTTTTTTGTTTCTGTGGGAGATGCCATTTACATGTATTGATTTTCCTTATCACTCACTTCTAGTGAAGGAAATTTTATTTCATATTTTTTCCATTTTCTATTCACAGGTCAAGGTCCAGATCACGGTCTTACTCTCCATCATACTCAAGGCGTTATTCACGAAGCGGTCATTCTGATGATATTCACCGAAGCAAGCCAAGGACTCCTAAGATAGAATACATTACTGAATTTGGGGGCTCTGGAGAAGCAGATGAACCCAGGCGTGAAGCATTTTCTCCACCACGTTCTCCTCCTTCTCAAGTTGATACATTAAACCGGTCGGAGCACTGACCCTTTAATTCTTGCCACGATAGATTTGACAGTCTTTTCTCTGCTCAGCATTTCTCCCATATTGTTGCCTGAGGCATTTTTTTTGATTTAGAATAAAGAATAGATCTGGACTAGGATTGCCTGAGTAACTGCCAAGAGGAGGAGGGAGGAGGCTTCCTATTTGAAGCTCATTGTTCCATGAAATAATTATGCATAACTACCTGTGAGTTGTAAGGAAATATTACAATTGTTTTATCTGATATCTCTGCTGTCTCGCAGGCCATCATCTGGTTGCATACTTGAGGCATTGCATGTAGATCCTGCTTCTGGTGTATCTATTGAGAAGGATAAGGGAACTAAAGTCTTGAAGCCATCAGTAAGGTATAGCCATCAGCCCAGAGTGTATATGTGAATAAACTTTCATTTATTACATGTTTTTTGTTGTACTCTGCTTCATTGATCATTAAATTTTGTTTCAAGACCCATTCCATATTTATGGAACGTTAATAATACCGCAAGCTTGTCATGCCTACCTCTACCACCACCACCACCACCACCACCAAAAAAAAAACAAAATCCAAGTTGTCTGAATATATTTATTTATCCTTTTTTTACAGCACATCTTCAGCACTAGCTAAATTGAAAGCAAGTGGCTCTGGAGGGCCCTTAAAACATCTACAAGGGGAGAAGAAAGAAACTCCTCAAGAAAGACTTAAAAGGATCATGAACAGGCAACTAAACAAGCAAAGTATGTCTGTTTTTTGTTTCAGATCAAAGAAATCTTCAATGTGTTCTAATGTAGTACATAATATCAGATAAAAAGTGTATTGCAAAATTCAAATTTTTGTTTTCAGGAGTGAGTCTAGCAGTATTATGTGATTCTGTATTGGTTCCTAATAAATGTATCTGATTAACTATTTGCCTGTGCAGTTAAAAAGGATACTGCTGCAGAACTAGCCAAGAAAAGGGAACAGGAACGCCAGAGGCAGGAAAAACTTGCTGAAACAAGTCGACTGAGTCGGTATAGACGTCGCAGCCGCAGCAGGAGTTACAGTCGTTCCCCTCCTAGGTATTTCTCCATGCTCTGTACAATTTATGTCCCCTTAGTGGATTCACGAATTTAAAATTTGTAAACCTTTGGGTTAATGGAGTAATTTTTATTAGATTACTAGGCATTCTGGTTTTTGGCTTACAAAGTCAAGGTTGTCTTTCTCTTTTTTTTGGTACAATGGAACCACTTTGATTTGAACCTAGGACCTCATGCTTGCTGGCAAAAACCCCTCACCACTATATTTTGTTACTTTAGGTTACCACGATTAATGTGTTAAAACTGTTAATATACTTTGGAGATTGGTGAGTAGTGGAATGATTACAATTAGTTAAATTATTTTGTGATTTCATTAAATGGTGCTTCTGTCTTTTTCCCTTGTTATTTATTTATGGATTTTTGGTTAAATGCAGAAGATACAGGCGTAGTAGAAGTCCAAGTAGGAGCAGGGGTTCCAGAAGATACTATTCTAGTTCACACTCGCGTTCTCCATCCCCTTCTCGCAGCCATTCCCATTCTCGGTCCCGCTCTCCATCTCGCTCTCCATATTCTCGTTCTCCTAGGTAATTGTTTTAACTTCCATTTGCTTGTGGCTTGAAGTTAATGGTCACCGACATCTTCATGATGAAATACTGGTTCTGAAATTTGTCATTTCAGGATTAGAAACCGTTCAAGGCACTGATAGAATGCTGTATATCCATGTATATCGGCTGATGGAGGTTTGTGTGCAATTTGTTTATATGTATGGATTTCACTGCTCACATGTTTCAAGGAAAACACTACCGATGTGGTTTGTTTCGTTGTGTTAAGTTGCCTTTGGCTATATTTCTGAACTTGTCACTTTAGCATGTTGCTAATGTGTATTTAATAATTTTATTATATTTATGATTTGTGAGTAATCTTATGTCTCGAAAGTCTCATCTCACTTTCCATTTTGTCTTTTTTTCTTCTTGTCTTTCTGAAAAATAACACTGAATAAAAATCTTTCTAATGGTAACATTCTTGATTGTGGGTTTTTCTTGCCGAAATGCATTTTAAACTGGAGGAACAAAAGGGGGTAGAAATATAAGTAGTGATTTTGGATTCATGTGAAGTGGTATTCTTGAAAAGAAAATGGTTGTTGAGACCTGAAACATTGTTTCTTTGGTCAGCTGAAACATTGTGTATTTGGTTTCACATTAAATCAAGTTATTTGTGGTCTTAAAATGGATTTACATTTATTTAATCTGAACGAGAGATTAAATACACAGTAAGATATTGCCAAAGTAGTCGGGTCTAATGATAGAAAATTGGCTATTTTCGGTTGATCAGACTTAGGGTTTGTTTGGAATAATTTTGGTTTTTAGTTTTTAAAAATTGTATTATAAAACAGTTTTCAGAAGCGGTTTTTACAAAAATGAAAAGAGTTTTCAATACAAATTTGTGTGTAAATTCAGAAAACTGAAAATCAAAATATTTTTTAGATGTTTTCATATTTTGGTTTTTAAATATTGAAAAACAAAAATTGTTTTTGAAAATTGTTTTTAAAAATTCGACTGTCAAACGTATTTTTTATTTCTGTTTTTAAAAACAGAAAACTGTTTTCAAAAAGCAAAATCAAATAAACCCTTAAATAATGTAAATTTGTTTTATTTTGGTGTCGATGAGTGTAGTGTTTTGTTACCTTAATTCTCTTTCTAAAAACTTACTAACATGACTGGAAGTTGTAACATTTGCAATGCATCGGGTTTTGCAGATTGTGTTAGGCTATGTTTGGATAACTAATTGTGTGTTTAGATTGGCGTCAGATTATGTCAAATCACGTTAAGATAGATACATTAACGGTTGAGATAAATTTGGCACATAAACTGAGACGGATCCAATGAACGCAACAAAAAAATAGCGTTAAAGTAGATTCACATTAACGTGAATCTACTTCTATTCAATCAGGCACTAAATCAGCGAAGTAGAACTTAATCCAATAGAATGGAGTGTAATACAACAGAGTGGGATAATTATTCAACTCCATTATTTTGATATTTAATGATGGAAGGAGATAATTTTTCTATTCCATCATTTTAGAAATGTAGGGAGCGAAATGCGTTATAATAGTTGTATTAATATTTTACCTTTATTTTAATAACCTCTACTCTCTCATTTTCACTTGTAGCTCTTATTCTAAATTATGTTTACAATTTTAATTATGTTAAATAACAGGAACATAATGGAATTTGTCTTTTTTTTTTTTTTGTTAGTTCAAGTTCCTGATTATTTATTTAAGAGATAATTACACCAACTTTCCATGAGGTTTGTCTATATTATACTTACCCCCTTCCAGTTTTCAAAATTAAACTTATCCCCCTGAAATTTCTACATTCATTATAAAAATGACAAAATCAAATAAAAGTAATAAAAATAATAAATAGTAAAATTTTTTTTTTAAAAAAAAAATACAAAATATGCATAATAAACCATTAAATAAATTAACATCAGGGGAGTTTGTGTAATGAATATAAAAATTTTAAGTGGGTAAGTGTAATTTTGAAAACTGGAGGAGATAAATGTAATATAGACAAATCTCAAGGGAGATTAGTGTAATTATCCTATTATTTAATTATAAGTTTATTTTATGTGAGCATTGAAGCATGAGCTAAGGTGGAGGAGGAGGTGGGTGCAATGACGTGGTTGAAGATGGAATAAGAGATACAACTGAAATTAATAGAGAATAGAAGTGCGAATAAGGGTTTCAGAGGATTTAAATATCACATTCTATTCCATACACCCCAAATTAGGAGGAGGCAAAAAATAGTGGAAAGTGATAGAATAGAATGTTGTATCTTTCGAAATAAAAATGAAAATGTATTTTTAAAATTATCTAAATTATTTGATGTTTTTTTTAAAATAATGTATTATTCACTTTGAAGTTTCTATCTTCATTTACATAATTTTTTACACTTTTAAAATTACAACAGTTTTTTTAGAAATCGTGTACGAATAAGGTGTTTTTAAAATAAAAATGAAAAATGCGTTTTTTTAAATTACCTAAATTATTTAAAGAATTTTTTAAAAAATTTCTTATTCACTTTGATGTTTATAGTTCAATATAGTAAGTTTTTAATGTTTTTGAAATTACAATAATTTTTTTAGATATCGTGTACTGTAAACTATCTTTAAATTTTTTGAAGCTTTCTAAAAACAATTTATTCTTCTTCTCTTAGAACTTTCCAGCTCAGTTTTTATGATTTTTTTTATTTTATTGCAATAATTTTTTAAAGACCGTGTACTATAAACTTGAAGAAAAGAGTGTTTTTCGAAATAAAAATGAAAATGTGTTTTTAAATTACCAAAATTATTTGAATCTTTTTGAAAACAATGTCTTTTTCACTTTGAAGTTTCTACATCAATTTAAATAAGTTTTTATAATTTTAAAATTGCAACCATTTTTAGATATTTTTCACTTGAAAATATTGTGTTTTTCAAAATAAAAATCAAAATAAAATTTTTAAATTACCTTAATTATTTGAAAGTTTTTGAAAATAATTTTTATTCACTTTAAAGTTTATCTGAATTTACATTTTTTTTATATTTTTAAATCTGCAACAAGTTTTTTAGATATAGTGTATAGTGTTTTTTCAAAGTAAAATTGAAAACGTGGTTTTTAAATTACTTAAATTATTTGAAGTTCTCTGAAAACAATTTATTATTCACTTTGAAGTTTCTAACTCAATTTAATAAATTTTAATATATTTAAAATTGCAACAACTTTTTTAAAGATAATGTACTAAACACACTTGAAGGATATGATATTTTTCGAAATAAAAATAAAAATGCGATTTTTAAAATACCAAAATTATTTAAAGATTTTTGAAAAAATGACTTATTCACTTTAAAGTTTCTAGCTTAATTTACATAATCTTTTACATTTTTAATATTGCAACAGTTTTTTTAGAGATCATATACTATATACATTTGAAGAATAATATGTGTTTCGAATAAAAATGAAAAATACAATTTTTAAACTTCCTAAATTATTTGAAGCTTTATGAAAATAATGTATTATTCACATTGAAGTTTCTAGCTCAATTTATATATATTTTTATATTTTTAAAATTGCAACAATTTTTTAGATATAAGCTACTATACAATTGAATAATAGTGTTTTACGAAATAAAAATTAAACACAATTTTTAAATTACCTAAATTATTTGATGCTTTCTGAAAATAATTTATTATTCACTAGGAAGTTTGTAACTCAATTTACATCATTTTTAATGTTTGTAAATTTGCAATAATTTTTTAGAGATAATGTACTATGCATTTCGAGAATAGGACGTCTTTTAAAATTAAAATGAATAAAGTGTTTTTAAGTTGCGTAAATTATTTGAAACTTTCTGGAAATAATATATTATTCACTTTTAACTCAACTTAAATAGTTTTTAATTTTTTTAAAATTGCAAAAAAAATTTTAGAGATCGTGAACTATATACACATGAAGGATATGATGTTTTTTGAAATATAAATGAAAAATCAATTTTGAAATTACCTAAATTATTTAAGGCTTTTTGAAAATAACGTCTTATTCACTTTTAAGATTTTAGCTTAATTTACATAAACTTTTATATTTTTGGAAATTGCAATAGTTTTTTTAGAGATCATATACTATACACCTGAAGAATATGCTGTTTTTCTAAATAAAAATTAATAGAGTGTTTTGAAATTAACTAAATTATTTGAAGCGTTTTTAAGATAATATATTATTCACTTTAAATTTTCTAACTCAATTTAAATCATTTTTAATATTTTTAAAATTACAAAAGTTTTTTTTAGAAATCGGGTACTATCACTTGAAAAATATGATGTTTTCAAATAAAAATGGATATGTGATTCTTAATATACCTAAATTACTAGACATTTTTTTGAAAGAAATGTCTTATTCACCTTAAAGTTTCTAGCTCAATTAAAAAAAAAATTAAAATTGCAATATTTTTTTAGAGAAAGTGTATTATATAGTTGGGTATAGGGGCACATGTAAATACCCTGTGCAACATAAGAGGATTCAAATTCGGTTACTTGTATCACGCAAGAATCAGGTCGTGAACAGAGATATTATCTATATCTATATCTATATAATATATTAAAAGAGAAGTCGATTGACACATTAGCTTTTTCACACACTTGACAGAATTCAATCACACTACAATGTTCTCCTACAACCCACTCTCATTTTCTATCTCACCACAATTAATCATTTCTTTAAATCCAATTCCTACTATAAATTTAATTCAAAGAATTTTTTTTAAAAATATAATAGTTCAAATATTCTAAATGACATTTAAATATTATTTTAAAAAATTTTATTTTATTTTTTAAAAAATATATATATATATATTCCATTAAATTAATGATAATTTACGTGATTAAACTTCTTATTTTAAATTTGATTATAAATATTTTTTCAAAAATTTAAGAAAAAGGTAATTAAACTATTTAACTAATAAAGGAAAATATTATATATTCAATCAAACTAATTTTATATTACTTAATATTTAAAATTTTAATAAATTTGAGTAAAGTATCGACGGGGGCGGAGGGTAGTTATTTCTTTTTTTTTCCTTTTAAAATTCTAAGAACTCAAATAAGGGGTTCCAATATATCACATTATTAGGAGAGGTTATAGAGGCTTCCACTGTTATCTGTTTCTTGTTGGTTTTTATCCAATTTTTGTTCTATAATCTCCATATTTTCTTTCTTGTTTTGTACAATTTATCTTAGTGTACAGTTTTTGTTTTTCCCCTCTTTTGCTCGACCTCCACTTTCGGTTATTTTTGAGAAGAAAATAGTTTTGGGAAGAGTAATAATGGCAATTAAGAATATGTAATGAAAACCAATTGAAGAATAAATAAGTGGGAGCTTTATGTCAGTGTCCACTGTCCAACATAACTTCTATTAAATTGTGTTTCTTCATTGTGCTGTGCTATCTTAATCCAAATAATACTTCATGCAATTTTTCTTCTTCCTTTTTTTTTTTTTTTTTTTTACCAAATTACCTATTTACCAATGATATTGATTATTGAAATTTGAAAGAAGAGTTGCTGTTTGAATCGTTTCAAAATTGGCAATAACATTTTGACCCACAAATACCTCTCGACTTCAATTACTCTTTTATCCACAAATAACCATACATATATCTTAAATTAATTTTTTAATATTATCTTCAATAGCAAAATTCAAGTGTTGGATCTCTAACCTGGCAAAAAAGAGTGTGAAGCCGTGTAACTGCCATTTGAATATGTCATTATTTTTAACATAAATTAAAATAAAAATGGCAAGTGGCTATGTCATCATATAGTAAAAAGATTATATTCTTCTACCTCAACCGTGAATACTTATAGGCTTAAAAAAAAAAAAATCATTAGCTTTGTGTATACATGGAATTGGAAATATTAATCAATTACTGAAAGGTATATGTGTGCGTGTGAATAATTAATAATAATATTGCAAATTGCTATACCTACTTGCTTCTTTTCCTCCCCCTCTTTAATTCCTTTCCTTTTTTTTTATTTCGAATCTCTCAACCACACGGGATTTTTCTTCCTTTCTTTTTACCATCTTCATTTTTATTTTTCTTTTACGGATATTTATCATAGGAAGCAGTGACCAATGTCTTCTTTGAAATTGAGTTTACGTAAAATAATTGTCAAATAACCATAAAATATTACTCCATTCCTACTAATAAGAGATCACGTCTTGATCTTTAACACTATGTTGATTTGATTATGGAAAAAAATTAGAAAAAAGAAAAATAACTGTTGTGTTCTAAGAATATGGGAACAACATAAAATAGAGATACTTGGTTTGGAGGTAATGTTGGCGGGATCCACAGAAAGAAGTCCGGTCTTTAGATGTTCCGGCGGCATTTCACGACGGCGGGTGAGGGACTTGCAAATACTGCGACGCTCAAGTTAGTGCTTGTTTAGAGTCAGAGTAATTATATTAAATTAATAGCATATATGACATAGTGTAATGTGATATATTTATAAAGAGTTATCAGGGTTTGTAGGTTATATTTTGGGTCTTAAGGGCAATGCCTCTAGGTCCAGTCCAATATTAATGATATCGTACCCGACATGATATTAATGACCGGAATATCTCTTAATTCCTGTCCACAACAATAAGAGAAAAAAATTTAAATATTTTCTATAAAATTAATTCTTTTTTTATATTTTTATAAACTAATATATAAACAAAAGAAAATAGATGGTTTTAAATTATTATTTCAATTTGTTTGCTTTTGTTTAGTAAAAGCTAGGTAGAGGCATCAAACTCACGTCTAAAACTTGACTTTATTCCATCCTTTTCACACCTCACGCGTCTTGTTAAATTGTGAAAGTGATATATATATATATATATATATATATATATATATATATGAGTTTTTTTAACATGTGCAATATTGCACAGAATAAGAATACTAAAGTGGAAATAATAATAGGTAATAAATATAGATTTAAACATAACTCAATTAATTTTTGTGTTTCTCCATAAAAAGCTTTTCATTTGAGAAGCTTATACAATATTGCATAACTTAGAAAACTCATATATATATATATATATATATATATATAGCCTTTAACCTTCTATTCTCAGCTTTACTTGATACCCTCTTCCACTTTATTATTTTGAGAAAACAATACTTTCTTTGGATAAATAATAATATCTTCACTCATCACACGAGTGGTCAATAATCTTCTTTTAACTCCAATCTAATCTAGACTCTACTCTACACTATGCTATTGTAGACATAAGCTAGCTAGCAGGGGTAGCGTAAAAAAATAATTTTACCAACCTTTTTTTTAAAAAAAAAATTGCATATATTACATTGGTTTATTTTTAAATTTAAAAATACATTTACTCTCGCAAGTTTGTATCTCTATCACAATTATTCTCTGCAATTATCTTTTTGATTAACGATGTTATTGTTTAGTGACATTTTAATGGGCCACTTAAATAGTGACACCATCAAAAAAAATTAACGATGAGAAGTAATTGTAATGAAGGTACAAACTTAAAGAGTAAGTGTAATTTTAAAAACTAATGAAAGAGATAAACGTAATACACATGAATCTTAAGAGATATTGATATAATTATCTCTAAAAAAAAATTGTCAATTGGCTAGAATTTTAAACACATACAAATCGACTTGTTGGCATTACCAACTGAAACCTAGAAACACAAGTTGGTTGGATCTATTGGATAGGATCGATTCACGGGTTTTCTTTCCCTTGATTCGATAAATCCAACCCAACCAGTATATTTAACTTTTTCCTTTTTTTTCTTATTTTATTGATTCACTTTTATAATTTGGAAGGATTTATTGTCACTCTTTAATTTATTGTCAACACTTAAATTTTATTAGTTATAAAAATATTTTTAACGTTAAAAAATATTAAAATGAGAGTGACAATAAACACAGTAAAGTGACAATAGACTCATCTTTGTAATTTTATGAATTTAGTGTCACAAGACTTATATGCCAAATTGGTTATACGAAGACCATGTCCAGTTTGGATTTAAAAAAAAAAGAAAGTTAAAACTGAACCCAACTAATTTTGTTTAGTTTATGTTTTATTTTCCCTACATATTACCAACATCTAATTCCCTATTATCCCTATCTTAACTAGCTAGTAGCTCTAGCTAACATTTCTCTTGGACAAGGTGAAAGTCTTACTTAAAAAATAAACCCTATTGAGGAATTATATTGCATCTTTATTAGGCACTTTCAGTTTTTTTCCCCACTAGAAATGATTAACCCTTTCTTAGGCTATAGATGTAATTTATATACCTGAAGCAATTAATCACAATCCACTAATTATATGTCTAAAACTGAAAGAGTATACTTTTAAATTAATTAAACATTGAGGACCCTAATAACTAGCTTGACCCATTTAATTAATTAAAATAAATTATGTTCCAAGTTATATAAGTAGTGAAGCACATGGCGTGACGTATCTTTTCTTGGACAACTATCTTATTAAATTATTTCTAATGTCCCTATCTATAAAAATATATAATCAAATATATTGTTCAAAAAAATTAAATTAAAGTATATTACAAAAAAAAAATGAAAAGTAGGTGTAGTTCCTTACCCTACATATAATTTTCTCTTCTAGGCATGCATTCACAAATGATATATATATTACCTATTGTCACATGCTTGTACTCTTTTGCTAATAAATACATGACATTATTTAAGTATGTAACCAATAAAAACTAGAGTTTCCATGCTTTATTATCATTTTTGAGAAAGACAGGGTGATTTTAATTGAGGCATATCTCAATTTGTATTCAAACATTTTTGTTTCAAATTACCCATTTTGACATAGTGATAATTTATCTTATTTCTTAATTATATATATGTATGGTTTTAATTTTTTATTAGTGAGAATAAAACAATATTTTGTGGCCACTCAATAATTATTTCGTATAAACTTTGTTACGGATGGGATCACGCATCAGGAGTATTTCGAGTATTATTCCTTAGGGGTATCCCGCTACGTCCCGCTATAAATAATCACCCACCTTGTTGAAGAAGAATCCCGCAAAGGGAACGTGACCCGATCAGCTGGCTAATATCCCACACTCGTTAACCTTCTGGGCTAACAAGCCATACTAACAGAAAAGTACAAATTAAAGGAGGCCAGGCCTGCAGAATCTGTCCCCTAAACCGTACAGGAGGTTGTTTTCTAAGGATTTGGGCCTAAAGAACAGGATCCTCCGCTTTTCATCTACCTAGTCCTACTATATAAGGAAGAAGTGACATTTCATATAAATAACCCTTATTATATCGTTCCTACATTCTCTCTTTCCCAACTAACTTAAGTATTGGAATGATTTTGTAGGTGTCACCCCCACACAGAAAGAGCCTCATTCAGCTGGAGATTTCGAAAAAGCATAGTTCCAGTCCTATCCGCTTCAATTTCTTGAAGCATAACAAGCTTAATATTGAGATAAAAATAATTAATCACTAATTCTAACTATAAAAAAAGAGAAATTTTTTTTACGAGCTTTCCATCCTTTTCTTCTATCTGTATAATGCGCATTCACATCATCCTGGCGTCATTTTTTTTTCTTCTTATATCATGGCATAACACAAGTATGATGCTAAGTGCAAGTAATGACTAATGAGGCCTTTGCTTGATATTTTGATTAAATAATTGTAGTAGAAGGCAAAACCTAAGTTCATCGTCTTTATTACTTATCATTTTCACTTAATTAACCTGCTGTTTTAACTTTGCTTCATGTTTTGTTTGGTATATATGGATTAGGTGAAACTCTGATAAACTCATATTTGATATGTTTTATGCATGATTTTGATTACTATTCTGACTTTATATTAAGCTTATTTAGGGTACTAGCTCACGTTTTCTCTATTTTGTCATGATAGTGAGAAGAATTGATGAAATCTGATGATTAGAGTGAATTGCAGCAAATTTTAGTGTGATTTTTGGCTTTTGGGTGCAATTGACATGACCATGCATCCATTCATTTCAAAAAAAAAAAAAAAGGTCTGTTTAGCGATCAATAAAATTGATCGTTAAACTTATTTTATTGATGTTTAAATATTTTAATACATGTCAGGTACAAACAATAATTTTGAATTTGCTTGTCCTTTCTTTTGATTCTCAAGTGTTAATTATGACATCCATTATGTCTTTGCGTAAGTTGTTTAGAGACTGAAAATGATTGTGAAAGTGAAAATTTGGGAACATTTTTTGGCTTGTTACTATTTAGTCTATTTGGCTACATTGTAACACACTCATTTTAAAGGGTAAGCACATTCAAGTTTTTGAGGTGTTGCAATATATCAAGTTTCCCTCATGGAATTAGGCTAGGTTTGGCAATGAAATCTATACCCACAGAATATCTGCATAAATAACTTATTACGGGGAGAGTATTTATCCAGTAAAATGAGAAATGATTTAGGTCTGGATAATTATTCACACTTTTTAGTGGGGATGGGTGTGGATACAAGTACCTTAGTATTTACCCCGCCTCATACCCACATACTTAAGTATAATATAATAATTATTATTTATTATTATGTTATGGGAACAATTAAAATATGGTAATAACTATTGTGTTTTTTTACTTCTTTTTTTAAACCCTAATTATATTGTCCTTAGATGTTTTCATAATCCTATTATCCTTTCAATTTAGATGCTTTCATAATCTTATTATTGTCATTCTTTACTCATTAACCCTATCTAATCTCATTCTTTCATTTGATGATTCCAACTTCACAAAATTTTGGATAGCTTGTTTATTAATTTATATATTTCTAATTTCTAAAAAAATACTTTTTCGTTTTTGGATATTTAAACTTTAATATTAACCAAATTTAAATATTAAAATTTTCTTGTTTTAGTAGTTTACAAAAAATAAATAGAAGAAAAATATTTTTTATTTAGTTAAATTGTGGGTATTGGGTCCGAGTATGGGTACATAGGTACCCAGAGAGTATGGGGACATGCATTAAAATCACTATCCACGCGGGAATGGGGCCGGATATGGGGACAGGTATTTAAGTACCTAGACCCTACCCATTGTCATCCCTAGGCTACATTAAGGAGTGATTTTTGTTTATTGTTTTCCTCTTGCTTAGTGTTTTTTACCTTTAAACTTTGGCAAAATTTGTATTTTCGTCCTCTAACTTTTTTTTTATTCTGTCCTCTAACTAATAAAAGTTTCAAACTAATCCTGTGACTTTTCGTTTTGTTTTAATTTCGTCCTTTTTTATTAACTCTACTAAATAACTGATAGAAACTCATGAAAACATTGTCAAAACGAAGTTGTTTTTGTGTAAATCGTACCTCGAAATGACGTCGTTTTGAATCTTTCCGTTAGTTATTTAACGGAGCTAATGAAAAATAACAAAATTGAAACAAAACAAAAAATTAAAGGATTGATTTGAGATTTTTATTAGTTAAAAGACGAAATCAAAAATAAAAAATAAGTTAGTGGACAAAAATATTTAATTTGGCCATAAACTTTTTTAGCTTGATAACTTTTATTATTATTATGTTATACCTCTTAAAGTACTTTTAATGCTTATTAAATAAAATATTTGTTTGCCGATTAAAAAAAATCTTGATCGCATAGTTCAAGATACTAGTTAGTTATTGTATCAAATCCAAATCCGAAATTAATTAATGAGAGGTGAACATTCATTTTGAAATGTGATTAATGAACAATTTGATTTGGAGGATTGGGTTGTTGAGAAATGAAATCAGTGATTAGGAAGCAAATAAAATGGTTAATTTGAGAGAGACAAAGAAGCAATGAAGCCCACAACTTGTAACTTACAATGGCTACTAAATCCAAATACAAAAAAAGATTTTGTTTTAACATCTTTCTCACGACAAGTATGGAGAATCTCCGATTGGTTCCTCACTAACTCAACCATGAAAATTTGTTCACCTTTCCTTCTACATTTCTTCTTTTGTTGCTTACGATAAGGTTTCTAACCATTCTAATTCGTCCATGCTTTCCTCAAAAGCCTTTGAGATCCGATCTAATAATCCAAACACACACACCCACACTACACTGTTCTTAATTCTATCCCATCGGGGATTGAATCACTATCTTTCAACTCAAAAAACTCCTTCTTATACACTTGAGCTCTTGGCTATATATATATATATGAGTTTGAATTGATGAAAACGTGCTAGATCCGTATGATTTGAGAATGTGTATATAAATACTTTATAGGAGGTGGTTGGTTTGATTTTTACGAAAAGTATTCCTTTAAAAGCAAATTTGTCTACTTCGCTTTAACATGCGGGACTGTGAAATTTTCTTTCTACATTTTATTGAAAAAAAAAACTATGCAAGCTTGTTGCTCAAGAACAACCAGCTCATTTTCAAGATGGCCAAACCACTGTCTCTTTATTTTTAATTTTAAAACAAGGGTATCCTTTATTTAGTTGACAAAGACTAGTTCCTTTTAAGACGTTGAGATCAATAAATAAAATGAACTTTGTCTCACTGACAAATTTCTTTTATTATAAGTCAACCAAATCAAATCCCGATCAAACAACTTAAATACATTCTAATTATTTATTAACTGTATCAGACTTAGATGGTATGAAAATCTGTTATATATTGAACAATTCCTTTATTAATTAATTGAATATATTAATTATTTGAAAGTTGTACATGGATCCTCATCCACAAATTATAATAAAGTTAAACATAATATATATTGGAAAGTTTTTCTATGAAGGAAAGTACAATGGGAAAACAGAAAACAGAACGTTGGTTTATAAAGAGGAGTTTTTTCTTTTAAAAGCAAGTGTGAAAATGGGCCATGGAATTGAAACCCCTTCAAAAAAGTTCAATAAAGTCAGATTCTTCACATAGGATAAGAGGAGAATGAGTGGTGATGAAGTTGCTTCCAAACTAATTAAGACTGGTTAATTAAAGTGGATCGTTTACTTAATCAAGTAATTAAGACAAAAAAAATTAATTAATGAAGTAGTAATTAGGTCGATTATGTGCATTGTGCTTAGGGAGTGGAGTTTTGGTTGTCACATAGGAGTATTTTGAGAAAGTTTACTAAAATAAGCTTTATTACTCTCAACACAAACTTTTATATACACATTCAAAAATTAAACCTTAATCAACATAGAAGAGTAATGCTAAATATTCCTAGAAATTTTCTTAGTTATCCTCCTATTACAATAAAAAGTATAAAATTAAGTGGACTTTTATCTTGAAACCGTAAAAAGCCTTGAAAATATTCTTTAATGAGTAAGTAAGAAGATTTGTAAGAACATGGAGTAGGAGGAATATGAATTACTCATTTAAGAAACTAAACCATAAGTTAAATGTATCAAATTTTACTGGTTTAGGTTATTAAATAGAGTTTTTATGTATAGAAAGTATGTTATCGACAGCATTTAATAACTAATTCCTTTTGACATATAGAAGTTAACAAAATAAGTTTAGTATTCCCAAAATAATATTTTATAAACGCGGTTTGAAATCAAACTTTAATCAACATACTTAATAGAAAAATACATTATTATTATTCCAGACCATGCTCAAGTCTCACATCGCACCGTCGTTGAGGCCACAAGCAATTTACAAGTCCCCACTCCTTCTAAACCTACTGATGAGGCATGATAAAATTGTGCGATGCATGTCAAAGTATGCAATATTTTGGTTGCTATTAGTCACTCAGATGTTGCTTAAACTAATATTGAAGCATTTACACTAGAAAGACAACCCGAGCTATGTTCCTGTTAGGCTCGACTAGTGGCGGACCTAAGACCCGGAATCATATCAAGGGTGCAATTTAATTATAAATAAAAAAAAATGTAAAGAAAAAGAAATTATATAAAAAATAAATATTTTTAAAGGAATTTTGATTAAATTTTAGTCTATATTAAGTGATATATTAAACTTAAATTTATAAAATTAAGAAGCTAGATATTAAAATTCAAGTCCAGAGAATTCAAAAAGAGAAAAGCTACACCTTCTAACAACATTTTATCACATTTGACTCTAAAAAATATTCTTAAAACACTTGTTACTTGTTAGCATTTTTCTATATTTAATACCAAGAAATTTTGTTTAAATTTTCTTATATTTGAGACAAGTGATAATATATTACTCTTCCTCAGTTTAATAATGCAAGTCTCTACATAAAAAAGTAATATAAATTTCTACAAAAAAAAAATATTTATTAATTTTTTCTAATTTTATCTTTATCTATTAAAATAAATTACTACAAATAAAAAATGTGTTCATTATATTTGAGTATAAATGAGCAATAATTTTATTAAGTTAATGTAAAAATTACTACTGATCCTTTTTATAGGATCCTCTAACCAATTTTCATGGATTAAGAAAAATACTAATAATCTGTTTTTTTAAAAAATAATACAATTTACCAAATTTATCCTTATTTAAAGTTAAATTTATCAACAAATACATTAATTATACTCACTATCAATTCATTTATTACAAGGATAAATAAGAAAAAATCAATAATTAACTCTTTAATTTTATAAAAAGTCATTTAAAAAATTTTATATTCAGGACCGGAGGTAATACGTGTTTATATTATGAAAAAGACAGAGTTCAAGGCAAAGTGGTTGACTCTTCATCTTTACCAACCAATTGATAATGTCAAATATTAGTTATTTAATTTCTTTCATGAAAATGGTCCAAGTTTTTTTATAAAAAAAAAAAAATGGTCCAAGTGTTTGGCCGACTTCACATGACAGCTGTTTTTTTTTTTTTTTCGGTTCCTTAATTTGCTCTCTTTGCGCTGTGGCAAATGGCAATAGTATATTGCAGTTTGGGAGAATATCAGTGTTTTGGTCACGTGCTGCTCACCTCTGAAAGTGACCGTTAATATGCAATTTAATTAATTGACATCTTATTCAAATATTAAATAAATATTGCACAAAAAAAAATAATATTAAATAACTATGAATATAACTATTTTATGAAGGAGTTAATATTGCACAGGTTAAGTTTTTTAAATGAGAAATTTTTTTATAAAAAAATATAAAAATTGAATGAGTTAGGTTTAAATATATATTTATTATTTATTATTTTTTCCATTTTGAAATTTTTATCCTATACAATATTGTACAGATTAAAAAAACTTTTTTTATGAATAAACTATGAAACCCACTGCACGCAAATTATAGAAGTAAGTACCAGACAGGGATAACTTTATCCCAAATATATTCACCTATCAAGGCCTTTTGTAATTGAGGTTTGAAGCATAAAGTTAGAAAACAAACATAAAAAACAAAAACTTACAATTTTTTATTCTAAATTATATATAGTTGATGTGCATTTTTTTTCGCCCGATTCTTTGAGTAATTTCAATCATTCATTTTAATAATTTTTAATTTTAATCTTTTAATATAAGAAAAGTAAACTTCATTCAATAAGATTGCAATAAAAAAAAAACTAAGAAAAAATATTATATATTAGTATAATCTGATAGAATTTTAAAAAACTAATAAAGAAATAACTAAAATTAAACATTAAAAAAACATAACTAAAATTGCTAAAAAAATCATGAAAACGAAAACTGCACATTAGCCATTAACAGTGCCTTAAAGAGCACTGAATAAGATTACAAAAATAGTAATATTTTATTGAAAATAGTAGACTATAATATTTCGAAACTTGAAAACTACTTAATAAATGCTATTTATAATAACTCCAATCATTTATAAAGTATATTTATTGCACTTTAACAAGTGTTCTTAAGATACTATTTATCATAACCCAACAACTAAACCTAAAGGTAATGGAAAAATTAACGGGAGGAAGCATGTGCAAAGGCTTTTATTAAGCTACACTTCATTTCTTCTTTCCTTCTAATATGCTCTTATTCAATTATCTTTATTATGTTAATGAATGCATCTTTCTTCATTTGTTGACACCTATATTAATGTTTGACCAAGTGGGGCTTGTCCTTGATAATGATCATTTTAATGTCCAATCAAAGATTTATTTTGCTCCCTTAAATACAACAATTAAGGAGTATTTCTAGTACAAGCATTTTTCTTTTTATTTTTATTTTTACAAAGAAATTAATGACACTATGGATTGAACTCTATATTACACACTCACACACACATTTTTGCCAATTGTGTTGTTATACCGGACATTTTCTTTTATTTGATACTACCTTCGACCCTTTTAGAAAAAACACTGTACATGTTTTATATATACCAATAAAACATAATAAGTGGTATTCTTTTCAATTAATGATGCGAGCTTACTAAAATATCCATGTAGTTGATGTATCCATTTGTATGAAAAATTGTGAGTGCTCTCAATAAATTGAGAGTAACAATGTATTCTTACATTTTCTTAACAATTAATACACCTAAAACTCACAAAGTCTTTTATAAAAAGTACAAAAAACAATTCTCTTTTTGTTTCTTATAAAAAAGACCGGAGATAGTATACTAATACAAGCATTTTTTGTTTACAAAGAAATTAACGATATTAGAGATTAAATCATATATTACACACTTACATACACGTTGTTACTAACTATGGTGACAATTTTTTTTTATTTGATATTAATTAATTAAATTCAAGAGTTGTAGAATAATATGGGTAACACATTTGGGGCGGCAATAATCAAAGTGTTCACAGGGTTTTTTTTGTTTTTGTTTTTTTTGTTTGCTTTTTGATATTAGTGTTCACAGGGTTTTTGTTTTGTAAATGTAGAATGTAACCATGTGAATGCATCCAATATCACAAAAGACGTTAAGAAAAATAGCAAAAGGAAAATATCAAGTGCCGGCTTTCTAAGCATTAGGCGGTGATTAAAAAATATCTCTTTTTTTTCCTCATAATTAATAAAATATCTCTTTTCTATTTTGAAAGCAATTTCTTGGATTCTCCTAGCTTTTAGGACACTACTTATTGGACAAATTACAGTCAATTATTTGAAAGTTAATTAATTTGATAATGTAGTAGAAAAGTCTAGTGATTAATCAAGCCTTGATGGAAGATTATAAAAAAGATATTTTGGGGACACTTTATCCTTTTCTATCTTTGTGTTATTGATAATTCTTTTCGAATCTGAAACATCTATTTATCAAAGTAGAGCTGATTTTCTCCAATGAAATATCTTTTTTTTATTTATTTATAAGGCTCGAGCTCAATATCTTGTTTGGAGGAAATTGAGTATTAACTTGCTTTGTACACCATTTTTTTATTTTTTTATTATTTATAATTTTAGTTGGTTATCTCATAAGTCAATGAAAGTTATGAGGTGGTTAGAGTTAGTTTTCAGTAGTTATGAGGCGGTTAGAGTTAGTTATTCAGTTTTTCCTTTTTGCTGATGTTATAAATATTTATTGTATATTCGCACAGACATAAATAAAATCCATATAGTGCATTTGTTCTCTTTCGGCAATTATTTGCTTACATCCGACGTTTTTCTTTATCAACAATAGAGATTTTCACTTTGTAACATGGTATCAGAACTTGGTTTAAACTTAAATATACGAAAAAATTAATTTTGGCATATTAAAAAAATTATTTAAGTGTAATAATTTTTCTTTATTTTTATAAAAGATAAAGTTATTTATAAAATATTTATCATGATATTTAACATAGACTAATATTCTCTCTTAAATAGTAGTTCATTAAATTAAGTGTATTTTAGTAGTATGTGATAGCATAAAATAAAAAGTAAAAAAAAAGGTAGTTGACATTTGCTTATTTCCTCTATTTCTTTTTATTTGTTCATTTTAGAAGAAAAATTTTACTATTTTTATTTATATTTGTTCACTTATATTTTTAAAATAGAATTAATTGTAATCCAACAAAACAAAAAGACAAAAATGAGAGTTCAAAAATTATTTTCATAAAAAAAAGAATAATTATTTTTTAATATGTAAATTTTACCGTCAAGTGAGCAATTAATTAAGAACAGAAAGAATATATTTTAGACTACTATACGTAAAAAAATTTATTATATTTAAGACCATAAAAAATATATAATATATACTATTTAAACGAATCAGTTGTTAATTTAAAATAAAGATATTTAAGGCCTGACCTTAATCTTTAACCAAACTCGACTTGAGTTATTCGAGTCAGGTTTGTCCATGTCCATTTTAAGTTTTGAGTCTTGTTAGTATTTTTTTTTTCTTTTTGAGTTTTATTTGTTGTTCCAGTATGATATCTAATTCAGATTTTAGTTTACAAAATTTTAAATTCACAATTAGTATTTCTTTCATTCCTTTTTATTTGTCTTTTAAGGTTAAAACACACAATTAAGAAATTTAGTTAATGCTCTTGTAACTATCAAAATTATGAGATAATTCTCTATTATACCCTTGTTGAAACTTTACAATTATTAATTATCTACTACTTAGTATAGGTATAAAGTAATAAATGAGAAATGGTATGATAGAAAAACAAAATGTTTTCTTGAATTCCTAAAGAGACAAATAAAAAGAAATAATTTTTTTTTAAAACGGAGATAGATAAAAAAGAACGGAGGGAGTATTAAGCAAAAACAACCCATATATAACCAATTGTAATAAAAAATTTCTTTCCCTTGTTTGGATGGGAGTCAGTTGTGAGATAAATAATAGTAGTAATTGTGAGAGATAAATTTTCTTTCCTTTTTTTTTTCATTTTCTACCCTTATTGGACATAAATAACACCCCTAGTTTGGGTCATCATTTATTTCATCAATTTATTTTTTTTTTAAAAAAGAAAATCCTACTAATAAATGTCTTCATTTATTAGCTTGTGAAAACGTTGGAAACTTGGAGATAAAATAAAAAGAAGATAGAGCCACGTGATTGCACACCGAATAAAGCGTGAGTTTGTGATATTAGTTATGGTTGAGGTTGAACCGTTGAGGTTTTGTTCTCCTTAACCTCCAAATTATCCAAATGCACTATGACTTGTTTGGGTGGTGAACCATCATCACATACATTCATTAATAAATAAAGAAGATGTGTGATGGTAACTTCTCAACCATGCTTTTTAATACTTGAAATAGTAGCTCAAGCACCTACTAGCTCGTGAACAAGGTAACACTAACACTCCTTTTTGCTTATATAAAAAGTAATAATAATGTTTGATGTATAACTCCATTTGGAAGTTTCATCCAACATGTTGGTTTAGTGATTGAGAAGTGAAGTTTTGAATAACAGTTTCTCGGTTCGAATCCTCTCAACCCAACCTGTTGATGTTGATTATTTTAATCATTATATGTGTATTAATAATTGATTTTAATTAGAGTCCGTTTGTTTAAACTTAAAATAATTGTTTATTTTTATAAGTAAATAATTGATTATTTTTTTAAGTAGTTATCATAACATTCGAAAGTTATGTATGTTTGGCTATAATAAGAATAATCAGATTTTCTGCTTAGTACCTGCTTCTCAAAATAAGCGAAAAATCTGATTATTTTCTGATTCTGATTATTTTGAGAAGTACAAACAAAATAAATATTTTTATAAGTAAATTTTTATTAAAATAAATATTTATTTTACTAAATAAGCTGAAACAAACATACTCTTAGTCTATACACGTGTATTCGTTTTCGCATTAGTCCATATAATCCCTCAAAATCGCCATATAGCATAGGGACTTTCGAAAGTTAAACAACATGGACAAGATGTAAACTGAGACTATATATATATATATATATATACTAAAATGAAAATAGACAAGTATATAGATTAAATAGTTAATTTAATTAAAAAAAAAAAGTAAAAGTAATATGATAGATAAAGAAAATAGATATAGGAAAAAAAAGTTACAAAATAGATGTAAAAGAGTAATATCTATACATGAATCATCATCCAAGAAAAAACCAATAATAGGAGAGAATAAGGAAAATGAAATGGATAAAATTATGGAGTACCGTTGGCCACGAGACTGCCGTTTTAATGGTCGAAGCTAAATTTTAGGGTTTGCTACAGCTAGCCGCCACTACGTAGCGTCCGACTAATCGACATTATCATCAACACTAGAACACCCTTGTCATCGAAAGAAAAGCTGACACCAGGTAGCATCGGCCTTTAACCGTCGCTAATTAGCGTCCACGGTGTCTGATGCTATGTCAAAATCAAATTAACATCCTATTATAGCCGATGCTAAGTGGCGACCGCTTTGGCCAACGCTTACTGCTCATGGTATTAGTGTGCATTTTGATCAATGCTAAGTGCTCTTCATATTAGAGTCCACTATAGTTGACATTATATTTATTGATTATTAATTAATAATTTTTTAATTAATCTTTGTTATTTTAGTTAATTATATAATTTTTATATTTCCATGTAATAAATATCATATAATAAAAACATCATATAATAAATATCATCTATAAAATAATAAAAGAAAATAGTAAAATACAAAATAGTCATAATAATAGAAGTGTCAAACCAAGACTAAAACTAAATCTAAGTCCGACGACAAGGAAAATGACGTGAATGAGGTTGAGGGTCCTCTAAAATTTGTCCTCGTCTACGTCATTATCAAAGTGCGAATGATGCGACTTAGAGCTGGAGGAAGGTACATGAAGTGGGGGGGTGCAGACAGTTGAGACTCCATAGCAGTTAGGCGAGCCAGGACAATTCGAAAGACTGTTGTAGTGATTGTGCGGTTGCAACTGCATCATTTGGGCTCTCTAACTTGGTGCAAACTCATTGGATCTCCTCCGCAACTGTTCGACGTACCTATCTATCTCCCACTAAGTGGTCTCACGCTCCTCTTACTGGATAGGACGGATCTACTCAATCTCCTATTGAAGCCTCAATGTCTCAACAGTAGGGATCGAGGTAGACGAGGGTGCACGTGACTCCTGAGTGAAGAAGGAAGTAGCCCCTCGCCTGAATTAAGAAGTTAAGTCTATAGCCCCTCAATGTCTCAACTATAGAATCTACGATGTAATCAAAAGCATCTTATTGATCATTTTATTGGTTGGTGATTAACCATACTTAATGTACTACTCAATTAATTAAACCTTACAAAAAATCAACTTAAACTAGTAATCATTGTCATACACTAATCACCAATAGGCACTAACTACACCCAAAATTAAAAATGTCCTAATATAATTACAATTATCCTAACCTATATGAAAATAAACCTACCAACTAACCTAACCTAACCCAACATAAATTATTATAAATAAAACTAAAGCTGAAATTAATTTAACCTACTTGAAATTAAGCTGACCTAATTAAAATTAACATTATTATAATTAACCCAACTAAATATCACTAACATAATTAAAATTAACCTAATATAACATCACTAATATACTTAAAATTAACCTAACCTAATTAGTAATTAACGCAAACTAGGAAAAATTAAATAAAAAGGAAGATAAGGGCATTAACCATGGTAAAATAGTGCAAAGGTAGAGGAAGTGGCAGCCGAAATGTAAATGGAGTGGGAGAGAAAATGTGGGTCGTTTGTTTGAAAGCTAATCAGTGCAAAGTGGTGGAAGTGCACTCAAAATAAATGATGGGAAGGGGCGTTTGAGTGGCTGGATGAGGAAAACGGCAGTGAACGACGGTGGGGTGAGTTTTCGTGACAGAGAGGAAGAGAGAAGGTGAAGAAAGAAGAGGAAAAGAGAAATGAGGAAGAAACTCTCACCATAGGGTTAAATTAAATATATATTGATTTAGACTTAGTGTCGACTTTGGCCGCTGCTAAGATGGACATGTTGCATGGGGAAGCGCAAACATAGCGTCGACTTAGGTTACCGCTAAGTTTTGCGTGGACTTTGACTAACGCTAATATTGCCTGTGCATTTATTTTCTCGTGGAATCAATCAACACTTGGAGGGTAGTGTTGGATTTGTTCACAGCTAAACGTAGCGTCGGTTTTGACCGACGTTAATGATGCATGTCCATTTATTTTATGGCCAAAGTGTTCAGCAATAGCGTCTACTTTGGTTTACACTAACATTTGCATTGGCGTGACCGCCACTAATTCGACGCAATTTTATAAAAAAAATTAAAGTAAACCTTTAATTTGCAGCGGTTTGGCATTGTGTAAGTTGATATTATTTTTTCGTGCAACTATTTCAACGTTCTCTAGTTGTGAGAGGGACGTGAGAGTGGATAGAGTGTTTATCAATTAGGGTTTTCTCCGAAAAAGAAAAAAGAAAGTGAAAGGGAAGATAAAGGTGAGAGAGAGTGAAATGCTCTTTGTTCAGTAGCAGAAGAGATTAATCTTAATGAAGGTGATATCTTTCTTCTGATACCATATTATAGAATCAAATAGAGTAAGGAAAATAGATTTGATAAATTAATGAAGTGTTACTTAAACACTAGTGCTTTTCACTTAAAAAAAAGTTTGATTAGTGCTAAATTTGCTTTTTCGATAGGTCACTAAATATTATTTAGCGCAAATTAGTAACTGAAATAACTTGCGACCTCATATAGTCTTGCTATTTTGGTCGCTAAAATAATTTTTTTTAGTGATTTATACACAAAATATAATCAACATTTTAGCCTTTACTTTCATTAGTTTAGACCATAATATTGGGGGGCAAGCAAGCAGTTAATAATATTTGAACTGAATTAGTGTATTTATGTTTGGAATTATAGGTCCACAAAATCTAGAGTATGATCAATCACACTAATAGTTATTTAATGAAATGAAAGTACTAATTAATAGGAGTAATAGCTTAAATGCAATTTTATAATCTGATTTTTTTTAAAAAAAACAAAGTCAATCAACATTTAGCTTTCATCCGATAATAACTCAAATATCATGACTTATTGTAACATGGCAATGGAATTGAATTTAGTTACCTGAACCAAAATTCAAACATACTCTTAAATTTTTAGAGTAGTACCATGGGAGCTAACACCGCCAAACTTCTTACTGTAGGAATAATTTTAATTTGTGTAATATTACATAGATTAAAAATTTTAAAAAAATAATATTAATTACATACTAAATATAATCACATTAGATTTTATATTTTCTAGCAAAAAAAACTTTTTACTTTGAGTTTGTTAACTTGTACAATACTTACACAGATTAAAAAATTCTTAATTTTTATAATGTGCAAAGATAGATATTAATTGGTACTTGGGATGGGAGGCCAATTAATTGCAGAATTAACCATGCCCTCTATTTGAGGGACACCTCCTCGTTAAGATCATAGTAGTACAGTAATTTTTTTTTTCTGGCTTAACCTAATTGTTAATGACTAATGATTAGTTGGATTCATCCTTTTCTACATGTTTCTTGAGACAATGGCGGAAAGAAATAAAGATTGAAAGAAAGAAATGAAGGAAAAACAATTAACAAAAGGAGATTAACGTTAATGAGAGTACAACAATGTGAAATGATGATTGTGTGCTTAGCTTTTACATCCCCGCCAAACAAATGTATGATTGCTCGTGGGCCATACATTAGTCATGCACACTATTAACACCCAACAATAAATCAATAATACTAGTAAATTAAGAATAATTAGTATTAGTTTAATCTTTAAATTCGTAAAAAGGTAAATGATATTTAGTGTTCTAAGGGCACTATTTAAGAATCCAAATGTATTAAAAAAATATTGGAATGTGTAATTTTTTATGTTCTTGAGAGACAAAACAATGCGTTCTTATGATTATTTTTCTACTTTTAGTAACCTTAACTAGTGCCCTTAGGGCACTGTATATCAAGATCCTTGTAAAAATAGTTCATGTATGTTGTACAAAAATTCATTCAGATATTTGAATTTGTAAGAGTAGTTTATATAGGTCATTGAGTTACATAATTTTTCATTTAAGTATCTCAAATTGTCAAATATTTATTCACTATTAAATCACTAAAGTTTGATAGTTTCAGAGACTTGAGTAAATTACTCTTACAAGCTGATAAAGATCTAATTGAATAACATTTAGTAATCTTACATACATAAGTAAATTATTCTTACAAACTCAGCAACTCAAATAAACTTGAGTACTCCATCCGTCTCAAAATGTAAGACCCTCTAGAAAATTTTTGCTTGTCGGACCCTTTGAGAATTTTTGTGCATATTTATTCTTTTTACCATTATACTCTTTCTACTCAACTAATTTTGATGAATCTAAAATACAATAAATAAAGTCATGAACTAACTAAATCAATTTCTTTCTTCATATAAGTGGACCTCATTGCCACCAAATTTAATCACTTTGACTTTTAAGTGTGACGTACTATTTCCAAAACATTGAGTAATTAATAGAGTTTTTTTAAAAATAAAAAATTAATAAAGTAAATAAATGAATAACATTAGTTAAAAGAGAGAGAGTGTGAGGTGATAGAAAGAAATTGAAAGAGTAAATTTGAAAACCAATGTTTTTATTGGACAAATTTAATGTATTTAACTAAATTAATCACTTTTTTTAATTCTCACAATATTAATTTAGAGGATCTTATATTTTAGGACGGAAGGAATATAATTTAAAAACTTAAGGAGTACTGTTAGTTTAAAGAGAACCGATGATTAACCAAAGCAAAAAAAATTAATGGCACTGCTTTACTGGCACACAAATTTGGCATTCCTGTTGATAAAGCGTGACTAGTCCAAAAAAAAAAAACATTCACAAACAAGTGTCAATTGATTCTTCTATCTTGAATTAGCCGTTGCTCAATTCAATGCTCCACACCCATCATATCATCATATCATATCATAGGAGTGTTCGAAATTCCATTTTGTTTTTTCTTTTAATTTTCTTTATATTTAAAAAAATTAATAAATAACATTCTTTAAATTTTCAATATTTTTATTGGTAAAATTTTGTAATATATTCTAGTATCTCAGAATAATCCTCACATACACACAACAGGTATAGAGACAACCATAAACTATTTAGGAGTAAATAATTAAAAAATCAATATTAAAACTCATGTTATTATTTTAGTATTATTAAAAAAATTATTAGTTATTTGTAAAGAAGGCATCTTAAACTTATGTCAGTAATAGAATTATTTCACAATTAAATTTAACTAAATGTATTTAGAAAAAAATAATTAAAAAAGACTAACTAAGTGATAACAAATCTATACATATTTGCTTTGCAATTTACCATTTAGGACAAAAAGATTTCTATTTTAAGAAAAATGGATCTTCTATAGCTCTTGTTTTCTTTGTATAATCTAAACCGATAATTTTACTTATATTAAACTTAATCTGTTTTTTAATTTTTGTAAAAAAAAAAAATTAATGGTTAAAATATTATTCATTGATGACCCGAAGAAAGCAAGAACAAGAGAATCCGAATAGAGAGGGGTAATATTGCAAATGAAGTGAAATAAAAGCGAAAGTGGGGTCCACTTATTTGGTGCTATAAATTAGGGAGGTTCCTCAACGAGCAAGTCCTCTAGCTCCGGTAAACACACACTTCCCATTAACCGAAGAAGACACAAAGAAACACACACTATAGTTCTACTACCTTTTCAATAATACAATGGTCGACGTGGACCGGAGGATGACCGGTCTAAACCCGGCTCACGTAGCCGGTTTACGCCGTTTATCGGCTCGAGCCGCTGCAGCACCGTCGTTACCAGTGCGTAACGGCGTCGTTTCATTTTCTTCACTAGCAGATAAAGTCATAAACCACCTCCGAAACTCTGGCATACATGTCCAACCGGGTCTCTCCGACGCCGAGTTCGCTCGCGCTGAAGCTGAGTTCGGGTTCGTGTTCCCCCCTGACCTACGCGCCGTTCTCGCCGCCGGTTTGCCCGTCGGTGCTGGATTCCCCGATTGGCGCTCCGGCGGTGCTAGGCTCCACCTCCGTGCCTCGCTGGACCTTCCGATCGCTGCGATTTCGTTCCAGATCGCGAGGAACGCCGTGTGGTCTAAATCTTGGGGCCCGAGACCGTGTGAACCGGAGAAAGCACTTCGAGTTGCGAGGAACGCGCTGAAGAGAGCTCCTCTGTTGATTCCAATCTTCAACCATTGCTACATTCCGTCTAATCCTTCTCTCGCCGGGAATCCTATCTTCTACGTCGACGAGAATAGGATCTTCTGCTGCGGCGTCGATCTCTCTGATTTCTTCGAACGCGAATCTCTCTTCCGGAGCTCCGAATCCGATCCTCAAGTGTTGAAGAAGCAGCGATCCGTTAGCGAGAAATCCGCGGGTTCTTTAACTGCTTTCTCTCGGAGGAGTCTCGACGCCGGAGGCAGGACGCCGCGGTGGGTGGAGTTCTGGACCGACGCTGCAACCGATCGCCGGAGGAGAAACTCTTCCTCGTCGATGTCGTCGTCGCCGGAGAGGTTTTTCGACATGCCGCAGCCGTCGAGTATCCCAGGTTGGGTGGAGGATTACATCGGGCAAATCGGGTCGGTTTTGCGGGCGGGTGGTTGGAGCGAATCGGATATATCCGAAATGGTTCAGGTTTCAGCATCTGGATTCTTTGAAGGGGAGATGGTGTTGTTGGATAATCAAGCTCTTCTCGATGCTCTGTTATTGAAAGCGGATCGGTTTTCGGATTCACTCCGAAAAGCGGGTTGGAGCTCCGAAGAGGTAACCGAAGCTTTAGGATTCGATTTCCGACCGGAAAAGGAACGGAAACCGGCTAAGAAGCTATCCCCGGAACTCGTTGAAAGAATCGAGAAACTGGCTCAGTCAGTTACCCGGTCATGATATACCTGGAACTGGATCAACACTTTTTTTTTTTTTTTTTTATCTTTCTTTTGTATTTTACTAAGATCTCAGGTTTTGCTTTTCCCACTTTTGGGTTAAAAACGATAAGTAATTGGGGAAACGCGTTGTTGTACTATGAAACAAAGTGCACAAAATAGATAAAAAGGGTTCAAATTTACATGTTTATTATCATCCCGTTCTTATATTCATATACTTTTATATAATTATAAATTTAACTGATAAGTTATAAACGATTAAAAACTGTTGTTCACAGTAACCTTGCATCTTATAGTGGTATATTGCTAGTTAATACAGTATGATTTTACTGTGATTTGTTTTTTACTTGTTTGATTGTATTGTATGAACTAAAATGTTTAGCTGGCTATGGCTATGGCTATGGCTCTTGTTTCCAAATGACCAGTGCACGTGTGTATTCGCACAAATACATAAAATTATTTTTTTAATTTAATTTAATTATATTTTTAATTTTTGAATTTTGAATTGAAAGATGAGCCTTCCCATCAAAACATGCGGCTGGTGTGGGACAGCGGAGCATCATATCATAGTCATAGGCATTCATTCAAATCCAATGCCAGGAAGCGAGAGAGTGCATGTGTCGTCGTTTTGATCCCAAAGAGATTGTGTAATGAGTCGTTTTGAAGTGGTGTCGTTTTGGCATAGGTAGAGGAATGAAATGAAAGTGAAAGTCGCATGAATGATGAATGATAGGATAAAACAGAAAAAAAGGGGGCAGTGTGTGGGAGAAAGCCGAAAGTCTCATCTTTTCAGTAAAATTTCAATTTCGATGAAATATTTTTGCAGAGATATGTTTTCTTTTTTACTTCTGAAGCTGAATTTCCTTGGAATTTGGAAAAGGATATGCATGCAGTGCATGTATGGGTTTACCAGGATCAGAAAACTGACACACAAAGTAACAATAGTAATAGACAGAAGAACAAGGCACAATGTTATTGATTTTTGAACAAGGTACCTGAACTTGGTCAGAGGCATGGTGATAGTGTAAAGAGATTGAATTAGCTCAAAATTTTAAAAGATTAAATATGTTAAAATTTTAAGAAGATTAATTATTTAGAGTGTTAATAATTTTTATTTATATTTTAAAAATTATATATATTGTTTGTTTTTTTTTTTGTGCTAATTCTCTTACTACTACTCATATACATTTGTGATTTTTTTGGTGTATAATACATCTGTGTTTGTAAAAAGTGAAATGATGCTTAGTACGAATTGTATTTCGTAAATTTTGCACGAATAAATTTTATTGGTTATTATTCCATAATTTTCAATATTAACTAACCATGATTCTGGATGAATTCCAATTCAACGCTACTGATATTAATTCGTGCTCATTCGTATTATTTGATTTCGTACCAAATATCGGAGCTCGCGTTGAAATCTTCATAGGGCCAGGTTAGTCATGGATCGTGGGCAACCCGAGTCCTCATGCGGTGCACATAACAGATTGAACTATTTTGGGCCCGGCCCGTACACCAGAAATTTTGGCCCAGACATTAGAAAAAAGGTTGTACTTTATTATTTTTACGCCTTGATATGTGTTGAGTAGGAAAACGGTGGACAACACGTGCGCGTGGATTCTCTCCACTTCCATTTGAAGATAGAGAAAATTTTGCTACATATTTTTTGCTTTTGATTTAAAATAATAAAATAAAAATATCAAACATCCAAAATAGAATACAAGTGATGAAATTGACATTTTCATAGGCTCAAGTCAGACCACCAAACTATTTTTTATTAAACAGGATTGTTTGATTTCTTTAAAAATCTTATCGAGTTAAGTATGCATTAACCAAAAAATAAATAAAAATTAAACAAGCTAGGTCTCGAGTCACTGAAAAAACCTTTTTTAATAATAATAATAATAATAATTATCATATGTTAGTTATTATTATTATTATTATTATTATTATTATTATTATTATTATTATTATTATTATTATTATTATTTTAAAAAATCAATATCAGATCTTATTATTCTATCTTTATTGTAATCAAATCTTTAACCTATTGATCTGTTTATCTAGAAATATGCTTTTGAGCATATCTTAGACTTTATTAAATGAAAAGTGCTAATTGGACACTTATAAGAATACAAAACTAGAAATACTTTTTTGGAAATTGTTGTAATTATTGTTTAATATAAAAAAAATTATTTGAGACATGCATTTTTATAATAATTTAGAGCATTAAGTAAGGTGAATTTATTGCATTTTAATAAGTGTCATAAATTATAGTTATAAAACTCGACCCGATTATTGACTCGATGTATGAGTCGAGGCACTAAGTTAAATCAAGTATTATTTTCTTCTTTTTATATGTTTTTTAACAAGATGAACCCTAGTCCTTATTCTCACAACACTCTCTCCTTATCCTCTTCTTTCTCTTCTTCTTCTAATACTATTTTCTTCACCATTAAACTCATATAATCCTCGTAAGTTTATGAACCCACATCCTTAAAATCCTTGTTACAACAGTAGGTCACTGATTCAACTAGTAAGTTACTGAGTCATTCACTGAACTGAATTATGTATATATAACACACTTAATGATTAAGTTAATAAATTTATTAATTATTAATTTATTTTAAGATTAGTAATCTTATAATACATCAATAATTAATATCAATATTACTAATTTAAACTCAGATTAATTAAAATAATTTTTTATTTCTTTTTCTCAAAGTAAAATGGAATTAAAATGATATAATATATTATGTACCAACAATGATATAATATATTAATATATTAATTAATATAAAAAAAGTTTTTTTTGTTTACAAGGAAATTTAATGACACCAGAGATTAAACCTTATACTACACACTCACACACACATGTCTTTACCAACTATGTTGGTCTTACCAGACATAAAAAAATATTTTAATTTTATAGAAAAATAAAATAAATAATATTTGAAACTTTCGATATTTTTATTATATATATAATAATTAACGCTCATACATTAACTAGCAACACAGCCCTGTGGTATTTGTCTTGGTGTTTGATAACGAAAAACGGTAAGTGTGTTTCGCTATTGTTATAAATATTAAAACAGTAAATATCGAGTATCGTCCACAAGGATTATGGCCAACTATCACGTTCTCAAGTTAACAACTAATTTAGACGGCAAAAGGAATAAAAACTAAATTGTTAAAACATAAAGATAAATGACATAAGAAATTAAATCTAAACTAAACATGCATTTGGAACTCAATGTCACTTGATTAAGAATCTAAAAACTTTATAGACAAAGTTTCCTTTGAATTAATCCTAATTTCATTATCCTAATCTCAGTTCACTTGTTGTTGGTCGAATTCACTAAATTCATTAAAGACCGATCTCTCGGCTCGTTAACCTCTGCCCTTACTCAAGATTCCAATCTCTTGATCAACTTAAGTTAAAACAAGTATTAAGACTTAGAATTCAACAAGACCACATACTCATCATTATTTATCCCTAGACTAACAATCACTATGGCATCAACTGCAAGAGCAGACTCATATTTCACTATTCCTAACATAAATATGAGTCACAATATAGCATTAAGAACAACAATTAATACTCCAACAAGAGAAGATTTCATAGAAAAACAAAACTAGAATTAAAGCTTCATCTAAGATCAAATACAAATTGATTACGCATCCGGGGACTTCATAGACAAAATCCCCTTTGAATTACCGAAAGCCTCATTAATCTACTCCATATTTTCTTGTTGATGGCCAAGTTCACAAAGTTAATTAATGATCAATTCCTTGGCTCAATAACCTTTGACTTTAACCTAAGAGATCAATCCCTTGACTCTCCTAAGCCAAAGACAAGCTTTAAACACAAAAACTCACAATGACCACATGCAAGTATAGTTTATGTCTAGATTTATAACGTACATGGTATAATATGCAAGAATCGCACGCATATATTACCGTCCCTAGTCTCAATATGAGAAATCAATTCAATTGAATGTTAGCTACGCACCCATAAGCACAACATATATACTCAAACAAGTAAAATACTTCATAGATTAATAAAGAAACAGTCAAACTTCAACATAATCAAATCTATAAAAATCCAAATACAATAAACTATAAAATAAAACATAAAAAAAGGAGAAAAGGGATGGAAGAAACTCCATAGAAGAGGATTGAGGCCGGTTGAAACATTTTTCTCCTTCCTCATTCGCGCTCCATGATGCATCCCCCGTTGGAGTAAGTATAGGAAACTGATCTGAAGTATATGTAGCAGCATCTGTAGTTGTTTGCTGATCAGAAGTAGAAGTGTTGGTAGTTTCTGCATAATTTGCAAAAATATCTAAGAAAATATCTGATTTGTTAGTAATAGATGATGTAGGAGCATGACGTGAGTCTCTAGAGGCATTTAAGATATAAGGAAAGTTAGATTCATAGAATATAGCATCCCTTGTCATAAATATCTCATGATTGCTTAAGTCATAAGCCAAATAGCCCTCGATTCCTCTTTTATATCCTATGAAAACACATTTTCTTGCCCTGTTGTCAAGTTTCTTTCGATTCCTGGACAAAGAAGAGGCATACATTAAACAACCAAAAACTTTCAAGTCGCTAATATGAGGCTTATTACCAAAAAGTAATTCAAAGGGAGTTTTGTTGTGAAGCTTCCATGAAGGAAGTCTGTTGATAATGTAAGAAGCATGAGAAATGGCATAATTCCAAAATATTTTAGGCAAGCAAGATTGAAACATCAAGGCACGACATGTGGACAAGAGATGTTGATGCTTTCGTTCCACCACACCATTTTGCTGTGGTGATTCAACACAGGAACATTGGTGATTTATGCCAAGAGAGTTGTAGTAATGAGGCATAATGAACTCTGGTCCATTATCAGTATGAATGGACTTGACACATATGATAAACTGATTTTTAACCATAGATATGAAATCTTGAACATGTTGTCGTGTCTCTAATTTTTCTTTCATGCAAATAATCCAAGAGTGTCTACTTAGATCATCTACAATGGTTAGAAAATATCTATGCCCTTGCATGGAAACATGAGAGTTAGGTCCCCAAATATCTATATGAAATAAATCAAAGACAACAACAGAGTTTTGAACGTAATTTGGAAAAGGAATCCTCTTCTGTCTAGCATAATGAAGGATATCACAAGGAACTTTAGTATTCATCATAGTAACTGCATCGTAGTATTTTTGTTTTACAATGTGTTTATCATAAGGGACATGTGCAAAGCGTAAGAGCCAAATTTTTGAGTTACAACTAGTAAAAGAACAAGTAACAGAAGCTTTGTTTGGTAACAAATCAGATTTTGAAAGCATGTAAAGGCCTCTCTAGTAATTAGCATCACCAATCATCCTCGAGGTTGGTATCTCCTGAATCATACAAGAAACTTTGTCAACAATGAGTTTGAAATCAAGGTTGTGAATTAATTTTGCAACAGAAATAAGATTGTAATTAAATGCTAGAATGTAAATAACATCACATAAGTAAAACTGTTTGTTAAAAACACAGTTCCAGCAATGGATGTAGTGATGGGGCTCCCATTAGGGAGTTTGACAGTTATAGGTTTGATCTTTCTATATGATTGAAAGTAATTAAAATTGTGTGACACATGGTCTGTAGCTCCAGTGTCTACTATCCATTTGTCACTCTTACCTGGGAGGTTAACAAGAAAGATAGTACCTGATTTTGATTTGTTTGGTTGTGAGGAAGAAGAGACGTGTCCTGTTGTGTGGAGAACTGCTGAACTACTTCAAAAGAGTAGGAATGGCTTGTTGCTGTTCTGCAGTGAAGGCATTACTCGAAGAAGAAGATTGTGGAACATCTGAGTCCTCACCAGAATCAGCTTTCTTAGTGGAATTGTCAGGACCACACTGGTTAACAACATTTTCTTGTTTAGGAAAGGTATGTGGACATCCATGTTTCTTGTAGCACACATTTTCAGTGTGACTGACCTTGTCGCAGAAAGTGCACACCTTCTGTTTGCCTTTCTGATTCCAAGGCTTTCCTAGAATAGATTTTCCTTGGTTCTTGCCCTTGAAGGAGGAGTTTCTATCATTGAAATTAGCAAGAATTCTAGTTTCTTCTGAAGGAATTTGTGTCTGTCTCACTTGTTGAATTAACAATTAGAAAACCTTATTTGCATCGTTTAGAGGGTCCATCAACATTATATTGGATATGACATTGCTATACTGCTCATTCAAACCGCGAAGGAAACGAATCACAAAATCCGAGTCATGATATTGTTGAATAGTGGGTAGAAGATCACAACTAGAGCTATCAATATGGGCTAGTTAGGGCTAGGGCCAATCCATGGGCTAGTATATGATTGTTTTCAATATAATTAATTGATGTAGAGATGATAAAACGAGTTGCACAATTTAACTTAAGTCGAACAATTTGAGTATCGGGCTTTGTGGGAAGGGTAAAAAACCTGGCTTTATTTTTTATCTGATAATAAGTTACCCGAGCAGGGTCTTATTTGCACAGATCATACTTGCTCGGGTTGACTTACACATCGATTTTTTTATTAATAAATATTTTAAAACATTTTATTTTATTAATTTTTTTGTTAAAAAACACTATTAAATATCACGAACAACTTCGCTCCTACCTGATACGTGGTCGTAAACATCTTTTATGCAAAGTCATGCTTGCTATCAATATTAATTACAATTAAATATTATATACACTAATCCTAGAATAAATCATGTTGCATATATACATATGCAAATAAATAAATAAATAAATGCGGTAAACATTACTTTTGATTTTTAAAGTATACTTTGTTGTCAATATTAATTACGTTATCAATATCCAAATATTATATATTGATACTTGCAAGAAAAATATTTATAACTAATTGTTTTGAGTGAGTACAGATTGTACGAGGGGCAATGAGTTTCTTTTTTCTTTTTGGTTTTTTATTGGGCAGCTTGAATTTTTAACCCAGCCCTATGAATTGGCCCTAATAATGGTGGGGCTGAATTGTAAAGGCCAAAATTAGATTTCAGTCAAATCAAGACCATGTTAAGTGGGTCAAAAGTAGGGTTGGGCTAGATTGGCCCTATGGCCAAAGCCCATTTTGACAACTCTAATCACAACTACAAGGTGTCACACACTTGCAAAAAGGTAGGGACCTGAAATTAGTGAGTTCAAGCCAAATGCCTTGTAGTTGAGTGAAATACGCTGTGATGGACAAATTGTTGTATATTAGTGTAGTATTTCAAAAGGGGAAAGTTTCACACTGAGAACATTAATTTTAATATGATAGAATTTGACCACATTCCAATTCCAAATACACTGCTCTTCTCAGTGCACCGTCCACCGTCCATAATTATTTACTGCTTAATCTAAACACCAATCAGAGGCTACCGTCCAATCCTTGTAATTAACATTTTACATAGGAATTAACGGGTGCCAAGCCTATATAAAAGAAGCCTCGCCTCACTTCTAAAGACACCAAAATCATTCTTCTTTTCTCTCTATAATTTGAGCTTCTCTCTCTAAATATATTCTGGGTTATATTGTTATTATTTCTCACTAGTTTCTGCATCCTGATTAATATCGGTAGAGCTTGTTATATCCTGGGAGTTTGCGGTAATAACGCCGGATAAATCCTTCAGGACAGTGTTTATCAACACGTCTCAAACTACAACATCATTGTTCTCCTCCTTTTTCGACACAGATCACCTTGCTTGAAGGCAAATAACAATTCTTGGAGTTTCGCGACACGAAACAAATCACCTTGGCAATATCTTTTGCGCAGGTTTTGCCAGACATCATAAGCAAGATCCATCCAAAGGATGGAGTTAACAATAGAATGGTCAAGAGTTTGAAGAAGCCAAGAAAGTACAAAAAGTGTTGCAATGATCCCATGCGAGGAACTTCTCATCTGTTTCTGTTGGATGCAAGATTGATCTATCAACAAAACCCACCTTGTTCTTGCTACGGAGAGCACGAAGGAACGCATGGGACCATTGATGATAGTTGTCGCCCTTGAATTGAATGGGAATAAGGACACTTGCAGGACTTTCTTGAGGATGAAGAAAATATGGATCCTTGAAATCCAAAGGAGCAAAGGGTTTCACCATTCTGTAGATGGCAGAGAAAAAGAAGAATGCAGAAGCGCAGAGAAAGACGAATCACAGGCTCACTGATACCATGTTAGACTTGCATCATGGGTTCGAAGAAAGATCTGCATTGGAGAAAACCAACAAAGCCAAAAGGAAGAGAACTACGAGAAAGAAAGCTCGAAGGAGAAGAAAAGGAATTCCATTGAAAGGAAGATGATACAGAAAGAGAATTTACATTTAGTAAATCTACAGAACAAACAAGGGAACTATTACTTATACACAAGGGAAAACTCCTAAGCTAACATAACAGAAGAAGGAATTCTGTTATAACATAATTAACTACCTTAAGATGTCTAACTAAAGCAGGTCCTGATGTGCAAATTAATAACACAATAAAGTCTTACTTTGCAATACTAAAAAAGAGCTTAAGAGTTTTAACTATTTGCTAACAATAATAGAATACTTTTTTTTATCAAGATAATAATACTCTTTGAAATTTTCTACTTAATATTAGACTATTAAAGAGATTATGTTATCTTTTAAATACATATATTATTTATAGAACATTATTAATACTACCTATAATTGTTATTAATGTGCTTAACCTCGTGGGAAGTCATTCCTAATAAGTGTGAGTGGGGACAAAAGACACTAAAAAGTCTCGTGATGGTCTGTGGAGACGGTCGTCAATCCTAACAAACGGACAACTCGTGTTGGTCTGTAAAGGCAGTCGTCAATCCTAACAAGCAGCTGGGGCATTACAGATGTTATACTCCTTTGGTCCTTATTACATATAAGGTACATTTTGAAAGGATTTAATGTTTTTTTTATAAGGCATTGCACAAATTTCATGAAGTCTTTATCGTTGTTTTTTCATATATGTTCCTATTAACTACTTTGACTTTATTATACTTACTATTAAACACAATATTTAATTAAGAAAGAATAAAATTAATATATCACAGAACATTTTAAAAAAAATTAATACAAAATTAACTACATTATTATGTGTAATTTAAGTAATAAATATATTTTATAATAAGTATGAGAGGGAGTACCCAATTTCCTACTACTTGTGTAATATATATATATAGGCGATGATTAATGTGTGAAATGATATGATGGAGAGATGAGGGTGGACGGTGGTGGTGAAGGCTCCATCAAGTTATCTTATCTGGCTCATAGTGGAGACCCACTTCATGTTCCTAATTTGAAACTTTGATCTTTGAAACCTCTCCTTCTCTTTCTTTTTGTGTTCTTACAAAGGGAGACAACATGAAGAATTTTCAGTGTTAAGAGACAGATTGTGACTCTTCATTGTTGTTGACATTAAGACAAACCTTGTCTATTCTTCCAACATTGTGCCCTACTCCTTTGTTATATATATGGTTGGTGTTTTTCTCTTTTTGTGCATAACTCCTTCTCCATTCCGCAATTTAGTAGTATAAAATTTTATGTCACTGAAAATAACAATCATTTGATAACGTATTAAATGAATTACGATCGACGTGAAACTTTCTATATATAATCTATATGATAAGAATTATTTTGTAAAAAAAATTATTTAATAAAAAATTATTACTGGTATAAGAATTAGTATCGACTTACACCAATATAAATTAATTTATCATCTTAAGACGAGGATTAATTCCTTTAATTAAGTCTTTTTCTTACCCACAAATATATATGTGATTTAAATTTTTGTCAATATAAACTCAATTATGTATGAAATTTGTTAGTATATGGTCGGTGTTTCAATTATTAATTGTAGTTGTAGGATCCATCGTCCTCCTATGAAACTCCTACTACTATGCTTTTTCAGCTTCTGTGCTTGTCAATGTCATCATACTCTGAAAACACACAAATTTCAATCACACTCCATTATTATATCACCAAGCATTAATGTGTACTTTTGTTATGTAACCATCCACTGGCCTATTCATCAATTGATTACTTTTCTGCATTCAAATCAAATAATTATTATTGATTTCGAAATTTGAATCATAGTAGCATTTTTTTTTGGATTCTCTAAAATGAATAAATGAAACAATTTTTTTTGTTTGTTGGAAATAAAATTTTTAAAAAAAATGAAAAGTTAATTTATAAAAATAAATAATTTAAAAATTTCTTTCTATTATTTTCTTTCTTTTTTTTCTCTTTTCTTATTTTCGTTCCACTCTACTACCATTCAATCAAATTGATGCATAATATGGGAAAATAAAAGTGTATCAAACCTCAATTTGAATTAAAGCATCTTGTAATTTAAACTCACATCAAAGTAAGAGTAAATAATTTATTTCTTTTTTATTTTACACACTAAAATTAGAAGAGTCAAATTCTTTTTCTAACCTTGTTCTTATTTTTTTACAATTTAGTGAGTAAATTAACAAGAGTAATCATAGGTGAGAAGATTTTTTTTTTGGAAGTAATGGATTATATTATTGAAATACGATCATCTTTAGCTACTTGAAAACTAAACATCAATCAGATAGCATTAGTTAGATATTATTTGATGAGGTTTTGTCATTCGCCATGTTTTTGTTACTCCTGACAGATACACCAAATTGAGTAGGTCAACAACATTAAACGAAAACTTCTTGGAACCTTGGCGGACTTTCTCGAATTTCTTGTTTCGTCTATCACATTTCTTATTTGTGATCAGAATGTTGCTCTCCGTCCATTCATATAGGAGAGCTCTGATATCTAGGGTGGCTGATAGTTATGTTATTGGGGTAAAAAATTATTAATATGTATATATAATTTTTTGGGATGCCCCCCATTTTTACGTTAAAAAATAATAATGAATTACTTTTATTTTTGTGAATAATATGAGTCATTCTTATGCTATTTTTACTAATTTTTAAAGCAATAATATTAATATTAAAATATTTAAAAAATAGAAATTTAAGACTATTTTATGTTAAATTTTGTCAGTTACAAATTTATTAAAAAAGTAACTCATTGGCTTGTCACTATCCTCTTTTTAATTATGAAGCAACTTTTTAATTTTTTTTTGTTACAATAATTCAATTTGTAAAAGCAACCTATACAAAATTTGTCAAGTAGTCAACACAAAATTTCAGCATCCAACGTACTCTTTAAAATTTGAAGAAATGATATTGTGCCAGTAAACTCATTACTGAAGTGGACTACTAAAATATAGTAAAATCCTTACAACAAGTAAATATTCGATAATTACAAATTGTTTTTTAAATTATTGAAGAGATTCTATTCATATACTTATATGATAATAATATTGCATTTTTATTTATTTTAAAGTTTAAAGAATGTATGGACTTTTTTTTATATATATATTTTATTGTTATTAATTTATTTTAATTTTTTTTAAAAAAAATGGTGCACATTTCCGATTTGTTTTAATTATGAATAAAATGAAAGTTATTAACAAATTCTTTAAAAAAAGTTAATTGACTTAGAGATGATCTTTCAATATTTTCCTAATTAAATAATGACTTTCATTAAGCGAATTAATTATTGATGAATTTAATTTTATAAAAATTTCTTGAATTCAACTTTCTTATGAAAAAATAATAATTTTATTATTAATTAATTTAAAATATAATTTTAATATTTATATTTGGCAAAACAAAAAAATTATCTAGCTCTGCCCCTCCTAATACCGTATTAAAATTGTCAACGATGCCATTCACAGTTTCACACCACTTTGGTGTACATTAAACTCAAAATAAAAGAGAAGAAAACCATAATAGTAATTTTCTATAGGAATAGAATTGATATTTCTGTAGGGGAGAAGTGGGTTTATAATAGTAGATAATAAGTTGAGCACTAGACGTACTCAAAAAATAGATAACCCCACTAAAATAATTTATTTCATCTAACTTTTATTTTTTATTTTTTTATAAGTCAAACAAATGTAACAGATAATAGATAAAGTATTAGACGTACTCAAAAGATTACAAGATAATGCTAATCAACATGACAAGAAAATTAAAGGATCAATACACCAAGAGCTAAATGGTAAACTAAAATCTCTTTTGGCTCCAATACATTTCCAAACCCTTAATTGAATAAGATCAAAAACCTCTTTCTAATGATAAACTTGTGCAGAAAAGTATTAGTATTGCGCGGTAACCAAATAGACCAAATAAATGATAACCAAATATTCATACCAAACTTTGCCTTTTTACCTTTAAAACAGCCACAAAACAAAGAGAAACAAGCCACTGATGAATTAGGTAATGGAGCTGAAATACCCATCCAAGCCAAAGTTGTTCACCAATTTGTTGAGCATTAGGACAATGTAATAACAGATGATCCATTGTCTCTTTACAAAACACACAACTTAAATCTCCATCTTCTAACCGAATATGCTTTTGCATAAATTCTGCCCTGTAGGAATTCGATCCAATAGAATTTTCCGAGCAAAAACAAGTAATTTTTGTGAAGATGATAATTTTCAAATCTGCCGAATAACTTGTAAAAGCTACGGATTTAATTTGGTGCAAGAACCATCTCCAAATAAACGAGGGAACAATGATTTTAAAGATTTACCCACAGCTCATAGTTCTAACTAAAATTGTGTTGTCACCTGAGCATGAATAAACAGAGAATGAGGTAAGCCACGAACTTGAGTCAGGATGGGATCGAAGATCCTGCACATCACACCACCAAAGAGACATTCTATTATTATTTGAGTCTGATAACAGCGACCAGTTTGATAAATTATCCCTAGCAATGATTTTTGTGATGTCTGGACTATGAAAATAACATTAGTTAGCTAAAAAGAAAGAGGTTTTAAAATGAATTAAACAGAAGCATCACTTTTATCTTGCGATTAAAAAATTAGTTTAATACAAATTTAGTTTTGTCAACATATGCCACAAACATATTAATGACTTTTTTTTTAATACTGTCTGCCACACCACATGCTACTGAAGGAAAAAAAATTAATAAATTGGACCATGTTTGATGAATAATTGCCTTTAATAGTCTCTTCAAAGTAATACTCCTTCCCACCTGTTCATTCAAACTCTAGAATACAGTAATCTTATTTTCTCACAGGAAAGAGCGTACATGTGAAAATGAAATAGAATAAAAAGCATTATACAATGACACTCCTTACACAAGAAAATATCCTAAAAACAGTGACGTCTCATTCGCATTAAAAATTAAAATGCTACTTTCTTCCTTTTTCTGTCAAGTATAGATCTGAAAATTATATACAATTGTCGCTTGCACATGTTACTTCATAATGAAATAAAACATTGCCAACAGAATTAGGTTACAAGATACAGTATCCACCGCCCATATCCAAGACAAGTAGAGTCACAAAGAGATGGAGACATGAATTCAATTTCCTTTTTCGTATCATCAATAATTATATTATAATTATTTCATGTTCATGTTAAAAGAAAACAAGATTTTTTAGATACAGGTCTGTAAATTACAATCGAAAGTTCGGGTAATATGTTAAGATCCTAAATGATTGACATTGTTGTATAATACCCTGCACAAGAATGCAGAATCACAATATTGTTGATTCTACGGCTTTAACTTTTGTGCTGTACAACTTTTTCTATAACTTACAACTTAACAGAATCATACTTCCTGAAAAATTTGTGTCCCTTCCTTTTGGGACACTCTTGGAGCAGATCTTATCACCTTAACACGATATGAAGCCTGCAAATAAATTCGATGCTCAGAGACAAAACAATGCATCATTTGAAACAAACTTGCATATTTTCAGGCACAGATTAAAAGATTTATATCAGGATGGAATACATAGGCATAAACATATGTTGGCTAAATGAGAAGGAACATGATAGATGCACACTTTTGTTTTACACACTGCTTACAAATTACTTTAGCAACAGTAATTAATTACTGAAATTTATGGATTGATATTTTATGTAGTCATGTCAGATAAGGAGTGTGTAACAATGTGAGTAGCTTTCATCAAATGAGAATGAACATTTTTTAATCTTATAATAGGAAAGCAAACAAAAGAAAATGAAAACTAAAACATGTGTTTGTTTTAAAAACATGGGCAGAAACGTTCACTTATTTAGTTATTTACAAGTCATGCTGTGAACTATTCATCTGAACTTTAAATAAGTGAATATTGTGGCAATCACTACTAATACCCATTTGTTTCCAGATTACAGTAATATTCACTTATCTACCTGTTGCCAGTATTAATACACCTGAATTGATCATGATTCAGTCTTCTCATGTATAAAACTATGTAGTGTTTAGTCATCATCAGAAGTGACAAAAATGAAGAGTAGAAAAGAAAAACCATAAAATTAATGTAGTAGCAAAGCAGTAGAAGGAAGAGCTGGAGTCAATGGATTAGTCAAGAAGCAATCATTTGGAATGAAAAGTCAGTGCCTATTTGTTTAAGATTCTTATGACTGCAAACACACTTTAAAAGGAAGCTAAAAAATCTGCTTCCGTCAAAAGTGTTGGAAGCTAAAAAATCTGCTTCCGTCAAAAGTGTTCGACACTCGTGCAACGAAATATCACAACTACTAATACGCTTTGTAATACATGTCACAGTAAATTTTAATAAATATGCACCTATTATTACCTTGTTAGAACCACCAAACTCAATCACATCAGAAGGACGGACCCGAGCAGGATAATTTGGAGGTACCCTGTACCGCCTTCCTTCATTGCTGAAAATAAGATGAAAAAGAAAATTACATCAACATTTTGAAGAAATTAAACTTAGATCAAAGATATCTGTGGTTTTGGAGTAACATTTTACTTCTGAATCCTTATATTAATAAAATTCTCTCTGATTGCTGTTAAAAAAATGGATCAAAGATATCACCCTGGCATTTCTTTTACTTACTCAGTGATCCATGTGCCATGTTGGCTCCTCAAATCAGTCAAGAAGAATGCGCCATCCTTGTAATGTATTCGCGCATGCGTTTGAGAAACCTTTGAAACAGAAACTTTGTTGCACGATGTCGAATTTATGTGGAACCATGTCTAATTCAGCTGAAGATAAATTGTGTTACCTGAGGTAAAGGTATTGTGATTGAACTACCAGGAGAATCTTCTTCCTGCGTGCTCCTGCAATCACAATAACATATCAGAAAAATGGTTCAAAATGAGAAGAAGATATTTTCTCTGTGATAATTCAGAATGAACAAAGCAAACTAATTCGTGATCAAGAAGTAAGAATTTGATTCTGTGTTCAAGTCACATCCAAAATCTTACACATGTATGAAGATTCTCGGTAGATTTTGAATATAAAAATAAATCCAAATGCCTAGTCAACTCATTTCTCTATAATCCTTACATAATAGGTACAATACAAGAACACTTCATTAGATTGTAAGTAGGTGCAACTAAGGCATACCCGATTATGCACGGTTTCGTTTCATCTTGACTTAAAGATATAGGTCTTGAAAGATCTGCTTCATCTCCACATGGTAATAAAATCCAACTATAATTCGAACAGGAAGAATGGAAGAAACAGTTATTAGTTATGTGATTTATATATATGGTAGGCTGTAAAGGAGATATGCATTGACATACTCTCCATTGATAGCGCGCTCGAGTGCATCGTTATCCTCAAACCACCTGTGTAACTGGTCGTTTGCCTGAATAAATTTCAAACGCAAATTTCCAGATCAGAACAAAATCTAGTAGACATGCCCAATAAAAAACCACCAAACATTTCTTCTTAGTAACAAAGTACAGAAGTAACTGTATTTGAGTGACATACTTTGTCTGACAACCTGCAACAGAGTGGTCTACCTTCAAGTTTGGAGCTGCAAAAATAGCACCATTTTTTGTTTTAAGTAAATAATGAAAGTAAAACTGCAAAATTTCTTGAATTTTTAAACATGAAAATATTTCCAATTCATATCAGCTCCAAGGAAAACCAGAAATAATATTTTTATAACGGTTGGTTGAATATAGTTGGTTTTGTCAGTAAATAATTAAAAAAATTTGGGTTTCGTCCCTAATCTTTAAAGTGGATAATTTTAGCCACCTTTTTTAAAAAAATAGCCCAAAGTTAGTATACTTAAACCTATATTTTTACAGTTAAACTTAAACGTCTAAATTTGTTTAGTGTTAAGTGTTAGCCATTTTAGCATCACTGGTGAGGTAAATTTGACTGTCATGTGTCATCTGCGATAAATTAAACTGGATAAAGTTAACATTCAGAAATAAATTTGGTTACTTAGAAAAATCAGGGACTAAAACTATTCATTTTGAAAATTAAGGACTAAACCTAAAGTTGCTAATTTGTAAGGGAACAAAAACATACTTAATCCTTTTAATTGTTATATCAGTTTCTTCAGTTACCCATCCTTTTTAAGTAAACCGTTGGCTCATTTATAACATGCATGTAATAATTCAAGATGGAAGTCACAAAGCAAAGAAATGTAATCTTTTCATCATTACCTGTTGCCACCTAAGACCCAACTCAACATCATAGGCATCAACTTGTCAATGAAGAACCTTCCTCCAACTCTTCCAGGATGCGGTATCCGAAACTTTGTCAAAAACTGCAAAGAAAAGAAACCATGAATTTACAGGCATCATATCATATCAATTTGAAGTGGCACCTTTGATTTACTTTGTTCTTCATTACGTTGTTCAAAAAATAAATAAATTTCTTACCTCTAAAGGCCCAAGACCAACGCCCAGATATGCCTTATAGGTGGAAGCCATCAGAGCTGCCATTCTAGCCATTCCATGAATAATGGCAACTCGTAATCTTCTTTCTCTCTCGTAGCTGAAAACAACCATGGAATGAGGGAAAATACAGTCTATGAATCAGTAATCAAATCAACCAAATTGCAAACGATGTAAGGCTAACTACCGATTCATTTACAGAGATATATGCAAGCATCAGTCTATTCATATCAAGTCATCACATTCATTATTTTTTATATGTTAAATTCTACTTGACACAATATTCATGCTGGTCTCTATATGAAAAACTATACCTTTTGGTCCTTATATGAAAAAAAAGTATTATGGATTAATCCTTGCTGTTGCAACCATACTATATTTTATTGAGGTTGCTAAGCTTTTATTTACATGGCATGATGCTACCTCAGCAAAGATAATGAAAACCTAAACAAAATCTAACACCGTTATAATAGCAGCGACTAGCAAAAAAGGATCTCAAGTATAGTGATAAAAAAATTTAAGTGAAACTTCTTTGTATTATTTGATATGACCATCTTTTAGTGCGTGCTTAGCCTGCCTCTCACTAGTTTTGAAATTTTGGTACAATGGTTACTTTTTTTTATATCAGTGGTACTGGTTAGTGGTTACTAATTAAGCAGCTTTAGATACAAATTCAGAATTTGCATATTTGAGAAGTGAATGGTCTGTTACCTCTTTAAGGAAGAATCAATGTCAACTGGAGAGCCTGATTTTATACTTCTTTGCCATGCTTTGTTCAACTCAAATGCAAGTTGATAACTGTCCTGTAATGATAAAATATTCCAGTTAGAAAAGGTTCTCTGCCCCATTGTTTGAGTATTCCATAGATTGTTTGACTTTGTTGACATCCATTCCCTCTACAAGAAGGAATATTTTAATTTGAGTAAATCCTCACTTTAGGATATGTTTGCAAAACAAGTTGAAAGCTTTTAACTGTGAATTTGGATTAAAGTTGTAAGATTATGACTGTGAGATTATAGTTGTGTAGTTATATTATAAATTAGAACTGTTTGGGAAAACAGGCTTTATGACTAGCCAAACTACGTTAAATGACAAAAAAAAGATATATAATATTATTGGTAGAGTAGTTGTAGAATAATGTCATTTCTAAAAGTTAATAAGGGTGACTTTGCAAGTAAATTATTGATAGCCAACTTTTGAAAGCCAAAAACTATCTTAAATAGCTTTCCAAAAGTTAATTATAAAAGCTAAAATCTCATAGTTAAAAGTTTAATCTTGTAGTTACCATTCAATTAGTCCTTTTTACTATTAGTTTTTGGGCAAATGTGAATTTTTTTTATATATATATAAGGCTAAGGACTAATGTGTAGGGTTTTTATAAAGGTAAGGACTAAATTAGAGTTCCTAAAAAATCAGGGATCAAAATAACCGACTCACATAATATGAAGGATCAAAGAGGAATTTTAACTTCAGTATTTTTTCAGCAAGTTCTGCAAGTCTTTCGGAGGTATGAAAATAAAGTTGTTTACTTCTACCGCCTTGGAAGAAAATAATAATGAAACAATTATTACTAAAAAAACAACAAGCTGAAAAAATCATATTTCATTGAGTACTCAAGCATTTATTTAAAAATCTATCAAATATACCTCAATAGCCATGCATCCACCTTGGCCCATATTTGGCTGCATGGCATGGATAGAATCACCAAGCAGGGTCACACGACCCTTTCCCCATGTCAATGTTGGTGTCCTGTCAAAAATGTCTCGTCGCAGAATCGCCTCTTCTTCTGTGGCATGTATCAAATCTATTACGTTATCACACCAGCCCTCAAATATCTTAAGAAGCCTTTCCTTTCTTCCTGCCATGCAGAAAGTATTTGGATGTCAAATATGATGTGATTTATATTTTCTCATAGACAATCATGTAAAACAAAGACATGCTTCTATTGTTTTTCTCACATCTAACTTCAATATTTCTAATCTGAACGCATTTAATCTAATTTACAATCTTCATCTCAATGTCAAATAGATAGAATGGTGTTGAGCTCTGATTACTTTGCTGTTTAATTTGATTGTTAGGATTAGTTTGTCTCTGTTTATTTCTATTATTTAGGACTTGGGACTTCATCTCAGTCAATCTATAGAATAGTGCACACTGCAAACAGAAAATTAAAAGGAGAAGGAAACAAAATTAAAGCAAGCTTGTTTCTAGCTGCAAAATAATGACAGTAAAAGAAGCCAACAAAATTTGGGATTTTTCGAAGCAAGAGTACAAAGGGAATTATAAAGTCAAAGGGATGCTAGTGATGAATTTTATCCAAGAATTTGAGAAGCAAAAGATGAAAGAATCAGAAGCAATCAAGGAAACGCCTGACAGACTTCTTGCCATTGCCAACAACGAAACACTCCTGAAAAGTTGGAGGCTACAATTTCAAATTTGGAAATAGAAAAAGATCTTCCAAGTATCAACTTGACAGAAGTTGTTATTGCATTGTAATCACAAGGACAAAAAGAAAGCCCTCCAGCAAGAAGTGGTAAGGAGCTTTGCAGGACAAAGAAAGTAGGAACTATAAGAAGGATTCAGAAAGAAAGCACCCTCCTTTAACACACTGCAAGAAAGAAACTTGATTATTGAGAACTAATGCAGTTTAATACAGACCTGATACTCAGTGCAGGTCCTGTAAGCAAATTGACCATATGGAGGGATCAATATCTTCCGTTTATAAAGTTTCTATTTCTCTCATCAGATTTATCCACGTCATTTAAAAATATAACGTTTAGCTTGAATAAAGATCTAACATGTAATCCTCAAATGATGTGAACAAATCTATTGGTAGAATAGAAACTTGGCACATGAAAGTGGTAACTGGAACTATAGATTTTAATCCCAATATGAAAAAGTTGTCACAACAAGCTCAAGTAGTTGAAGACAAGAAACAAGAGCATAACAAGAGAATCCTTTCAAAGTCCGCATCAGTTATCTAGAAGCCAGGTTGAAAAAAATTTAAATATCATGTCTTGTTTTATAAATGGAGCATCAACAGATTTTAACATCTGCGGAGGCTGTGGTTTGACAAATGTTTAATCTCAAACACATTAAGAGCATATACCATTTGGAACATCAACACCACCAGCAGGTTCTTGGTGAAATGCGTACCATTGCATCTTTCCAGCGCCAACATCTGAAGAAACAAAGTATTGCTTGTGTCCTAAGAATACACGGTACCTTCAGTTCAAGTAGGCTTGTCAGCACAATATAAATAACATCAACAAAAAAAAAAGGTCAGTAAATATGGACAAATAAGCATATAAGACATAAGTAACAACCAACTTACCCAACAGATTCAATGTCAGCAGGCACAAAATCTGCAATACCAGTATAACAAGTATAGCCAGAGTAAGTAGCTTCTGTTAGCCCAAATAACTTTTGCCTCACCTATTTCACAAGATAATTATACATGTATTTGTTTATGGGGTACATAAATTTCTAAACAAAAACTTTGCAATCAAAGAAAATTTAAGACGACCTTGGACCATATCCCATCTGCTCCAACCAAGAGATCTCCATCATATTTCTGACCATTCTCAAGCTCCACTGTTACCTGCAATTGTTGAATGTGGGATGGCACAAGTAATAAACCAAACAACAATTAATCACATTAGTCTGCTAATACGTTTTCTTGGAGAATGGAACATAAGCTTCAAAAAATACCTATCATAGGAATATGAGGAGAATCTTCAACATAAAGCTTTATTTTATTACCTTGTTTCCATGATCAACAAAATCAACAACGTTACTAGCATTCATAATTATATCTTCCCCAACTGCACGAGCAAGGATTTCTTGTAAAGCCATTCGACTGATAACTCTTGTGACTGGAAGCCCACGTTCCACTGCAGGAGAGAATGTATCAAACTTGATGTACCTGATAACCAAATTATACATCAATTCATGGTAATATATGCTAAAATTTCAAATTTATACCATAGAAAGCATCATCAGTGTATGTAAAATATTAAGGAAGCAAGTTTCCCATTTGAAAAAGAAATGCTGGTTTACATTAACATAACTCTCATTTCCGGATTTGCCTATATATGCTGGAACCTGCTTTATCTGTTGCAACTTACAAGCTTCTATCAATATTGCAAGTAAGTGATATATAAATCTGGTAAGGTTTCTATTTCATTTTTAGTTAAATTCTACTAGCAATTACTCTGATTCTTGCATGGAACTCAAAAATATTGTCCAGCGCTGCTTGTAGGTTGTCAATTACGCCAGACCCTGAATTATCTCAAAGATTATTGAACAAATTCCTTATGTGCAATTTGTATGCTTGTGGCCAATGTAACAGACAAAATACAACTTAACATAGATTCATGCAATGTTTTATAGAGCTAGAGTATCATAGGCATACAGGATGTTAGTAAAAGTTTTTGACTAGGATCACCACATAAAAGTTGGCCAGTATCAGAATTCGGGATGCATTGGCACAGCTGAATTAGCCAACCATTCATCTGCTGCAATTAAATTTTAAAGTTTCTGTTTTCCCACAATTTTCTTGCAAAACAAGAGGATGCTATCAGGTCACCCAATCACGTCAACCAGATATAATGCCAATCAGTTCCTAAAGTAGCTAAACATAGGTACACCAGAGTTTCAATGACCACACAACAACATAGAATAAGAGTCTGCTTAGATAACCTTATGGAGGGGACAATCTTTAGTTTAACACCTATATTCAAGGTTTAAAATTATGGCCGCGGCTGTGTTGCGTCAGATATGGTCAAGTGCGGCCATTATGAACAGTAACCATTTGATGTAGTTTCTGTTACTTTTGCTGCGTGATGTTACAAAGCTGATTGCAGTTTAAAACCTTTCTTATATGGATTTGTCTATCCAAGGTTAAATGTCTTAGAATAGAAATATCTTATTAAAAATGACAAAAGTTCAATGGGGTTTGTATTAATAATATAATAAATATAATAAATAATAAATAATAAATGCTTTATTTCTCAAAAAAAATCTTTAATTTGGGTATCCTTAAACTGTGGAGAATTGCACAGGACAGAAGTATCCTTCTTATATTATATAACTAGCTTTTGACCCGTGCGTTCGGTCTTCGTCGTTACGCGTTTGTGAGGTTATGACAATATTTTATAATTTCATAATGAATATACATTAAAATATATAAATGAGTTTGATCATATTTTAATAAAATAACATTCAAAAACTAATGAAGAAAGAAAGAAAGAGAATAAAGTAAAATAAACTTGAAATGAAGGAAAGTGGAGAGAGAAGAAAGAGGAAAAAAAGAAGAGAAAAAGAGTTTAATAATTAAAATTAATTTTATTATTGAAAATTTAAATTTAAATTTTTTTCCATCCCAGAGTGGATTGTGATTTTGTGAGTGTCGGAGATTTTTTTGCCAAAAGTAAAAATGGGTCAAGAAAGAAACAAAAAAAACTATAGAATGAGAATAGAATAAAATAATATTAAACAAAATTTTGAAGGGAAACTGAGTTAACGTGAGTATGACACTTGGCAAAATATGTTACTTGTGAGTCAAGAAGGGGTTTCTTTTCTTATAGTATACGATAGTGGTTGAATTATGATACATAAAAACATCTTATAAAAAATGCAAGTGTTTATGAAATATTCTCATGTAGATTCTGAAAATGTAAAGATATTAAAGCTTATTTGAAAAGTTTGACATTTGAAATATATGTAGAAATAGTTTATGACATAGTGCTTACATGACAAATTCTATACTTATAAGTACTTGTTGAAAAGTTCATCCAATCCAAACAGACTATAACTTTGGAATTGAATAATCAGTTTTTAGCAGGGGCGGAGGGTAGAGTTAGGATGGGGACTTTGCCCCACCAAAACTTTTAACTTCTTTGTTACTTTACAAATAATGTACCTTGTGGCCCGCTCAATTTTTTTCACTAACTATTTAGAAAACAATAATACAAATAATTTTATTTTGTAGGGTAGTAGAGGTTTTTATTGTCATTATTTCATTAAGTAAGAAGTTAGTGAAAACGAGAAAAAAAAAAAGAATCATAGATTGGTTTTTCACCAACTGGTATCTGATGACAAAACAGGAAGAATAAACAAACTCAAATCACAGAAATGGACAGAAATTTAAACTTACCAAGATCCAGAAACCCCATCGACAAGCCCGTTGATTCGATCACCGGTGATACAACCAACTCTCATAACTTCATCAGCAACATCCAAATCAATTGCTTCCAAAGCCGCCAAAGCATTACTCTGTATCTGAATCGGACCCCTATACTGTCCCTCTCCTCTTATAGCACTCATATCCTTCTCAAACACCACCACCTCAAACCCCTTCCTCTTCGCCGCCAACGCAAAAACCAAACCCCCAATCCCTCCACCACCCACAAGCACCCGAAGCTTCTTCTTCTTCTTCTCCGTCACACCCTCCGTTGACTTCGAAGCCGCAACCGCCGCCTCCGCCACCGTCGCTTTCACCGGAATCACCTTCTTCCTCTGCGTCATCACTCTGCCTCCAAAGTTAACGAAAGGAGAAATTTCAATCGAAACCTCGTTGTACATCGGGATCGAGAAGTGATTCCTGGAGAAAGCCGCCATTGAGGGATTGAGAGAGTTGAAATACACAGTGGAAGCCATTGGTGTGGAAGAAATTGAAACGCGAGTTCATGCGATGGATGAATAGAAGAGGATTAGGTCATGGATTGAAGTTGAGGAAGAAGAGAAGGAGGAAAATGCATGAATATAAAAAGGAGGGAAATGTGTGTGTAGTAGAGGGAAGAGGAAGAGAGGGAAAAAGTGTGGTTTGTGGAAGTGGCAATAATGGAGGAGAAGGTGATGCCACGTGGCAGTGTGTGAGAGAAGGGAGTGGCTATTAGTCAATTTTTTTTTCTAATTTCATTCAAATGATGACAAACAGTGGGTATTAGATATTTGGAATTTGGAACCTGAATTATGGTGGCTGTTAGTGAGGTGGCTCTGTATTATAGGTTCGCGCCACGTGAGTATTAATTTTATATTGGATAATATAAATAATATAATATAATAGGATATACGATTCCACCGCCTGCTTAAAATACTCAGTTGTTGTTTGTCATGTATTTTTTCCGTTTTAAAATATTACGACAATCCTTAAACTAAATACAGTAAAAAATTATTATAAAAAATTATTTTTATTTATTAATTTATTTATATTTTTAAGATAATATTAATTATATTTTTTATTTATTTTATTCTTATATTTAATGTTTAATTGAATACTAATTAATGATTTATCAATGGACTAATAATATAGTGAAATATAAAGAGTAATATAAATATTTTAAAAATTATTTTGATAAAAGTAAGAATAATAATTACATTATTTAATAAATATATTTTATCTTGAATGAACGGATAAATAAGAACGAGTGTCGGTTGGAGTATTTTTTTTTGTGTGTGTGTATATTTGTAAATGACAGAATAAATTGTATTTAAGATAATTTTTTGGGTAAATTGCACAAATTACTCTTGAGGTTTTAGAAAATAGCACAAATCACCGAACTTAAAAAAAATTAGCAGTCCACACTATTTTCTCAAATAGACACTAATCATAGTTAAATCTCTCTCTATTTTATTTTCTATAAATAAAAAAATTAATTTTCCTGTATGTTTTTTTTTCTTTTACAAAATTCATCTACTGAATATTCTCAAAAAATATTTTTTCATAAAATAAAATAATTAATTGTGAATAAATTTTTTTGTAAATTAAAAAATACTATCATTATTTGTAAATTATTTATTTTTTAATTTACAAAAAATAATTTTTTATTCACAAATAATTTTTTATTTTATAAAAAAATAATTTTTGAGAAAATTCAGTAAACGAATTTTGTAAAAAAAAAATGATACAAGAAAATTAATTTTTTTTATTATAGAAAAAAGAAAATAGATAGATCTTTAACTATGGTTAGTGTCTATTTGAGAAAATGGTGTGGACTGCTAATTTTTTTAAATTTCGGTGGTCTGTGCTATTTTCTAAAACCTCAAGGGTACTTTGTGCAATTTACTCTAATTTTTTTTACTCTATTAACTAAAGAATATCTTAAGAGTATTATTTAACAATAACCTTAAAATATAAGCTCTCAGTACATGATTATAAGCTCTCAATATTAAAAAGCTAATTTTCATATTATAGATTCTTATACAAATTATTAATGTATTTGTTGTTTTTTTAATTTCACTCATATGTATTATTAAAGTAAAGTATATGAGTAGAAATAGTGAGATTTTTTATAAAAAAATAAAATAAAAGAAATAGTGAGATTTACATTTAATTGTCAGTAAAATGTTTTTTAAAATTAATATATTAACTATTTCTAAAAATAGTGTAAAAATCTATTAGGAGCTTATTTAGAAATAGAGTGAGTACCTACTATTTTATTGATAAAAGAATCTCTCCAACGGTAGGGTCATAGTATATAAGATTAATTATAATTTATTTTGTTGTACTTTATATCATGTGTAATTAAGTATTAAAAAATTTTAAGTGTGAGATGTATCTTTAAACTTTTTTTTAAAATGCACCTTAAGTATAAAAATCAAAATTTTATTTGGCAATAAGTCAACAATTTCAATTTAATTTAGCAATAACTTTTTTTAAATTAACAATGATTTTAAAGACCATTAACTATAATATTGTAATAAATGCACGTTCTAACAATACATGACAGAAAAATATAAAGAGATCAAATTATAATTAATCCCATAATATACTCGATTTATACTCCCTCCATCCTAAATTATTTGGTCTTTTAGGAAAAAAATTTTGTCCCAATTTAATTGTCCCTTTAAGATATCAATGCAGTATTAATTTTTTCTTTACAATTTTATCCTTAACTAATTAAACATATTCTTACTTTATCACCAACCACTAACCTTTAGGCTTTATTCTCCTAAGTAAATTTTTTCATTTTCGATGCATTAATTATAGTAATTGACACTCAAGAGACTACTACTAGTATTAATTACTGGTTGAAAAAGTAGTACTCCAATAAAATTAGTTGATGGGCAAAATAAGAAATTTAATCTAAAATTTACAAAAATTTAAATTAATGATTATATTCCTTAATCCATGTGCAAAGACCTAAAAGGCCAAACAATTTGGGACGGAGGAAATAATAAATAAATTATTAACCATGTTTCATACGGTTTAAAAAAAATAATTATTGTATTAATTTTCAAAAAACTTATCTTATAATAAATTTATTCCTAATTAAATATAAAGTTGACTATCTCTACTATTAGTAATTTACTTCAATAAATAAGAATAGAATTAAAGAAATAGTACTAATAAATGTTTATAATGTTTTGTGGAAAGTCATATAATATGAAATATTAATTTTTTTGTTCGGGCTTACATTATAAAACAGAAAGACTGTAAACATAAAAAAAAAATGTATTTTTTAGTTATTGTAATAAATGAGGGAAAACATAAAAGGGAAAAAAATGTAAGACCATGCTAGATGACCCCAAAATTATATTGAAATTATATAAAACTTATATTTGTAACAATTAAAGCTATATTTTCCAAAAAATATATTTTTAATAATTCTTTTATTATTTTATAAATAAGATGCCAATTAAGTTTTTTATTTAATATCTTAAAAATATTGAAAATATTTAATATCACAAGTATTCTTTTTTTTTCCTTGATTCACTAATATTCATAATTTTACATTTTTTATTGTTGATAAAATCCTTTAGCTTCTCATCTGTCATTTTTTTTTATAATTTCTCATACGTCATTTTTGGACGCAGAGAAGCTAGCCCCTAAAATGGGTTCATAGAGATTGGGTTGATAATAATATCACCACCCCATTTAGTAACATTACCACCCACTGATTTTTGCAAAGTTTTGTTTGGAAGCACATTTTTCACAAAATAACTTATCCAAAAATACAAAATTTCTGCTCTAAAAAAGTTTTCAAAAAAGGGATGGCACGAAATACGATGGAAAAATGGGTTAGTTCGGCCCGTTTACTCACATGAAAACGGGGAGGGCGAAGCCAGCCTATCATGGCTATGCAAGCTCGTTTTATGGAGGATGAAATTAGCACCATCTTTATTAGAAGTGACACCATCCTTTTTATATGTAACAATCATAAATTTATATACTAAAAATAATGGTGCAACTCCCAATAAGGATGGTGCTAATCCCATCCACCTCGTTTTATTAGTGACTCATTTTTAATTGGCCTAACAGGCTCTGGGTAAGCATATTTAGCCCGCCAAAAATGAAAAAACATTTCGATTTAAAAATGAGTTTTCTCCAAAAAAAGAATATATGTTTTCATTCAAAAATATATTTTCATACGAAAGTGTATTTTTTAATTGTATTTATTTTGATTTTGGATTTTTTACCTCTCTTTGCATAAATAAAAATATGTATTTTTATAAGGAAAAAAAGAAAACATGCTAACAAGTTAGCATGCCGTTGGCCCTCACGGGTTAGCAAGCTATGTGGAGTGGCTGGTTCTAATATGCATCCTGGCCCCTCAATTTAAGGCGGACTAACGGACTGATCTACCGAGCCAAGCCTATTTTATCACCCCCCTAACAAAGATACTAACCAGCTAGAAATTGAATGACTTGAAAGTTCGAGCCATATATTTTATAGAACTATTGCATCTTTTGTCTTAGATTTTCTTTGGCCAAATTAGTCTTAGATTCTTGAGTACATTTGTAGGTGAGTAACATTGCCAGCACATGAAACAATATGGCAATAGATTGAATAAACAATGAACTAGAAGTACAATTACATGAGAAAATTGAGAAATATTGTATTGGTCTTAGTATAAAGTCAAACAGATAATAAACTATAGAGATAAACTAAATTGAGCTTCAATTGCAAATAGCAATGAGATCAACCTGATAGAAAAATAGCATCAAAGAAGAATCAAGATAAGAAGAGAGAAGAATATGCAAAGAGAAGAAGAAGAAAAAATTTCAATAAGAAAATCATTCCACACACATGCCTCCTTCATTCTGCATACCATTTCATTTAATGTGTTTCCTCTTGATGCCCATGTTCGCCTCGTGTCCTCCTTTACCGTAGCTTCCAAGTGTCTATCTTAGCTAACAACCTCAGCTCCTTCTTGAGTACATGTTACATTACCCTCCCCATGAACGACAACCTTGTCCTCAAGGTTGAATAAAATCGTTGGAAGACATGATGACATACTGAACTTTGTGTGAACCAACACTTCAAAAAAAAATTGATTAAGCGACCGAATTAACAAGTCTGTAGATTGTTAAACATTGGGTCACAACCTATTTAGGTCGCTAAAATATTTAGTGACTGAAAAAAGCATGTTTAGTGACCAATTTAGTTGGTCGCTGAACAAGCTTTTCTTTTTAGTGCAAAGCATTAGAATGAAACTCACAAGACTATTAAACAAGTTCCACGTAATGTTCTTGATGCCCACAACTTGTTATCTTTTGAAGCAACAGAAACAAGAGATTGGAAAAACATTGCATTTGTTACTTGGGTAGCAACTTTGAAAAGAATGACAAAACAAAATATGTATTTCCCTTTAATATAATAATCCAACATTTTCTTCAGGATTAGGTGGTGCAATAACAACTACATGAGCAAAACTTGTGGCTTAGCAGCTTCTGCAATCCCATGTACTGGCTCCATAATATTTTTTCATTTCTTCCAATCCGGAATGATAGAAGAAAATATGAAAAACCGGCCCAATAAAACTGTTATGTTTCTTGATGCCGAAAAGGGGAAAAATACGGCGAGGGTGGCACCTTCAAAGCCACTCCAAATCTTAAGTCAGTAAGAGAAGATGGGTAAGGTCGAGAGAATAGAGTTAAGGGTTACCTCCTTTAGAGTGTCACTTTCCTCTTATATAGTAAGACTAGGTAGGTAAGGAGGGTCCTTTTCCTTAAGCCCAGACCGAAATCTCAAGAAAATGACCTCCTTGTACGGTTAGAGGACAAGTCTGACAAGCATGATTCCTTTTGTACCTTTTGTCAGTATGGCTCACCAAGCAGGAAGGCTAATGAACACTTGGTGCGGGAGATGTCCCTAGGCTGGATGGATCTCGTTCCCTATGCGGGATCTCCCTTGTAACGGGATTAGTGATCATATAGCGCAGGGTTTCGTGGGATGCCCCCTAGGGATAATGTCTTAAATACCCTTCGGGCAGGATCTCATCCATAAAAGTTGCCCCTTGAAGTCGGTAAGTCACTCTGCAGCTTACCAAGTTCAAGCTTTGAATTTCCTTCGTCCATCTCGTTGGGGCGAAGAATTGCGGAATCGATTGGTTTTCGTCTTATCACGGAGCGTGCGATGTATCCCGTTCCTGCTTGTTTCCAAAGTAATCATTAGGGCTTTTGGGATTTTTCGACAGTTACTCCTAGGCCCACGTTCGAGGTTATGCCCACGTTCGTTACTTCGTCTTCTTCATTGATAGCACATGAAACAATATGGCTATAGATTGAATGAACAATGAACTAGAAATACAATTACAGGAAGAAATTGAGGAATGTTGTATTAGTCTGAGTATAAATGTCAAACAGATGATAAACTATAGAGATAAACTAAATAGAGCTTCAATTGCAGACAGCGATGAGATCAACCTAATAGAAAAATAGCATTAAAGAAGAATCAAGATAAGAAGAGAGGAGAATATGCAGAAAGAAGAAGAAGAATTCTAGTAAGAAGATCATACCACACATGCCTCCTTCATTCTTCATACCATTTCTTTTCAATGTTTTTCCTCTTGATGCCCATGTTCGCCTTGTGTCCTCCTTTACCGTAGCCTCCAAGTGTCTACCTTAGTTAACAACCTCAACTTCTTCTCGAGTACATGTTACATTACCCTCCCCATGAACTTTGTGTTAACAACCTCAACTTCTTATCATTAAGGTTGAATGAAGCCGCTGGAAGACATGATGACATAGTGAACTTTGTGTGAACTAAAGCTACAAGAAAATATTGATTTAGCGACCGAATTAGAAAGTTTGTTGATCGATAAACATTGGGCCACAATCCATTTCGGTCGCTAAAATATTTAGCGACTAACAAAAGCAAGTTTAGCACCCGGTCATTTAATAGGCTTTTTTATTGCAAAGCATTAGAATGAAATTCACAAGGCTATTAAACAGGTTCCATATAATGTTCTTAATGTCCACAACTTGTTATCTTATGAAGCAACAGGAACAGGAGATTGGAAAAGAAGGACCAAACAAAGTATGCATTTTCCTTTAATATAATAATCCAACACTTTCTTCAGGATTAGGTGGTGCAATAACAACTAATTGAGCAAATACCAATGGCTTAGCAGCTTCTGCAATCCTATCTACCTGCTCCATAATTATTTTTTTTCATTTCTTCCAATCCTGAATGATAGAAGAAAATATGAAAAACTGGCCCAATTAAACCATAGAAATATGATTAGAAGAAGTCATTTTCAACAAACCCTTTGCTACAATTGGATCTAAAATTTGCAAGTGAGGATTTAAGGCCAAAACAACCTCCAATTGAATATGAGAATAGCCATACCCATAGTTGCCAAAAGAGAAAATAATAATTCTGCTGCATAATGCTAGGCAATGAATATTATGAAGATTGCTTAAGTTGGTATCTTCTTCCATGCAAGATCCTTAATTCCATTTACAAATATATTGCAATTGGAACACCTTTTGGATGATAGCAATTTAGCAAGAATAATTGACATTACAATGAAATCTGTAACACAATTTTAAACAACTTGGCACTTGAAACTTATTTTTGGGAAATTTGAGAAGGGATACAGGGTTCCACGAAAACATGAGCAACAAAAATTTTCCACACAAGTTAAAATAAAAGTAATATCTTCTCTTTGCCAGAAGCAAATATCCACTTGAAAAAAGAACAAAAATAACATGAAATCGTAACAACAAATGAGAGTGAAAAGGCTGATTGCAGAATGAGAAACCTTTTATTATGTAGTTCTAAGTGCATTTCTTAAGGTATGAATTAATCATGTATAGTGGTTTGTTAACGGTGTCGTCAATCACTCAATTGGCAATTATGAGACAAAAGATGATCATCAAGTATAACATCTTTTGAGTCATCTAACTGAACTACAAAATTAGATAAAACATGATTTGGAACATCATAACCATCTTCCTTAGATTTGGGATGTGGAGTATAACAATCTTCAAATAATTTTGCCCAATAAATAGCACGCAACAATGACTTAGGAGATTGAGCAATTACATAACTTCTAATATTAATTAGTATTCAATCCGCTTATGAAACAATGAAGCAAAGCCTCAATTGGAAGTCCATAATGCTAAATAAATAAGGCAATTATTATTAATACAAATGAGAGACTACAATAATTTTAGTGTCCAACACCTCTAGTAATTTACACCGACACACTTCTAGTTATTTTCACAATATCTCACTCACTAACTATTTGATTGTCTCTTTAATTCACTATTATTTGTTGCTGCTCTCTCACTTGCTATATAGTACTTGCTCCCTTACTTCCTCTCAATTCTTCACACTAACAATTGAAGCCATTGATGCCTATTTATAGGACCCTTACGTTGGCTACAAGTTTCTCTAGAAGCTTCAAATTTTCTTCAACAATTAATGATACTAGAAGTCTCTAGTTTTTAATGAATTGCCTGCCTAATGTTGGTGGAGAAAATTCTAGAAAATCATTGAAATAATAATTGATATTTAACATTTCCCCTTAATTAATATTTCATGTTATCACCGATCGTGTTATCATGCCAAGTTGTCTTTTGAAATTTTAAAACTACGGAGCACCAAGTTCTTTTGTAAATATATCTACAACTTGGTATTCGGTACTGATATACTTCATTTCAATATCACCTAGTAATACTTTTTTCTTGAATAAAATGATAGTGTACCTCCACGTGCTTGGTCCTTGCATGAAAAATAGGATATTCTGTCAAATGTATTGCTAAATGATTGTCACAATATAATTTTAATGGATAATCATTCAATTGATGTAAATCTTCTAATGTCACGTGCATTCTTAAGTCGCCATAGCTAACGTTGTATACTCTACTTTGGTACTTGAGCGGGATATTGTTGGTTGTCTCTTGCTACACCAAGATATAACTTCGGAACCCATGCTAAACATGTATCCGTTGGTTGAACGCTGAGTGTCGTGGTTGCCAGCGTAATTAGGATCACAATATCCTTTGACTTCAAGGGGTCCACCTCTCTTGTAGAATATTTCATAGTCAATGGTACTCTTTATATACCTTAGTATTCGTCGTGCATCTTCTGAATGTGGTTTCTTCAGGTTTTGTATGAACTTTCTTACCACTCCTACTGCATAAGATATGCCAGGTCTAATCAGTGTCGGGTAGATTAGACTACCCACTGACTACCTCTACATTGTAGCATCCTCAAAATCTTGTCCTTCAACTAATCTCTATTGGTGTTGAGATTGGCTTGCAATCCATCATACTATATTTCTCCAATAAGTCTTGAGCATACTTTTGTTGGCATAGGAATATCCCATTGTTTGTTATTTCAACTTCAAGTTCTAGAAAATGTTTTAACTCCTCAATCTCTTTCATTGAAGCGCACAGATAGATTTCTTCTTATTTGATGAACCTCTTCTTCATCGTTTCCTATGATAATGAGGTCATCCACGTACCCTAGTACTATGACTAGCTTACCATTTTGTTCTTTCACGAATAGACTCGAATCTACTAGAGCCACTACATATCCACTCTGTAATAGAAACTCAACCATTTTCCCGTACCACGCTCTTGGTGCTTGTTTTAAACCATATAGTGCTTTATTCAATTTGCATATATATCTCGGATTATCTTTGCTCTCAAATTTCCTTGGCTTCTCCATGTATACTTCTTGATCAAGTTCACCATGTTGAAATGCATTCTTGACATCCATCTGCAGAGCTTTCATAATTTACTTGATGCTAGTGTTAATAGCACACACCCAATAGTTATTTTAGCAACTGGACTAAATGTTTTATCATTGTCTAGTCCATACTTCTGAGAAAATTCTCGAGCCACCAGTCAAGCCTTGTATCTCTTTATCGTCCCATTTATGTGAGTCTTCACCTTGTATACACATTTGCATGAAATGGGTTGAACATTTGTTGATCTTGGCAATAACTCTCATGTTTCATTTTGTTTTAGTTTCTTAATCTCTTATTCCATTCCATCTCTTCACTCCTTATGCCGAGCTGCTTCTTTGTAGGTATTTGGCTCATTTATATTATTATCTTCTATTAATACTACATTAGCATAGTTTGCATTTGGTTTTCGTATTTTTGTAGATCTTATTGGTTGTGGTTGAGGAACTTCCTCCTCTAATTCTTCTATCTGATTTGGTGTCATTTTCTCTAAAGACCTGAAGTGGGCTCCTGTTTACCAAGGGCTTTTCTCTTTTTGTGGAGATCTTGCTCTAGCTTGATTAGGCTATGGTTCAACATTATCTACTTTTTCCTCATTTTCTAGTCATACCTCTGTTTGCCTTTTTGTGGAGATCTTGCTCTAGCTTGATTAGCACTACTTGTGGAGAACACCTTGATGATGCTTACAACAAAATTGACTTTTAGCAACATTGTCAAATACAATATTTGTAAAAAATGTTGCAAATACTAAAGGACATCACTTTTTAACAATTTGGCAACATTTTTTAAATGTAACTAAAACATTTTTACAACATCGCCAGATACAACATTTGTCAAAAGTATCACAAATGCAAAAGACAACATTTTTAGTGATCTAGCAACACTTTTTAACAATTTAGCAATATTTTCTCAAATGTTGCTAAAAGTCAATTATGTAGTAGTGAATTTATCTAACACTACATTCCTGAATATGAGTGTGTTTGGGTACACAACTTAATTAAGTACTTGTGCAATAAGCTATTTTCAAATTATAGGTTTTTTTTAGAAAAAATTGCAAAACTTACTTGAATAAGCTAAAAACAGTTTATTCTAATAAGCTACTTCAAGAAGTTTATGAAAATAAGCTGAAAACAGCTTATAGGAACCCATAAGCTATTTCCATAAGCTGCGCACAAGCCTTTCTAAACGGGGCCTATATAACAAAGTCTGGTTGTAGGGTCACAACATCTCGACCCCTTTCACTAGTTATCATATCCAAGGAATTGTTTTCTTGTCAAATTTGTTACGCTCTTGACTTGGCACAAACACGTAGAAGACACATCCAATTACTCGGAAGTAACTCACTTAAGGCTTTGCGGCCCACAATTTTTCATATGGTAAAACGAAGACAAGTTTTGAATGAGGTAGTTTGTTGATAATGTAAGCAATTGCATTCATGCACTCTGCCCTGAATCATGTGGAACATTTTTATTATGCAGCATGCTCCTGCATATCTCTACTAAGTGTTGATTCTTTCTCTCAATAACTCCATTTTGTTGTGGCGTATTCGGGAAGGTCAATTGTCATCGTATGCCGCACTTTTGTAAGTATTGACTGAACTCCCTTGAGATATATTCTCTCCCATTGTCGGTTTGCCAACATCGAATACTGCACCTGGCCTCCTTTTCAATCTTCTCTTTGATGTCCACAAACTTATGCATAGCTTCAGACTTATCTTTCATAAAGTCTACCCAGACATACTAAGAATAGTCACTAATGAAATTGATCATGCAATAATTTCCATTGATTGATGAGTGTTTCACCGATCCAAATACATGTGAGTGCACCAGCTCCAATAGCATATCTATGCTCTATAATTGGATTCTTCGTATAGTCTACCCACTTATTATAGTTAGATATTCACTAACAATTAATAATTAACACTATATTTTTATCACTAATTACTACATGCATTTTAAGTTAGAGTCAAAATTAAATCAAAGTTCAAACTCTTTTAAACAATAAAATTGATATTGATGAAATTAAGGATTTATTTACTATATTATAAATTTATTTTGAATTATATAACATGCATAAAAATAAGACGTGTTACTAACTATTTAAATGGAGTCACATGAAGCAAACAATTTATTCCTTCTATAAAAGGAACACCGAAACAAGAAGCGTTATTATTTATTCTTTATGATTAACGAATTTTTTCTAAAAAATAAAATGGAATATAATTAATATAATGATCAAAGCTAATAAGAGAATACAAGTAAATTTAAGAGATTCTATAATTTTTTTAAAAAAATTAATTAATTTTATTATCTATTTTCTTAATATATAAACTTATCTTAGAAAATTATTATGATATAAGACAGAGAGTATCATTTTGCAGGTGATGTTTTGCTACCTCTTCTCCGAACCATAATTTATGAAGCTTTTGCAATGTTAAATAATTAAGTAGAGCTGTGCGAATTCAGCCCAAAATTTTTGAGACAACTAAATATAAGAAATTAAATGGATTAAAAATTTGGAGAAATTAATTACTTATAATGTTAATAATTTTTATTTACATTTTAAAAAATTATTTATAAATATTAATAACTTTTTTTAAGTCTTATTGCATAATCTAACTTCACCCCTTGTTGCTAGGAATTTATTAATATCTTCGCGAAGATATTTTGATGGAAGCCAAAAGAAAATTGAAAACCGCTATTTTTTTTTTGGTCAACAACTGAAAATCGCTTTGATAATTAAATAACGTCATCAGACAATGATACGTGATGGTTGCTTTTGCTCTTTCTTTTGTTTTCAACGCAAATAGTGTGGTTATGTTAATTCTCCAATATTCTACAGAAAAAAAAAAAAGATTATTTCTCTAGTGAAACACTTTCTGTATACAGCTGGCAAATGTGATGTGTCGTTAAACAATGTGTTTTATCAATTATCATATGTTTTTTGAAAAAAAAAATTACTTAATATATTTTAAGGGGTTAAAAGTTTAGTCATATAATTTAGTTATTGAGCATATAAAGATGTGTGTGTGAGTACGTGATTCGACTCCAGATTATATTATTTTTTATTAAAAAAACATGTTGAAAAAATAAGTGTTTCTTTTTATTTTTATAAAGAAAATAAGTTTAATTTATTCCACTGTTAGAAAAGATTGTTTATTTTTAACCTGTGAATTGTTCATACTTCTAGTTGTTTACATCACGTTATTAATTATTTTAATTTTTAATTTAATTTTTTAATTTCGTCATCAATAACTATTTCACAATTGAATAAATAAATATAATAACTAATTTTCTTAGTTGTTAAACAAATTAATTTCTATAATAATGTTTTCCTAGTAAATTTGGCTGCAGCAATGTCTACATAACAGGTATAAGTAATTGTTACTGCAGCAGATCAGATCGGTTAAAACATCATTTTTTTAATAGTTTTAAACAGTGAAAATTAAGGAGTTAAAGCATTTTTAACAATTTAAGTCTTATTTTTTAACCATTATATATGACAAAAATAACAACCAAAGTACTTTTATAAGCATGTAATTATTGACGTGTAAGGTTGTTTGGTTTTTTGTTTTTGTGTAAGTTAGGTTAACTTGAATTTGATTAAAACTAACTTTTAATTTGCGTTTTGAAGAAGGAGCATGCGTGTTACTTCTTAATTTGAAGAGTATTCTTATTTATTTTTATTTTATAAAAATACTTTTATTTTTATATTCAAACAATAATTAATTTGTTAAACTTATTTTTTAATTAAAAGTATTGAACATAAATTTTGTTAAAATAAATTTACTTTTAATCAAACTTATTTTCACCGAATTGACTTTAGGCGAATCAAAATTTATCAGAAAAAAAAAACACACACTTAAAGGTTATTTCAAATAAGTTGAAAAACAAAATTCACATATTCTCACCAGTTATATAGGTTCAGATTCTCTAATTAATATATATATATATATTCGAGAAAAAATGAGAAGTTATTTCTACTTATTTTTTTTAATTATTTTTGGTATTATATAATTTGTCACATCTATTTTTTCTTTTTTTTTTTATTTTTATTTCTCTAATTTTTTATCACTCCTACATCCCATTTTGGAGTGAAGTTTACGAATTCAATCCCGATTAACAAAAAATTCCAACAATTGGACAATTAAATAAAAAATTAATTTCTATCCCCTATTTTTTACTTTTTTAATTAAAAATTAAAATATTATTATTTTATTCAAATTTATTAAAAATTGACCAATTTGATTGACTGAAAAACTATTACCTTTGCTCATAACCTATTAGGGATGCAACATGAGAGGCAAGGGTAGTATTTTTTTTTTTTTGGATTGAATAGTATGTATTTTATTTATTTATTTATTTATTTATTTATTTATTTTGATAAATAGTATGTGTTTTATTATTTTATCTAACTGTGGACAATGTCACTCACATACAGCTCATGTCCTCGTCTTATTCTCCTAGTCCTTGTTAATACCCATATTCAATTATTCATCACAAAATGCAATTCTTCTTTCTTATTCTTATCTTATTAAACAAAATGGCTTTATCATTATATTATTTAATGGGATTGGACTTATGTGACATGTCTCTACCTATAGTTGTCCACACATTATTCATGTGCATATCCTTTATTTATTTTCTCCAAAACAAAAAACGATCTTTTAGTTAATAGTCAAAAATTTATTTATTTTAAAGTAAATACTAGACAGATCATTAAAGTAAATACAGTCTCTCTTAACAAAATTTTTTTATATATATGTTCAAAATTTAAATTCTCGTCAACATATTTAAAAGACTAAATTATTTATTAATTATATCGAATTTTATTATTGATATAGTTGCAAATATATATATAGATTGTAGCAGAAAAATGTCACTCAAAACCTACTGTTTATCATTGACACTTGACAAAGATTGATGATAGGATGTTTAATTCAGCAACAAAATCACTAGTAGCCTGACTACTTCAAATCAAATTTAATTTCAACATAATTTCAGTATTTGCTGTCAGATGTTCCAGCAAAACAGTAAACAGTGACTAAAAAATATTTTACAAAAGTTAAAATTTAGAGTAAAACTCATCAAGGATTAAAGTTATAATTAAAAGTTAAAGTGATACTTTATTTTTTGCAAATTTTTTTCACTCCATTGCCTTGAGTGACCCGGATGTAACCATTCCTAGTGGAGTAATGAGTAGTTAAAATCTAATATAAATTTTTCCTTGATGTGCAAATTGTATCAATTGCTCAAATATAAAACTTTCTTATCCACATTTGATTTACTTTCGATTTAAATACGATTGTCTTATTGTGTGATTTACGGTTTTATGTTGTAATTCATATCATTTGATGCAGTTACATTATTATAGTTTTTGAGATCATCTCAGCTACATCACATTGTAACTGCAACATATTATTAAATCATATTTAACTATATCCCATCGCAACCGTAAGATAAAGGTGATCTTATATTTAAAAAGAAAATTTAACAACATCTCTAATGAAAGAAATACTTAAAGAGCTTACATGATGGGTTTTACATACTCATATCACTCATCTTTTAATTTTCAATTGCATCTAGCATGTTATTATGGAAACTAGAGAACAAAACTTTAATTAGTTGTTATTGAGTTTGAACTAATGTATATAACTTATAATAAAAATAATTTCTTTTCAATTTAAACAACTCTTATAATTTAATTTTAAAAACTCAATAGAAAAAACTTATACATATATCTCACAAATAAACTACTTCATGTTAAATTTAACCAGCTGATTCCACTATTTTGATAAAGATTTATGTGCTTATTTAAGTAACTACTACAAGTACCCATGTCAGGATGCTAAGTTTAATGAAGCAAGATCCTCTCCTGCATTTGCTATCTTCAATATCTTAATTCTTAATAGTTTCATCCGAATTATTAATTGTATTTTGAATAATGATTAGTATACTCACTTAAATGTGAGTACACCTTATTTATAACCCTTTTAAATCAGTTAAATTATGTTTCTACTTTTACTTTTAAATTTTTTTATATTAAAAAAATAGTTAAATATAAGTGATAAATGAGTTGTATGTGTACAATAAGAGTACACAAAACATTTTTCTTATATTTTTACACGTAAATCGAATATGAAAAAGAAATTGATAAATGATCCAAATCTCTTGTCATAACTACTAAACTATCTAATCGTCGAAGAGAATCCAAATATAAATTTTAAACATAGTTACTTAACTAATAAAAACCGGTTAAGATCCAACCATTCAAAATGTCATAATACAATTTCCCTTTTGGGTCCTACCAATCTAATCAAATTTATGAGCACATAGATATCACCCAAAATTACAAAACCCAAAAGGTTCTCTCCAAAACCAACAAACAACCATGAAGAAAACCTCTTCTTCATCCTCAAACACTCTTGGTTCATTCCTAAGCCCAGGAACACCAAACCAAAAACAAAAAAAACCTATTGATACCCAAAAGGGAAGAATCTCAGAAAAAGTCTCATCACAACCAGAAATCACCAGCACCAAAATTCATGGAACTGTTTTCTCTTCTTCCTTATCACCCTTCAACAGTGGAAGAACAATTCCATCAAAATGGGATGATGCAGAGAGATGGATTAATTCTTCTAGCCCTTCTAACAGAAACTCTTCTTCTTCTTGTACTTCTTCCTATGCTCAATTTCAGAGAAGACCCAAATCAAAAAGTGGTCCAATTGTGCCTCCAGGAACAGGGTACTGTTACTCCAATAATCATTATTGTTCACCTGTGAATCCAATTCCAATGAGAAATAGTTTGGTGGTGAAGAATTCAATGATGGGTTCTTCTCCTTTTACAACAGGGGTTTTTGCACCAGATGCTGTTTCTTCTCTTCACCATTTTTACTCTGCACATGAAAATGGTGTGATGTATTCTTCTAGTCCTATGTTTGATGAAAATTGTGTGGATCTGCAATCTCTGTCTAGTGCACACTTGTGGTCAGAATTGATTTGTGACCCTTCTTCTCCTAATTATCAAGGTAGGAATTCTTCTTCTCAGTAGCTTAAGCAAAATTACACTGCTTATTTTGATTTTCCATTTAATTTGTTGTTATATATGTTTTATGTATCAATGGATAAAAAAACCAATGACAGCTGGCACAAATGGTTAAGGGTCTGTTAGTTTGGATTTCTACTTTTTATTTTCCGACGTTTTACAAAAGAAAAAATAGAAACAAACATGTATCTAATTTTCTTTTTTATAAATTTTCATAAACCAGAAAATAGAATGAAAACATAAGATGAAAATGTAAACCAAGTGAATTATTTTGAATTGCCCTTAAGATCTCCCTTGTGGCTAACAGTGGCGGAGCTTCTTATTGGCGGGGAGGTGCCATGGCCCCAAAAAAATAAAAAAAGTCTGATGAATACCTTACAATTTTTATTTTTATATATTAGCTTCCAAAAAATATTATGATCTTAACTTAAATGTTTTAACGATGAAATCCATGCTGTTACCTAAATATTAAGAGCTATATATATATATATATATATATATATATATATATATATATTATCTAAATATTGCTTAAAATATTTTGATTATTTTGACATTTATCAATTAATTATTTTGACCCCTCAAAATATTCCGTAAAGCTCCGCCATGATGGGCAACCTTCTCTATGCGCCCAACAGCCAATTGAGTAGCTAGAGTTAGGTAAAACTGCTAGTAGTTTAATCACGTGCAAAAATCCTTTGAGTTGACCTTTGCTAGCAACTCCAACACATTATTAATGTCTTGGTTGATAGAATTGGAGATATCATCTCATCGTTATTGAACTCCAAAATAATGTATCACAAGATAAATGATGGTTCAGAACATCAATTCACCACTGGCTAACCGAACGAAGTCATTCTTGAATGAAAGACGCGTGTCAAACTGTCAACTATGTACATTGGTCAACTCAGATCCTTTTCGGCGGCTGGACCGTCTCCAACAACAATCTCGTACGTTGATTTGTTGTTGCAAACCAACTTAGGAGGAAAGTAAGCATGATGGATGGTTGAGATTTTGGCTGGAGAGACTATTTAGCAGGACGGTAAGAGTTGAGGATCCGGATGTATACATTGACTGGGGAAAAAAATTCCTCATACCAGATCTCTCCGGTTGTTGAAGAGGATCTAGATCCGTTGGTTGATGATACATCTATGATAGTTCAATATGCTTTAGCATCAACACTTTTGAGTATAACCAATGAACTTATAATCATTTATATTACATCAGGAAAAAAATACAGAATTCATGAACTATTTACATGCTAGAAAATTTATATTATAGAAAATGTATATTGATAAACTGACTTCTGAGCATCTATTGCATGTTTAAAATGTCTGTTATTTTCATTTGCAGATGAAAAACATGATGAAAGTAGGAATGAGAGCACAATGATATCTCCTTTATCAAAACATGATAAAGGTACTCAAATGAGCTCTCCAGAGACAGAGAATGATGCAGAATCATCTTCAACGTCTTCACCCGCTTCGACCATAGATCGAAAAAATAGCTTTTGTTCTAAGTTAGAGATCAGAGATGTGGAAGTAGACAGTGAAGCTACTGTTATTAGGTGCTCAAAGAGTAATGCAACCAAATTTAGCTCAATAGATTGTAATGACTTGAAGAAAAGTAGCATGGATGCTCAAGGTTCAGATTTGGATATTGCAGATTCAACATTGGACATTTCCAAGTATGTTCTGTAGATATCGGATAAGTAATTCTTACATGCGCACAAACCTAACACTTTATTTTTAGACACAGTGAATAAACAGACGTTTGGATACAAGTTGGCCTCAACTAAACGCAAAAACAAACTTGAGCTTCATTTCGTGTTTGCAAGCATTGGAATATTAAATTTGGCTTTCCAATGCAGGCAAACTGGCTTTCAACTCGTATCTAACTTTTGATTGGTTGTGTCTTCAAACGCTGAGTTTTATCAAACGAATTGTTCAAATAAAAAATGAATTTGGAGGATGCAAGTATGCAAATGAATCCCAAAATCTACTTTCATGCATTTTTCATTGTCCAAGATCATGTATCATTACCATCAAGATATTTGGATTTGTACAATTTTCCTTTCAATGAGCTAAAGAAATATATAGCCCTTGGTTTATTCATGTATTTATCCATGGAATTCTATTTTGGCGCAGATTTGAGAGCAAGGAAGCCAAAATCATTGCATGGGAGAGTTTACAGAAAGCAAAAGCTGAAGCTGCAATACGAAAACTAGAGGTATTATATTATATTCATCACAATTTTTAAATCAGAAATTATTGGGGTACAACTATTGTTTTTGTACAATTTGTACAACTGGTTAAACATGAAGGAATATGTGGTTAAATAATTATATGATTTGGTTAAATTATTATGTAACAATTTAACCACATATTCTTTGAATTTTAACCATAAATTTTTTTCCTTTCAATGTAATACTAATATTAAAATTAACCAAAGTATATACTGATTTAACCATATATTCCTTCACATTTAACTAATTGTACAAGTTGTACAAAAATAGAGTTGTACCCCAATCATTTTTGTTTTTATATTGAGCTTTCAAGCAAACCCTCCAATCAATCTTTAACTGTATGGTATTTTGTAAAACAACTTACATTTTGGTTTTTTTTGCTACTTAGAGACATTTTAAAAAATGGTTAAAAACATTCTAGTCCTTTGAACTTTGTTTCATGTACAGTTTAGTACTAAAATTTTAAATTGTGCATTTTGATTACCTGTATTTTTTCAAAGCGTGCACTTAAAAAGTCATATTTAGTGACGGCTTTTATCAGAAATAGCGACGGTTTTAACCGCCTCCATTTTTATTACTTGTCTTTCCTGATCCTGGAAGTGTTTATGAGTGACACAGATGAAATTGGAGAAGAAGAAATCATCATCAATGGACAAGATTCTAAATAAGCTGAGAAGGGCACAGATAAAAGCTGAAAAGATGAGAAGCATAATACCAACACAACAGCAGCAGGTTTCAAAGGTTCGAAGAATATTCTCTTTCTCCAAATATTTCCAAATATGGTCTCCAAGAAGCTGCTTCACCATTCATCATCTGTGATCAAATCACATATACAAATCCCAAAATTATCCAAAGGTTTTGTAAGGATAAATCCAATTAGAATAAATATTTTAATTCATAGGCCATTGTTGATTTGATCTTCTACAATTTTAAACTGTATGTGAATTGTGAATGCTGCATTGTTTTAATGCCATTCCTTGTGGGTATGAAGAATTTTTTTTTTTTCCTACCTCTATGTTTATCTCCTCATTTTCTTATTTTTTTAGGCTGTCAACATAATTTAAATTCACATTTGACTTTTTCCAAGCTATAACCAAATAGCTAACAAAGGCATAAGAATTTTTATCTTGGGAGGCAATCAGTAAGTGTTAATACATTAGCTCAAAGTGTGCATTTTGCAAACATACCAGAACATAACAAGATATTAGATTACTATTTAATGTTTGATATATTAGTAAAGAAGACCAAACAAGACACTAAGCCTGATGAACAAAACATTATTGATATTAAAAAAATAAGTGAAATCAAGAAGAACAAAACATAATAATGTGATAAAATTAACCTTATTTTCAATGAATCATCTTCTATTGAATATATAAAATATGTATATATAAAGTTTAAAACCTTATATTTTTTTTTATTTGATCAAAAAGTATTATTAAAATATCATTTATTTAAAATTTTATAGAATAAAATATATTTAACATAAATTTTATTTTTGAGAGTATATTCAATAATTCAAAGATATTCAATAAATCTTTTTATATTATATTCAATAATTTCTAGAAATTAATAAATAAATTAATATTTACAATTATGCTTACAACAGTAAAATAAAAAATATAAATGTTAAAAATTGTTTCAATCCCTTATTTATTTATTTTTTTATGTTGTACCGAGCAAAGGTTATATGTATATCATACATAAGGTCTTTATTTTAACCAACACCAAACACAAAATAAGACATAATTTTGTTCAGTTCTTTTATCACAAAGCACAATACATAATCTGTTTTGTTACATCTCATTTCATTGGGTTCTATTTCAGTTACATCTAAGATTCGTAGCATTAACTTGTCATGGTTGATACAGAATAGACCATGAGAAATTATTATGCCTGCAAAGAGGTCTAACAGACGCCAATGCATATTTCCATAATCTGCATTATAGTTGAATACAAGATAATAAAATAATACAGGGTAAAAAATACTTCTAGATTACAATAGGTAAAGTAAAATCCAATCCATAGTTCTTACAGCTATAAAAATTAATCAGATTACAAAATCACCACAGTTCACTGTCAGAGATACCTAGCATTTCAAAGGCAAAGTCACCAATGAAAACTGAGTCACATCAGTATGGTCTATATCTCCAATCTGCTCTTGATGGCCTCCCACCGGAAAATCCATAACCCCACTGCAAAACAAGATAATGTACAATCAATAGAAAAAACCATGCAACTAGATTGAATTGAATACTTCAAAGTTTCAGTGCATATTTTGCGTGCAAGGAGCACTAATACAGATGTGCATATTATCAATGTAATTAACAGACAGGAAACTAAAACATTTGATATAGTAGATATTGCACTTGTAGCAGCAAGACAAGGGATAACAATTATTGAGCGCTTAAATTCAAAAGATTATGATATGATCATATTGTTGACAAATAATACAAATTTTAATTTCTACTATATTCATGAACTCATTGTTGTGTATATACTCACATCATCAAAGTCTAAGCTACCATACATCCTCCCGTAACTTCGTACAGGACCACCATATCCACCAAAAGAATCCATACTATTCATCATAAAATTACCACTAGGCCCTGCATCATCAGCAGGTGTAGCCGAATCTATTGCCACCTGCAGGTACAAGCTGTTAGTAAATTGAATCATATTTATTAAACCTATAAAGGAAATAGTGCAATAATTATACTTGTTGAAAGTCTAAAGCACAGGGCACAAGTAACTAAAACTACAACCTCATATGCACACAAGGTTGCACAAATTCATTATTCTGAAACATGAAAATGCACAACAAATAAAATCACCATCGACTTCATCTTGTCTCTTTTTTCTACAGGATGATGATGCTACATCATAAGGAATTCGCACCTTCATAAATTGTATAATCTACTACACATATATGCTATTTAATACAATTGCTGTACACAGTGATGCAACATGATACATAGATATCCCTAAGCAGTAGTAGAAGCACAAATCCACACTTAATGACTTGCTTACTTTGCATTTGCATTTCCATTTCCTATTCAATCTGTTTTTATAAATAATTATTACAATAAAAAACTATCAACTTTGTTTTCATTTCTTTTTTTTTTTTTTTGAGAGTTGTATAGAAAACATCGAAAACAACCCGAAAACAACAAAATTTTATTTTCATTGTTTTGCAAAATCTCCTTTTGGAAACCAAAAAAAAGCACTTTATTCCATCCCCTCCCCTCCTTTGAATGAAACTCATACATAAAATAGAAAATACAACAACAAGCCTTATCCCACTAGGTGAGGTTGGTTACATGGATCATACGATGGTGTTGTGCTCGGTCAAAAACCAAATTTTCAGAAATATACATAAAATATAAAATGAAAACAGAAATAAAAATGCAAAGTAAACAAGCCATATTCTCTTTAGACTGAAAGAGCCAACTAGTTAAGCTGTCAATATCTCAATTCTAGTGAGGATATCCACTAATTAATAACATGCTTAAACTAGAAAAGTGTATTTTTAAGAAGGAGGGAGTTAATCTCCTAAATAGATCCCCTAACACCACCATGTCTGCACATTTGGGTTCCAATCACAGAAAAAGGGGTAAGCAGAAATTTATAACAGATGAAAGTAAGGTAAAAGGCAAGATAGCAGCAACTACAAGTTAACATACCTCATGTCCACAGATCTCATGTGACCTTCGAGAAACGCGATCTGCAACGCCTTCTTCAGCAAAAGTAACAAAACCAAAACCTCTGTGACCTGTTCTCTTAGGATCCTAAATACATTTAAAAAAAATGAGTTAGTCAGTGGCTCAGCACTAAACATTCATGCTTAACATAGTTATCAATCCCGGATAGTAATGCGGAGCGGCCACCCCAAGACTGCCATAGCCGATGGCAGGATGACCGCCACAATGAAATTTTAGGCTGCATGCGAAAAATTCATATAAAACAATCAAAATTAAAGATATGTTCATACTCATGAGTTAAGAATACGAAGAAAAGAGATGTGAGAGAATATTGTTTAATTCTTAGAGTGAAGTGAACAATACTCAGCGGAAAAAGATTCATATATGCATTATAATTACTAATTAATTATTACTTATTAATTAATTAATACAAAAATATAACTTACAAGAGAAAAATAAATATATGTTAATAAATGTAGCCCTATTTTTCAAGTCAAAGAAATTCTTGATAAAGAGAAAACATAGTTATTATTCTGAAGTTTTCAACCATCGCAACTCTTAAAAATTGAAAGTGATAATTTAAATTTTAAAAACAGTCTTAGTCTAATAAACTAGATTCGCTTCTAAATATAAACCCTTACAACCAAAATTGTGTTTTGTTAATATAAGCTCCCACACAAAGAATTAGAAGCATTAACTATATTTTTCCAATTACACAATTTATTTAATGGTTTTAAAATAACACCATTAATAAGATATATTATAGTTTGAATTTAATTAACTCTGCCTATGGTCTCATAGCTAGTCCCAATCCAGCAAGCACGGGTAAAGGAAGAGGGTTGTGTTAGGCCCTCCGCCCACGGCAACCAATATAAAACTTGTTGAAGCCCTTATCATGGATTAGAGATTGAATTTAATTATGGGTAGAACTGGAATGATGCAATTATTAATTAATACTCTACAATCATGTCATCAACCCCTTTTCTTAATATGCCTAAATGCATGGTGAGCTGCATATATTAAGAATCAGAGGTAGTAATAAACAATATAGTAGTCCAAAAGTCAAGGGAGTGTCGATTATAACAAGCAATAGGTCAGACTCAGATATAGAAGTCCAAAAGGCTTAAGGGAAGAGAAAACAACAGGAGCTGCAGGAAAACTACCTGAGCTTGCTAGGGTGGACACTATCCATGCCACTCTCATTTCTGGCCTCACCACACTCCGCTCGAGTTCTAGAACCCGGTAGTTGAAAAGAATACTCGCCCAATTCTAGAACCCGTTCGCGTGTGGTGAGGCCAGAAAACTGTGTGGCACCAGTGGCGAATAGTGGCATCTACTCGCCAGGAAGATGGGTTAAGTAAAAACTGTGGAAACCACATAGAACTCACAAATGGAGGAAAACATAGTTTTTACGGTTCAAAATCTGGATGCTTAAATGTTTTAAAGGTGTGTCTCTGTACTGACTCCACAAAGCAGCTGATATGTCCACAATAACAGCCACAACAGCCGCGATACAGAAATGCAACGCTACATTGTCGAAGTGTAGCCATTGGTCGCAACGTCACAATAGACTATTAGGTGATATTGATGACTGTGATGCTTAAAAAACAAAACAAAAAAGAAATTCTTACCCTGGGAACATAAACATCTAATATATGGCCAAATCTTCCAAAATATTGACGAAGATCCTCAGCAGTTGCCTCCGGGGGAAGACGGCCAACAAATATTTTTTTACTAATTCTCCGGGCAGGCTCTCCTCCTAATTTACAAAACATTGCATTCAGTATGAAGCAGCAATAGTCATTTTAATTAAACAGCCATGTTTGCGTGCTTACTTCCATAAACTGGGGCAGGATGGTCATACAAATTAGGAGCACCAAGTGCAGCATATCTAGTTGATGCAGAAATATAAGCATTGTATGCACCATATCCTCCCTGTGACATTCTACCAACTGGCTTATAGTCGTCATCCTGCAAAAATTAAATATAAAATCTTATTTAAGGACAAAGAAAAACATAAATACGAAAATATTCTTTAATAATTAAACAGTGAACTTGTGTAGGTAATTGAAATCCACTAATACGATTAAATTAATTTGATTTAAAAAATAAGTCTTGGTTACAAGCTACTAAGGAATGTTCAGACCACTCATCAGTTAAATAATAAGCTATAAAAACTCTTGCCTTCGGCGTTGCTCGATCAACCACCACAGTAGAACCTCCCAGTTCATGAGTTTCTGACATCAAATTCTCTACAGACTCTGCAAGACAAAACATCTTCCTTACAGTAATTGAAACATTGTTTCCACTAAATTTCAAGAAGTCTTGAGAACCAAAAGAAGGGTAGAGCAGATAGAAGGCACAGTAAAAATTCCTCTTCCATGTGATAATCAAGGTCCTAAATAACTACCAGAGTAGAGAAGTTTAAGAAAAACTAACATGAAAAAAAAACAAAAAAAACCATACACTTCGAATATGAAGAAGTTTAAGAGCAGAGCACACAAGCAAACATAGATGGCCCAACCTGTACTTGCAAAAGTGATAAAACCAATCCCACGATGTGCTTTAGAGCCTTGATCCTGTTGGAAATAAAAGACAAATTATCAAATATCAACAGTTAAAAAACGTCACATAAATAAAAGCATACATGATGCATAAGTTTGCAGCGCAATTATGTAACTACAAATATGAACTCAGTAGTGTGCATACAGACAAACTGTATTTCAATTCTACATGCATGATAATCATAAGTTCATAACGACAATCATGGGGACGGAATTACCTTCGGCATGTACAAATCCGTTATCTCACCATACTTCTCAAAATGACTGCAAGTGCAAGAAAGAAAAAGAAAAAGAAAACAATAACGGAACGTGAGACAATCACATTGATGTTGTAGAACACTTGAGTCCATATTATTATAAAAAAGATATCACACAGTCATATACCTTCTAAAATTTGTTTCAGTTACTGACTGTGGAATCCTAGCAACAAATATTCTGGAAACTTTTTTGACAGGTGCCCTCATCTCCTCCTTTAATATGATAGCGTTAAAAGAGTCAGTAGGACAATCATATCATATGGTAATTACATTTTGTACAAGTAAACCAGCCATAAAGGCATGAACCAGACTAGATTACTTGTTTAAAGTTTGAACAACAATATTATTATAACCTTTGGTGTCGCCACTTTGACTTCCAGTGTTCTATTACCAAGAATATGTTCACTTGATAAAACATCCTGCAGTCAGAAATTAGTAAAATTTGGGATATAGCATGTAAACATGACATAAGAGAGTGCAAGAGGTGAGCTAAATTTAATCAAGGTCATACAACCATAAATGGACGGTTGGTTTTAGTTACAAGAATCTCAACCATCCATGTAAGATTGAATGGTCAAAATTAGCTCCTCTCAAGTTGTCCCTTCTTTCCATGTGAAAAGCAATTACCTTAGCATCATCCACTGAAGCAAATGTAACATAGCCAAAGCCACGTGAGCGTCCAGTTGACCGCTCCTAAAATAAATTGAGTAAATTAGAATATGTCTCCAGAAAACTGAACAGTATAGGGGCAATCTTACCTATCCCTGAATATGATAGTTATATTGCACATTCAGCTAACGACACAAAGCATAACCAGCTAGATCTTTCTTCTCTTCTTTTGTTTGTGTTTGTGGTACTTAATGCATGTTTGGGAAATATTTTTTTTTTAGAAATAATTGCTTATTTTTTTTAGAGGACAAAGAGAGATGTTTACTTGAAATGGGTTAGCGATTTGCAAGCTTCGAGCTTGGGTACATGGCAGTTGGACTAACATAAATATCATCAAGACACAAGAGCATAACAAACTACTCCTTATCCTTGTTTCCTCTTCTTCAACATTTACAATTGACAAACACTTTAAACTATAATCAGCGCAAACAAGAGTATGGAAGGGATTATAACATTAAGTCAATAAAATCAGGTTGTACAAAAAAGAAAAATTGAAAATTTAGTAAACTTATAAACAGATAATGGAAATAGGTGTATATAATTATTATTTTCATTATTGATATGGTAGACGAACATGAGATGGCAACACTTAACAGTAGAAAAACGGAAAGGAAAGGCTAACCTTCATAACAATGCAATCTTCTAGCTCACCATATTTGCTCATATACTCCTTCAAGCCCTCAGTATCAACGTCCCACGGAATACCCAAAACCTAAGATGCAATTTTAGGAACACAAAAATTAGCCTAGAAAAACAAACCACGTGTGTAACATACCAATCAAAAGCAATCGATGAAAAAATTTTGATTATTGCAATTCACGTATAAAAAAAATGAACAAAGGAATGTGCGAGACTAACCACAAGCTTTCGTTGCTCCATTAGAAACTTCAGCAAAGCCAAATGAAAGTGAATTGAACGTTGCAAGGGGAAAAATCCCTATCCACCAATTTGAAGGGGGGGAAAAGAAAAAACAAAAAAGAAAACAAAATCTACCACCTCGCGTTCAAGTAATGGTATCTCTCAGCAGAGCACTCAGCGTTCTCACACCTCTCTCTCTAAAAATCTCACACTCGCCCCCTGCACATAACAAGCACACTTCTTTCTCACGCACAATAATCGTCGTCATCATCAAATGAAAATCAGCCTTTGGGGGATTGGACTTGAACTGTAAAAGAGAAAATTGATTAAAAATTGAAAGCAATTGGGTGAATTAGGCGCTCACTGACCTTGCGATTATGGAAATTGAAAACCCTAATTGGGAAATATCGCTCGCTCGCTCGCTTTTCCTCTCTCGCTCGTTCCGCTCCGCACCGTCTCAGACTCAGCGTCTCACCCTCTTTTACATTTACCAGCCTAATGATTTACGCATGCCCCCCATCTTCGCATCTACGATTCTACTACAAAGAATTGGTCTTGGACCGAACCCACGAACCGGGTTTAGTGCTTAACTGGATAATTTATCAAACCGCTTTTATTTTTATTTTTTAAGGTGATAGGTTATAGGTTATGTGCAAATTACTTTTCTTTTTTTTAATAATGAAGGGAGCTCTCTTTTTTTTTATTGGTTTATCTATTATTTATTATTTATATTAAAGCTAAGCTCAAACAAGAAAATTGACACATTATATACACTCTTTTATAAAATGTTACCACATAAATGTTTTTTACCTATACATTAATCTATTCTACTTACACAATTGTGTTAAATCAACATTTTAACTTATTTGTCATAATATAAACAAATATAATTAACAAATAACCATATTAACATTAATGTGGTTTTAACAATAATTAACTAAAATGATTAATAATAATTAATATAACAAAAATTAAAATATAATTCAAATATAAAAGTTTAACAATATATGATATATAGAGAGAAAATAAATACATATTTAAATTAATAATAATTTTCCTTTAAACATCTTAAATTATCATTTTAAAAATCAATTAGCCAAATCATATAAAAAAGTATTCTTTAAAATTGTAAAAAAAAAGTGATTAAAATTTTTATGGTTAAAATACACTTTATATTTTAATATAATAATTTCAATCACTTATCATTTTGTATTTTAATTTAAATTCTATTTATTAGAAAATAACGGAATAATTTTTATAAATTACTATCTCTACATTCTAAATTAATCAAAGCCGAATTAACATGGAATGCTACAATCTTAAAGACCTCAGTATATAATAATAAGATAATTAAAATATCAAATTTCAATCGAGTTGTTTAGCTATGGAATATTTTCATTCCGAAAAAAATCAACAACTTATTTCGTTAGAAATTAAAAAAGGTAATTTAAATTTTTTACCAAGATACATTCATAAATGATTTTTTTATATTCATCTACCAATTTTATTTTAATATTATATAGTTTTTAAATAATATCCAAAAATTAAAACACTTTTTATGTTGACCTAAAATTATTTTCCTAATCAACTTAATTCATAAAAGTTAGCTATAATTAATTTTGATTATTAATGCAAGAAAATTGTTCTTAAAATAATGGTAATTTTGTTTACATTTATAAGGGTTTTATTACCATTTTTGTTTCAATTTATTTTTTACATGAATGAATTGTAAGTTTATTTACATCAATCATTCACTTCTTTCTGAGTATAAATTTAGTTTAATAATCTCTATTGGAAAATTCTTAAATTATTAATTTTCAACTTAAATTAGCCAAATTATATAAATAATTATCAGTAGAATTATAAAAAAAAAGTAATTAAATATTTTTATTAAATATATTATATTTTAGTATACTTAAATCACTTAATATTTATAATATAACTAAAATAATGTTATAAATTACTATATTTAATTCTCTGTGTTATTCTATATTCTTCTTAAAACTATCAACATATACCAAATTAACATATAATACCACAATTTTTAAGACCAAAAAATACAAAAAGATTATTACACTATCAAATTTCGATCGAGTTGCTCATCAATGGAATATCTTGGTTCCAAAAGAAAATCAATGATCTATCTCTTTTATATGGGTGGGGCTATTACCACTCCAAAATGACTATTGTCACTCTTTATTAAATATTTATTATTTTAAAAAATATTTCATAACCAATCAAATCAAAGTATTAATGTATAATTTTAGTAAACAATGTTGGGATATGACCTACTAGACAGTAATTAGGCATGTGCGCTTAAGGATACATGGACGCATGTGTTGCGATATGTTAGAAAAAATGTTTAAAAAGAACACAAAATAAATTAAATTAGAGAAAAGTATTTCTAGCAATTAACAATAAAAACAATAACAATGTAACTCATAACAAAACAAGTCAAAAGAAATAAAATCAAAAGAATGAGTTTAGAATAACCTGGATCGAAGCACGCAATGCACTATCCTTAGAGAGAAAACATCCCCACTGCACTGGTCGATTATGAAGTCATGTGCTCCTCTCCCAAGATACGACAACATGCAAGTTCAATCGAATGCAGCGATTGAACCCAAAATCGATGAATACCTAAGTTCTTTGAAAAACAAAATATTACTCTGTTAGAGGAAGAAGAGGAAAGCTTTTTTCTGTCTCTGTTTTATGAAGTTTTATGAAGTTTTAATGTGTATATATAGGCGGAGAATAAAAAATTGACTCTGAGAGAATTTCTAAAAAAACAGAAAAGACTTGGTCGATTTTTTTAGATAAAATCTTCAAAACAAAACAACCACCCACTAAGAGAAAATGTGGGACAATTAAATTAAATTAAATTAAACAAATTTTAAATTAGAAAAGACATTTTATTAACACGATAAAGTGACTCGTCGTTATACCAACGTAAGGAACAAGGCCAATAGTGATTTAATTAAATAGTGGGCCTTGTAACGTTAGTAAGTTACTAGAAGTGACTAAGTGTAGTGGGTCGCTCTATAAGAACAAAGGCATGACTACTCGTCTTGATTTTAATTTTTTAGTCAATCGGTCAAATAAATTTTCCTTAAAAGATTTGTTTAAAAATAGCAATTTGGTGAACGTATGAGACTATCCGGGCTTAAGCTTAAGGTATAATGAAAAGGGTTCAAAGGAAACATTTATTTTTGAACATAGGATTGTGATAATGCAACCACAAATAAGGAAGTGATCAAGTGATGCAAATGGAAGTTTTCCGATGTTAACTTGGTTTGGAAGCATTGATGAAAGCATATGATATAGCATTGTTTGAGCTGAATGTGGATGGAGTTTGCTCATGAACATCAAGTTAGTGACAATGGTGGTGCTGCATTGTTAACTGTACATTGATGAAGAAAAACTCTTGCAATTTTGAGAAAGCTTTGGAAGTAGTAGAAAGCTTGACTATTAAGGGACTGAATGTTTTAACTTTTTTTATGGACAAAAGTGCTAAAAATATATACTTCTATTGAATTGCCTTGTTTTTTGTGCATTAATACTCTCAACCATTGATTTTTGTCTCGATTTGTGTGTTTTTCAGTTTCATTCTACTGAAATCTAAATCAAACGCACTCTAAGTTAATCTTCAAAGATATGGTATGGTAATAGTAGGAATGATTGAAATTTTTGAATGATTGAAATTTTGTAGACATGATCTATACGATAAGTAGTTTCAATCTTACTGTGGATTTCGTGAAATAAATTTAAAAGAAATAGTTATTAACTGATGCAAGTTACACCGTTGTCATTTGATCCCTCCCCTATATATATATTATTTGGGTAAATGCAATAACTCCTCATTGCACTCCACCCCAAACTTCATCAAAATTAGCACTTCACCCCATTTGGGTCAGTTAATTAGCATTTTTGGCCCGTCAATCTATCACATAAGTATTAAAAATAATTTTTAATGTTAATGGAGGGTGCAGAACTTGCATATGTGACGAAATGACATAACATAAAGGTTAGCAATATAGCAATTAACTAACGTTTTTGTCCCGCCAGTTTCCTACATCAGCCTTAAAAATAGTTTTTAAAGTTAATAAATGGATATCTTTGTAGATGTAACATATGTGAACGACAGAAATATTAGCTAGGCCAGCAATCAACGGTAAACGGTTAAAAAAATGGGGTGGAGTGCTGATTTTGGTGAAGTTTGGGGTAGAGTGCAATTTCCCCAAACCTCAAGGGGGTTTATTGTAATTTACCCATATTATTTCTATCTCTATTGATTTGGATTTTTCTATTCCATTCTTAAAGCTTGATTGAATCTAGCCAATTTAATCTTGATCTTAGATTCTAGGTTATGTTCGGAAGAAGTTGTTTAGAATCGAACTTGAATGAAAACATTAATGCATAAATATGATAGGAATAGATATTAATGTATTGATTGTTTTTTAATATTTGAAGTTAACACTGGATGATCTATTAAGTATGCAAGAAATTAATATTTAATAGGTTTATCTTAGTATCTTTTAAGCGAGGAATTGATAACAGTGACTTTTGTGTATTGCAATGTTATAGAGAAGAATAATACATATCCTTGAGTGAAAGAAAGAATACAAAAGGACGATCGATGAAATTCAATCTCATGCTTTAAAATTTGATTCCAAACCCTTTTACTTTACTTGCTTAATTTTGTTGTTCTTGACAAATACAAATTCTTCATAAATTTACTCAATAATTAAGTAGTACGAGTTTTTCAAAAGTCAAGTGCTCTCCGAGGATCGACAAACCTTTATACTATACTAAAACTAGTTGAACTTTATTATTTACGTTATAGTCTCAACAAGTTTTTGGTGCCATTGTTGGGGAAGACGATAGATTTTTAGAAATTCTGAAATTTAATTGTTGAATTCTTGTAATTAGTTTTAGTTTTTTATTTTTATTGTTCTTTGTGCTAATCCTTCTCTTGTATTTTGATTTATGCTATTACAAGATCAATTGTTGTTTGACAGTAAGATCGAGAAGACAACTAAAAAAATAATAAGAAGAGACCAAGAAACAGCGATAAAACCAACAACAACAAAAATTCCGTCTACACACACAACTGTAAGTCTATAACTCACTCAAATCGCAAACCAACTGATATGGCTGCTGCAAGAGCGGTCAACCCCAATATGAATGATGCAAATGAGAATCCATGCATCAAATTAACTTACTTTGAACTTTAATTATACATTATTTTACATAAGATAACTTGTTTATATAAACTAAACTACACTAGATCATATAGATTGACATGAGTTTAAATTAATAATTACTATTTAAAATTTTGTTGTTTAAACCACTAGACCAACTTGACAAATGCACATTACATTATAACTCGTACTAACACATCAATCAACTTTGAAATATCTTTCTATTGATCCAAGAAGAGTAGAATTGATATAATCTTGAGGACCATGGGCAGGTAATCCAGGAATTAGTATACCAATCATTCTAAAAATAAAAAGAAACCATCCTTCTCTATAGTGAGGTCCATTTATGTATGCAATGGTGAAACTTCTTATTATTTCCAATGTTGCATTCCATATCATTGGTATCACACACCATGGTGAGAAATAGTTCTTATTTGGTTCTTCATCTAGAACCTGCATTCAATTTTAATATAGTATCATGAAACAAACACTTCAATATAGAATAAAATTTTTTTTAAGAGTGAAAACAAAATAAAATAGTTTTCTAAGGTATAAATTAAACCAAAAAAATTATAAGGAATGAAACAAAATTATTAGATTTTAGGGGGATTATAAACATGATTAAGTCAATACTGATGCTGATATACAATAGATCACACTATAACATAATTGATTTTTAGCATCATTTAAAAGAATGTTGCTAAATTGTTAAAAAAAAATGTTATCAAATAATTAAAAATGTTGTTAACGTGCATTTTTAAAATTCTTGGTAAATGTTGTATAAAGATAATGTTGTTAAACTGTTAGAAAATATTGCTTATTTGTATTTGCAATATTTTTCGTAAATATTATAGTTTTTGTTAAAGGTTAATTATGTCACAGTGTCAATAATGCTTGGCTAAGTAGACAAATATTACAAATAAATTGTCATTACTAACTTTTTTTCTTGGCTTCTATTATATTAGTTATCGTTAGTATAGACTTAGTCTAACGAACTTATCCGCTAGTTAGCCATTAAAGACCATTACTAATAGTTTGTAGACGGATAGTATACAACAATTACTTATACAAACATTTTATTTGTTAGTATAAATATTATATGACTATACAGACGGATTAATTCTGTTAAACAAAGTTTATACCAATGGTATTTAATTTAATAGAAGCAAAAAAAAGTTAATAAATGATAATTTTTTAGTTAAATTTAAATTAATTTGTATTTTAAACAAAAAAACATTTTACTATATTCAAGAATTTTAGTCAGCTAGTTATTATTAATAGCAATATACTACCTCCATTCCAAAACTATAGTTACTTTATGCTCAAAATTTTGTTCCAAAACATTTGTCATTTTAGGATTCTAAGATGCAATGAATTACATATTTTAATATTTCTCTCTCACCATCTCATTTATTTACCAATCACCATCTCTCTTTTTAATTCTTTTGTCTATCACTTTAGCTTCTAATTGGACACATTAGTTCACTCATATTAAAAACTTATCAATATCAATGATTTCTTAATATGTGTGAAAAAATCTAAAATGATTATAGTTTAAGAATGGAGGGAGCATCCAATTAAATTTGTTGTAACAACAAAAAAATTAACTTATGTTTTCAATCGAGTATACAATCAACGAGAGCTTTAATTTGAGAGTGGTGTATTATTTCAGTCCCTAACTTTGTGAGGATAAGGCACTTTAGTTCATAATTTTGTGCTAATAAGTCAATTTTGTCCCAGACTTTGCATTTTGAAGGTCACTTTAGTCGCTGAATTATACGAACATCTATTTTAGTCCCTCACTTTCAGAGACTAAAACGACTGATGATAGTGAAAGTCATGGACTAAAATAACTGATTCCGTAAAGAACTAAAATGACTTATAAAATATAAAGTCATAAATTAATTTGGTATATAGTTATTTAATTTGGTGATCTATATGATAATATAAATTAATTGATTAGAAAATAAAATTAAATAATAAAAAAATATTTGTACCCTGAGTTCATAACGTCTGTTGAAGAAAAGGCAAGTCCCAAAGTGCTTGAAATGCAAGTCATTATCATCGTACGGCAACCTGGGAACTATATCATTGCAATAAACAAACCTGCAATAATATCCATCTAATTAGTGTCATGTCATTTGTAGTAGTAGAATTTGATTTTCATTGCAAGCTAAATAATATCTGTCTAATTACTTATACTAATATATTTATATGTTAGTAATTATATATTTATTCGTTAGTATAAATATTAAATATCTATACTAACAGATTAATTTTATTAAATAAAATTTATAGCAACAATAGATAATCTAACATGCATGAGGCAATAAAAAAATGTTCATAACAACAATTTTTTAAGTGTGATGTGAATGGATTTTGCTTATAAAAAGTAATAATATCCATTTTTCCAAATAAAAAGAAATAGAAAGAACCTGCAATATTTGACGGAATTGTCCTTCAATTTTTGTCTCATGTAATCGGCATAAGCTTCATCTCCAACCCTTGGTTGTCCAAATGTGTAAATTCCTTCCAATCTCTCAATCAACAACTTCTCATCATGCAAGAACAATACCGTACAAAACAAGATCGCCAGTGCTCCACCCAAACTATGACCAGTCAAAATAAAATTTGCTTTCTCATTTTCACTCAAACCTTTTCTTAGAATATCCCTAATAATGTAGTATGCTAATGGTGGAACATTATTATTATTATTGTTATTAATCTCCTTTGGCCATCCCAAATTTTTTTGAAGCCCTAGGGCTTTCATGAAGCCGCCGTGCATTTTTCCGACGCCGGGAATACCATACCATGAGATGTCAAGATCGGTGCACCAATCGTCGATGTTGAATGGTTCTGTTCCCCGGAAAGCCACCACGTAGGTGTCACAATCCTCGTGTTTGTCCTTCAAAATTAGCATTTGTGTTGATGCCTTTTCTTGATAATCTGTAATAATCGTGTTCATGCATTAAAACTAGAATTAATAATTAATTAGTATTAACTAATTATGTATAAAAATATTTTATTTAATTATTTTTATTTAATTTTTCTTTAAATTTTTGTTTTAAGTTGATCAATTTCGGGATTTATTGTCATGCATTCTTTAGAACCACTACTATTTGAGTCAAGAGAATTACTCAATTGGTAGTGATTTAAGGAAAATTATGATGATATGTCTCAAGTCATGGTTTGAATCACGAAAACTCTATTTTAGGGAAATAAATCACTTAAAGAATAATTAAGCAAAGAGAGGAGATTTCTGATCCAATTGCTTTGTAGGTCAAGATTAAGGTGTTACATTTTAAAGGTTGAGTGTGTCACCCCTCTTTGCTAAATCACCCCTGCAGTTATTTATTTTCCTTAAAAGGAGTCCCTGTAGTTGAAAACACCAATGGTTTCAGGGATATATATTGTTATAGATTCCCTTAAACTATACCACCAATTGAGCTACTAGACCTACTGGTAGTGGTTTAAGGGAAACTATGATTATATCCTTAAGATCATGTGTTTGAATTACGGAGGCTCTTTTTTAGCTGAATCATTATAAGGGGTGATTAAGTAAAGAAGGGTGGTATGTATTAGGATAACTTATCACTCTTTTGATCCATTTATTAATTATTTCTTTCACACCTTAATTATTGTTGTTAGTTACTTGATTAGAATTAATTGTACATGGTAACTATTTTAGCTCTTTCTTACCTGCATCTTGTATAAATAACCAATTCATGTACATTCAGAAACTGGGTTCATCAATTAACAAAGAGGATGGGTTTGTCCACAATTTCCCTATGATCACTCTCTGTATCTACGATACTTAAGATGGCATCATCAAATTTCTTATAGAGCTCTGATTCATCATTCATTCGCTTATGCTTCCGCTTAATCGTTCAATTTGATCAACCATGGCCTCTGTTAGCTAAAATTCTAAGATCTAGAGCTCAAATCATCTCTTCTTGCATCCAAGCGAAAACCCCTCTTTCGTCATCGTAACTCCAGTTCTCACAAAGTGCAACCATTATGACTAGATTCATGATATGATCTGTGCCTTAAAAACAAAGAACAAAGAACGATTTGTTTATGGATCTTTTCCTTTTCCACCGCTTACCGATCCACAACTTGGCGCTGATACGACCGTATCATTAAATCGTGGTTAATGTGTTCAATGACATCGAAAATTGCTAGATCAGTGAGTTGGTTTGACACTTCCTTCGAGATTTGAAAAGATCTTCACCAATCATTTGCCCATGGAGACAAACTTCGTATTGCCGATTTGCGATAGGAGATTCAAGCTTGAAAACAAGGTGACTCTAGTGTCTCTAATTACTTCACATGTTTGAAAAATCTTTGGAAGGAACCAAAGATATTCAGATCTCCTTTGGTTTGCACGTGCACCAACTCTTATTCATGTGGTGTTCTCTTGAAAATAAAAAAGGAACGCGAGGATGGCTGTATTATCAAATTCTTGCACAGTTTAAACGAAAAATTTGCTTTGGTATGGTCTCAGGTAATGATGTTAGAACTGATGGCGTCAATTTCCAAAGTTAACCATAATCCTTCAGCAGGAACGTGAATTTGGCTTCTCTTTTCCTCTTCCATGATCTGTTGAGACTACAGCTCTTGTCAATTTTACTTACGAAAATTTAACATCTTCTCCATTTAGTCGTGGTAGTGCTAGAAATGGTCATGGCAATGACCACTCTGAAGGAGGTACCAAGCTTTGCACTTATGCAAGAAGACGAATCATACTGTTGATTCCTTATTCTTTTTACATGGCTTTCCTATTGGATATAAAACTAAAGGCAAGGGAAATTCTTCTTCATATAAGGCCTCTGCTAGTTTGGCTAAAATAGATCCAAATGTTCCCTCTAAAGATGTTTCTCTTACGACTACTTCTACTCAGGATCATCTTAATCTTCTCAAAGAGAAATATCAAATTATCTTAACTCTCTTACAGCAATCTCAAGTCAATCCACATTCTGTCAATCAAGCCTAAACATCTCTCATTAACTCCATGTCGGGTAACTCCTCTTTTCCTTCTTTTTGGATACTTAATAGTGGAGCCACATATCATATTTTTCCTTCTAAATTTTGTTTTAAACTTTAAATCCAATTTCTCCTATTCATGTTAGACTTCCAAACAAGGTTGTTGTGATTGCTAACATTTCAGGTATTATTATTTCAGGAGGTTAAACCTTACTTAATGTGTTGTATGTACCATATTTTTCTGTCCAATTAATTTCTATCTCTATACTCACTTCATATCCTACGTGCTTGTTTTTTTTTTTCTAATCATGATTGTTTCATTGTGCAACACCCTCCTTGGAGGATGATTGGTGTAGCTAGGAAGAGGAATGACTTGTATCATTTTCTGCATCATAATGACTTGTTTACTTATATTAATAATATTAATATTAATAACATCACTATTGATTATGTTTCTTTAGACTCTGCACAATACTTCTTTTGATGTTTCTCTATTATGACATGTAAAGTTGGGTCATGTCTTTAATAAAGTGCTCAAAATTTTGTGTTCTTGGTATTCATATATTCCATTTCATAACTTTGACACTTGTGATATTTGTCACTATTCTAGACAAAAGGAATTGCCACATTCTCTTAGTACTACCAAAACTTCAAGATTTTTTTGAATTAATCCATGTAGACATTTGGGGTCCGTTAAGCATTACTTCTAGTGAATGACATAAATACTTTTTGACGATGGTGGATGATTTTAGTAGATTCACATGGACATATGTTTTGAAAAGTAAATCTGAAATGAAAACTATACTTGAAAATTTTGTTCTCATAATTGAAAATTAGCATGATTTAAAACTCAAACATATTCGATTTGACAATGGAAAAGAATTTTGTTTGCATGATGAGTTTTTCAACAAAAATGGAATCGTTCATGAAACCTCTTGCGTAGAATTTCCAAAACTAAAAGGGATAGTAGAACACAAGCACCAAAATATTCTAAATATTGTTCGTGCCATGTTGTTTCAAGCAAACCTTCCCAATATTTTTTGGCCTCATGCCATTCGACATTCTGTGCATATCATTAATCGGTTACCTTCTATTTTGCTTTCCAACAAGTCTCCATTTGAACTCGTAATAAACCTGATCTCAATAATTTAAAATGTTTTGGTTGTTTATCATTTGCATTAGATTGATATGAGGAAGAAGTAAACTTGACAGACGGACTTCCAAGTGTATTTTTCTGGGTTTTCAACCAGCAACCAAAGGTTTTATTCTATTCAATTTACATTCTAGATCTCTTTTTTATTTCTAGAAATGTATTCTGTTATGAAAGTTGTTTTCCTTACAAAACTCAACATCATTCTTCTCCTAATTCTCATGATTTTTCTCCTAATTCTCATGATTTTTCTGTTGACAATTTTCATGCTTCCATATTTGATGATTTCATAGTTTCTAATTCTCCTCCTGTCATTCTCGAGAATATTGTCACTGCAAAAAATACTTCTCATGTTTCTACTTATGTCATTGAGAAGATTATCACTGATGATGCAATTATTGATTCTGAAAATCAAATGATACAAGCTGCACCTCGGGTTTCTTTGAGTACAAAAAAACCACCTGGTTACATGCAATATTATTTTTGTGGTACCAATTCTTCTTCTTCTACATCCATTGTTCCATATCCTATGCACATATATCTTTCATATTCTAATTGTTCCAATTCTCCAAACTCCTTTTGTTTTTCTATTTCACCTATTGTTGAGCTCATGCCATTTAAAGAAGCCAGTCAATATTATTGCTGGAAGAGGGCTATGCTTATTGAGTTGAAGGCTCTTGATGAGAATCAAACTTGGTCCTTAGTGGAACTACCTAAAGGGAAACATCTTGTTGGGTGCAATGGGTCTGCATGGTCAAGTATAAGACCAATGGAGAAATTATATAGCGATACAAGACTCGTTTAGTTGCTAAAGAGTACATTGAAACTGAGGGCATAGACTACTTCAAAACATACTCGTTGCCAAAATCACCACTATGAGAATTCCCACCTCTCTTGCATGTGCACACAATTGGTAAAGAAGGCTTCTTACATGATGATTTAACCGGAGAAGTTTATATGAAGCCTTCACCGGGTTTGAAGCTTTCTAGACCCAATCTTGTGTGAAAATTAAGAAAGTCTCTTTATGGCCTTAAATAGGCTAGTCATCAATCGAATCATAAGCTCACCTTGGCTTTGCTTTTTCTTGGATATAAATAGAGTTATTAGATTATTCTCTTTTATCAAGAAGACTACTTAATCTTTCAAACCTTAATTAGTCTATGTGGATGATGTAATTCTTGCTAGAGACAACTTGTCTGAACTCATGGTTGCCAATAAGTTTTTGCATGAATGTTTTTGCATCAAAGGCTTAGGGCCATTGAAGTATTTTCTTAGTCTCAAAATTGCACGCTCTAAATCTAGTATCTTTCTTAATCAACGTAAATACTATTTGGAATTAATTGTAGAGCATGGGCTTACTGCATGCAAGCCTTCTATCACACTCATTGATCCTGCTACTAAGTTATTTACCATCGATGGTGAACTACTTGAAGACCCAACAGTTTTTCCTCTTCTTATTGGCATGCAGATTATTGTACCTCACTAACACAGACTAGATATTAGCTTTGTAGTTCAACATTTAAGTCAGTATGTTGCTAGTCCACGTAGCTCACATTTGCAAGCAGCCATGTGTATCTTATGTTACCTCAAAGGTGCCACTGCTCTTAGACTATTTTATTCTGCCAGATCTGATTTCAGACTTAAAGAATTTGCTGATTTTGATTGGGCCACTTGCCCAAATACTAGACACTCTATAATCATTTTTTGCATTTTCTTTGGCCACTCACTGACTTCATGGCACTCGAAGAAGCAAATCACAGTTTCTCAACCTTCACCTGAGGTGGAATATAGGGCACTTGCTTCCCTAACATGTGAACTACAATGGCTCAAGTATCTCTTTGATGATCTTCATATTTATGTTTTTACACCTGAAGACCAATTAGCCATTCACATTGCTAAAAGCCCCACTTTTCACAAACATACAAAGTACATTGAGGTGGATTGCCATCTTACTCGGACTAAGATTCAACAAGGTCTCATTCAACTTCTCCATGTTCCATCTGGTTCTCAATTGGCAGATATGTACAATAAGGCCTTGCATGCTCTTTTTTTCTAGGATGTCGTCTCTAAGTTGGGCCTTGTCAATATTCATGACCCACCTTAAGGGAGGGTATTAGGATAACTAGTCATTGTTTTGATCCATTTATTAATTATTTCTTCTACACCTTAATTATAGTTGTTAGTTACTTTATTAGGTCAGTTGTACGTGATAACTATTTTACCTCTTTCTTTTATGCCTATTGTATAAATAATTGGGTTAAATATGTTTTTGGTCCATGAACTTTAGCGAGAATCCATTTTTAGTCCCTGAACTTTGAAACATCAGTTTTTAGTCTTTGAACTTTAAAAACGTTCACTTTCAGTCCCTTCGTACATTTTTTGGCGACGTGGCAAATTGAGAGCTCTTCATCGAGTTCACGTGTCAGTAGATTAGATTGTCACATCTTTTCATGAATGTACAAAGGGAATTAAAGAGGATTGTCATCTTACTTAGACTAAGATTCAACAAGGTCTCATTCATCTTTTCTATGTTCCCTCCAGTTCTCAACGGGCAAATATGTACACTAAGGCCTTGCATTTTTATTTTTTAGAATGTTGTCTCCAAATAGGATCTTTTCAATATTCACGGTTTACCTTAAGGGAGGGTATTAGGATAACTTATCATTGTTTTTATACATCTATTATATATTTCTTCTACACCTTAATTATAGCTATTAGTTACTTGATTTGAGTTAATTACGTTGTACTTGATAGCTACTTTAGCTCTTTCTTATCCGCCTCTTGTATAAATAAGAGATTCTTGTACATTGAAAAATTGAGTTGATCAATTATCAAAGAGGATGGATATGTCCACAATTTCCCTGTGTTCACTCTCTCTATCTACAATACCAAAGAGCATGCACACTCACTAAATTTTTAGGCCCAAAAAGGGTTGTAGGTTAAGACTGAAGTGTTACATCTGTAGAATTGTAGAGTGATACACAAATTATAGTGTATCTGATAGATATTTGCAAAATATACATAGATATTAAATTATAGTGTATCTCAAATAGCTATTAAAACCTATGTCAATTTTTTTTTGTAAACACTTACTATTAGAATAGGTTTGTTTAATGATCAAGGTAATTACTCACTAAACTTATTTATTTGATCTAAATAATTAGCAATTAAATTAATAATAAAAATAATTAGCGAGGTGATATTAATGAATTTTTTTTTTGCTTATTTGATCATTAAGTCAATTTTTTCTTGTAGTACATGACAAAATAAAGGCTTAATTTTGAAATAAATTATACCTAATAATTCGTCAGGGTTAGTTCTTCTTCCATGCATGATATCTTTGTATTAGTTATATATATTGATTATTGACCACAAATATAAAGAAAGGGTGTGCTTTTTAGTTCTTACCATTCCAGCAGTCATAAAATCCAACAAATTCCATCTGCAAAATAGATCTCAGAATCAAAAGAATATATATAACTATAAGAAGATAAGAATGGTTCAAAACAACATAGATTTATTTTTTCACTATCTCAGTCACGTAACTTAGTTGATGAGTATATAAAAACATGCGTATATAGATATCTGAATTCAATCCTATGTTAATGTAATTTCCTATAAACTAAAAAACGATTTATTTTTCTACTGTCCTCATTTTTAGATGTTATACATTTTCAATCTTATCCCTATTTTTTAAAGAATTTTAGTGTAATCCTAATCTTTCATTTTCCACATTTAGTTTGACCCCAAAGATAAAAAGAACTCATAGTACTACTATTGAGAAATTTACGTGTTACGTTAAGTGCTCAGTTAGACTCTAATGTAAACATTGTCTTGGCTAAAAATGATATCCTTTAATTTATGATTAAAATTGAAAATTTCTAAACAAAACTTAAGACATGATTTTAAATCGTTCTAAAAAATATCAAAGACTAAGAAAATTATAGAAATAAAATTTAGGGACCATAATAAAAAAATTTTAAAATTTAAAATTTAAAATTTAAAATGAAACTAAAAATTTTACATAATTTTAAGGAGTAAAATGAAAATAATTTTGTTAATTTTTGTACCTTCCAGTAATCAGTGACAGTAACTTGAAGGAAAGCAGCATTTTCATAGGATGCTTTTGAAGCCATCATAGCAAGAGAAGGATAGTATTTGCTATCTTGACGTTTTACGGCATCCATCTTCACTCGTGTGTCCAAATTTCCAATACACGACAAATAGTTTGGTGACGTTGGATCCGGCATCACAAGACGACCTGTCGTTTTGTTTATTTTAACAACATCAACGCGGAAACGAATAATTCTTTTATTATTTTAAAATGAATTAAAATAAATAAATAAATAAATAAATAAAATCAATAAATAACTACTCCGCATGATACGTTGGTGGAAAATTAAAGTAGCTGTTCCACTCTTGTTGGATTATTGACTTTGAAAATAATTACTATATTCTGTATATATAGCAATAACAAATAATTATTACTATATTTTTCTATCTTATACACCTGGCACAGTCACATGGATAAGTCAATAATAAAAAAAATAAAATTATTAGAAGATAAAGTATTTATTGTATTAGTAACACAAAATTGATCAAATATTATAATTTTTTTTTAAACTCCAGTTGCGATTGGTTATATATTTGACAAAAAGTGAGATAATTATATTATTATCCTGAATAATATAATGCAGGTATATAAGCTACAGTATCATGTGTTGGCTTTGAGAATAATTTTTTTATTAGATAAACACACAAATTATATTAAGGGCTTGTTTGATTTCTCTTTTTGAAAACAGTTTTCTGTTTTTAAAAACAGAAAACTAAAAAATCCGTTTAATAGTCGAGTTTTAAAAACAGTTTTCGGGAACGATTTTCGCTTTCCAGTATTTAAAAACCAAAATATAAAAACATCATGTTTTGGTTTTCAGTTTTCTGATATGTATTGAAAACTCCTCTCACTTTTTTAAAAATTATTTTTAAAAACTATTTTATAATATAATTTTTAAAAATTAAAAACCAAAAATGTTTCAAACAAGTCATAAATCTCCTTCTTAAATCTATACTACGGGGGATTGAATCCTTTACCTCGATCTCCAAAAGTTCTATCTTATTTCATTTTCTGATATCATTTGAACTACAAACTCTTGACTGAACACGATCATTGAAGCAAAGTGGTTGCATTATCATTGTTAGGTTAACGTAATCTCGGTTTGGTAGGAGTTGTAATTGCTTTATTATTTTTATGGTTTGTACTTATTTATTTATTTATTTTTGTCAATAAGAGATTGAGAGAAGAGGGTCATTATCTGAGAGCATCAATAATTAGAATATATATATAGCATCTCTCATTCTGAGATATATAATTTAATAATTTACTTGGATATCTTTAATTAAGTGAATTATTTAATTAAACGGTCTTACTATAAAATATGCTTTTAAAAAAATTAAATACAAATTTTATGTTTAAATTTATTGCACTCTAACCAACAATTTGTTGAATCCCAAGTAATTTAGTCCCATATACAAGTTCAAGTCCTAAGAAACTTAAAAAAAAATCAAGTATTAGATAAAAAATAATCATAAATGTTCCATCTCTTTAAAAAGAAGAATATATATATATATATATATATATATATATATATATATATGGGGTTTGCTAACGTACACCTACTTTTTAGAAGGAGTGCGTTAGCAAGTTATAACTTGAAATTTTAAAATACACCCACAAGGTGTAGCTTGCTAACGCACTCCTTCTATAAAACAAGTGGGTGCACGTTAGCAAGCCCCTGTAGGGCTTGCTGCTAACGTACACCCACTTGTTTTATAGAAGGAGTACATTAGCAAATTATAACTAGATTTTTTAAAATATACCTAAAAGGTATAACTTGCTAACGCACTCCTTCTAGAAAATAGGTAGGTGTAGGTTAGCAAACCCCTATATATATATTTTGTTGCACTCTTGCATTTAAAATAATGTTTGGTTAGATATACTTTTAAAATGTAAATAAATAGTTCTTGTTTTAGGAGATTTTTATTCAATATTAAAGGACCGTTTGCACCACTAATAAATATCAGACATTTACTCATGATAACTTACCCTTTAGTAGATATAAAGTTTTCTTTCCTAAGTATATTAAGTGGAGTTTTCAAGTAAATTAGTTAAAATTAGTGAGAATGATATAATTTTAGTTTGTAGGATTATTTTACTTACTATGTGATGGGTTTCTTTTAGTTTTTTTTTTCTTTTTGCTGAGGAATTTCAAAATTCAAAGAATATTTTATAACATAATTACCCACTATGAAATGGGTTTCTTTTAATCATGCCACTATTTGGTTCGAGAAGAGGTTCTCTCTTGCTCTTTGTTGGAGACATGTCTATATCCTGTCTCTTTTGTATGTTATTGCACTTTTTTAATTACATTTTTACTTTATAGCAACGTATCTTTTATATGAGGCAATTATTTTCGAACAAAGAATATTCATATTACAGTGATTTATTAGGGATTTTTTTATCTATAAAGCTCGAACTTAAGATCAATTACTTAATGATTATCAATTATTCACCAGATACATCTAACATGTTAGCTTGATGGCGAAGAAATGAAACTCTCATGAGTAACATCTCTTCAATTTAAACTTATGTGAGTACATTTTGCTTATAAAAAAATTATTTACTGGATTGAAGACAAAAAATATTATCAAATATTTTTTAAAGATAAATTGGTCTTAAGTCATATTTCTATATATGTATGCAAAGTGAAAAGCAAGCAAGCTAACAAAAAGCTAAGATAGCAACCATGAAAAGTAAGAAAATGTTTATACATTCATCCTTAATTTTAGTAAACTAAAGTAACAATTAACAAAACACGTTAATTCAAATCAAGAATAAATGCATCTTTATTAACTTATCAATTTCAAGAAAACTAACCTGTGAAAAAGTTAAATAGAATCGTGAAGATACCACCATTGAGGATAACTAAGTTGATGGAATACTCCACCCAAGACCCGAAGAACGCGAGCGGCTTAGCCATGTGAACCAAAACCTTTTGGAGCACGATCGACACGAATATAAGCCATCTATGGCGAAAACTATCCTCCAAATTGCCTTCAGCATGACTCTCTACGAATTTTCTGTTACCCAAATTACGAGAATATAACACATGAATAAGATCAAACAAACTCGCGTCTTCGGGTTTTAGTAACATATAACTGTCAGCAAAGTTCTTGTTGCAATCGGAAGCCATGGCTAAGAATTGAAGGACCACGAAACAAAGGAGAGAATGAATGGAAATTTAAAGTATTTGTTGCTTTTCTTTAAACTTATGATTGTGTATTATATATATATATAGCTGTGATGCAAATATTTTAATTTTGTTGTGATTTCGGTCCCCACGTTGTATTTTCAATTTATAAAAAATTGTTATACTTTGACATTCATTATTTCATCTACATTTTGTTGTTTTGTTATACTTCTCTTTTCATTTTCTATCACACATCTTTTCTTTAATTCTCTTTTTTCATTTGCTTTCTTTTCTTTCTATTTGTTTAATTTTTTCATTTTCTACTCTTCAAAAAATGGGGTGTACGTGCGTAAGAGGACATAATTAAATAAATTAATCACCCATTCATTATTGTATTTTGAATTTGACGATTTGTTAGATTGAGAGAGCCACGTCATTGAAAATAAATAAAGAAATAAATAAATACGTAATGTGATGTATGGACAGCACTCTTAAGGGTAGTGGAAAAACATTATATATAGTTGGATTTATCATAGTTACAAGAATTTGCCAAAATTGATTGGAAGAAATCATAATTATTTATTGAGTAGACAAAAAAATGCGACTGATGTGATAAAAAAAATATAAATAAATAAAGATAAGGAAGATGTAAAAGAGGTGTAATAACGAATGGGCAAGTGTATTAAGTTATGCAAGCAATAGAATAGAAAAAAAGATTGTCGTACTCTATGGAATACTAATAATTACTGAAGTATTTAAAAAATTTGTGTTATCTAGTAACGACAAGAACTAATAATGCTTTGTAGTGAAGTTGAAAAGGAAAATTGTGGAGATTATTTATGGAAAGCCTAGGGCTTTTGAGTTTATTTATGCTCACATTTTCTATTCTCTAATTCGACTCAACTTGTGCAATTGAGTAATTTCGTAGATTGTCACTTAAGAAACTAGGATTAGAAAAAGCCTAAAGTTCTTAGGGTTGTTAGTTCAATAACAGTTGAGAGCGACAATCATAAATTGGTCCTTTAATTTATGATTCTTGGTTGTTTATTTAATTTGCAGCCCCATTAAATAAACGAGTATGGTCAACTATGACTACTACTTATAGTGTGCGTAAGATCAATCACTTCTTAATCGCATAATAAAATAACAAAATAAATCCAATTAAAAAAAAGCCAATTGAATTAGAAAAATAAAACATGTTCACATAAGTTCAGTTACTCATAATCGATTAGAAACAAGCAAAATTCATAAAATAATCCATAGAAACGATAAAATAAAGTAAGAAAGACAAATCATCTTGCGGTGACGTTGGATACTCAGTCTTTGATCACCATTTAGAGGTTAATATTCAATTTCTTTAAAAAATGCTTCCAAGAGAGTAAAGTGGTGGAAGACAACGATCCAATGGTTTAGAATGAGAAAAAGATAAGTTAAATTGGGTTCTGAACGTTTAAATAGGCATATGTGATTTTTTACCTCGACACGACCGTGTGACTAGCACCCTAGTGGAACAAAACAACGTTTCAGCTGCAACACGATCGTGTCACTTTTGTTGCTTGCCAAAAGCTCTATTTTCTCTGTCTCAGACATTTAAGGGCTTATTTGGTGGACATGATATGATAAGGATGAATAGGATAATGAAATTGGATAAGAGCACGATAAGATAAAAATCAAATAAGCTCTTATCCTCTCTGATCTAATATTTAGTGACTACCAAATAACGGACAGGATATAATTGCATCATCACAATTATATTTTAGCTAAATCATATTTTAGTAAAAAAAGTTTGTTCAATATATTATATAGTAAATATTATATTAGTTATAAATAAATAGTAAATATATATAACTTAATTATACTTAATTTTTTTTATTTTAATTTCATATTCAAAAATAAAAAAATAATATCATCCATAAAAGAATTAAGCCAACTCTCTTGGATTTTGCGGATAAATTTATTTTTTAAAATAAATTACATGATAATTAGTATAGTACTCATAAATTATATTATGTCACAAACAATCATATTTTAATTCTCTTTAGAATTTTACTCGCTAATTTTTCATGAAAATATCTTTTAAAGTTTTTTAAGCTATTTTTTTTAAATATTTTATTTTTAATTTATCTCTCTTGACAATCTATCTCTTAATTTTTTCTCTCTATATTTTAAAAAAATATATAGTGATTTTCTTAGTTTATAATTTAATTTAATTTTTTTATTAATAGTTTACACTTTAAAATTTATCCCTCTCAAAGTTTTCATCTATTTAAATTTTAAAAATTAAAAATTAAGTTATAATAAATATCACAAGTGAGGATAAAACAGGAAAAAAAAATTCTTATCCTATCATGCTTACTTCTATCTTGACTTTTCTCTCAGGATAACAATTAAACTGGGGGCATGATAGGATAATTTGGCACACCAAACTATAGACAATAACATGATATCCTGTACACCAAACAGACCCTAAGTCTTTAACACTCCTATTGATGCTATTTTCTTCGGTGTGGGTAAATCTTGAAGGAGTATGGTTGTGTCACCTTGTGGCATGGCCTTGTTATTAGCATGCAACGTGGCCTTGTCAGCTTGTGGCATGGCCTCGTTAGCTTGAAGCGTGGCCATGTTAGTTACAAATTCACAGTATTTCACTCCAAGCTGTCTTTCAATTACCATCCTATGAAAAAGTATGAGAAATAAATAAATAATAATTCAATAAACACATTATTCAATGCAAATATTTATACTAAGGCATGTAAAAGACCTGTCAAATATTATCAAATATAAAAAAAAAGGTATTAGATAATTACTCCTATCATTAAAAAAATGTCATGTACTATAACTCATTGAGATCGACCTATTAGTAGAAAATATAAATAATTAATATGAGCTGTTCAAACCTTATTTATTGTGATTGCGAAAAAACAATATCAGACAAAACCCGAGTAATATGGATCAAGGTATTTTACCACAACTAAAATGTCCATTAATTAGTTTAAAAATAAAAAAGAAAAAGAAAAAGAAAAAGAAAGAAGAAGACACGTGGGCATTGAAGTAAATAATGAAACTAACACGTGACTTGTGTAAGCCAAATAAACTATAAACAAGGTAATAAATTAAATCGTCAACAACCTGCATAGTTTCCTTTCGCGAAAAGCATGTGAAAATGTGAAAATATATATAGACACACACACTATTGAATTATTTTATGTTACTTCCAAAATACCTAACCCCAAATAAATAATATAACGTTATCTTTTCAACTTTCAAACAATAGTGCTATCTTTTCTTTATGTGATAAATAATTAATAAAATAATAATAGAAAAATTCTAGTGAGTAATTTAATAAGTTTCCTCACTATGAAACCCAAATATTAAAAAAAAATAAAAGTAAATTATTGAATTCAAATGTGATATTCTTACATGGAACAAGGAAAATAAAACTTATTAGGCACCGTGCCCTAGTCAGATATTTGATGGGATGTGGAACCTATCCTTTCATTATTCAATTTTAATTGTATTTATTGGAGATTCAGTCAGATTTTTTATAATTATTTTTTCATGTGAAACCTAATTAAAGTGCTTTCTATTTTGTCATACATAAAAACCTAAAGTGCGTTCTATTTTGTCATAATTTAATGTATTAAATTTTATTCAATATATGAGTATAACATTTTTTCTTTATCTTTTAAATAAGACACAGTTTGTTATGGTTTATTTTGTAAAATAATAATTTTTTAATAAATAAAAGTAATTTTAAAAGTTTTTTTTAATGTTTATCTGTACTTTTAAAAATAATCACAAACATAAAATTATAATATATAAATTAAAAAAATATATTTTTTCTTATTTTAATCAAACATAAATGACTTCATAATTTTACTATAATTAATTAAAAAAATAATAATATAATAAACATGTCTTAAATCTCTTCTCTTATTTTAAAAGGAACATATTTGTTGTCGATGATTAATTTAGTCCCATAATAATGCTATCTCAGGAATTTAGATACATCTCAAACAAGCCCATCAATATCAGGATAAGACTTCTGGGATTGCCTACTGATTTCTACCTGCCAAAGCTGACCGATACATGTCAAGAATGGGCCTCGTTGAATTTGGGCTTCGTTTGATTAGGCCCAAAGCCCAAATCCAACGAGTATGAAACTCTAAATTTAATGAATCAATTATTAATAGGCAAAGATAGATGTGACAATACGGGCTACCCAGCTGCGCCCGGGCTGGCCCATTTGGGCCACATGCTTTTTTGGGTGGGCTTAAAAGCTCGGTTATATTTTTTTGTGAAAATTAGCAAGCCCCAGCTCAATTCTATGTGAGTTCAAGACTTGGTGGGCCAACTCGGTCATATTTGTTTTTTAAATAAAAAAATATTTATGTTTTTTATTGGTTTTTTTTAATCAAATTGTGCTAGCTTTTTTTGTGTAAACTAAGACAAATGGTACATTTAGTAAAAAGTTAATTATAATTATATATTTTTTGAAAGAACCTACTAAATTTTTTTTTAATATAGTAGATAAAAAATACATTTATAAATTGATTTTTAACCGATTCGAGCTAGGTCGTTTTTGCGTGTTTTGCAGGCTGGGCCCAAAAGTCCAAGTGTATTTTTTTTGCAATTTTTCAAAGCCCAAACTCAATTTTTTTTGTAACTTACATATTGTCAGCTCTAGCCGGAGACAACCTTATTAAGATACACAATCATTATCAACCACACATATTTTAGGGTCATATACTAACTTAAGTATCGAAATTCATGCAGGTTATCTCACTCCCTTAATGTGCCATCAATAGAAATTCTAAACCATCGTTGAAGCCCTTGATTCATCAACCATTTATAGACTTGGTAACCTTCTTATGATCATAGTCCTATTTTAGGACATGAACACTTCAATATTCAATATTCATGCATGTTTTGTAAAGGATTTTATTTTTATAAACATGTATGTAATATGTAAATACAAGAAGAAAGGCATTATTTACTTTAATAGTGTTACTTCCTACCAACCTGTTTGATGGTATAATTTTTTTTCTTGATTATAGATACCAAACACATAGTATAATTTTTAGGTGTATAAATTGTTATGAAAAGTAGTGAAAGTTTTTATATTTTTAATCCTCAATTTATTATGAGGAGTAATTACTCATTTTCAATATTAGTATATACATTAATTATATATAAGACATATATGTAAAACTTGTTTATTTGAATCTCTGGCTGCAATTGCTTCCTTCAACCTTTGGAAAAATAATGAGTATTATCCCACTCTTAATAAAAAATAAACGTTGCTAATTAATTTATTGAAAAATTCTTCAAAAAAGAGATTAATTAATTAAGTAATTTTAAGTTAAAATGAGTAAAAAAATTCAAAAAATAGGTAATTAATTGATTAGTTAAAATTGATTAATTAAGTAGGTATTAATAAGCTGGCTGGTCCAATAATAATAATAATAATAATAATAAACAAAAACAAAATTGGCTATCTGATAGGAAGAATAGTTGCTGACCAAAGTCATCTTTGACTTAGTCTGATAAGGGCTCAAAATTGAACATGCTACTGCTTCTAAGTTAGGTGGTTGCGTTGATCCGTAACCATTCTGTTATGTTTCACTACTGAAAATGCCAAAAAATCAGGGAAGAGTAAAAAAGAAGATAGAACTGAACATGGGTTAAATTCAACAAAGGGATCAGTTTTTCCAAAAAAAAAAACAGAGCAAGAATATAAAATAAATAAATAAATAAATAACATTATCTTACCAACACAGAGAGCAAAAAGCAGAGTGATTGTCGTAGCATGCATGGATTAAATTCTCAAAATTGATTATGAGCTTAACTGATTCTGTTAATTGATTCTGAACAAAATCAAAAGCAACGAATAATTACTTCTCACCAAATCATAATTTTCTATTACGAATGAATTCAAACTATTGTTTAGTGTTGGTAAAAACTAAAATCCAATTCAAACATGCATAGGAGGAGGGAGTTCACAGCAACGAAGCATATTTGGGTCACATCAGTATTTGTCCTAATTCTGCAGGTATGATTACTCTACTGTAAATCTGAATCAATTGCTATAAACTATATACTCTTCTTATTAATCACTCACCCTCACACATTCACAATAAGCAAAAATGCATTCTACAATTGCATTTTTTTCCTACCGGCGACGCCGACTAAAACCCAATCGGTTCGCCGCTGCCGGAAACGGAACCACCGTGAAGCCTCATACCATAAATCGCTGAGAGAGCCACCCCTCTCTTAGAATCTGTAACGATGTCGAACATCCAAAACCATCGCACAAATTCTGTTCGATTAAGAACATTCTAGCTACACCGCTAGAAGATCTGCGAATCGCCCGCGCGGGAGTTTCACCGTCGCGCCTCCATTCTCTGCTGTCTCGCGTTTCCGTTTCCCCTTTCTCTCGTTCTTCTTCTCTCTCTAGGATAGAGAGGATTCCAGAATTGATTTTTTGCTGTTGTTAGTTTCCAGAATTAATTATGAACTAACGTCTTGTTTAGTTTAAATTTTAGTAAAATAAAAAATAAAAAACACATAAATTAAGATAAAATTTAAAATTATTGATACACCAGTTCACTTCAAGAAGCTTAGCGTCTGATGCAACGACAGTTGGGAGATGAAATTTTTGTTGCCTTCAACTTGAAGTTGTTGGTCCAAGACATTCCCAAGGCACCTGATGATTCCTCATTCAGCTCTTCAAAGATCGTCAACCACACCAATCTGTGCCTTCGACGCGACCTATCCCGATGTCGGGATGGAATCAGGGACAAAGGCCTGACTATCAGTTGGGCCAGCCCCACCCCCAACTTTATCTGGAACTGCAGGACCAACTCCAGAACCCGATTTTGGAACTGACCCAGCGGCAGGAGCGGCCTCCTTTTTTTTCTTACTCCTTTAACGCCGACGTCACTCCTCTTCCGTTTTGATCCTTCTTGGGCAACCTTACCAGCATCACCATCACTTTGTACTTGCGCTTCTGCAATTCTTCTGCAAAAGAAAGTCAAGAAGTTTTGTTAGTTCATCAGAATGAAAAGGTCACAGCCCAAAATACAATAAGATAAGGCATCTTTTCAGTTTACCGTACGCTAACACCCACCCATGAGGTGCGCCAGTCCTTTGGGAATCTTCTCCCTCTGAATTATTTCACTCACTTTCAAGTTTTTAATCTTCTCCAGCTCACTAACTTTGCCATTGTTCCACCGTAGTCAGCTCTTTCACAGCTCGTTAAATATGAGCATTCTTGTTCCAAAACAAAGTAAATTTCTTAATTGCATTAGTTTCCCACAATATGCTAACCTTATCCAACCCCACGGATGAGGTAATCCTAAAAAATTCGCTACGAAAAGTACTCCCCGTGGATTCAGCCAATGGCACAAAGATTTTCGCCCCTGCCTTTGCACTAATGTACAGCCATCGAAATTGTTCTTCATCTTTTTTAACAGTTCGCTTCGTCTGAAAAAAATATCGAAATTTCCCTACAGTACTCGCGAAGCCTAGGTACCTACATAGAATCTGAAACGCTCTAATGGTATCCCAGGCGTTGGGAGCGAGCTGGCTAGGGGCTATCTCATAAAAAATTAACAAGTCCATCTCAAATTTTGAAAGAGGCAGTCGTAGATTGAACTCATCAAACAACATTCTATAGAAATAACAAAAGGGTTTTGATTCCATTGTTCCTTCCATGATTACAAATTCGTCTTCCTCAAGGGACTCAATCAACATTTGACCCGCCCCACAAGAGAAGACAACACAATCCTTCTTCATTTGAATAAATTCATCATTATTCGAAAATCGTGATGATACCCAGACATCTCGATGGACCCACTCGTAATCCTTTGACTTATAAACTACAACTTTAATATTCTCCCCCATTATCCCAGAAAAACTGCAAAGTCAAAAAGGGAAGTGAAGGGCGTACCTAAGGAAAGTGTTAGGTCTAAATAAAGAGGGAAGAACTTCTTCAAGAATATGGTTCACAAACACACCGTATAGTTTAGAGCTCGTTCAGTTTCAACAATGGTGGTTTTAAGGGTTTTTTTTAGACTTCTTTTATATTAACCCCTTCAAACCTTTTCAGTATAACGTCGCCCCGCTTCAATATCTCGGCAACCCAAGCGCCGTTTCAACTGAAACGTTGCGTTTCTAAACCACGTGACGCTCGTCGCGTGAACCGTTGCTGGGGTCATGTCAATAATGATAACCCTGCCTAGTCTCCAATAAAGACAGGCCACGTCATACGCCCTTTCGTTTTGTTTTTAATTTGATCAAGGCAGATAAATATAATAAAATAAAGCGTCTTGCAAAGATTCCGTGTCAATGATACAACGAGATACCCATTACACAATGTTTTGCAAATTACATATCACGACCTACCAACATATGAATCACAACGACCTAGCGACCTCGACAAATACAATGATATAGCAAATATATACATTAAGAATAAAAATAGGTCATAGAAAGCAAATTCCCAAATTTTATTCATTCATGATACAACGCTAGTTACATGGTCAAGAGAATTTAATATACAACCCAGCCAAATTTACCAAGGCAAACTACTAAGTTCTAGTCCCCAAGGCTCATTGTCCAGGGGCCACCTGGTAGCTTGTCATGAACATCTGGCGCCGTCTGTGGGAACGGTAGATTTCCGATTCCCATCCTTGTGAAAAAGCCACAATCCCAGTGTTTTTTCCGTAATCCTACTATTGTTTATAAATGGTAGACACCAGAACATCCCAACCCCAACTAACTTCTTACCCCCTTCCACCCGAAACATTGATCAAAATCCAACATTAAAACAACTACAAGACCAAATAAACAACCTCTAACAGAGACAACAAGAAATCAATCGACAGAATGAAGAACTTGTAAATGTAAACCGTGATTTGTAGCGAAAAATTCAAGACATGCAGAACCATGAAGCCAATCAGGGTCATTCAAACTCATCTGAGAACAATCAGCAATCTACTCAAAGGGGGGCAATCCCACAAAGGGCTTCTGCGGGTTTCCTCCTGGACCATCTAGTGGAAACCCACCTTTCTGATGTAATCATGACCATGGAATTCCCTGATAGCATAAAGCCAAGAATCGAGCTATTTGATGGTGATAGAGATCCCCAAGAACATCTAGATGCATACAAGTCTGCAATGATAAGTTTCCGAGCTAACGAAGCCGCGATGTATCGTTGTTTTCCTAGCACGCTCAAGAAGGATGCTAACAAATGGTTCTTACGTCTATTCCCCCGGTCAATTAATAGTTATAGGCAATTGTCAGAACTATTTCTGCCCCAGTTCGCTTATAAGGTCGCTCGTAAGAAGTCTTAAGAGGATTTAGGCAATATCCAGCAAGGGGAAAATGAATCCTTGAAGGATTACCTATATCGTTTCGACAAAGAAGCCTTGATGGTCAATGATATTAACCAGGAGGTCTTAAAGACACTCTTGATTAGCGGCCTGCAGGTGAATAATTTTTATTAGCATATTAAGCGAAAGAAACCTGCAGATCTCGTTCAATTCCAGAGGAAGGCAGAAGAGTGGATTGAGATGGAGGACACATGTCAATCAAAGCGAGACAATTTGGCTCAAGCTAAAAAAGATGTAAAACCATCTAAGGAACAGAATAGCTGAAGGCCTTCTACAACTGCCCAGCATTAACATGACACCAAAAATGAGTATGGGGGGAGAAAGCGTCCTCCATATCAGAACAAGTTCAGCTCGTATACCGCACTGCGACAGGTCAACTCCACGGGGTTAATACCTCTTCCACGAGAGCCGGCCTAGCCCACATACGGCGCCAGATGTTCACGACAAGCTACTAGGTGGCCCCTAGACAGTGAGCCTTGGGGACTAGAACTTAGTAGTTTTCCTTGGTAAATTTGTGACATGCTCTCTTAGTCCAATGATCATGGGTCTTATAGGTGTTTGGGGGGGGGGGGAGGCAAGGCAGTCAAGCGGTTGTGGGGTCGTGGGGTTGTGGGTGGTTTTAACTGGAGACTAGGGGAGTTGGGAGGTCGCTTTCCCCTTCTATTCTAGGTCTTGGGGAGGGAGGTAGCTCGGTCGCTATGGGGAGCGGGCTACCTAGGCGTAACAGCACACCAGCCCCACAAGCCTAGAGGCCGCGGGCCGAATAGGCTTAAAGTCTAAAGTAGGAGAGATATAATAAAAACAGGGGTAGCCAGGTCGCTATGGGGAGCGGGCTACCTAGGCGTAACAACACACAAAGCAAAATTAACTAAGTTAACCATGGTCATTTCATTTTAGAAAACCCACACATCTCACTCCCGCACCGTTTGCTTCGTCCACTTTCCTCTCCTCGACAAGCTTCACCTCATCTCCGGTGGCAATGATGCTCTCATTAAGTACTGGGATGTTGCAGAGGAATTTCCCCTCTATGAATTTCACGGCCACAAGGATTCGCCTGTCAGCGCCGACATCTTCCTCACTGATTCCTATGACCACAACGTTAAGCTTTGGGACGTTAGGGTTAGAAATTCGAAAAAGAGAGCTCGATGCCACCATATTTGAGAAAACCCGCACACGTTATCCTTTTTCTTTTCCAATAATAATTCATTTTCACTTAGTTCCTCCTCGTTCTCTTTCACTACTTCCAAATGTAAGCGACTCACTCACTACTATTCCCCTTCTTTACTTCGCTGTTTGATTTCCCTACATTCATTATCTTAGCGTTGCTCTTTCACCATCTTCATGATACTACAGTAGCTGAATTTGATAATTGACAATGAATCCAAAAGCACAAACTCTATAGATCATATAGCACCAGGCACATGTGAGAAGAAAGCTTACTTTCCTCTGTTTCTGCCCTCGACCTTGAGAAGCCTTGTCCACGATTCGCCTTGGTGGGTGATGCACAAGATAGTGATTTGTGTAAAAGTGAAAATTTAAGAAGAGAGGGTTCATGGAATCGAGCAATCGAGGAATGGAAGAAGTGGGTTTATGAACCCTAATTTTTTAACTATATTCAAGTAACGAAATATTCTCATTCTGTTTGTCTTTGTTAACTTCAATTGGGGTGGGTTGCTAATTTTTTGAAACTATTGGGCAAAGTGCAATAAGTTGAAATCTCAAGGGACTTGGGTGCAATTTACCAAAAAAAAAAAGAAGAAAGAAGAGTGATAAAGCTTATTTGTTTATAAAATTTTACGAATTGCTTATACAATCTTAATAAAAATTAAGTCCATAATACAAAAATTCTAGTTTGTGCGGTCCTTCTTGAAGTTTGTGTTTATTTCTTGTAATAAATATCCAACAATAAATTATTTTTAAGATAAAATTGTGTGATTATTTACGATGCATAAATTAATAAATATCATTAGAAAATGACCAAGGGCATTTTCCCAAATGGTTATGTTCAAGCCTTTAAGGCTTGGAAGGGTGGAAGTCCAAGATTCAAATCTTAGCAAAGAAGAATACCGTAGATTTAATTTCAGTTGTGTGCATGTGTATTTGCCGATAAAAAATATCCCTAAAAATATACAAAATATCCATAAAAAAATGTAACCTAAAAAACAAAGTGAATAAATCACGTTATGTGCACAAAAATTAAGTAGTTGGTGTATAATAAGGTATGTGTGCATTTGATGAATTACTAAAATAATTCATAATATAATAAAGAGAAAATCTTATCATTTATTATAAATTATAAATGAGTTTGATAATCTTGAACATATTTATTATATAAATATTTAAGTCAATTTTCAATTGTGACTTTTCTCCCAACAATAAGTAATATATCTATTATGGACCGATATGTCAATCTAGGGTTAGACGGCATGACACCCATTGGAGTCTTACACCCCCACCCACTATCGTGGGTAGCATCGGCCGACGAGGGAATCATGACGACAACATTCAAAGCATCCTCCACTTCCTTCGGTTCAGAATGCTCCCAATTCTGTCCATGTAGAGAGATAAACAACCTTTCATGTAGTTTGTCCTTCAACCAGCCCTGGAGCTAGATGAATTCCACTCATTTATCTCCATAATGGAGACTCAGGCATAACTGATTGAGGAGTACAAGGAAGGAGTACAAGGAAGAGAAGGAGCTAGCACAAGCGAACCTTTAGGCAAATCCATTACACATGAATTTGCAGCTCGTTCAAATACCAGCGAACCATTTAATCCAGGGTGCACCCTAGGATAATCCTTCATATGAACTAGCCAAGGGATAGAAAATTTAAAGAGTGATGCTTTGAGTCCAATTTGAAGATAACAATTAGAATCCCAAATTCTCAAAATCAAATATGCAATAATGGGCTGAACTTGTTTAGTTTGGATCTAAATAAATTACTAAGCTCACTTTACCATTTTTTATGTAATTTTTGTAGGTACTTTAAGGCTAATTTTTATGTGTCTTTTAGTCTATGTTTATTGGTTATTTAATGTTTTTAAGAGTTCCTAAGTCATTATAATACTTAGTGGGATTTTTATTTATTGTTTCAATGCTAGTGGAGCACTAAGTTAGTGATGCAATAGTTAGTGGAAATTTTATACTTAGTGTAGTAGGAATTCATTGTATGAGCTTTCTACTTAGTCTAATCTCATTGTAATCCATTCGAAAAGTTGATTTTTGAGTAAAATATGAGTTTTCTCTGATTTGAGAGCTTTTTCTTTAGTTCTTGAGATAATAACTAAAATTGATCTTATCAATCTTTTATTGTAGCAATCAAACCGATGAATTATCACTCACATTTTCATCCCTGTCTTGAGTGTGGTGTCAATATCTTTCCCCAAGATGGAAATTCAAGATGGTCCCCTTCCATAAAAGCGTTAGCTGGTATCCGAGCTTCGGCTCTTTATTTTCAAATGCAAGGTTCCAAAGAGGATATTTCACATAAAGAAGATACAACGTTCAAGTGTCAATTAGAGGCGCTTACCCAACAAATAGAAAACTTGTACTAAGAGCGATTAGCAATATTTAATGAAAAGCTAGATCTACTCAAGAAGAAAGACATTCTAAAGGAGAGATCTTGTAATTCAAAAAGTGGAAAGGAGAAGCAAAAGATTCATTATTACAAAGGAAGTGAAGCATTTGAGTTACATTGACAAAATTTTAGAGCAGAAGCAAATAAGAGTGAAGAGAACGTGAAAAAGGAAAAATTGTGTGAGAGTGAAATTAAGGAGAAAGATAAAGAAGATGAGAATGAAGGAAAAGAAGTTGAAAAGTTTAGCAAAAAAGAGGAAGAAGAGTTAGAAGGAGAGAATAATAAAAGAAACCAAAATGAGAAAAAAATTTGAGTCACGTTATAAAAGAAAGTGATTTAAGAATGAGTGCAAAGTTTCAAAGATAGTGAAGAGAGATTTCTTTTCAAAACAGTCCATCAACATCATGATTCCTAAAGATTCTTTGAATACTAATTCAAGTCACTTACCTAGTGTTGTTGAGTCAATTTTGTAGAGAATAAGGAAGGGTTTCCAAAGGTTGTGCCCCATGGACCACGACAAAATATGGGCATTGCACATAACAAAAACTTTATTCGTGGAGATTCTCTACCCATTATGAAGCAATATTTTAAAGAAGAGAACATTAAGAAAGGTAGACTTACAATTGACCCTGGAGGTTTGAATCACTAGATTCGAGGACGAATCCTCTCAATGAGGGAGGGAATGATATGAACCAACCAAGGGATTGAAAATTTAAAGAGTGATGGTTTGACCCAATTTGAAGACAACAATTAGAATCCTAAATTCACAAAATCAAATATGCAATAATGGGCTAAACCTGTTTAGTTTGGGTCTAAATAAATTACTAAGCCCACTTTACCATTTTTTATGTAATTTTCATAGGTACTTTTTGGCTGATTTTTATATGTGTCTTTTAGTTTATCTTTAGTGTGTATTTAGTGTTTTTAAGAGTTCCTAAACCATTATAATACTTAGTGGGATTTTTATTTGTTGTTTCAATGCTAGTGAAAATTTTATACTTAGTGAAAAGTGTAGTAGGAATCCATTATATTAGCTTTTTTACTTAACCTATAAATAGAGATATCATTGTATTCCATTTGAAAAGTTGAATTTTGAGTAAAATATGAGTTTTCTCTAATTTGAGAGTTTTTTTTTAGTTCTTGAGGTAAGAATTAAAACTGATCTTATCAATCTTTGATTGTGATGATCAAACCCATGACTTATCACTCACCTTCTCATCCATTTCTTGAGTGTGGCGTCAATATCCTTCCTCAAAATGAAGATGGCCCCCTTCCGTAAACACGTCGACAGAGGCAATTAAAGCGTGAGGAGGATCCCGGACGTGTTGGAACAAAACAACCCACATGTTTAGATCCAACGGAACCCGCATCTTCTAAACAATGCTAGAGCGAGATTGTGTGTGGGTGGACATATGTTTAGGAACCCAGCTATCATCATAGCGCCCCAACAAATGGGTCGTGTCGAACCAGTTGTCAATGAAGTTGTGGCCAAGAACAAACCCATATTCGGTTATTGCAGAAACCCCTTCACAGCGAGCATTACGGCTCATGAACTTCCTCCATAGTTTCAGTTTGCAAAGAAGCCGGAAGACTATGATGGTACAAAGGACCCTAATCAACATATTCATAATTTCGAAAGGATTGTTACTTTCCAAGGCACCAGAGAGCCCCTAGCATGCAGGGCATTTTCCTTGACATTGACTGAAGCTATAGGACTTTGGTTTACTGAGCTGCCAGCTAATTCCATTGAAAATTGGCAACTTTTAAAGATAAATTCCTTTGTCATTTTATTAGTAGTAAAAAAAAATTAAATTTGAGTATCACCTTAAAAGCATCACCCAAGGGGATAATGAACCTTGGAGGGATTATATCGCTCGATTTAATAAAGAAGCTCTAGATGTTAAGAACGTAGCTCCTAATATGAAATTATTTTTCTTGATGGAAGCATTGAAACCAAATTTCTTCAAACAGGAATTAACTGGGAATGAGCCTAAGCCTCAAACAATGGGAGGAACTCAAGGATAGGGCATAATTTTGGATAATGATTAAGGAGCATATGAAAGAGTGGAGATATCTTCCCATCAAAGGAGGAAAACAACGGAAAAGCTCCACAAAATTCACAGCAAAATCTTATCCCCACAAAAAGCGCCCTTAAAACAAAGGAAAAGAGAAGGTACACAGGGCGTCTTTGCAGCTAATACACCCTTGCTAACTTCATTGGCAAGGTTATATCGAAAGGTGATGAGTACTGAGCTGTCAGGCAGGCCTCCCCTCATGCAAAGTAAATTCCATAAGAAGGGAAGTTCTGTGATTATCACCCGAATTATGGCCATATACAAATGAGTGTGTGAAACTAAGAGATGCAATCAAACATCTCATATAGAAGGGAAGGCTCAAAGAATTTGTGCAAGAATCCCGAGATGCACCTTTTAGACAACGAAGCCCATCTCCCCAGGAGGGAAGAGATCGGTCACGCCGGCCTCAAGCCCGAGGTAACAACAAAGATAGGAGAAGGACCCCTACTCCTCCAAGGAGGGTGGAACCTCAACATCGAATGGTCATAAATGTCATCGCTGGCAGGATCCTGATAGGTAGTAAACGATCAAGAGATGCCAAGGATGTTTATGTGCAAGTTGTAACAAAGCCTGATACACTGTTATCTTTCTCTAATGCCGATTTGCCAACAAATCAACCCCTGGATAATGAAATGGTGATTACCGGGATACGAACAAATGAAGTATATACATAGTATTTGTAAACTCTGGAGGAATAAACATGAAGGCCTTGAATCCTCTTCAAAGTCCCCACGTTCTCCCTCAGCCCAGACCGTCGACTTCACGATGAAAGTAGCGTTCTGCAACCGAAAGCAACCAGTCCTCGCAAGTAGGAGTTTGACAAGGCATTTTGACTTGAGCCCCTTCACCAAGGCTACAAGATTCTGAAAGATGGTTTCTTCCCGCAAAACCATGGTAGTCATTAAGATAAGGCTACTGAAACGGATCAGGTGCATGAAATTATCTCTTGTAGCTTCGCCCACCTCAATGGGGAGGCTGTTTGGACTTAGCTCCTTTGCCGACCCAATCACTAACATTGTGGGAAAGACTAGATGAGTCCCTCCCTTTTCATTCCCACCGGTAGTCATTGAATCTACAAACAAGTGTTGTCCAAACAAGCCTAAACCCACCGAAATCTTTCCCCATGGTTAAAGAAGATCAATCCAACTGATACACAAAACATAGCACAAGCTTGAGAATGCATATGCAACAAGGCGTATTTATAGTAAGGAAAAGATAACAACAATTACACTTATCACCGATATCAATAACAAACTCCCCTGAAATTTATGACCCACGCATCAGTTACGAGGATAATTACACAGGGATAACGGTACATTGACTACGCCACTGACATTGACCTCATACAATAACAGAAGATAAGACTGAACACGGAAACCAATAAGCCTAAACCTGATTAAGTTGGTAAGTCGAGGAGTATGGTTGGGTAGCCCGCTCACACAGTGGCCTAGCTACCTAGTTGAATAAGGCTTCAAGCCTCCTCAGCTCGTCGCTTCAAGGCTCGGGGGGATAGTGTAATGGCATGGCTAGGCAGCCCGCCCACACAGCGGCCTAGCTAACTAGTTGAATAACGCTTCAAGCCTCCTTAGCTCGTCGCTCCAAGGCTTAGGGGTTGATGTACTACCACGGCTAGGCAGCCCGCCCACACAGCAGCCTAGCTACTTCGTCAAATATCGTTTACCGAGATCTATGTCTTGAAAGGGCATGATCGACCTCTCAGCCCGCCCTCAAACCTAACCATGGTCGTTAGGCAGACTACCCCACCCACGATCCCATGACCATAACCTTACACCCACGATCCCATGACCATAACCTTACACCCACGATCACCCAACTACCTAGCGGGCACAACCATTCTCCATAGCTCATACCTATAAAGGCCATCCCATCTAGCGAAGGCGGTATGTCACAATCTTTTACCAAGGCAACTACGGAATCTTAGGCTCTTGGTTTAAGGGTATCCTGTTAGCTTGTCGTGAACACTTACTAAGGTCCAAGAAGAGAATGAGCACCTTAAGTAAGACGCCTACAAATAGGAGCAAGTGGTCAAAATACTCCAACAGGGACTATCTGAAAAAGAAGATAGGTGAGAAAGATGAGCTAATAGAGACATGGATGGTGAGGGCTAATAAGCAAGAAAGGGAAAAACAAAATTGATGAAATCATACAATGTAACGATACATTACTTTCACTATCAGTTGATGCACCCTTCATGATAAAACTATCTCACTTCTCTTGTCATCAAATAATCATTATTTAAAGTCTATGAAAAAACAAAAATTTCAAGAAATGCTTTGGTGTTCAAAGGAATTCTTGAGATCGTATCAAGATCTTAAACCAGATCAAATTTTGGTTCCGAAAAAGGTTGACATCTATCGGTTTGAGTGAACCTTCTTTATTTTTTGTAAATTAGTATATTTTTTTCCGTTTAATTATTGTATTTCATCCGTTTGATGCATTTGGGTTTTGAAATAATCCTTTTATACTCCTATATTAATAGAAATTTTCCCTAATTGTTGATAAACAAAAAATTAACAACATACATTATTTTGGATCTGCGTACTTTAAATACGTCCCAAACTCTAAAATTTATAGTCTAAAGCTGAACTTTGTCTTAAATTATAATAGAGTAATTTTTTATGAAAAAAGACAAAAATTAATTTACTTATATTTTAATATATATTTATTATTTATTATTATTTTTATTTTAAAATTATTATGCTGTGCAATATTGCACAAATTAAAAAAATTCAATTATAATTACAAGCGATGATGATATCAAAGAAGTCAAACAAATGATAACCCTTTTTAATATATTTAACTTGTTGATATCCAAAATAGTACTCCCTCCATTTTTAAAATTACAGTCATTTCGTTCTTTCATTTCATAAAGGTTAAGAAATGAAATAAATACTATAATGAGTAAATCAATTTTACTAACCTATTCCCATTAATAATTGAAACATTAACTATCTCACGTTATTTTTAATTGAGCATTAATTATTATATAGGGGTAAAATAGAGAAAAAGAACATTTAATAATGCATTATTATAAATATAAAACGACAATCATTTTGGAAAAAATATTTCTCTAAAACAACACTTATTATGAAACAAAAGGAATAACATTAGTATTTAGTATACACTCAACACGAAGACCAACTCATTTTTTTTATTATATCAGTGAAACAAATCAAACTAAACAAACCCCAAGGGTTAGTTTAGCGATGTAAGACCCTGTTAAGTTCATAGGAAGAACGATCTACAATGGGAGGTCCCGTGTTCAAATCTCATATATGTCAAATTTTCGGGGGCCAGCAAGCCACATAGCACAGGAGATTAGTCTCATCATCCTAAAGGTGGGGAAACTCGTGATTATATAAAAAAAATCAAATTAAACACAGAATTAATTAGAAAAATATATAAAATTTTGGATGGTTATTTTTTCAGCTAATAATTTAAAATTTGGATTGTTGGGGATATAAACAAGAGGAGAATGGCATTCGAATGAACATGTCTTGGAAGGGTGCAATGTACTATAGATTAATGCATGCACAATCACATTTCAGAGTTGCTCTTTAGTATTTATTCTCCAATAAATAATAAATAAATATAAATATAAATAATTGTATAAAAATCTCATCTTTTTCTCATCAGGTATGTTGGGACTGCTATTGTGGTGAATCAATCTCACATGTCCTGACTTATCTTGATGTGTGTTTTGTCATTGTATTTAAATTTAGGTTCATTCCATAACAATGATAAGATTTTGAAGGTTATCAAAATTGTATTAGGAGTGTTTGTATTTAATTACGTACATTATTTAATAGAACATAATTATAACATGACTGTAATTATAACATGACTGCAATTTAAAGCCCTAATTAATCTAACTTTTCTTGGTTTTTCTCTTATCCATAATTATAAAATATGTGAAGGTTGATGTAATTTGACAAAAGTTTACAAAAAAGTCAATGTAATCTTTTTTAAAATATTAATTAAATTTTGGGTAAAATACATTTAAAAATCAAATTGTGCAGTAAAACGAAGCTTACTTTTTAAAGCTAATAAACATGTTAGGAAACATAATTTTGACGATTAAATATTTAATGAGATTTGATCCTCGAACACAAACACACAAATCATTCGACCAAGTCACGGGAGGCAACCTGCTTCTAAGTTAGTATCCAACAAATTTCTCTTCTAATCAAAGAGAGACAACATGAAATAAAATAAAATAAAAGAATTTATTTATTTATTTATATTTTTTCCCCTTTATGGATTCCTTTTTCTTGAGTCTTCACTTGCCTTCTACCTGAATGATTACATAACCGCAATTGGCAGCGTTGCCTTTTTTCGTTTTTGTGATCTGTTGTACAAATTATTTATGGTTTAAATACAACTGTGAATATAATCAACAATTCAGTTTATTAAAAATACATCAAAATTATTAATTTAACACACACATGTTTGTGCCTATATACTGTGGCGGATATATATTCATTCGAGGAGATGCAGCGAGGTGTAACTGCATCTTCTCGACTTAAAAAAATTACGAGTAATATTATATTATGTATCCTTTATATTATGTACCCTTACCCTTATATATATTTCTTTGATTATTTATAACTTAATTGAAAGGAAAAAAGAACAGTGATGTGCCCCCAAATTAAAAGAACTAAATGCAAAGCGAAAAGAAAATATATATATTGGAAAAAGAAAGATGGAATAATGTGTCAGATGAGGAGGATACAATGCACTAAAAAAGAAAGGTGACAAAGTGTAGAGATAATGCATATGCAATATAATACAATTAAAAATCCCATCTTGGTTTTTTAATATCTTTTAATTAATTCTCTAAAATAAATAAAAATTAAAAATCCCATCTCATTGGGTGTATTCGGGCCCTAGTAAACTATATTTCACATGGGCCAAATTCGCTAGAGGTACTTCTCCATATCTCCCACACCTTGGCATTTTAATTTATGATTATATATAATAAATAATATAATAAATGTAATAACATATATAGAGTAATTAAGTAAGAATATATAAAAAAAAATAGAACATTTGTGAGGCATGATCCTTGAGACATGAACAACCAAATAATAAGACCTTGCTGCAGGAGGCAACCTACTTCTTCTCTTCTAATAAATCAAAGTAGTATGGGTCTCTTGGTATAGAGAGTGCAACAAAGATAATTAATATGGTATATATATAATATATAAGCTTAAATGCTTTTTTGGTTTGTTAAATTTGGTGATTATGTAATTTTAATTTCTCTACTTTTAATTGTGTTGGTTAAGTTTCTGAATTTTTTTACATGTTACAATCACGTCCTTTTGTTTGATTTTTGTCCGAAGATGTTGACGCCGTATTTTTTTTAAATTAAAAATAATATAAATTAAAAATCAAAACTACAATAATAATTTTTTTAAATAAACATATATATTTTCATGAAACAAAGAAACTGATATCTCTCCCTCAACTTCCCATCCTCCACCCCTCTCTCTCTTCACCATCATGCATCGGCCTAAAACCTTTCATCATAGGGAATTTTTTAATTATTAGAATTCTTTTTTATATTATTGCATTTTAAACTTTGTTTATTTTTTCAAAATTTATTAAAATAAATTGACAAATCAGCTCATTCTCTTCATTCAAAGTTGATAAAAATATTTTCATACAATTATTATTAACACTTACAACTTACAAGTCCATTCAATAAAAAATAAAATAAATTTTTTTAAAAGTGAAATAAAATTTTAAAACTTAATTAGTTCTACAAAATTACAAGTTGTATTGTGAATATATATATAGTAGTTATATGAATTACTACTTTTCAAAATTTTAACCATTCACTGTATATGAATCCTCTAATATAAGGTTGATTAACTTTGGTTGTGTTGTTTGAATTTGAAGGCCAAAAATTAAAGGAAATAAAAGCAAAAACAGAGTGCTGATCACTATGATGCATACATTGCTGCAAACACATTAAGATTCATATAAAGCTCTGAATTGTATTTGCATATATACTTGTGATCTTTAATTTAATTAATTTCAATGAGATGCAAATTGCCAAAATTATTTTCCTACTAATCAGAATTGGCCTATATATTAATATTATTACGAAGACAAAAACAACAATACGTACGTGTACTGATCGGTCAACATTTCTAGATCATTCAAAAGATTTGCTCCTTATTTTTCTAACATTTCTCTGACATTCTTTGTCATTAGATAGAAATGAAATGGCTTATGGTAGTGCAAATAGATAATTATTATTAATATTATAATCATAAAAACGACAAGGATGACAACAACATATTCATCCATTGATTTATTAGTTTTCATTAGTTTATAACAGGACTGAATACATGGGTGATTAGTTTCTATTTCTTTCTCATTTCTTTTGTTACAACATCAAGTATATTCTTTATATAGATAATTATCTTGTTCGAGTTAGGAAGATTTTAGATAAAATTTTCTTTTGGAATTGCTGGAGGCATTTTAGCTTCAAATATTAAACTATATAAAATATGTAGGTAGCTTTAGAATAAGTTAAGTGATTAGTTTAATTTGAGGATCAAATGCAAAAACTTATCATTCAATGATCACATTGTTATAAAATATTTCTAAGTTACAAGGATTTTAAAAACTTACTTTGAGGGTTCATATCGAAATAATAAGTCAAAACTACAAAAAAACCAAGCTATTTGCAACCAACACCATAAAGATAACCTCAAAGTGTCAATAGTCCAAAATCCAATCCCAAAAGTTATAATTTGAGGTATAACTACGAAATTGTCCTAATGAGGTACACTTACCAAAGACTAAAAACCAAAATTTTAGAAGTCAACACCACATTTCGATGGGTACCATTGAAATGATGATTTTTGAAGCTAAAGACACTTCATCACCCATATTTTGAGCGCACACCACATTGTGGCAGTTAATAGACCCACATTTTTATTCATCAAAACGTGCATAAATGGCCTCTAGAGTGATCTTACCATCAATTAGTGGGGAAAAATTGAATTCTAGTAAGTTTTACCCCTGATCTCATTTATTTGCCTATAAATATTATCCTTGGGTTCCATTGTTCAACACCTGGAAAAACTTCACGGACCTAGAATCTAAAAGCCTAAAACTTTCCTCATCATTAAGGACTTGGATAAACAGTTCATCCTACACTCTTACACTCGCCTACGTCCACTCCACACTTAACACGCGTCTCACAAATATCGCAAAGATGCTATTAGGACTATAGAGCTCTATGTGAGTTATCTAGGTGAAAATTTTCTTTTAGCTTGTCACTTTATCGCTTTGTTTTAGTTGATAGAAATTCTAGAGATACAAAACTTTAATTGTTGTTCTCTCCTTCACCTAGTTTCTTTTTAGTTTTCTTTTCATCTATACATTTTTGCACACAAATGAACTCTATTGTTACTTTTTATTTTTAATTCAAGTTATTTACACTTCACTACGAATCAAAACTTATATTTATCATATTGAGTTTGCGTTTTGTTTTCTATTACCAATTCATTTATAGCATTAATTTTACTTCCAAATTTCTTATATTTTGTGTATAAATCAAAGTTTACTATTATTACGTTAATAAATTGCACAAGGATGAATATGCTTTGCATCTATATCGGCGATTATGATCATGTTTATGGAATGTGCTTCATCTACGCATGACACACACATACACTAATTTACTAAGTTCAAATCTAACAACTCATCTTAAGAATGAATTAGTAACTATGTGAATAAACAACCAGAGAAGGTGTATCTCCTCCTCGATATGTGATCACTGAAAATTTTATTTGATAGTTAGTATTAAACTGGCATCTTTAGTATCAATCTAGGAACTTTAAATTAATTTTAAAGCCATCTTGTACAAATATCCGATAAACCAGAATATTAGAAAGAAGGATGTGATGGGAAACGACCACTGGAGGAGAATACTCTCCGCGATCTCTACAAGTGGAAGCACACATCCATATATTCAGCACACATAATATTTAACGTGGTTCGGCTACTCAAAACTTACGTCTACGAATACATTTTATTACTCCACTTGCACTTTTTGAAGAGAGAAAATTACTGACTCTCTCTTACACTTCAACTTACAATTTTTGCAAAAAAATAATGAAAAACCTCACATCACACACAACTACCATTACTTCCAAGAGATTATAGTTGTATTAGTGAGAATACTCAAAGTATATTAATTTTTTTTTTGTTAACACATGGGTGCAGTGAGATTTATGATAGGCGGTAAGAAAGATTTTTTCTAAACAGAATTACGGAGTTTTAAACTACTATTGTCACTATGTTTAATTCCACTACTTTTTATTTTTTGTTCAAAAGAATTTTTTTTCAATCTGTAAAATTAAAGAATCAATAATTAAATATTATTAAAATATTTGAATAGGAGTTGCAATATACAAAGAAGAATAACAATAATCTCACCTTTTAAACTTTGGACTCAAACTTCGCATCACAGATTAAAGTGAAACGGTCTATTAATCCATGCATTAGGTGATTGGATTATCTCATTTTAATCCCAAAAAAGAAAAACAAAATCTATAGAATGACAAAAACACACTCCCTTTACAATCCCATGACCATCAAATTAACCACATGCATCAAAAATACTGAACATATTATTACAGAACCAATTTTTTTTTTTTCCTGTTAACTTAGCATTTGTTTATTAGAACCAGAACCAAGTATTTGACAAGGTTGACAACCCTTAACAAAGCCAGAAAAATTACCATTAATATTAGCGTTAGATGAGAACCCAAAACCGCTATTAAAACCTACTCTGTTTTCCCCTGCTTTTTCCAGCGTCTGAATCTGTTTCTTCAAGAACTTAACGTAATGAATAGCTTCATCCAACATCGACGCCGTGTCCATCTTCGTCCCTCCGGGAACCAATCTCTGCAAAATCCTTATCCTCTCGCTTATCCTCTCCCTCCGGTGCCTCGCCGCCACGCTCTGCGGATCCGTCGATATCTTCACGTTGCGCCGCTTCGGCGGCTTGATCGCCTCCGGGTCTATGTGAACCGGCTGCATCATTGCCACCCGGAAGATCATCTCCCTCATCGCCGCCATCGAGTTCTTCTTCTCCGGTGCAGCATTCGGATTCATAATCCTATTATTATGCCTTGGTAGTTGAAATGCAATGGGCGGTGTAACCGTCGCGGTTTGTTGGTGGTGGAGAGGAATATTATTGTTAAGGAAGTTATTATTAGGTGGAGTTATGGTTGAGGTATTGGTATCTGACACGAGTTCGAATGCTGACAGGGTGGAGTTGGAGGGTAGTAAGAACTCGGTTTCGGAGTAAGAGAGGGTGTTATAAAAAGGGACGGAGAATTCGGGGAAGTTTTCTGATTGCATCAAGATTGCCATGTTGTCCATGCTGCTGTCACTGGATGAAGCTTTCAATGTGTCCATGTCCATGAATTTCAGAGGGACAGAGAGGAATGGAAGAAATGAGAAGAGAAGAGAAAAGTGAGGAGCAGAGTATGTGTTTTGAGGCAGAGAGATAAGGTGATAATATATATACATACAAAGAATATATATATAAAATAGTAGAAGAGTGTGTGCAAGTGTAACCGACCATTCCAACTAGAAGATTATTGTAATGGTGGAAGGGGCTCTTTATAGCAACTTAGGGAGCAATTTTTTTTTTGTTCATTTTGTCAAAAATAAATAAATATTAGGGCCAGATAACAATTCTTCAATTCAAGATAGGAAGATTTTCTAGTTTACAAAAATTTACATCTCTTGTAAGGTTTGATTTTCTTTGATTTGGTTCATCTATCTAAAGTAGGTAAGTATATAAAATGAAAAAGTAAGAGTGTATCTATCACTTATTAAGTCAAAGTTATGGATATTGTAATTCAAAACCGTTATTTTTTCACTTTACACTCTTATTTTAGAGGAGCTAAATCTACGCCTTCTACTTACACTCACGCCAGATTTATTCGTGAAATATCTCCTATCTCTCCTGATGTTTATTGATATGTTACAACTACCCCCTACAAATTACGTCTATCTTCTTGAAGTTTATTGGTCTATTGTAACTACAAACAAAGAATGTCTTAGTATAATAGACGCATACTTTAACCGGAGATTAGTGTATTTTTTCAATAATTCAAAAAGCACTTACATAGAAACTTATTTACCGCAATTAATTGGATAAGTTGCAAGAAGCTGCTAAGATCAAACTATTGTCAATGAACTTATGTATGTAGTAGGTATGAGATCTTAGATTCAAACTTCAGTATTCTCTACCAAAGAGAGACAAGTAACCGTTTGAACTTGCGACATGTTAAATGAGAAAACTTGTCATAGTTTATTTGATCGGTACTCTGCTTTAATTTAAGACTTTTTTGAGAATTTATAATTGCATCTATATATGGAGACATAAAGAAAAAGAGAAATCTATATATGAAGCTCAACTCACCGCCCATGATGGGTGTGGGGTTAATTGCATGGGTGTTTTACACCATGGATGTATAATCTTGTGCAATGTCAAAGGTGGAAGCATTTAAGTAGAATCAACGGTTGAGAATGAGATGTGAAGGGGACCACATGATAATTTTAGTTCAATGCGGATGCATGCACCAGCTAGCTATTGCTACCTTCCTCCAATCTAAGCTTTTGATGTGATGAGCCATTGATCCCTTCTACTAAAACCTAGCTACCTTTTTTGCCTTGATTTAATTAATAATACGTCATATTTTATTAACTTTAATATGTGAAATAAGGAGAAATTACAGTAACTTTTTCAAAATTTGTTTTCAGTTATATCGATTTTCTTTAAGTTTTTTTTTTTTTGTTATACTGACTCTCTCTAATGCTTGTTTTTTTATTAAACTGACCTTTGCACGTATGCATGCATGCATTATTGGTGTTATGTACCGACATTTTAGTAATATCTCGGTCATAAATATCATGTTGGACACGACATGGGAGTCCTATCTCGAAACTATTTTGGTACATTATCGAGATGGATAACGAGTCACAGCTTCTAAGAGAATTGAGCTAGACTCAAAAAATATAACTTTAAAACTCTAATGTCTCTACTATAAATATAACACTTTATAATATGCAAGGTACGCAATTAACCTCATACTCTTACTCAAACCTTGAATAGTCTCGAACTTGGGCATCAGAGTCTTTAATTTGCAGGTACCCTATCCGCCTTCACGGGTGTGTTGTCGGAGTACTCGGAAACCGGATTTCTTCCCATAGATTCCACTCATAGTGAGGTATCTCTATTTTATGTTGTTTCTATTATTATAGAACGCAACAACTAGATCAGAAGTATACTAAATCTAAACGTAATGTGTACAAATTTTAAAGATGATTACTGTAATTTTCCTAGTTATAAAGGTCCAAGCTAAGTAGGTAGATAGCCCCACAGTCACATGACATATGTCAGAAGAGCACTGGAAGATAAAATTCATTACAAGCTTAGTTCCGTCACCGGCGAGAAGAAAGGTGCAGAGAGATATATTGAAGGAGATAAGAGCGTAGAGTGGTCCCAATTTCATATATATGCTTAGCAGAAATAGAATTGATCCAAAAAGAATGGAGTAAATAAAATGGAAGAGTACAAAAAAATAAAATAAGTAAAATAAATAATTGGATGTAAATAATGGAACATACAATGAAAGTCGTAGATGTTGAGATGAGTTATTAGATCCTTATATCCTATCGAATCACTGCTCTATTGGAACGCTTTTCGAGGTGGATTCGGGAACTGTCTCTAAACTGCAACGGTTTACCCTCTTTGTCCTTATCGGATAATTAGTCGCTTTTTTTATATCCACGAGTTTTTTAACTTTTAGAATAAGATTAATTTTGTTTGCGCTGCGTAGCTGGCGCTGGGTTCTAGAAATTTGACATAAGTAAGATTCGTGTGATCTCCCCGATGTGCATCGTCCCTCCTATGAACTTAACGAGGTCTTACACCGCTAAGCCGCGTCAATCCTTACGGTTGGATAATTAGCTGTTTGAGATCAAAATCTAATCATTTTTAATTATTGTTAATAAAGAATAATTTAGACTAATTATTGATTATTTAGTTTCGATTAGTGAATTTGAGCAGCTTCGATAGAATGATGTCGTAGTTTGATAAATATGTTACCTTGAGATATAATTTGCTTTTAGAGGTATAACTAGTAGTATATATATGTTCGTGTAGGTCAGTTTTCTAATAATGTATAATATCGATATTTTTATTGTCTTGTTTTTAATATTTTTAAATGGTATTTTTAATTTGATTATAAATATTTTTTTATTAAAAAAATGTGAAAGGTGTTATTTTTGTAATTTTTGGATATAAAGTATTGATGATTTTTTATAAATAATGTTTGAGGTGTGTTTAGAAACCCAACTTAATTAAACACATATACAATTTAGCTATCATAAAATTTGAGTTTATTTATATGAAAAATTGTACATGAAACTTGCTCGAACGAGTTGAAAACAACTTATTCTTATAAGATCATCTATCAAGCTTATAAAAATATTACTACAAGAAAATCTAATATTAGCTACAAGATATAGCTACAGATTTTTATTTATAGCTAATTTATATCTAAATAACTATAGATTAGTTACTAAAAAAATTCCGTAACTAATACTAATTAGCTATGAAATATAGCTACCGAAGAATATCATAGCTAACTTGTATCTAAATAGCTACTAAATAAAATTTCCTAGCTAATTTTTCTAGTCACTAATTAGCTACTAATTAACTATGAAATATTGCTACCAAATCTTTTTCATAGCTAATTTGTATACTAATTGGCTACCAAAAAAAAAATTCTAGCTAATTTTCTTAGTTACTAATTAACTACTAAATTAGCTATGAAATATTGCTACCAAATCTTTTTCATAGCTAATTTGTATTAATTAGCTACCAAAAAAAAATTCTAGCTAATTTTCTTAGCTACTAATTAACCTACTAATTAGATATGAAGTCAATAATGAATTAAAGTCTCACATTGGATAGTTAGGAGCAAGTTAGAGAGTTTATAAATAGATGGACTCATGCACATATTGTCTTAAGGAAATTGGTTGTATTGTGGTGTCCTATATTTGTGGTCCATTCTCTTGGTTTGTGTCTTTGCTAATTTTTCGCTACCAATTAGTGATCTAATATTAGCTCTAAAAAAATTGATAACTAATACGCAACTATTGTGATTTTGCTATCAAATTATTATAAATTAACTATAAATTTTTGCCTAACTAATATGCAAAATTCTTATAATGTGCGTTGAATGCAAATTATAGGAATATATATATATATATATATATATATATATATATATATATTTTTAGAAGTTGTCTATATATGTTACCATCTTTGTATATGCTTTTCTAAACGCCAATTTAATATTTGACGATATTTGTTATAGTATAACATTCTATAATTCAAAAGCTATTTTTTATAGTTCTACATTTTAAGTTCCAAATCTTAAAAGAAGTTCACAAAGTCAAGATTGCACCACCTGACATCATGTGTCTACTACATATATATGTATCGAAGGCATTCTAATTGAGACAAATCATCCTTATTCTAATCACAAGATCACTTTAAACATCAGTTGAAAACAATTTAAGACTATTAAAAAATTTCATTATGTTCATAACACTGAATGGACTTCTCATATATGACATAAAAGATTATTATTTGGTGCAAATAAGTGTGCTCTCATTAACAATTAGTAATACTCAATAATTGAGAAACATGTGTTTTCTAAGGATAATAATCCTTACTAAATATCCAATAAATACTCTTGTCGGCTTCCACAAATAAGCATACATAGCTAAACAAAAGTTAGCGATAGTTAAATCAAGAGTGCACTACTCTTCAAACCAATACTAAATTCTAGGCATTCTTAAAAGTTGATAAATGATTATTTTGATTTTAAAATATATGCAATTTAGGGTTTAGGGTTTATGGTCTAGTTTTAGGGTCTAGGGTTTAGTGTCTAAGGTTTAGAGTTTATGGTCTAAGTCTAGTGTTTAGGGTTTATGGTATATGGTTTAGGATTCATGGTATAGAGTTTAGGGTTTATGTTTTAGGCTTTAGGGTCAGGGTCTAGGGTCTAGGGTTTATAGTTTAAGGTTAATGGTTTAGGGTTTTTGGTTTGTTGTTTAGGGTATATGATTTAGGATTTAGGATTTATGGTTTGTGGTTTGTGGTTTAGGGTTTAGGATTTTATGGTTTATGGTTTATGGTTTAGGGTTTAATGTTTATGGTTTAGTCTTTAGGGTTTAGGATTTAGTTTTTAGAGTTAGAGTTAGAGTTTAGGGTTTAGGGATAGGGTTATGGGTTAGCGATAGGGTTTAGTCTTTTAGATTTTGGTTTGTCGACTGTGGCTTTTTTATTTTGGTTTTTCGATTTCGGCTTTCTGATTTTAGTTTTCTGATTTCGGCTTTCCGATTACGGTTTTTCGATTTCGTATTTCCGATTACCTCTTTCCAATATCAGCTTTCTAATGTTGGCAATCCGATTTCGGCTTTCCAATGTCCCCAATCCGATTTCGACATTCCGATTCTGGTTTTTCAATTTTTGCTTTCTGATGTCGGCAATCCGATTTCAGTTTTCCGATTTACACTTTTCGATTTTGTCTTTGCAATTTTGGTTTTTCGATTCCTAATTTCCGATTTCGACTTTCTGATTTCGGCTTTCCAATTTGACTTTTCGATCTCAGAAATCCAATTTTGGGTTTCCGATGTCGGCAATACGATTTCAATTTTCCAATGTCAGCAATCCGAGTTCGGCTTTTAGATGTTGGCAATATGATTTTGGCTTTTTGAATCGGTTTTCCGATTTTTATTTCGAATTTTCGATTTTGTCTTTCCAATTTAAATATTCTGATTTCGGCTTTCAAATTTCAAGTTTTCAATATTATGATACCATTCTCAAGTGTAGGGTTTAAGGTTAGGGTTAGGGTTTAGTGGTTATGGTTCAAGGGTAAGGGTTTAGGGTTTAGAGTTTGTGGTTCAAGGTTCAGGGTTTTTTGTTTAGGATTTAAGGTTAAGAGTTTAGAGTTTAGGGTTTAGAGTTTAGGATTTAGGATTAGTGTTTATGGTTTAGGGTTTATGGTTGAGGTTTAGGTTTTATGGTCTATGGTTTAGGGTTTAGATTTTAGTATTTAACATGTAGGGTTTAGGGGTTAAGGTTTAGGATTTAGTGTTCAAGGTTTAGGGTTTAGGGTTTAGGGTTATTGTTATGGTTTAGAGTTTAGGGTGTTGGGTTTAGGGATAGGGTTTAGGGTTTAGTCTTTTTGATTTCGGTTTGTTGAATGTGGCTTTTTGATCTTGGTTTTCCGATTGCGGCTTTCTGACTTTTGCAATCCTATTTTGGCTTTCTAATGTTGCCCATCCGATTTCGGCATTCCGATTCCGATTTTCCATATTTGGCTTTCAGACGTTGCCTATCCGATTTCGGTGTTTTTATTTTGAATTTCCGGTTTCATCTTTGCAATTTTGGTTTTTCAATTCCGAATTTCTGATATAACTTTCTGATTTTGTCTTCAACTGTAACACAACACATGAATTTTGAAAATTTCTTTTAAATTCGAAAATAATACAGCACATACATAAAAGAGAGAGTGAGAGAGAGAGTGAGAAAATACAGAAGAATGATAGTTGAAAAAATCTAATAATATACAGTAATATATAAAATATACATCCAAATAAGGTAAAAAATTATAGAACCAGTAGGTTTTTAAATGCAAGCCTTTTTGCTTCATATCTTCGGGTGCTTTGGTTTTCTTACATTTTGTCTCACAATAACCATACTTAATAAAGACTATAAAATAATTTTCATAAAATCTACTTACAATTTGAAATTAATACAACACTTTTAAAAAAAAATTGAAAGATACAGAAGAATGATAGTTAAAAAATTCTAATAATAAACAGAAAACAGGGTAAAAAATTATAGAATCTTTGAATCTTCAAATGCAAACCTTTTTTGCTTCTTATCTTTGGCTGGTTAGCTTTCCTGACATTCTGTCTCACAATATATTATATGAATGTACAAAACTATTACAATACAAATGTCAACATCACGTGGTGCTAACATATTGATCTTGCATCAATTATTATAAGCATAGGGAAAGTTGAGGAAAGAAGAGAGAGAGAAATTAAAGTTGAGATGCGTGAAAAAAATTTCATAACCAGATACAATCTTTTTGCTTGTGAAGGGTTCATCATCATGTACCTTATTTGATTTCGATGATAATGACACCATTTATAGTGAAAAATATTTTATATACATTTATTAGAGTATATAATTCATTTGTTTTTTTAGTTTATTAATTTTTTAATGTTATAAAATTTAAAAATAAAATAAAAATTTAATTTAATTGATATTAAGTAAATTGTAAATAATGGGTTATACATGCTAATTATTATTCATATGCATAAAGGACAATTATAATTTCATTTTATTAATTATCTTTTTAAAATTTTGACTTTCATTTTTTTTTGGGTGAACTAAGGGTATCTCCCGACTGATAGCCGAAGATTAATCCCCTCGAGATGTAGAGATTACTGAAGTGGACTTTGCCTCTCCCAACAAAGTCTTCTCTATACATACCACTAGGATTCGAACCCTTGTCACGATGCTTAAAGGACCCAGCTATCTACCAACTGTGCTTAACTTTGTTTTATCATGCAGCTTTATTTAAATATTTTGGAAATATATTTATTCAATATTCTTATTATAACTCATTAACTCTTAAATTGATTTAAAGTAACTCAAAAACTGTCACAGTCATGTAGCTCAGTTGAAGAGTGTATAGAAATATGCATGTGTAAGCATGATTTCTGGTTGTATTACTTTTCTATTAGGTTGGTTGTAACATAACTAAGTGTTTTTTTTCCACAAAACCATGGGTTCTTCTTCTCCTTCCCCTTCGTCCTCCTATTCCCACAGAATCCTCTTCATCTCTCTCATCCTCACCACCTGCATTTCTCTTCCAGCTGCTTCTCATTTCACCTTCCTCTTCTTCTCTTCTTCCAAATCACCACCTTCCCCTCTCTTCGCTCTTCCCCTCGCCGTCGTCGCTGATCCTCTCACCAAACTCAAGCGCCCCGTCATCCTCTTGGTTTCCTCCGACCGGTTTCGATTCGAGTACCAATTCAAGACCTCCACCCCCAACATCCACCGTTTGATTTCTAACGGAACCGAAGCTGATTTCTAACGGGTTTCACTTACAAAAATGCCATCTTTTTTCTCTTGTTGGGTTTGAGTTTTTCTATCCACTTCATTTTCATCTTCCTCCATTTCGTTGTGTTGGTCTTCTTCTTCTTCACCTTCCTCTTGTTCTTATTCCTCCTCTTCCTCTTCATCCTCTTCTCTACTATCTTTGTCTTCCTCTTCATCACATTCTTCATAATACTCTTTCTGAACAGGGGATTCCCAAGATGTGTTAGCCAAAGCAACCATTTTGACAGGATCAGATCTACACCTCATCAACAAAAAGAGCATTCTTTGGGAAAAAAAGTAGAAATAAAAAAACTTTGGGGATTACTTCAAACTTGTTTAAGGGACTATTTACTAAATAACAAAACTTTAATAAAATTAAAAAGGATTAGGGGTAGAATCAGAATTTTAATTAACAAAACTTGTTGTTTCAGGTAAATTTTGTGATGATACATAAAAAAATTACCTTACTTATGGTAGAAGGCACCTTTCTATTAACAAAAAAAAAGAAGTAACTCATAAGTTCATTTATAAAATTCTTTTTGTTTTATTAGCATTAATTGAAAGGCAATTAACAAATTTTTTTGTCTCTCTTAATTATTTATTGAAATACAAATACATTAAATAAAATATTTTCTCTCCCTTCGTCGTCTTGATTTTTGAATTGCCACCTCTCTACCCTATTTCTCTAGCTTTGTGTAACGTCCCATCCTCTCTAACTTTTTTACCAGAAACTTTTTCTAATTGTCAACATGACTTGTTGTACACACTTCTTCCTCCTTCTGTTTCTCTTTTCATTCACCTTTTCAAACGAAAAAATGAAGTAACTTATAGCAAGGATTTGTCTATCATGTATAACATTGTAAGTGTTAATATATTTAAAATAAAAATTTTATATTGAAAAAACACAAATTAAATATGTTTTATGTTTTCCATACATTATATGCGCTGAATTTTAATAAAAAGTTTTTAAATTTAGTATTTTCAACCCGTGCAAAGTTCATTGGATAAAAAACCCTTATAGCAAATTAAGAGAAAAAATTAATGAAAATCATAAATGAAGTTATGTTCTCTCTCTTCAACGTTAAATGCAAGTCCTCCAAACTTTTTTTCCCAATTCTTTCAAACAATTGACATTGACAAAATCTTTTTCTCTCCCTTAATCATTTTGAATTGATGCCTCTCTACCCTATTTCTCTAGGCTTGTGTAACATCCCATCTTCTCTAACTTTTTTCACGAGAAAATTTTTCTAATTGTCAAGATGGCTTGTTATACACACTTCTTCCTCCTTTTGTTTCTCTTTTCATTCTCCTTTTCAAAACGAAAAATGAAGTAATTTTTAGCAAGAATTTGTCTATCATGTATAACATTGTACAAGTTAATATATTTAAAATAAAAATTTTATATTGAAAAAACTCAAATTAAATATTCTTTATGTTATCCATATATTAAATGCTCTGAACTTTCGTAAAATGATTTTAAATATGGTATTTTTAACCCGCAAAGTTCACAAGATATAAAAAACCCTTAGAGCAAATGATGAGGAAAAATTAATGAAAATCATAAATGAAGTTATGCTCTCTCTCCTCACCCTTAAATGCAAGTCATCCAAACTTTTTTCCTCTATTCTTTCAAACGATGGACATTGATAAAATCTTTTTTCTCTCTCTTCATCATTCTGAATTGCTGCCTCTCTGCCCTATTTCTCTAGGCTTGTGTAACGTCCCATCTTTTCTAACTTTTTTCACCAGAAACTTTTTCTAATTGTCAAGATGGCTTGTTGTACACACATCTTCCTCATTCTGTTTCTCTTTTTCATTCTCCTTTTCAAAGGAAAAATGAAGTAATTTATAACAAGGATTTGTCTAACATGTATAATATTGTACATGTTAATATATTTAAAATAAAAATTTTATATTGAAAAAAACAAAAAGTAAATATGCTTTATGTTATCATACATTAAATGCTCTGAATTTTAATAAAATATTTTTAAATTGGGTATTTTTAACCCGTACAAAGTTCACAAGATAAAAAACCCTTATAGCAAATGATCACGAAAAATGAATGAAAATCATATATGAAGTTATGTTCTCTCTTCTCAGCATTAAATGCAAGTCATCCAAACTTTTTTCTCTGATTCTTTCAAACGATTGTCATTGATAAAAAAAATTTCTCTCCCTTCATCATTTTGAATTGATGCCTCTCTGCCCTATTTCTCTAGGCTTGTGTAACATCCCATCTTCTCTAACTTTTTTCACCAGAAACTTTTTCTAATTGTCAACATGGCTTGTTTTATGCAATTCTTCCTCCTTCTGTTTCTCCTTTTCAAACGAAAAATTGAAGTACTTCCTCCATTTATTTTTATCTGTTCTCTAAGATAAAATCATACAGATTAAGAAAATCAATTAATATTCTTGGATCACAATATTTTAACACTCACTTTCCTAATTTACCCTTGTACTATTTTCTAAATTAATTTTAAATTATTTTGATTTATACAATAATGTGAGAATTAGTGATGATTAGTATTAATTATAATGGTCATTCACGAGAATAGAAAATAAGATTAGCATTGAGAGTATACATGGAAACCACAAATTAGAGGACTGGGAGTAATTGTTAGTTGAATTTTTAAAATTTGTGGAAGTTAATTATTCATTTCAAATGCAATGGTATAATAGGGAAAAAAATAATAAATGTGCTCTTAAAATTCTAAAGGGATAGATAAAAAGGAACAATTCTTTGTCAAAATAGGGACAGCTAAAAAGGAGTGGAGGGAGTAATTTATAGCAAGGATTTGTCTATTATGTATAACATTGTACATGTTAATATATTTAAAATAAAAAATTTATATTGAAAAAAACACAAATTAAATATGCTTTATGTTATCTATGCTCTGAATTTTAATAAAATGTTTTTAAATTAGGTATTTTTAGCCCGTGAAAAGTTCACAGGATAAAAAAACCCTTATAGATGAAGTTATGTTCTCTCTCCTCAGCATTAAATGCAAGTCATTCAAACTTTTTTCCCATATTCTTTCAAACGATTGGCATAACAAAATTAAGGTAATTATGAGAAAAAACTAGGGATACTCTAGATGATTTTTTACCAACTCCATTGTGAATTTGGGTATGTTTTACTTACACATCTAACAACTCCTCAAGATACGGTTTCAGTCTAGAAATTATCTTAAATTGCTAGAAAAAACTAAGGGGCAAACTATTCCTACTTGCTAGCTTCTATGCATAGATATATCCATGTTGAAGCTGTGAAATTTTTCCTCTTAAATCACAAAATTTTTGTTTTCCCTCCTAAAGCAATGATTCAAATTTCAAATTTAGCTTATAAATATGGCCAAGAAATTGATCCATTGTGTGCAGCTTCAAACCTTCTCTTTTCTCACTCCAACTTTCTATTTCTCATGGCTTCCTCCGTTGATTCAGTGATGAGCATGCATTGTGACTATGAAAATTGGCGTTTGAAGGTCAGGGTTAATAGGAAGGAAGACGTTCCTTTTGCTGTAAAACCTAGTAGAGCTCAAATTACTGAGATGATTGTTGCTGATGAATTTGTAAGTGTTATTGATCGAACAAATAGTATTCTTAATTTTATTTTATATTTTTACTGACTTCTTCCTAAAGGGTGAAAGAATTCTGATAACAATATTTCTAAGTCAAATAAGACGTTGAAAGTTCCCAGATATTATTAAGGGAGGTGTTTGTCGCATTTGTTGGCTGCATTGAAAATTCATCAAACATTTTTTCTATACATGCGATTAGATTCAAATTCATGATAATATATTTAAAGTACAGCTATTTTCAACAAAAGTCACGCTCTATGAATTGTTTTATACATGAATTTTGTTATCCATTATTACCTTAAAAGTAAAATGGTTAAAATTTAAGAAGTTCATAAATAGAAAGTTTAGATTAGAAAATGCAATAAAGTTGTATTTATAGTATTAAAGTTAATACTTTTAATTTAAAATTTCTTAATTTTTTTTTAAAAAAATTCTAAGGGTGACGGTTATACAAATATTTATTTTTAGTCTATACAAAATTAATATTTTTGTTTTGTTTTAGTCATTATAAAATATTTGGGTTAAATATATTTTTAGTCCGTAAACTCACACTTATTTAGATTTTAATTAGTCCCTACTTTAAAGTTAGTCCCGTCACTAAAACACTGTTGTGCGACACTTCCTTTTTAAAATTCAACTCAAATAATTAATTTTCTTTTAAAAAAATTGAATGACAACTAGATGTTCAAGCTATGGCAACTAAGAAAGTTAACTTAAACTTATAGGCATTAGAAAAGTATATAACTACTCAAGCTAACTGCAAGAATTGAGACAAAATATATACTCATGCTATGTATCTATTGTATTTTCTAATCACAGTTTGTATATGCTATGTATCTATTGTATTGTCTAATCACAATCTGCAATGAAGATTTTGAAGCAAGCAAACAAGCAATTAATGGAATCATGGTGGTCTTAGAAAATGTTAAAGAAAGAAACCATTGAGAGAGTGTGAGGCCTTTTCACTTCACTTCAAGGAGAAACACATCACTTCTATATAGTACACCTTTTACTTGCCTCCTTATATCTAATCAAACATCTATACCTTCTCTTCACATATTTAAAAAAAAAAAAAAGCATTAATTATTATAAGTTTGAAAGAATATGTTTATTTATAATTTTATTAGCTGAAACAATCTTTATTATTTGGTTATATAGAGTGTGTTTGGTTTAATGATAACAAAATTGATTTTAGATCAATGTATTTTTAAAGAATTAATTTATGTAAAATTAATGTTAAAGTAATGTAATTTATGTTTGAGAAATTTTTATTTAAAAACACATTTGGAGTAAAAATACGTGTTAAATTGTCAACTGAAAATGAAAGGAAAATTTACCTTATTTTTACCAAAATTAATTTTAGCACTCCAAAATCAATTTAAGATTTTCTCTAACTTATAACCAAACAATTAGCTAATTAACAAAAATCAACTTTGATACTTTAACATCAATTTTCCACACCACCAAGTAGAAAGAGTAATATTTAAAAATAATACATAAATTAAAAGAACCCGAGCAATCCACAAAATAATTAATTATTTATAATAAAAAATTATTTTTAAAAAATTTGAATAATTAAAAAGGCGGTGGTAACATCACGAGTAAGTTCTAAAGAACTTGTGAAATTTTTGACTTAGAAAGAGTATCTACACTTTCTTGTAGATTGGTTGTGATTACCCCTTCCAAACCATAGTTAGAAAGAGTGTCTACACTTTCTTCTAGATTGGTTTTGCTGGGAAACCTGTAAGTTCTGAAGAACTTGTGAAAAACAAGTTTTAAAGCATGCACTCAGGCTCACACTTCAATATATTTGAGAAATCACAAATATTAGTGTTATTTTAAGTTTTTCCATAAAAAATGATGGTTTTATTTGAGTTGAAAAATTTCACTACAAGAAATTTGGTCATTAGCGACAGCCTCGATCCGCTGCTATACTTTTAAATTCATTAGTAGCCGCCAGGATGCTGTGAATTCCTCCTTAAACATGAAGAATTTTATTTGTATTTTTAAAATGAAGAAACAAATAAACATGAATAGAAGATAAAGAAATAAAGAAAAGATGAAAAAAATATTAGATGTCAAAACAAATTTATCTTTTAAAGTGGTGTATTATATACCAATAAAAAAACATGAATTATATGTGGTTTTAAATTAAATGTATAATTCTGTACACCTTTTATTTATTCATATTTGTTATTTTTTAAATTTTTTTAATCCGTTATAAGTGGATTTTAACATTAATTAATTTTAAAGTGGTATACCATGCATACACAAGTTATGAAATTATTTAAATGATTATAGTCCATTTAAAAGAAGAAGAAAAAAATCAAAGAGGTATCCGTACATACAAAATACACAATTTCTTATTATATTAAACGTTTTCGGTTAAGTTTTGTATACAATTTTTTTATGTGGTGTACCATACACCACTTGAGATGTGGTGTATGATAGAAGGAACCTAGAAAGCATAAGCGAAAGAATTATTAAAAAAAATGTTGGATTATTTGATTTTATATTTATAAAAAAATTTATTCTTCTTCTAATAAAAAAAATTGGTTTTTCGGCTAAAAATTAGACTTTGTTTTAAAAAGTTAAAAAATTGCTTTTCAGAGCTAAAAATTTTCTTAAAATCGCTTCTCATAGCAAATATACCCAAATAATAATTGATTATGCTCCAGACTATCAATTTTTTTTACAACTAATTTCCATAGTTAATCCAAACACATTTTAGATCTTTTTGCCTTCACTGCCGAATTTAAGGAATTTGACAAGTCAATCTTGCTGCCTTCACTGTCTTTTTTTTTTGTTTATAGAAAACTACAGCAATCAGGAATCGAATTAATGCCTTCACTTCCTTGACTCGTGATTTTGTGAATATTTTTTGTTTTATTTTTCTTGACATAGTTAATTAATTGCTTGACATTTGACAATCAAATGGGTTTTTTATGAACTAAGTTTGTGTAATGAAGTGATTTGAACATTGTAAAATGGTGTGTGATAGAGAGTTACGCAAGCAGAGCATACAAAATTTTTAGTAATGAATATTTCTAATAATAATAATAATGTTATTATTATGTTGAGAGTGACCAAAACAAAGCTATTAATATTAATAATGAGATATGAGTAGCTACTGCTTTAAAATTGAAACACATCACCTTTTGCATTTCATGTATTTATTTTGGAAATCAATAACAATATAAACTTTTATCAACACTAATTTTTTTTATTAATTGATGTGAAAAAATATTTATTAATTTTAAATGCGAGTGATATGCCGCTAAATTGTTTGTAAATTAAATTTATTATTTTTTTATCCTATGTCACAACGCATTACATTACGTCATATTATAATTATATTATATGAGTAGTTATAATTTTAAAAAATATTATAATATATAATTAAATGGACAAATGAGTTGACGCACATTATCTCACATTAATATAATATTTTTAAAGTTTTTCATGTGCGGTGATGTGTTTCAAATCATTTTTCCATTTAATTATATATTATAATATTTTTAAAAAAATTATAACTGATCTTGTAATATAATTATAATGTGACGTGAGGAAAAGTAAGTTGTAACATTTTTAAAAATAAGCAATATAATAATATTTATTTTTAAAAGAAAGTAATGTGACGTGATATATAGTAGTTTATAACTTTTTTAAAAAGAGACAATATAATAATATCTATTTATAAAAAGGAGTGATGAGACGTGACATAGAATAGTTTATAGTCTTTTTAAAAAGAGACAATAAATAATATTTATTTATAAAAAGGAGTGATGTGTCATGACATAGGATAGACTTTTCTAAATCTTGGAAAAATTTAGGGTTTCAATATTCTTTCTATTCAATAATCACAAACATAACGTTTTATTTGTTCATTTTCATTTTCATCACTTTCACTGACGGAATGCAAGGAAGCTTGAATGATGTGTTTCATGGTCTACAAAAGGATGGTCACGAACACGGTCACAACATTTTGAATTCAAACATGTTGTGTTCACTATAAATATCAGATGCTATGTGTGTGATTTATGCATTGATATGAAATTTTTTCCTCTTACTTTCTTCATTTCTAACCTTTTGTTTTGTTTGTCTCCTAATTCAATAGGAACTCATCATAATTTTGTCACATAATTTTGACATTTTTAATATGTAATGTATCTTTTTTATTAAAGATGCTTTGGGTGTTGTATTAAATGGTTTAAATTTGAGAAATAAAATATTGGTTATGTGATTTATAATTTATCCTGCTGGTTTTTTGTTTTGTTTTTACTTTTCAATTTGATTTAACAATTTTTGGTGTTTGACATCTGCCTATTTTTTATTGTAGGGGATATTGAGATCATCCATGCTATAAATATAATAGTATTCAAATCTCTTAATATATGTGGTTTAACAATTTTTATGTTTTGTTCCTTTTGATCAACTTGAACTTTGTTATGAGTTATAAATTGTGTCGTTAATGATGTCAATAAAAAGGTGGAATTGCAAGTCGAAAAAATTGGCTGATTTTGTTTAATTAGCCTTATATTTTCATATAATTCAGAAGTTTTGTTTTTTCTTTTGTTCTTCTTAAACATTTTCAAATCAATCCCAAACTAAATCAAAGGAGAAAAATTAAATATATATTTGACTTTTTAAAGGGAACACAAGAAATGTTACTTCCCAACGAGTACCAAATGTAAAATTAAGATCAAAGAAGAAAAAAATAAAACCATCTAACAACACATATGAAATGGAAAGAATAGTTACTTATAAAAATGTCAAAATCAAACATAATATCCCGCCTTAGATTAAAAGCTTTTAACCCCTTTTCTATGAAATTAAGTTAGAAGTCTATAAAATATACTAATAATTACAAAACCTCAGTAAAGTTTGATTTTAAATCTTAATTTTGTTTAATACTTCCTCCGGTCCAACATAACAATTGTGATTATTAAAAAAATATATAATTATGTTAGTTAATGTATTAGAATTTTAAAAATTATATATTTTTTTATGTTTATTCCTATTTAATATATTAAAAAATACTAAAAGATATTAATTCTCCTTGTAATTCAAATTTTGAAATTAAAAAAGTTAACTCATTATAAAGGACAAACATAAAAAATGATAATTAATGTTGGTAAATTTTGATGAAGGATCTTATAAAAAATTCACTAACATTGTTCGATAAGAGTCCTATAAATAAGACTAGAAGGAGTATTAAGGCTCTGTTTGTTAAAACTAACTTATGACGTATAACTTATAACTTGTAGCTTGTAGCTTATAGCTTGTAGCATATAGTTTATGACTTGTGACTTATAATTAAGTAGAAGTGTTTGGTAAAATTAACTTATTAGGTAGCTTATATTTGTTAAATGACTTAAAAGGACAAGTAATAATTACATATAATAAATTATTTGATAAAATAAACATAATAAATGACTAGAAAATAAAATAGAAAAGAATTATTGAAATCTACTTTTCATAAGTTATAAGCTACTTGAAGTAGCTTTTCATAAGCTATAGCTTATAGCTTATATAAGCTATAAGTTAGTTGTTACCAAACACCCCATTTGACAATAAGCTATAAGCTATAAGTTCCTAAATAAACTATAAGCAAATGTTACCAAACACACACTAAATTGTCTAGCCGTACTTTGCACGTGTATCAAGTACTAGTTAATCTTATAACGGATCATTTTAAAATATTTAACATTTAGCCAATATTTGGCAAAAGAGAAATATGATGAAAATAGAGTAGAAATACAGATTATGAGATGAAAATAATTGACTTTAGAGAGAATTTTGAACCACTTCCTTCCAACCCATTTCTTTCCTTCCCACTTCTCTTTATACCAAACAAAGGTTTAGTCAAGTCCAAGCTGCATTCCTTTTCCTTTTCACAGTTGTTCACCACGTCGTTGCCCCTCCGCCGGCTTCGCGAGCTCTCCACTTCATTCCCAGTTTTGAGACATGGACAAAGAATAACATAAACTCATTTGAAAAAAAAAAATCATTAACAGAATTACAAATCTAAACATAATAGAATTAGACGATGAAGATGAAGATGATGGGAATCCAAAACACCCATAAACAGAAACATAAATCCAACACCAATTACTTAAAAAATCAAAACTTGATGCTCAAAATCTCCTCAACTGCAATTACTATCTCCTCCCCGCCGGTAACCACCGTGATCTTCACTGTCGTTTGTCGCAGATCTGTAGCTTCGACGTCGTTTTGGCATGAGGGGTAGATCGTTCAAGATGGAAAGAAGGAAGGAAGCATGAGAGAGTTTGGGTTTTTGGGAGATGATAAAGAAAATAAAGCGAAGGATAAAAGGAAGAAGAGAAAGCCTATGGTTAATTTTAAAGCTGTATGAATTGAGCTCAGATCTAGATGCTTCTTCTAGATTTAGGGGCATGAATAGTGGTGTTTGAGTAGTTGTTGAAAGAAGACTACATCTTAAATTTAACAAGTTAATTTTCCTTAAAATAAAAATTCATAAATTTTAACTTTACTAAATATTACTGCTTTCATCTCAAAATTATAGTCATTTTATGCTCAAAATCTTGTTTCAAAATAATTGTCATTTTAAAATTTTAAAATGCAATAAATTACATATTTTAATATTTCTCTTTTTTCATCTCATTTATTCACCAATCACTATATCTCTTTTGTCTATCATTTTAGCTTCTAATTGGACATCTTATTCCACTCATATTAAAACTTATTAATATCAATGATTTCTTAATATGTGTGAAAAAATCTAAAATGACTATAGTTTAAGAATAGAGGGAGTAGTACTTAAGGTGGTATTATGCGCACCAACAACTTTTCCCGGCATATTACATGAATATTTTTTTTTCTTTTTTTATCCTTCACCTGAAAATTAAGTTCTGTGTTTTTGACTAAAAATGACCATTGCTCAACGTGATTCCGATTGAAATATAAGTTTCGTTTTTTCATTCATCCGAACCATAAGTTCCGTTTTTTTTTTCTAAAAAAAGAAAGATAAATTCTGTTTTTTTTTAAAAAAAATGAATTTATAAATTACCCGGAAGTTATCTTTCGTATAATACAGAACATAAGTTCCGTTTTTTCACTTTTCGTTGATTTACATGGTATAGGTCTTGGATTTGTTTTCAACCAAAAGTAAAAAAAAAAAACTTATGTTTCATATGATACGGAACTTATCTTCCATATGATACTTAACATATGTTCCGTTTCGTATGCATTCACGTTGTAAAGAGATTTAGTACAAAATCGGAAAATAAGTTTCAAACAAAAGAAAAAAAATATAAAAAAAATATTTCGTGTGGTGTAATGTGAAAATATGGTGGCGCACAAAGTGCCATCATAGTACTTAGACTATTGTAGTCTATTAAGAAAAAGAGTAATGCTAAATCCTTCTACTAAAACTTCTTACAAATCATCTTACTCACTTAATTTTGACAAGTATCATATATCTTCTAAAAAGTAAATATTTAATAAAAAATAAAAAATACTTATCAAAATTAAATGAAAAAAAATTTATAAAAAATTTTACTAAAAAAATTTAATATTTCTCTAATAAAATAAACCGGGTTAGACAGCACCGTTTGAAAAACCCTTATTTAAAAACGGAGATAGTACTAGTATTTGTTTCGTTGGTTAAGGTAGCTGCCTAATTAGATTCGGATGCAATCCACATGTGATGTATGTAAGGGAATGAGAACAGTTAGGTGTGCGTGATTAGCCTTATTTAAAAACACCGTTCTTCCCATCCGCGGCGCCTTTATTCAGGACCGTTCCGTAGGGTAACCCACTAGACATTCCACACTACTTCGCATCACAACCTCATCAATACTCTACACCTCTAACAACCGTCCGATTCATCCCAAAAAAATGTCCTTTCACAAAAACGACGTCGCAGAGAAGAGGCCAAACCGTAGAGCGAATCACAGAGGATTGCATAGCAAGGAACAGGTAGGGACGCAGAGCCACGCGTTGATTGAGGCATTGATGATGCACAGCTGTAAACCAGTAAGGTACTTCCAGCTTTGGCGCTAACACCATGTGACTACCTCTGTCTCGTTGTCGGATTTTAGTTTGCCTGCACTCAGAAAAATAACGTCTTCACTGTTATCGCTCTTGTGACCCGTTCGATTAAGATCAGACGGTTCTTATTATGAGATGATCAAATAACTTTTAACCGTCTGTTTTCAATCAACGACTCATATTGCAAGACTACATTAACTACAGATTTATTGAATGCAGGAAATGGAAATCCCTTCCCTGTCCTCTCTTCCCCCAACTCCCAAAACAACAAACGCTGCGTCAGATTCAGATAATAAAACTCAATTCAACCTCATAACTCCACACTCTCTTCTTCTTCTTCTTCTTTCTCTAATGGCTTCACTCTCACTTCTCAACCTCAGTCTCGCTCTACTACTCTGCATCGCCGTTACCGTGAACCGCGTGGATGCGCAGATCGACGACACAGGGCTGAAGCTAATCTCCGACGCACTGGACTGGCCGACGACAATGTCGTTTTCCGACGATCTCGAAGAAGACGACGAAGACGACATCGAGAACGGTTTCAGCCGTAGATCTCTCTTCTGGCGGAGAATGAAGTACTACATCTCGTACGGTGCTCTCTCGGCGAACAGAATCCCGTGTCCTCCACGCTCCGGCAGATCTTACTACACGCACAACTGCTTCAAGGCCAGAGGTCCCGTTCACCCTTACTCCAGAGGATGCTCCGTCATCACGCGCTGCCGGAGATGAAAATGGAATGGAATCAGATTTGGAAGAATCGAAATCGGAACCGCATTTCAGATCTGGAAATAAGTTGTTGTTTGTTTAGTAGTAGATTTATTGAAGCTCTAGGCGGTGGCATCGACTTGTTGCTGTGATGAATGTGCTGCTTGCGTGCGTTTTTGTGTTGCTTTGTGGTTATTCGTTTTGTATAAACTATTCAAAATGTTGGGGAAATCTGCTTAATTGCTTATTCTCAGATCGGTTAGTCTTGCTCTCTCATCCATATTAGACTTTATACTGTTTGATTTTTCTTTCGTTTATTGACCTAGCTATGGAAACTTTCCGTCTCTGGGAGGCTTATTTAGTCTTTTATTTAAAAAAAATAAAAATTAATTACACTAACCTGTGTATAGTTGAATCAATTTGTTTTTGAAAATTAGATAGAACTTATTTATTTTTCTTAAATATTGATCCATGTTGATAGTGTGTGTTTACTGTTTTGATTAACAGTGAAAAATAAATTATCTTTCTACTCATATTAAATTTTTTTACTCACTTAATTTTGACTGGTGTCATCTTCATTCCAAAAAGTAAATGCTTAATGAAATATAGAAAATACTTGTCAAAATTAAGTGAGTAGAAAGATTTATAAGAAGATTTAACATTTTTCATAAATTATTTATTAATCATTTACAATAATTATTGGTCTGACTCAGCTCAATTAGTGAGCACACAGAATATAAATATACGTGTGAGAGACTGAGAGTATTCGAGTTTAATTTTTTATTATTGTAATTTTTTATTAATGATAAAAAACTTACAATAATCATTACAGCATAATAGATTTTTAAAGATACGATATTTCCAAAGTATTTTAAAAATATTTTTTTTGTCATGAATCATAATATTCAAAATGGATTGTTGATTTAAAAATGGATTATGAATCAAAATGCTCAAAATTTAGCTTATTTCCCAAAAGTTTTTGCTTTGTTGACCAAATAATGAAAAGCTTTCTTATTTTTTATACTAATATACATATACCACCTTTGAAATTTTAAAAACAATGAAGTTCCAACTTCCAAATGTATTTGAGCTATAGATTTATACAACCATTGTATGGCATACACCCTTAGGACATATTTCTAATAGAATTCTCGAATGTTTTAGTAATAATGTATCCTTTCAAGTTCCATCTTTTTACTCTTCACGATAATGTACTATTTATCCTCGATGCAAATTTAAAAGATCCGTTTTTGTTTCTTTGTATAACATGAGTAGTTCACCTTTTGATTTAATACATTGTGATATTTGGGGGCCTTTCTGAGACTTATAATGACATGCGATATTTTTTAACCATAGTTGATGATCACACATGTTTTAGTTGGATATACTTGATGCAAAACAAAAGCGAAGTTGCTGACCATCTTGCCTCCTTCTTTAATATGATTTGACTCAATTTGGCAAGAACATTAAAGTTATTAGATTTGATCATGCTAGAGAGTTCATCTTATCTGATTTGTTAAACAAACATGGTACTCTTCATCAATTTTCTTGTCCATACAGACTTGAACAAAATAGCGTTGTAGAGTGGAAACACCAGATCTTCTTAACGTGGTTCGTGTCTTGTTTTTTCAATCGTCAGTCCTTATCAAATTCTGGGGTCTTTGTGTAGAAGCTGTTGTCCATCTCATTAACAGAACTTCATCTCGGTTATTAAAAGATCGTTCTCCATATGAGTTGCTACACAACAAAGTTCCTAATTACGATCATCTCTACAACTTTGGTTGTTTATGTTTTGTTTCCATTCCTAAGCCTTCGAGACACAAGTTCAAGCAAAGGGCAGTCCCTAGTGACAGGTTACAAAGGATGGCTTATATACAATCTCCAAACACATACTTTCACCATATCAAGAGATGTTACCTTTGTGGAGGAGCTATTTCCTTTCAAATATCTTCCATCATCCGATCAATCCACAAATTCATTCAATGACATTGTCCTACCCACCTCCAATCAACAAATTATACCTGAAACCACTTCTACACCTATAATTCAGAACCCACCCACCACTATCCCTCTTAGAAGATCAACAAGGCATACAAGGAAACCGGTTACATTTCAAGATTACGTCCATAATGTCTCATCTTCTACATCTTTCCTCAACCAATCTTCTCTTTGTTATGATTCCCTGTCTGACTCATACAAATCCTTCATTCTTAATATATCAGAGTGCTATGAACCCAAATTTTATCACCAAGCTATACAACACAGCGAATGGAAAGCTGCAATTCAAGCTGAACTTGATGCTTTGGACCATAACAAGACTTGGTCTATTGTACCTCTACCAAACGGAAAGAAAACAATTGGTTGTCGCTGGATTATTTAGTCTAAATTCAATACAGATGGCACTTTAGAAAGAAGGAAAGTGCATTTAGTTGCAAAGGGTTATACACAACAACTGGGGTTGGATTTTGTGGACACCTTTTCACCTGTGGCAAAGATCACCACCCTTCGTGTCCTCCTTTCCCTAGCTGCAATACACCATTGGTCCTTCATTTAGCTTGGCATCAATAACGCTTTCCTTAATGGAGAGCTTGTTGAAGGAATATACATGCATCGATCCTCAAGGATACCAAGTTAAGGGGAGAATTTGGTGTGCAAACTCCATAAGTTGATCTATGGGCTGTGCCAAGCTTCAAGGCAGTGTGGTTCAAAACTCCGTCCTCCAAGCTTTTGAGCCACGGTTTCAAGCAGTCTACATTAGATTACTCTTTTCACTCAAGGGAGAGGTAACACCTTAGTTATTCTACTCATTTATGTCGACGACATCTTAATCATCGAATCAAATCAAGCAGCTAATCAAAACACCTTGAAGATCTTACAAAAGCACTTCAAACTCAAAGTGCTTGGTGACCTCAATTACTTTCTCGGCCTTGAACTCAAACATTCCTCCAAAGGGATAAATCTCTGCCAAAGAAAGTATACTATTGAACTTCTTGAAGATACAGGTTTTTCAAATTGCAAAGCTCAATCTCTACCTATGGACCCTGGAATCAAACTCAACAAGGATGAAGGAACGCCCCTGTCAAACCCAAGCCAATATCGTAGACTCATCGGTAGACTCCTTTATTTATGCATATCGCGTCCTGATATAACATATGCAGTGAACAAATTAAGTCAATACATGGCTGCCCCTCGTCAACCTCATTTACAAGCAGTGCATCATCTTCTTCAGTATCTTAGAGGGTCACTAGGAAGAGTTGTATTATTCTCTACATCTTCTCATTTTCATTTAACAGCTTATTCGGATGCAGATTGGGGTAGTTGCACATATACTAGGCGTTCCACATCAGGATTCATGGTCTTTTTGGGAAACTCCTTAATAAGTTGGGAATCTAAGAAACAACCTACATTGAGTCGTGGCTGAATATCGAGCAATGACATGTTTAGATTTAGAACTTTTATGGTTGAAACAAATCCTCTAGGACTTAGATCATCATGTTCCTTCTGTGTTGATATTCAGTGTCAACATCTCAGCAATTCACTTGTTAGATAATCCATGTCTCACGCAAGATCAAAGAACGTTTACATTGATGTTTACTTTATCATAGAACATGTCTCCTCAGGATTTCTCAAAATGGTACATGTGAACAACAAACATCAACTTGTAGATGTTCTTACAAAACCTTTGACTCGAGATCAGTTCCATATCCTTATAACCAAGTTGGATCTTTCCAACATCTTCCTCCCAACTTGAGGGGGAGTATTAAGTCAAACAACTTCCAGATGTCAGTTAATATAGTTTTTTTGTGTTTTCTTCTTGTAACCAAGTCAGTTAGGAAACAGTTATGGCAGTTAGTGAGCCTAGCCTTAGTTTTTTCTATATAAACCTTTGTAATCTCTTTGTAATATCTTTTGATCAATACATTTTGTCAATTCACATCGATATGTGTTACTTTCAATTCTGCATGTTCCACTGGTCCAATAAATTTAGTGCGCCATTTAATAAAAATGCCAAATAAATTTGGGTTTTCATTATCTTCTATTGAGAAATTAAAAATTAGAGGAAAACAAATTTACTTCTCCAAATATCTTTTCGCCATTGAGTGTGTGTTTGGATTGGCACGGAGTGAACGTGGATCCATTCGACCCATAAGCTAAAAAAAAGTTGCTTTCACGTTTAGCCATGTTTGAACATGAAAATTTGTTTTCAAATGTGATTTTGATTTCTAGCCAAATGTTTTAATGTGATTTTTCCCATTTGAACGTGATTTTCGAATTGATATTACGTTGAAAACGCCAAAACAAACACACCCTGAATGATAGAACTTGGAAGTTTGCTAGTAATGAATTCATTTATGTTAAAAGGAGAAAAGAAAAGTTTGGTAACAATTCATAGGTATGGTTGATGTTATTGATTAATTAGACTTTTAGTTTTACGTTGATAACATGCGCTGATTTTTAGCATTTATATTTATCATTTAAGTTATGAGATAAGGATGCATGTTACCGAGATAAAACTTGAGCTCTAATTGATGAACACTACTAACTACACCTATGAAACTTTACTTAAAAAGGCGTTTATTTCAAGTTAAGTAATATCATTCTCAAGAACGTGAAAATGGAAATGTAATGTTCTCATGTTTGTTTCAAAGTTTTGGAAAAATATATTTGAGAACAATTTATTCTCAAGAATGTTGTTTTATTGTGTTTTTCATTATTTTTATTCCAATGGTGATAAGTGAGTAAATTACTTTCCCATAGGAATAGGTAGTTATTTCCTATTTTATGTTGTAACTTTCCTATTTTTTTAGTTTTAACAAATATTTTTATTGATGTGAACTTTTAATCATTTTTTTTTAATTTACTAAGGTATAATATTATTGAGTATAACATTTTTGAGAGTGTGATTCTCGAAAATGATATACTTATCTTGAAACAAACACTCTTAAGTTTTGTCCTATGTTAAAATGTGATATACTCCATATAATCTTATTCAATTAAATATAATAATAAATTATTGCTTTTTATAAATATGATATGGTACTTTTTATTTGGGTTTGTTTTTACTTAAAATTTTTTAGACAGTGAAAACGAGTAAAAGTGTTGATCTCAATTCTATGAAGGAAATTGCTTCCTTGATGGGATCTCAAGTGATACGTAATAAACAATGTCTAGTGCATTAAAATTAACTGTCAAAAGCAGTTAAAGTTATTCAAAGTTAGTTTTACATGCAGTCGAATGCATAAAAGTAATTAAGCCACACAAACACCAAATTGTTAATGAGTAATGATTTACAAAACAACAAAGTGGGAAAAGCATAGTATAATGAATAATGAGATAATAAATTACAAATAAAACATTATTTAGAAACGAAGCATTTACAAAGCAAGTATTGAAAGTTATGTTAAGCCACACACTTATAGGTCCCTATCGCCATTGTAGTACCTTGAGGGTTTTGGCTCTCAAGTACTTTTTAGTATTATGAGTTGTAACTCTTCAATCGAACTCAGTTCTTCTATTTATAGGTCAAGGTTCTTCAAACAACCTTGTGACCCACAACTCTTGCTGACCCATCAAAACGACACACAAATTCCAATTAAGCTATGGTTAGTATTTAATTTTTTTTATCAGCAAATCAAAAATACTATTTTAATTAAGAGTATTAGGTTACTCTGTAACACATTCTTTTATACATGCATAATATCTTTTTTCTTCGAGAAAATAATATAAATATCATAAGTTTTAAAAACAATTCATGATTTTAAATCTTGAAATGATACTAATTTATAACTTATTTTTATAAAGAACTAACTTATATATAATTGTCGATAATTAATATATAATTTTCTAACAAAATGATATACTAAACCGAATTTGTAAATAGTACATCCATTGATAAATATCTAATAATTGTCATTTTCAGTTCTTCATTTTTCTGCTTCAATAGTTATCCATCTAAAATGCCACGAATATACATAAAAAGAAACGAAGTGAGAATTCACATCCTCATTAATTTTCTAACACGTTTATAACTAATGGCATTTTAAGGTTTCAAAGTTATAGAAATCAAAACAGTTTTTTAAATATAAAATGAAATAATTCAAAAATCAAAATATTTTTCACATATGAAACATATACATAGAATAATATTCATTGAGGTCATAAGTTAGTAATATTAATCACCACCAATGTACAAACACAGTAATAATCACAATTAACCTAATTATCATTACTTATGATTTCAAGCACAAGACAATTTAACATATATTGTCAATCAATTCAAACAAACAACTAACATCATCGTAAGTTCATCCAAACTATAACCAAAAACATAATGAAAGATTCTATTTCTATCATGATGCATGTTCTACAGATTACAATCTATTGGAGAAAAAATCAGGGGTGTACAAGCTTTTTTGGTAACAGTCTGTCCTGATCAGCCCAACACAAAACACAATTGTTCCTTGTATAAGGGGACTTCACTCAGACTCTAACAGATGATGAATCCCTCTACACTCCATCTCCTTAAATGAACATTTACTTGGATAATGACTTGTTTTCTCGCCATGTGTTAAGTCATATGCAACTAACACATACTAGTCTTGGGGTTGACACTGGTACATATCATTCCATTAGGCATTCTTTATTTTAGTCTCTTGGCATTTTCACCCCAACATTTCGCAAATCATTGCGACTAAGTATTACTTATTATCATTCTCATTGCACAAAACAACTCTTCACTAGGCGTCCCTAATGATTTCAACACTTTTCAACTTAGATAACAAGTATTAATAAATTGTAATAATACAATATAATATTATATAAATATTATATGAATAGTAAAATACACGTATAAATAGTGTCAGTGAACCACAACTTTTATTCTTACCCAAATTTCATTAAGTCACTAATAGTGAACATTTAAATAAGCTCAGAAATAATATAGAACATGTTTTAAATTTTTAATTTTAACTAGATAGTAAAAATCTGTACTACTTAACAAAATAAAAGTTATCATTTTAACTTAAATAAATTATCAATAGAATATATTCATCTAGTAGGTTTTAAAGATGTACATCTTATTTTTAAAATAGTAGAAAAAATACAGTAAAATCCCTACCTCAATCCAGTGCAAATGCTAAAGTTGTCTATTTGAAAATCTGAACCGATAGAATTAAAGATCTCAACGCGTAGAATATTTCTCCTAACTACTCTGTCACGAATTAAAGATCTCACGTTTCTTTGTCTCGCCATGGAACATTTGCAGAAGCTCAATAATGAGCTTAGTGACCTTGAGTCACTATATAAATTATAATAGTACTATTTTTAATTTTCTCCATACAATAAATTTTTATTCATCACATGTTACTATCTAAATCAATCTAATTATACCAATAAATTCTAAATACAATTCTTAGTTTATAGTAATTTTTCTAATATTTTTGGAAACCTATAACTACTTTTAAGGCATAAATATGTCTTTAAAAGTAATTATTAATTTACTCTAAGACTAAGCCTTAAAATTATTTTTAACTAACTAGAAATTTTCTAACAATAAATCATGATTCTATAATTAGCTATAATTTATTATAATGCCCTTAATACAATTTTTTCTAATTGTCTCTGTATCATCTTATTTTATAATAATTTATTTCCTAAGGCTTAGAAATTGAATTAAATCCAATTTACATATCAAACTAACTCTTCAAATTCTATTATTTTGATCAAAGTTTAATTATAATATTCTACCACAAAAAACCTAAATACTATAAATTTTTACTCACATATAACTATTTGAAATAATTATTAACTAATTGTCACTATTTCTGATAAACAATTTTAAATTAAATATTATATATTTTCTAAAAAAAATGTACTGTAAAAGCTATTAGGGAAAATATTACACCCAGTTCCCTGCAATTAAAAGAAGTAATCTTCATGAGTAACCTTGCTTACCCCTAATTAAATCATGTGCCACATCTCTATCACGTACTTCCATCACCATCAATTGCTTTTTTATTTCATCCTCATTCCCTTCAACAATCAACCTTGCTTCTCAGTATTTTGCTTTGATCTCAACTATTCAATATCTTTTTTTTAATAAGCCACCATCCAAAATCTTGACTGTGTTTTTCTATAATCATCCCTATATCAATCTCATTCGTCAATTCTCACTCGTCAGACATGATCGCCGTCGTTCATGTTTTTCGCTATTAGATGGATGCTACATCGTCAGATTCAAAGCCTCGAACAATTAAACCCATCGAAAGGAATTTACAAATTTAAGTGGTTATCGAGTGATCATGAAATATCGCTTCATTCCCACTAATAGAGAATTAAACCCTTGAACATATGATTAAAGGACGGAATGAACTACCACCGCACATACTTCGTGGTTGTTAACCATTGGATAAGCAATCATAGAAATTTCTCATTAAAAAATACAGCATTTAATGTTACAAATGCATTTTTATTGTGATTTTTTATAAGACAATAGTTAATAAAACCTTTTAATAAATTAATCTATAACTTAACTTGTATTTTTTTTTGTAAGCAAAAATTTTATTAAGAGCAAAAGATGTACTAAAAAAAATGAGGGACAAATGTTTACAAATCTGAGAAAACAACTAGGAAATTACTCACTCAATATAGAAAATATTCCCACCAAAACATTGTATTCCAGTACCAACAGCAACTACAAAGCCATGACAGCATCCACAAATACTGCGCTATCAACCAGAAACAGCAGCAACTAAACACTAATACCATTACAGCAAATAATAACTTGTTAAAATGCTTCTACAAAATGTGATAGTTGTTAGCATTCATGAGTGTTAATATACTCCCACTTTGAATACTTATGATTATATAAAAAAATTCAAAAGAAATTACTAATTTTTATTTATATAGTAATTTAAAATATTTATCAAAGTATACTTAATTATTTTATAAAGTATTTATGAGCACATTAGAAAAACAGAAACTACAAATATTGTAGTGTATAATATTTTGTTGAATAGGACTTGATTTAGGCCATTGCTAGGTTTTTTTTTGTTTTGTTTGGGGTTGCTATGTTTTTTAATTGGAAGAAAATGTAGGTTTACTCTCTTAGCCCAACTAACCGTGTGTCTGTTGTCCAAAAAATAAAACCACTTAACGGTATAACTGGTCAAGAGTGTTCAATGAAATGTTGGGTAGGTGGAAGGGATTGACACCATCTCTATTAGGAGTGACATCATTCTTTTTAATATATAGATTTATGATTCTTATACATAAAAAGATGGTAGGATTTCTAAAATTGGGTAGTCTCAATTTCTCTCACCTATTGGGTAATGTAACTGTTTTTCGTTAGAGGGAAGCGTAGGCACATACTTTTTCCATCACACTCATTTCCCTCTCTACCACACGTTTTTTTTTTCTCTAAAATTACTCCTCGCTTGAATTTTGAAAATTCATAGTACAATTTTATAAAAAAACAAAGACGGATTTTTAAAATCCGTAGTACAGTTTTTTAAAATATAAAGACGGATTTTTTATGAATAGTACCGCGAAATTTTATAATCTGTAGGCCATGTATTTTGAAAACTCGTAGTACAATTTTATAAAAATACAAAGACGGATACAATTTTATAAAATATAAATCTGTAAAATAATTCTATAAAATAAAGTGTCGGATTTTCAAAATCCGAGTGAGGGGTAATTTTGAAAAAAAAATAATAAGGCATGTGGTAGGGAAAGTACACACCGGAAGCATAACTTTTAAATCTTGTAGATATTTTGGACAATAGATTCACAATATTTTTGGTCGGTTCACGGGCTCACGGCCCAAACAACAAAAGTAATGAGGTAGGAGGGATTGAGATTACCTAATTTTGGAAATCCCACGATCCCTTTATATATAAGAATAATAAATTTATATATTAAAAAGTATGATGTCACTCCCAAAAGGAATGATGTTAATCCCTTCCACCAAGCAATGGCTTTAAGCCTTGAAATATTTAGACAAAAAAATGACATTTAAATATACTTTTATTATTAATATACATCAATAAATAAATAAATGTATTTAGTTTTAACCATGTATTAAATATAAATAAATATTATTTTAAAAAATTATACTATTAATAAACAATACATCAATTGATATACTTTGTTGTATGATTAGTTTTGATTCTTTCTTAATGCATGTATTACTTTTTTTTTTCTTAAGTATATACCTTTATTGTGAGGATAAAAGAATGATTACTCTCTAGGTGTAAATAATCTTGCTTTCTTGACTAGTGTTCCTCTGTATAATATTAACAACTTAATTATTTCAGTAAAAATAATTTTCCCATAACTAAAATCATTAAAATATTTTTCACCATCAACAATATCTCAACAAATAATAGAATAACTTTATCTCACTTGAGTAATTGAATGAAATTTTACACAAAATTAATTATAATAGTTTAAAAATTAATTTTACATGTTAAAAATTTAAAATAACTTTAAATAAAGTTGAAATAGCTTCAATTAATTATTATTAATAATTTTAAAATGACCTATATTAAAATTTTGCTTTAGGCCTTTAGATATGTTGGGTCGTCCATAATAGTTTTATTAAGTAATTGTATTATATTTGGGTTAATTATATGGTCTAAGGCTTAAAGTTTGGCGGGTTGGTAGTTTTGGCATCACGCATGATTCTTTGAGCATCACACATTACACTATTGAATTATGAGATATATATATGATGGCATAGAGATATATGTGATGTCAAAAGTGTTGTTCTCGAATTTGATTTGTGTCTTTTCTTTTAGTTTAACAACTTTAGTTTGTGCTAAATTAAGTTGAAACATCATGGACCGTAGAACCAAGTCCGGGCCAATCAATTATAAAGTCTGAAGCAAATTCTTGTAAGACTTTTTAAAATGATAAATAGTAAATGTTTTGAAATTATTACTATCACCCTATAAATAGCTTATGGATTTTATTTAAGAGATAAATATATTTCATGAAAAAGATAGTCTTTTATATCCTAAAATACTAATATTTTTAAAATAAAAATATATAAAAATAGGGTATAAATATATTAAAAATATCTACATATTTGTATAGGCCTAAAGCACTAGTTTGGTTGCCTTACCTTTAAATCGGCCATGCATAGAAGTGAACAAGAATAGGTCCACATGATAAGAGATTGATACGAAGTTATTTAGAATTTTATAATTATAATTTATATTTAAAAATTTTAGTGTTTTCAATAATTTCTTTAATGGGATTAGCCTATTTTACATTAGGATTTCCCTTCCTTTACTAAATATGTAGCTACTCTTCAAGAAATGAAAATAAGAAGAAAAGAATTTAGTTTTATGTCTCATTTTAGTTTAATTTTTAGCGTAGAAGTAGCATAGAATTCTTCGTAAAATAATAGCTTTCTATCACGTACCAACGTCAAGATCAATTTATGCTTCTATTCACTGTTTTTATTCTATTTTTTATTTTTCTAAAGTTTTTATAAAGAACCTAAAAATAACCAAAAATAATTTTTTTGTTTTTAATATTTTTAATTTTTTCTTTACAAGTTTTAAAAACTAAAAATATAATTAAAATAAGTGATATAAATATGAAATAAAAACACAAACTAAAGGTCCCATAAGTATGTACTGCCCAAAAGAAAAGGATAAAAGGAGTTTTTTTTTGTTTTAACTGAGTCCCTTTAAGGATATCCGATAAAAATAAAAAGAAAAAAAAGGAGAATTTAAGTTGTAATGATGATTTATTTTCCGATGCACAAAATAAATAAATAAATAAAGTTGTAGTGGTTTACTTTTATGTATCTGACCGCACGTGTCATTGAGTCTTCTCTTATTCTTCCCCACACCCACAAAATAGGAATGTTCTCATTAGTTTAGAACATTGAACAATGAACAGCACAATTCAGACACTTCCGAGAATTTTCCTCCCTCTTGCATTCACAATTCAATCTGAACTCAACCGTTCACATTATTTCACATACCTTAAATGGTTTATCACATGGAAATTCTCTATTTTAAATATGAGTAACATCTCATTTTATTCTTTAAAATTACGTGAGTTTATTATTTGGTATTTAAAATTTGAAAAAAGAGATTTTAGTCCTTTAGATTATCTTCTATCATTAGATTAATATGTGAAATTACGATTTGGTACTTAAATTAGTCTCTGACATTAAGATCATTAAATGAATCTAATGACGCACATTACTATATCGATTTACTACAATTTAATCTCTTACAATTATTATCTATCAATTGAATTATCTCTAGCTAACATTTTGATTTTAATATCGAATATCAGTAGTACTCAAATGAGCTAGTTAAAGGGATTAAGTCTGTAAGGTTCGAGAATATGTACAAGGATACTTTACAAAAAGGTCTTTGATTTGATTCCTACGAAAAGCATTCTCTTGGAGAGGAGATTTATTTATGTCGCTTTAACCTCTAGAACTGTGATGTTCTCTCTCCATAATTTTAAATAGCAAAAAATATATAAATAGTATTTACCTGTGCTAAGAATAGGGGTGAAAATAAGCCAAACCGCTCAACTCGAGCCCAAGTATAGCCCATATTAAACTCAAGCTAAGGCTATTTAAAAAATCATTTAATTAAACAAGCTAAACTTCGAACTATTCCAAAAGCCTTTTAATTAAACATAATAATATTAGTACTAATAATAATAAACTATAATATGATTATATATGTTATTACTACTATTTTTATGTGAAAAATTTAGTGTTATATTTTATTACGTTGTATTTGTTGTGTTAAAAGATTTTTTCAATAGCTGATATATGTCCTTAGGTCCACTAACTTATTTAGAAGTAAGATTTTTACATAATTTTAGGGACTTTATTATGAAATAGACTTTTAAACTGATTTTTCAAACCTTAAGAAAAAACATATGACAGGTAACAAGTCATACTCAAGCCTCTAATTTTAGAAGCAAACCTAAACCTGACCATCTAAAGCCTAATTCGACCTAGCTGGTTCATTCTCATCCTTAGCGAAGAGCACCAAAGTTGAAATTTAACATTACTCCCCATACTATATAGGTAATAATCGAATTGAGAGTTTTGATATATTTTTTATACCTTAATGACTCTTACCAATGAATCATTTCATGCCTTAATTTATGGACTAGCCAAGGCCCCACGCTGGATCAGCTCCAACTCGAACTCAGAAGAAACATCACTTCAAGCCTTTTCAGCTGAAGAGTTTAAGGCTGGTGGACTAGCCAGAGCCCCACGTCGGATTCTCACCAACCCCGACCTGGATTGAGCTCCACGTCACCAACTCCAGCTCAGCCCTAATAACTTCAAGGGTAGCGAATCACGCGCCTAAAGACGAGGGCCCATCAAGCCAGGCCCAAGCAAGAATCAATTAGGAGATACCCAATCAAGGTCGTACCAATCAGCAAGATATCAGAGAAACCTTTCTAACTTAGAATGAACCTAGACACTAGGAAGCTTAGGTCTAATATGTATAAAAGGCGAGAAGGCTCTCGTTTGTAGGCATGTCCACAGTATACACTACTGTCTTATTAGGGTTCAGGTATCGGAACACCACTGCTGACGGGACTCGGGATCTGTGAGTGAACAATTTATAAATTGATGAAGATAATTTTTTTCTCTTTTTTTTATAGGTAAATACTCACACACACTCTACACTAAATCTCCAATATTTACACTAAACTCTCATGCCAAAGATTGAACCTTAGACCTCCAATCTTCCAAGCCTTTAAGACAAAATTCATTATATACCTAACATACTTTAATACTTAATAATAATAACCATTCTCTTTCCAAATTATTAGCATAGAAAGAATTTGGAAATTTTGGGGACTAAATTGTGAGATGTAATTTTAGGAACAAAATTGATACAATAATCATACGTTATTATGGTGATTTAATTGATCTTAACATGAAGAAATAATTTGAGTCCTAGATAATAATTTTAATTATCAATTTATGTGATGCAAGATAATATAAGATTATGTAATTCAATTAATGAGTACATAAGATTATGTGTACATGCATAGGTATTTGAATTGTTATATTTCCTATAAAACAAAAATTTTGTTAATAAGCCGTCTTAGCTCAGCGGTAGAGCGCGTGGCTTTTAACCACGTGGTCGTGAGTTCGATCCCCATAGATGGCGAAAATTACTGAATTTTTTTTTTTTTAAACACAAGTATCTCTTCAGGATTCTTATTTTTTTTTCTTATTTTAAGAGATTATGCTCGTACACTATAATTAAGTAATCAAAATATTTAAAAATTAAAGAGATCAGAGGAGGTACGCAGTTGAAACGTTGTAGAACTAAGATATATTAGCGTGTTATTAGAATAATATAGAAAATTAATGAATGTGTGTATAACTTTGCAAAGAGGTAGGGTTAAAATGTATTTAACGTTAACATCCACATAAATTAGTGTAATTAGAGTTGTACACCTGTGGTATATCAATATGTAATCTTTTAATTTTGACAAATTTATTATTTTTTTATAGTTTCTTATTTAAAGTATCTAAATAACTCTGATGTGGAGAGAATTCACATTTTATTATTTTTATTTTTTTATTAATGTCATAAATATATCTTAAGAACATATCCCAGTTGATTGTCTCCGTTATTATGTGCATCTATAGTTGATTCTCTCTTAATATCCTAAATTAAGTGTGTATTTTAGCCTGTTAATTAAACGAGATAATATCATAAAAATAAAGAAATTAAATGGAATAACAATAATAAAAAAAAGTCCATATATAGCTAGTTGTGGAAGAACTAGCTAGACTTGCAATTTTATTAATCTATGGATGTGCTTTATCTCTTGTTTTCTCTCTCTTTATTTTATATACAATATACAATAAATTACTATATATACACATATTTTTTTTGAACTAATAAATTACATTTTTTATTTATTTTTTCACATCTAGTTCTGTTTGTTTTTTTGCTCTAGGTATAACATCTTCTAGTCTTTTACCTTTTTTTCAAGAAAATCTTATATCCTTCTCTTTGACTTATCCTATTTTCAGGAAATAATGTGATATTTACTTTTTTTTTTCTTTTAAATTTCATTAATGATACTATTGATACAGAAGATTATTGTTGACCGTATACTGTAGATTATTTTTTACTTCAATCTTGGATACAGATTCAGCTAACCACCCTTCAAATTCACCAGATACGACTTCTACTATTCTAATTTTCAAATGGAGACAACAGTATCATATATTTGATTTGATTATTCATGTTTCGATCAACCAACAAAGTTCAAAAAGGATAACATTTCAAAGCATGGTCAAGAAAATAGAAATATTATAATAACTGACTTTTCCACCTAAGACCTACGAGTTTGGAGATATTTCAGAATTTTTTTTTTTTGGTAAAAGAAGATATTTCAGCATTAAGATTACGTGTTAGTTTAAGAACATGTCAAATCTACAATAAACCAAACACATTATAAACGAGAATTTTTTTAATACATATAATATTGAGTCTCAAAATAAAAAGAATGATAAGTAGTAAATACATATTAAAATATAAAATTAATTAATTTATACAATATTATACAAGTTAAAAAATTATTATAAAAAATAATGTACGCTAAAAACGATCTCATCAGCCGCTTTCTAAGAGATATCCTTAATTATCACGTGCTTCAAATATTTTCCTTCCCGCCACCGTTTTTAATTCATCACACGCCCAAATTCATCGCATTCATATCTCAATTCTCCATTAACTAAATTAAATATTAATTATTAATTATTAATTATCAATTATCCATTGATCTTTTCTTTATATATTTAAGCGATTCTTCAATCTTTAATTATTGTATTAAAATCTCAATTTCTCTCTTTCTGAATCTCATACATGGACTGGGTTCGAGGACACTCGCTTGGAAGTGGAAGCTTTGCTACCGTTAACTTAGCCGTGCCAACTAACGGCTCCGTTCGGTTTCCGTCTCCCTCCGCCGTTAAGTCCACCGACGTTCACACCTCGCACGTGCTAAAAAACGAGGAACAAATCCTCGATCGGTTAGGATTTTGCCCCCAAATCGTTAAATGTCACGGCCACGATCACACCGTTGAAAACGGAGAAGAATTTTACAATCTCTTTCTCGAGTACGCCGCCGGTGGAACTCTCGCCGATCAGCTTAAGAAACACGGTGGTTCTTTCCCGGAGCACCGTGTTCGGGGATACACGAGGTCAATCGTTGAAGGTTTGAAGCATGTTCATGCCAATGGTTTTGTTCACTGCGATGTGAAGCTACAGAACATTCTTGTTTTCGAAAATGACGAGGTTAAGATCGCGGATTTTGGACTTGCGAAGGAAACAGGGGAGAAACAGAGTAAAAGATGGGAATGCAGGGGAACTCCGATGTGTATGTCGCCGGAATCGGTGAACGAGAGTGAATATGAGTCGCCGGCGGATATTTGGGCCCTCGGCTGCGCCGTCGTGGAGATGGTGACAGGAAAACCCGCCTGGAATGTGGGTAACGGGTCGAATATTTGGTCGTTGTTGATTAAAATTGGCGTCGGAGAAGAATTGCCTTTGATTCCAGAAGAATTGTCTGACGAGGGAAAGGACTTTTTGGGAAAATGCTTCGTTAAGGATCCGAAGAAGAGGTGGAGCGCCGAAATGCTATTGAAGCACCCGTTTGTCGCCGACGACGTTTCATTTGAGAATTTCGATGAGTCGTTGCCGTCGCCGTCGCCGAGAGCTCACTTTGATTTCCCTGATTGGGTGTCCACCGTAACGTGTTCCTTACCGTGTTCGCCGGATTCCGGTGAATGGCGTAATTGGGAATTCGGTGAATTGTGTTCGCCGGGGGATTGGCTCCGGCGGCTTGCCACGGATCAGAGACCGGATTGGTCAGAATTGGAGGGCTGGATTAGTGTTAGGTGAAGTTAGAATTTTCAGAGACTGGATTGTTCAATGTTGGTTGATTTTTTTATTTAGGGTTGTGAATTTGGCACAATTTAGTTACACATATTCATGATTGTTGCCACTTGTGGCCGAGTGTACAGAGATATTCAATTTTGTTAATACCAGAATTTATTTATTTTTTAACTTGTTTTGTTTCTATTTCTTTTCTGCTTATTCAGGCTTCATCAGAGTTTTTTTTGTTGTTGTGATTCTTCTATTGAGTGTTTAAATTTTCACTTTCCATGATTGAATCAACCAGCCTAGCCAACATAGTGGTACTATTACTTAAAATGAGAATTGACAATTTCTAATGATCATACATTTCAATTCTGGAAAAGAATTGATGCACACTACTATTTCATTTCAAATCCATTTACAATTTAGTTAGACTATTTTTTAAGGAAAAAAAGAAAAAGAAAAAGGACACCAAAAAATCATAATTAACAGTGTTGTTAATTACTTTAGTTGTATACCTTTACACAAGTAGTGTTATAGAACTATGCCGTCGGTACCATATCGTGTTGTACTCACTGTCGCAATTCACGGAGGTGTGATAGTGACAGGTTTGACTTTAGTAACCTTATGAACTCTGTAAATACATGTGTCCTATGCTTGCAGTTACCCTTTACCGCCAAGTGAGTGATCGGAGGATTCAAACTACTGCACCGGAGACCAGATTAGAGGTCATCACCACCATTTAAAATATTTGATGTAATATTAATGTTTGTATTTTATTTATTTATTTTATTATTATTATTATATCAATGATAAAAAATATACTTGTATACCCTTACACAATAACATAACTAGAATAGTGAATAAAAGAATAATAGTATGAGAAACTTGCCCCATGCTATTTCTTTGAGCTTGTTAGCTGATAAATGAGATGGATTTTTTTATCTTTTGCTTTATTTTTTCTGTACAAAAAATATACAATTTCATCATTGATAGGGATGAGAATATAGTTTCATCGAATTCTGATAAATGCATTTGTTGAGAACAAAAATAACTGTAAATATTTCATCTTAAAATAGAGAGCAATAATTCAAAAGAAATTAAAAATAAAATATTTTGATAATTTCAGATATTAAAATTGATTTGTTATTATAATTTAAAAGACTAAATTGATAGTTTATTCATAAATTAATTGTTAGTTGTTTACCCTAAAAATTGAAGATGCCAGTATTAAATTGATAACTAAAATTAATTGTAAATAATTTCCATGGATTTGTAAGTGTGTATCTCGAATTATGAATTATATACGAATGAATTAAGATTCTTTTTATTTTCAGGTGGATCGGATATGCGAAATTGAGAATAAAGATATGGATAGTATCTTCAAAAGATTGAGATATATCCTGCGAGGGAGCGGTTCGTTTTTGAAAAAAAAAAAAAAAACTTATCTTTAAATGTTTTTGTGATATTCATTTATTGATTTGTCATAATTATAAGATTTTCTTAAAGATCTGAATTTCAACCTTCTTCACATCCAATTAAAATAGATCGAAATAATTACTACATAGGTCCCAAATTTTACAACGAAAATTTATTTAGGTCGTTGACTTTTATAAGAGTTCAGTTAGATTTTTGACTTTGTCCAATGTTATTTACCTTGGTTCCTGAAGTTAACTACTGTTTTAACACCGTTAACCGAAATAACATAGGGAGTGATTTGAACTTTTAATAATAAATATAGAGATTTATTTAAAATTTTGATACATAACACAAGAACTTATTTGAACTTTTATTAATAAACATAGGGACTAATTTGAACTTTTAATTCAGACACATGGACTTTGAACTTTGGTTAACGGTGTTAAAACGGTGGTTCACGTTAGAGGGTGCGTTTGATGCATGAACATGACAGTACAAGTAATATAACACAATACAACTTTTACGAGGCACAACACAACCTTTTGTATTGTGTATTGTTTGATACTCAATGAACATAACAAGAAGTACAACATAAATTTTACAATAATATTCTTTATGTTATATATTATTAATTTCACTTTAACTTTTCTAAAAAAATAATATTTTAATATTTTAAAAATATTTTATTATTTATTATAAAATTAAAACTTCATATTTTAGTAAATTACTACATAATATATTTTATGGATATAATAATTATATTAAATAAAAACAAAAATTATTATTAAAAAATATTTTTGACTCTTTATTTTTTAATATTTATATTTATCATTAAAGTTTATTTTATTATTAATACATTGTTTTAATTATTTATTTATATATATATATCACGTTAATCAGTAAATATGCAGAAGTGAAAAAAAATAACGTAAACATTGATTTAAAAAAAATAATGCAACGTAAACTACCTTAGGTAAGTGGAGGAGGTAGTACTTAGTAGAGATGCAAGGTTAGTTTTGACTTTTCCTAACTTTGCATGGAACAAGAAACTTGTCCCTTGGTTGAGTGCGTGGATTCTAACATACACCACATCTTAAGTGGTATATGGTATACCACATGAAAAAATGTATACAAAAATCAACCGAAAATATTTAAAATAATAATAAATTATGTATTTGGTATGTATGTATACCTCTTTTGTTTTTTTTATAATCAATTAAATAATATCATCACTTGTGTATGGTACACCACTCTAAAAGAGGTGAATGTTAAAATTCACCCTAGTTTAAAAGGAAAAAAATAAAAGAGGTATACATGCATACATACAAAATACATAATTATTATTATTTTAAACATTTTCGGTTGAGCTTTGTATATATTTTTTCATGTGGTATACCGTATACCACTTAGGACGTGGTGTACATTAAAATCCACCTGGTTTAGTGGAGTACAAAAAAATTGGCTATTTGTGTTGCTAGTTACTCAAATATTGTGCTGTCTCTAGACAGGTTTTTGAATCAAACACATAACAAAGAGTTTTGTCTTGTGCTGTACTGTAAAAATTAACAAATGGTCCGTTTAATTTGCTAAATTTCATGGTACAACACGGCACAAATTTGTTAGTTCAATGTTCGATTCATAAAATGATCGAGAGACAACACAAAAGTGGAGTTACTAGTCACTACAAAAAGCCAAAATTTTGTACCACACTATGACAATTTTTTGTTCCGCAGCATAACTATCCAAAAGTAAAAAATATTCATATTCTTTCCCATTATTGTGTAACTACCTTATCCCATTTTTCGCTCTCAACTTACCATATATATATATATATAATTTTTTATTGAAAAATAATGATATTTTTTACAAAAATAATTAAGAAAATCTATTTTTTATGTAAAATAATAATAATATGTATTATAAAGGGTATTATTGTAAAATTTGAATTGTATTTTTTGTTCCGTGCATTGGTTATCAAACACTAGACAATATAATAAGTTGTGTTGTGCTTTGTTGACTTGTACTATGCTATATTACTTGTACTGTCCAGTCCTAATCAAACGCACCCAAATCAAACGGATCCTGACTAAACAATATTGGACAAAGTCAAAGACTTAAATAAACTTCCACAAAAATTAAGAATCTATATAATTTTTTTTTGGTAAAATTGAAAATCTACGTGGTGCATTACTAAAAAGATCACGAACGTAAAAGATCATCCTCCCTGTGATAAGCTTCCAGCCAATATTTTCATTATATAATTCCGAATAGAGTTCCTTTTTCAGCTTATATATATATAAATATAAATATAAATATATAATATATAATTTGATCTTCAGGTCCTGTCTAGAGAATCACAAACACAAACTTGAATACCCGTCAAGACTAACTGAGTCAAAGTTAATCTTCCGGAGCCAATGAATTTTTCTAGAATTTAATTGCTTTTGACTTAAATTAAAAATAATTATTTTTACTGAATGGTGTTAGTTTTTATGTATTAAATAATAATTTAAACTTTGATCTAAATTTTAATTTGTATATTTTTTTCATATCTTATTTAACTAAAATCTAAATCAAACACACTCCTAATTTTATCTAATTTATCTCTGGAAATATGAATATATCTAATTACTGAGACAAACTTAGTGTAAGAAGCTTTGACTATATCCTTGCAGTGTAGGCACATTTTTCCTTGACAAAAATTGGCATTAACATCAGAGGTACTGACAGGGATCATAGTGATTTCGATATCATTCTAAAGAAAAGAGATCTTTCCCATTTCCATTTACCTAGAAGGGGGATTTACTGCCTTTGAGAGAATTTTGAAGTAGAAATCTTTGAAAGATACTTCAAATATAATAAAGAGAGGGGGAGAATGTCTTTGATGTATAGATACCCAACCTTTTCCATTGGTTACCATTATTAGGCACAACACAAAGTCTCGAAATCTAGGACGAAGCCTAAGCATTAGGATACAATTGAGAGGGAGCGGCTTGAAGGAGGTTAAGCACCTCGATTTGGAAGTCATAAAAGGGAAACAAAACTTTGACTCTCTCGAAGACTAGTTTATACATCATAATGTATGATAAGTCGTCAGGTGAAGCCAGTATACAAATCCTCTCGTAAAATTTGACATGGCTCACTTGATAATTTTCGATGGGATCGATTTCCTTACCTTACCTACTTCCACAACTACTAGGAAGAAATGACAACTATTTTGGAAGGTCTTTCAGCCAGGGTAGGAAGATAGTAGCTGTGGATTGAGGATATGGTGTCTACGATTGAATAGGCCACCCATAGAGTGTCCTAAATATTCTTGACCCCAACCCACTGGGATGGGACTCGATCATCTCGTACGGTTGGTCTGGGGTTAAGGCCATGTTTCCATTGAGGTTTACTCTTGGATATCGTCTTCTTTTTTCTAGTTATTGATGCTCCTCCAAGTCGATGTGGCGACATTTCTACATATAAATAGGAGGTACATAAAGGATTGAACTCAGAATCTAAGGAATGAGACGAGGGATAAGAAGGGAAAGGAACTTCAGTTATTTGCACTTTGAGATTTAGGGTTAAGAGCATCTGTAGGAGTGAAAGGATCTTCGAGGTCAGGAAGTTCTTCAGGATCACAGTGTTCCATTGGAAATGAAGGTTCCTCAAAGTCGAAAAGTCATCGAGATGGAAGACAATTTGGGATTTGATAAACCTCACCTTCATGATTCAAATTCAATTCTTTTAATATTGTGTCATTCACAACTTGAATCACTGATTCCCCACTTTTGCTCGAAGAGGCAAGATAACGATAAACACGAAAGGGTTCTAAAAATTCTGTTAGGGCTTTTGAAGCGCAACCTAACCAAAAAAAGAAACTAAGGACAAATGTTATTAAAAGAAATGATAAGTTTGCAATATTATAAAATTATATTAAATTAGATGATGTAGATAAATTATAACAAGTATTGCCACTTGAATGGAGTCACATGAAGGAACAAATTTATTTCTCCCCATGAAAAAGCACCAAAGCAAACACAAAAAAATAAATAAAAAATTAATCAACTAATCCAAACATATTTTAAAAGCATTTTAAAAAACATGCTCTTTTTACTTTATTAATGGTTAATGTATAGATTCAGGACCGGATCTTGCTTTAGACAAGAGAGGCCACTGCCTAGAGCCCCCTACTTAATAAGGCCCCCAAAAAATATTTTTATTTAATATTACTATTAAAAACAATTTATTAATGTAATATTTTTTATAAGCCAAATAAATATTATTAATAATCAATAGTACTAGGAGTACTCATATTTATAGAAAATTTAATCAATAGAGAAGAAAAGATAATGGATTAAGACACCAAGAAGATAACGGTAAACAAAAATCTCCTTTAGCCATAGCCCATTTTTAAGATTTGTACTGCACCAAATCAAATACCTCTGAAACTGATAAAAACTCCTACTTAAATATTCGGGTATTACGTTGCAACCAAATAGACCATATGACTGCCAACCAAATCAAAACCCCAACTTTTTTCACTTTTTTCGACAGGAACATACCCCTAAACAACAAGAATGCATTTGCCAAAACCTCAGGAACAACAGCAGTATAGCATGTTTATATAATTTTTAATCAACACAATAATACTTTATTAAAAAAATATTGAACAAGTAAAATTTATTTTTATTAGAATACTAAATTATATAAAAATAGTATATTCTTATTTAAATGCATAATTTTGCAAATTAAAACATTAATAACCCTAAAAAACATTTATACATAATTTAAATTTATTAAGCCATATATGAGATTAACTATATGTTTTACAATGTATATAAATAATGTATTAGTCGTGTTATATATTGATATTTGATTGATTATAAAACTTTTATAAATAATTTTACATATTAAAAAGATTAAAAACATAAAATAAAAAATAATATGTTATATATAAATAAGTTTTCGTCTTGAATTTCGTTTAAGGCCCCCAACTTGTACAGATCGAGACCTGCATAGATTGCCCCAAGATTGTTAACTGTATACTGTTGATATTTTCTTTTCAAATCTTTGAGACAGATTAAGTTAACCATCCTCCAAATTAACCAGATACGACTTTAATTACTCGAATTTTCAGTATCTTAAGGATATATAATTGATATATTTGATTATATGTAAAGATTCAATCTCAAGAAGGATTATTCAATTCAATTTTCCTATTATCCATTCAAGTATAACTGATTTGACACCTATGTCCTATGATTTAGGAAGAGAACTCAGAATTGAGACTAGATGTCTTAAGAACTTTCGCATGCAAAACACAAGTTAAACAACAACAATTTTACAAAAGATAAAAAAAAAAAACCAAGTTAAACAACAAAACAAGCACGTTGAATTTACCCAAAAAAAACAAAAAAACACACACACACACGTTGAAGCATAGTTTACTCTAAAAACGGGCTCAACGCCTCAATTATCACGTGCTTCAAATATTTCCCTCCCGCCGGTTTTTCATTCCTCGCTCCCCAAATTTTCTGCATTCAATCCTCAATTATCCATTAATTAAATATTAATTAATTAATTATTAATCTTTCCTTTATATTTATGCGATTCTTCATTCTTGAATCATTGTATTTTTTTCCGAAATCTCAATTTCTTTCATTCTGAATCTCATACATGGACTGGGTTCGCGGACACTCGCTTGGAAGTGGAAGCTTCGCTACCGTTAACTTAGCCGTTCCCACTAACGGCTCCGTTCGATTTCCGTCTCCTGTCGCCGTTAAGTCCACCAACGTTCACACCTCGTACATGCTAAAAAACGAGGAACAAATCCTCGATCGTTTAGGTTTTTGCGCTCAAATCGTTAAATGTCACGGCCACGATCACACCGTTGAAAATGGAGAAGAATTTTACAACCTCTTTCTTGAATACGCCGCCGGTGGAACTCTCGCCGATCAGCTCAAGAAACACGGTGGTTCTCTCACTGTGTTCGGAGATACACGAGGTCGATCGTTGAAGGTTTGAAGCATATTCACGCTAATGGTTTTGTTCACTGCGATGTGAAGCTACAGAACATTCTTGTTTTCGAAAATGACGAGGTTAAGATCGCGGATTTTGGACTTACGAAGGAAACAGGGGAGAAACAGAGTAAAAGGTGGGAATGCAGGGGAACTCCAATGTTTATGTCGCCGGAATCGGTGAACGAGAATGAGTACGAGTCGCCGGCGGATATTTGGGCCCTCGGCTGCGCCGTCGTGGAGATGTTGACCGGGAAACCCGCCTGGAATGCGGGTAACGGGTTGAATATTTGGTCGTTGTTGATTAAAATTGGCGCCGGAGAAGAGTTGCCTTTGATTCCAGAAGAATTATCTGAAGAGGGGAAGGACTTTTTGGGAAAATGCTTCGTTAAGGATCCAAAGAAGAGGTGGAGTGCGGAAATGCTTTTAAAGCACCCGTTCATCGCTGTTGACGACATTTCATTTGAGAAATTCGATGAGTCGTTGCCGTCGCCGTCGCCGTCGCCAAGAGCTCACTTTGATTTCCCTGATTGGGTGTCCACCATAACGTCTTCCTTACCGTGTTCGCCGGATTCCGGTGAATGGCGTAATTGGGAATTTGGTGAATTGTGTTTGCCGGCGGATTGGCTCCGGCGGCTGGTAACTGATCAGAGGCCGGATTGGTCAGAATCCGATGGTTGGACTAGTGTTAGGTGAAGTTAGAATTTTCAATTCTCAGAGGTGGACTAACGGAAACAGTAAAGATTTGTTCGATTACTAGGATCGAACTCTCTCTGTATCACACACATATTTTTGTCAGTTATACTAACTTTACAATTGTTGATTTAGATTGTGAATTTTGTAGGAATAGGATTAGGATTAGTCTGAGGATTACACAGATTCATGAATGCGGTCACGCTTGTGGCCGAGTGTACAGAGATATTCAGTTTTGTTGATATCAGAATTTATTTGCTCATTTATCCAGTTGCTATTTCTTTTCTGTTTAATGAGGTTTCTTAAGTTTTTTTTTTTTTTTTTATTCCTCCTTTGAGAGTGCTTTCACTAATTTACTAGCGTGATGGATTAACTAGGAATCTAGTCGTAAAAAAATGGACACGATGATTAGTCGCGAGATTACTTGCTAATACAAAGGCGGTTAATTACTCTTTTCTTAATTTTTGATCCGTTTTTCATCCAACTTAAAATACACAATTAAGCACCTAATTAGTTAAATGTGAAAAAAATATATAGTTAAATCTATATGATCTGTTATATAAAATTTAATCATATATGTTTAACTAAATAATATAGTAAGTCCAAAATAGTGAGGGTTATCACGGGTTATATTGGATTAGATTTAGGTAAAAAATTATCCAATTCGCTCAATTCAATTTGAGTTGGATTAGATTTGATTGTGTAAATTTGATTTTTGTATAATCTAATCCGAACAAAATTGGGTTGGATTAGATCATATGATCACATTGAACTCTTTACTTTTAAAATTTTTATAGATAAACTTTTATTAAATATTTTAAAATATAAAAAATGAAAGAAGTTTTCAAATAAATACAAAGTGAATAATACATTATTTTTAAAAAGTTTCAAATAATTTAAATAATTGAAAAACACGATATCTATTTTTATTTTGAAAAACACAATATACAATCTTTAAAAAAGTTATTACAATTTTAAAATACTAAAAATTTGCTAAATTAAGTTAGAAACTTCAAAGTGAATAATACATTATTTTTTTTAAAGCTTTAAATAATTTAGGTAATTTAAAAAATTCATTTTCATATATATTTCGAAAAACACCCTATTATCCAATTGTATAGTATACAATCTCTAAAAAACCTATTAGAATTTTCAAAATATTAAAAATTTGCTAAATTGAGGTAGAAACTTGAAAGTAAATAATACATTGTTTTCTAAAATCTACAAACAGTTTAGGTAATTAGAAAAATGCTTTTTCATTTTTATTTCGAAAAATAGTTTATTCTTCAAGTGTCTCTAAAACACTATTTAAATTTTAAAATATTAAAAATTTGCTAAATTAGGCTTAAAATTTCAAAGTGAATAGTAAATTATTTTATATAGGCTTCAAATCATTTCGGTAATTTAAAAATACTATTCATTTTGATTTCGAAAAATATACTATTCTCCATATGTATTGTACATGATTTCTAACTAAAATGTTGCATTTTTAAAAATATAAAAAATTATGCAAATTGAGTTAGAAACTTCAAAGTGAATAATACATTATTTTAAGAAACCTTCAAATAATCTAATTAATTAAAACACACCCTATTCATTTTTATTTCGAAAAACACTATTTTTCAAGTGTAATTATTGCACATGATCTCTAAAAGAACTTTTGCAATTTCAAAAATATATAAAGTTATATAAATTGAATTAGAAACTTTAAAGTGAATAATACATTATTTTTAGAAATCTTCAAATAATTCACGTTATTTAAAAATACTATATTCTTCAAGTGTATAGTACAAAATTTCTAAAAAATCTGTTATAGTTTTAAAAATATAAAAAGTTATGTAGATTGAGTTAGAAAATTCAAAGTGAATAATACATTTTTTTAAAAACCTTCAAATAATTTAGGTAAATGAAACACATCCTATTCATTTATTTTTCCCGAAAAATACCCTATTATTCAAGTGTATAGTACACGATCTCTAAAATTTGTTACAATTTTAAAAATATAAAAAGTTATGTAAATTGTGTTAGTAATTTAAAAGCAAATAATACATTATTTTTTAGAAATCTTTAAATAATTTAAGTAATTTTGAACTAGCCTACATATTTTTAGGGTGGGAACCTTAAAATGTCATTTTTTAATCCCTAAACTTTGAAGAAGTTCACTTTTATTCCTCCGTACATTTTTTGGTGGAGTGGCAAACTGATACGCTGACATGCAGACTTGATGAAAGACCCTCATATTATCACGTCACCAAAAAAATGCACGGAGGGTCTAAAAGTTAACTTTTTGAAAGTTTAGGAAAAAAACTTGACATTTTAATTTTCGAGGACTACAAATAAATTCTTGCTAAAGTTTATGGACCATAAACGTGTTTAATAACCTTTATTTTTATTTCGAAAAACACTATATTCTTTAAGTGTAAAATACACGATCTCTACAAAAAACTATTGCTATTTTGAAAAAATAAAAAGTTTTGTAAATTGAGTTAGACACTTAAAAGTGAATAATATATCGTTTACCGAAAGCTCCAAATAATTTAGGTGATTTAAAACCACCATATTAACTTTTTTCTTTATATCAAAATACACATTATTCTTCAAGAGTATAGTACATGATCTCTAAAAAAAACTGTTGTAATTTTAAAAAATAAAAAATTTATGTAAATTGAGTAAAAAACTTAAAAGTAAACAATACATTATTTTTAGAAAGTTCCAAATAGTTTAGGCAATTTAATAACACCCTTTTAATTTTTATTTTGAAAAACACTCAATTCTTCAAGTGTATAGTACACAATATCTAAAAAATTGTTGTAATTCAAAAAAAAAAATAGTTATGTAAATTGAGTTACAAACTTCAAAGTGAATAATACATTGTTTTCAGAAAAGCTTCAAATAATTTAGGTATATTAAAAAAAACCTATTAATTTTTATTTTAAAAATTATCATATTTTTCATGTGTATAATATATTAAAAAACAGTTCCAATTATAAAAATATTAAATATTTATTAAATTGAGCTAAAAAACTATAAGTGAATAAGACATTATTTTAAAAAATTCAAATAAATTAGGTAATTTAAAAAATGCTTTTTCTTTTTTATTATTTTAAAAAACACTCTATTTTTCAAGTGTATAGTGCACAATCTATAAAAAAATGTTGCAATTTGAAAAATACAAAAAAAAAATTGTAAATTGAGCTAAAAACTTCAAAGTGAACAATACATAATTTTCAAAATTCTTCAAATAATATAGGAAATTGAAAAACACTCTATTTATTTTTATTTTGAGAAACACATTATTCTCCAAATGTATAGTATATGATCTCTTAAAAAACTTTTGAAATTTTTAAAATATTAAGAATTTTCTAAATTTAGCTAGAAATTTCAAAGTGAATGATACATTATTTTCTGAAAGATTCAAATATTATAGTTAATTTAAGAAACATGATTTTATTTTTATTTCAAAAAGTACCCTATTCTTCAAATGTAAATAGTACATGAAATACAAAAAATCTGTTTTAATTTTAAAAATATTTAAAATTATGTAAATTTAGTTCGGAAATTCATAGTATATAATAAAGTGTTTTCAGAAAGCTTCAAATAATTTAGGTAAATTAAAAACATCTTATTAATTTTTATTTCGAAAAACACACTATTCTTCAAGTGTATATAGTATATTCAAAACAATTTCAATTATAAAAATATTAAAAGTTTCTTAAATTGAGCTAGAAAATTCGAACTGAATAAGACATTGTTTTCAAAAATTTCAAATAAATTAGGTAATTTTAAAAAATAATTTTTTTTATTATTTCGAAAAACACTATATTCTTTAAGTGTATAGTGCACGATCTCTAAAAAACTGTTGTAGTTTTAAAAATGCAAAAAATTATGTAAATTAAACTAAAAATTTCAAAGTGAACACTATATTATTTACAGAAATCTTCGAATAATTTAGGAAATTGAAAAACACTCTATTTATTTTTATTTCAAAAAATACCTTATTCTCCAAGTGATAGTATACGATGTTTTAAAAAACTCTTGAAACTTTAAAAATATTAAAAAATTTCTAAATTTAGCTAGAAACTTCAAAGTGAATGATATATTATTTTCTGAACTAAAGATTCAAATATTTTAGGTAATTAAAGAAACATGTTTTCATTTTTATTTCGAAAAACACCCTATTGAAGTGTATATATTACGTAATCTCTAAAAAATTGTTGCAATTATAAAAACATTAAAAATAATGTAAGTTTTGAAAAAAAAATCAAAGAGAATAATATACTTTTTTCAGAATATTTCAAATAATTTAGGTAATTTAAAAATACTCTATTTATTGTTAGTTTGAAAAACACCATATTCTTCAAGTGTATAATGTATGATATCTAAAGAAACCGTTGCAATTTAAAAGATATAAAAAATTATGTAAATTGAGGTTAAAACTTCAAAGTGAATAACATTATTTTCGGAAAGCTTCAAACCATTTTGTTATTTAAGAAATAAATTTTCATTTTTTTTTCGAAAAATGCTCTATTCTTATCTAAAAAAACTGTTGAAACTTTAAAAATACAAAAATTAAGTAAATTGAGCTAAAACTTCAAAGTGAACATTACATTGTTTTAGAAAGCTTCAAATAATTGAGATAGTATGAAAACACCCTATTCATTTTATGTCAAAAAACACTTTATTCTCTAAGTATATAGTTTACTATCTCTAAAAAAACTGTTGAATTTTTAAGTGTTTTAAGAATTTGCGAAATTGGGCTTGAAACTTCAAATAGAATTATACATTATTTTCTGAAAGCTTCAAATAATTTAAATAAACTAAAAAATATGTTTTCATTTTTATTTCGAAAAAATACCGTATTCTTACATGATATACAAAAAAACAATTTTAATTTTAAAAATATTTACATTTATGTAAATTGAGTTTAAAAATTCAAACTGAACAATACAGTGTTTTCATAAAGCTTCAATTAATTTTGGTAAATTAAAAATATCCCATTCGTTTTTATTTTGAAAAAAAAATCTTTCAAGTGTATAGTATATATATGATCTCTTAAAAAAAGTTGGAATTATAAAAATATTAAAAATTTGTTAAATTGAGCTAGAAAATTCAAAGTTGATAATAAATTATTTTCAAAAGTTTCACATATACTTCCTCCGTTCTGAAATATTAGCCACTTTAGGAGATTTCACGGATTAAGAAAAATAATTAATTTCTATAGAATCTAATAAAAAGTACATAGGTAAACTAAATTAGTCATTGACTTTGAGATTTACTCAATAATTATTGGCTATAAAATTAAAGTGGAAAAAGTTAATAAATATTGCATTGGTAATGTAAATGTGACAAATATTTTGGAACAATTATTTTTTACTAAAGTGACTAATATTTCAGAACTGAGAGAGTATTAGGTAATTTAAAAAAAATGCCTTTTGTTTTTTATTATACTTTATTCATCAAGTGTGTAGTACACCTCTAAACAATTGTTGCAATTTTAAAAATGCAAAAAAACATGTAAATTGAGATAAAAACTTCAAAGTGAACAATATATTATTTTCAGAAATCTTCAAATCGTTTAGGAAATTGAAAAATACTATTCATTTTTATTTCGAAAAACATCATACTCTCTAAGTAAATAGTATACTATCTCTAAAAAAACTCTTAAAATTTTAAAAATATTAAAAATTTGTTAAATTAAGCTAGAAACTTTATAGTCAATGATACCTTATTTTCTGAAAGATTCAAATATTTTAGGTAATTGAAGAAACACATTTTCATTTTTATTTCGAAAAACTCCCTATTCTTCAAGTGTATAGTACATGTTCTTTAAAAAACTGTTACAATTTTAAAAACGGTAATAATTAGGTAAATCGTGTTAGAAACTTCAAAGGGAACAATACATTGTTCTCGGAACGCTCCAAATAATTTAGGTAATTTAAAAACATGTTATTCATTTTTATTTCGAAAGACATCATATTCTTCAAGTGTATAGTACACGATATCCAAAGAAACTGTTGCAATTTTAAAATTATAAAAAATTATATAAATAGAGGTTGAAATTTTAAAAATATTAAAATTTTGCTAAATTGAGCTAGAAACTTCAAAGTGAATGATACTTTTTTTCTTAAAGATCAAAATATTTTAGGTAATTTACGAAACACGTTTCCTTTTTTATTTCGAAAAACACCGTATTTTTTAAATGTATAGTACATGATCACTAAAAAACTTTTGCGATTTTGAAAACATTAAAAATTATGTAAATTATGTTAGAAAACTCAAAGAGGACATTATATTTTTTTCAAAATGCTTCAAATAATTTAGGTCATTTAAAACCATCCTATTCATTTTTATTTTATCTAAAGAACCCGTTGCAATTTTAAAAATATGAAAAAAATATGCAAATTGAGGTCGAAACTTCAAAGTGAATAACACATTATTTTAAAAAATCTTCTATCAATTTTAGTAATTTAAAAATTATATTTTTATTTTAATTTTGAAAAACACCCTATTCTCCTAAAAAAATGGTTGAAAATTTGAAAATATTAAAAATTTGCCAAATTTAGCTAGAAACTTCAAAGTGAATAGTACATTGTTTTTAGAAATCTTCAAATAATTTAAGTAATTTAAAAACACCCTATTATTTTTTGTTTAAAAAAATGTCATATTCTTCAAGTGTATAGTATGTGATGTCTAAACAATTTGTTGCAATTTTAAAAATACGTAAAATTTGCTAAATTGTGCTAGAAACTTCAAAGTGAATAATACATCATTTTATGAAAGTTGCAAATAATTTAGGTGATTTAAAATCGCGTTTTCATTTTTGTTTCAAAAAGCACAATATTCTTCAAATGTACATAGTACATTATCTCTAAAAAAATTGTTACATGTTTAAAAATATAAAAAATAATATAAATTGATTTAGAAACTTTAAAGTGAATAATACATTATTTTGAGAAAGCTTCAAATAATTTTGAAAATTTAAAAATACCATATTCATTTTCATTTCGAAAAACATCATATTCTTCAAGTCTATAGTACACGAACTATAAAAGAACTGTTGCAATTTTGAAAATATAAAAAATTATGTAAATTGAGTTAGAATCTTCAAAGTGAATAATATGTTAATTTCTGAAAGATTCAAATAATTTAGGTAATTTAAAAATACCTATTTGTTTTCATTTCGAAAAACACCATATTCTTTGAGTTTATAGTACATGATCTCTAAAAAACTTTTACAATTGAAAAAATAAAAATTATATAAATTGAATTAGAAACTTCAAGGTGAATAATATGTTATTTCGTGAAAACTTCAAATAATTTATGTAATTTAAAAACACTCTATTTATTTTTATTTCGAAGAACACCCTATTCTTTGAGTGTAAAGTACATGATCTCTAAATAAAATTGTTAAAATCTTAAAAAAATTAAAAGTTATATAAATTGAGCTAGAATTTTTAAAATGAATAATTTATTGTTTTGAAGAACTTCAAATAATTTAGGTAATATAAAATTAAAATCGTATTTTCTTTTTTATTTTAAAAAACACTATATTATCCAATTGTATAGTACACAATACATAAAAAAAATACTATAATTTTAAAAATATAAAAATTATGTAATTTGAGCTTACATGCGCAATTACTTGGAGAGAGAGAATTAGGAAAATGAAGAAGAATAAAAAGAAGAATTTTGGGGGAAAAGAGACAATCGGAGTGAATAGGGGGGATTTCACCGAAAAATAACTGAAAAATTATGTAATTCAAGCACTGTACATTGATTTTTCACCGATTTAATTAACTGAAAAATAAACTAACAATTAATTCAAAAGAGCACAATCAGGAAGCTAAGCATGATGGTTTTTCTTCATGCCCAGTTTGGTTTTGCTGTTTGCATATATATGAGGATAAAGACAAAAAATAGTTGGTTGAGACAAACCATGGTTACGTTGATGATATATGTGGTTGGAATTAACTGGAGTGTTATATAAATTGGGATGGAGTACTATATTAAAAGAAAAATGGGATAGAGTGCATTTTAAACAAACTTTAAGAAAAATGGGAAGCACCCTTTGTCTTTACAACATTGGGATTACATACATCTTTAAAAGAGCTTGATAGGCTCTTCCAATGCATAGGAAGGGACAAAAATGAATAGTGCAAGTATAATTAATAAGTAACTTGTTATTATATCTATATGAACCTTCTTTCACGTAACTTGTTATCATCATTGTTATTTTAAAATGTCTTAATTTAAGTTCTATTCTTTTTGGTATTCTTTTCACAAGCTTATAGCTTAGTGAGGACAATCAAATTAAATTGACCTCACATAATAAGTAGTTGCTTTCACAAAATTATAATGTACATGTACATGTTACAAATATTTGCTTCAGAATTACCTTTTGGCAACCATAACATATAAGCATATAAGACACAATTTTCTTCTTTCATTGTTGTCATTTAACAACCACAAAATATAAGTATAGAAGACTCAAATTTCTTCCTTCACTAGTGCCATTAGGCATCCACGATAAATAGGTATGGAAGATACAATCTTCTTTCATAGAATATCTGCTAAGAATTTCTTCACCAACACTAGTACCAAATGGTCTTTTAGTGACAACTATCTTTTACTTTAGTGGCAAAACAAATAGCCACTAAAACGTTTACCGGAAATTAACTAATAATCATTGTATCCACTGTCGATAAAAGTATTATCAGCGATTGAAACAAATGCAACTAAAAACCCAATTTATTGCCACTAAAGGATCTCACATTCTCACTAATAGTGGCTATTACTAATAGTTAGTGGCAATTTATTTTGCCACTAAAACCTAAACCTAAGTTACCTATCTTAATCCAATTGCTGATATTTATTATTGTCGCTAAAAGTATTTATTATCGAAAAAGTTTTTAAATCGTAATGACAATTGTTAACACAGTAAACGGATAAAATAAGAGTTAAAAATAATACTTAAGCAATTCAATTCTTCTTAGGAACTACCTACATAATAAAATATAAAACTAAGTAAGGGTGTTGCGAGAATTGAACTCGCAATCTCTTGCACTTGAAGCTAGAATCCTACCACGACCAAACTAACAGAAAGAAGAATAAAGAAAGGTATTCTGTGTATGAATTTCTGTATATACTGTAAAACAATGATTACAACTTATATAGGAAAAGAATGAAAGAATGTCCTAACAGAATGCTGAGAATAGCAGGGTATATTCTGTACTATTGACAGCTCATTGATTCTAGAATGTGTGTGCTGTACAATATGGTGAAAAATAGAAAAGCCAAACAGGTAAAACAGAAAAGCCAAAAACGGGTAGATAGGAATTAATTGCTGTTTAAGGTTGATTTGTGTTCCTGTTTATGTTCATCTTCTATTAGCCCCCCACAAGCTGGAGGTAGGAAAATGTCTTCTAACTGCAGCTTGGATAAATTTAGATGAAAGAGTTGTGGAGGTAGTGCCTTAGTGAAGATGTCTGCGAGTTGGTTGGATGAAGGAACAGAAAGAAGCTTCATGAGACCAGCTTGTGACTTTTCTCTTACAAGATGACAATCTATATCCAAGTGTTTAGTTCGCTCATGAAAAACAGGATTAGCAGCGATGTGAAGAGCGTTGTGATTGTCACAGTATAAGACTGATGGAGCACAACGAGAAATATGTAAATCTTTGAGAAGGTAGGAGAGCCATTGTAATTCATAAGTGGCGGATGTTAAGGCTCGATATTCTGCTTCGGAGGAGGAGGGGAGATGGTGCTTTGCTTCTTAGTTCTCCAAGAGACAAGAGAGTGACCGATGAAAAAGCAATAGCCAGTGATAGAATGACGAGAGTCCACACAGGTTGCCCAATCCGCATCACTAAATCCGCAGATTTGAGTGGTGCAAGATCTGGGAAACAGCAAGCCTTTCCCAGGACAACTTTTAAGGTAGCGAAGGACTTTGAGGGCGGCATTGTGATGTGCATGAGTAGGCTTGGATATGAATTGACTTAATTGTTGAGTGGCGAAGGTAATGTCCGGTCGAGTGCTAGTAAGGTAAATTAAACGCCCAACCAGCCGCCGATATGGGAGAGGATCAGGAAGCAGATCGGATGAATCAGCATGAAGGCGAAGAGAATTATCCATTGGCGTGGAAACAGGTTTACAGCCAATCATCCCAGAATCTTTGAGAAGGTCCAAGCAGTATTTTCTTTGGCAAAGAGAAATGCCCTTAGCAGAATGAGCAACTTCAATGCCCAGAAAGTATTTCAATGTCCCTAAGTCCTTGATATGAAAGTTAGAATGCAGAATATGTTTGATACTATTGATTTCAAAGACAGAATTACCAGTCAGTACTATGTCATCAACATAAATAATAAGAGCAGTGAATTCAGATTTGTGAGTTTTGATGAATAAACTATGGTCCGCATGAGCATGACAGTATCCACAAGACAGAAGTAAATTGGATAGCTTCTCATACCATTTTCGACTTGCTTGTTTTAACCCGTAAAGGGACTTCTTCAATTTACAGCTTTGTGAAGACCGATTTCCAGGCAAGCTAGGTGGGATCATCATGTAAACATCCTCAGCCAAATCTCCATGTAAGAAGGCATTGCTCACATCAAGTTGCTGAATGGTCCAGTTATTGATGGAAGCTATAGCAAGGACTACACGGATAGTTGCCATTTTTACAACAGGTGAAAAAGTCTCAAAGTAATCAATACCTTCTTTCTGGGAATACCCCTTTGCGACGAGACGAGCTTTGTAGCGCTCAATGGTGCCATCAGGGAGCCTCTTGATTTTGAAGACCCATTTGCATCCAATGGGTCTGGTGTGAAGAGGGGTTGTGACAACATCTCAAGTTCTGTTCATCATCAAAGCGTCAATTTCACGACCCATGGCCTCTCGCCAACACTGGTGTTTCACGGCTTCTTGGAAACTGGTGGGTTCACACTCAGATGATACAGCCAAGAGGTAATGTCGGTGGGAAGGTGAAATCCGGTCATAAGTGATGGAAGACTGAATCGGATATGGACACGTTGAGGATGATTGCGCAAATCTGAGAGGAGGGAGGTCACACTTGTAATCAGCAAGGTAAGGTGGTGGTTGGCTAGGGCGGTTGGATTGGCATAGAGGGGAGGTTCAACATGGGGTAGTTCGGGAAGGTTAGGTGGTGGTATCAATGGAGGGTTGGAAGTAGTGTTGTGGGTTGGAGAAGAGGGAGAAGAGGTCGATGGGGATTGATGAAGAGGTAGAGTTAGGGATGGGAAAATCGAGGGTTCTGGAAAGGGAAGGATAGAGCTATCGTGCGTGGTTGGTGGAGGTGAAGTGGGTTCGGATTGGAGGATGGGTGGGTCATCAGTTGGTGGGGTGGTGTGGATAAGAGGATTTTGGGCCAAGGCTGGTGTGGGAACTGGATTAGTTTCTAATCCAGTGCTTAGGATAGGTGGATTATCCTTTTTGAAAGGAAATGACATTTCATGGAATAGAACATTTCTGGAAATAAATATTTCTTTGTTAGATATGTCCATTATAACATAGCCTTTGGTCCCATTTTCATAACCCAAAAAAGCCCCTTTACGAGATCTATTATCAAATTTGTGTTGTGGTGTGGTGTTGGTAGCAAAACAGAGACAACCAAAAACTTTAAGCATAGAAAAATCGAGTTTTTGTTGATACAAAAGTTCAAAAGGGGTTTTATTTAAAATAACGGGAGATGGAACGCGATTAATTAAAAAAAAAGCATGTTTAATAGCATAAGACCAAAAATTGCTAGGAATTTCAGATTGAAACATAAGAGCTCTAGCAACATTAAGTATATGCTGATGTTTGCGTTCAACTCTTCCGTTTTGTTGAGGAGTGTAAACACAACTCGTTTGATGAATAATACCTTTAGAACTAAAAAAATCTCTTAGCAAAAATTCGGGTCCATTATCAGATCGAATACACTTAATAGTGGTGTTAAATTGATTTTCAATAAGGGCAACAAAGTTTTTGATATGATTCTTGACCTCAGCTTTTGATTTTAGTAAAACAGCCCAAGTGTAACGACTGTGATCATCAAGAATAGTTAGAAAATATTTGTGACCATGAATAGAGTTTTCGAAAAGGGTCCCCAAATATCCATGTGTATTAATTCAAAGATCTTGGAACAGCGATTCGTGCTAAGAGGGTAAGGTAATTTTCTTTGTTTTGCTAGGTGACAAACATCACAAATTTCATTAAAGTTACTAGAAATAAAAGGGTATGTTTGATTCAAAACTTTTTGTCGATTTCCAGATAAATGTCCTAGTCTAAAATGCCAAAGGGTAGAATTGTTGGTTGGTTTGATATTGGCATTGTTGATAATGGGAGGTGTCTTGTTGATTTCCAAGTGATATAGTCCCTCCTTCAATTTAGCCAAACCAATCGTCTTCAACGTGTTCATTTCCTGAATTTGACAAGAAATATGAGAAAAGGTTATAGAATATTTGAAGTGGGAAATTAATTTAGAGATAGATAGAAGATTAAAAGTAAAGTTAGGAACAAACAAAACATCATGGATGGTGAAATTAGAAGAAAACTGGATTGTTCCTGAAAAATGGGCCGTAACAATTTGGCCATTAGGCAAGTGAATATCTATTGGTTTAATTTTGGAATAAGACTGAAAATATTGTAAAGATGATGCAATATGATCAGTGGCTCCGGAATCTATTATCCAAGGTGTGTGATGTGTTTTTAAAGTGCAAAGTGTGCTGGTGGTGTGAATAGAAAAAATTAAAAGGGTACCAGACAATGCATTAGAAAAAGAATTTGGGCTAGAGTGGGATAGGTTGGCCCGAATGGGCTTTTCATTTGGGTGCGCACCACCAGTTCCTGTATTTTGTTGGAGAAGGGCCATGAGTTGCTGATATTGGGCCACTGTGATGGGAGAACTAGGCCCTTGTACAGGTCCCTCATCCTTTCCACTTGCTAGGGTTTTGCTGCTGTCAGTGAGGGCACTGTTGACGGCGCCTGAAAGGCCGCCTTTGTTGGGTAGCCGCGGACGTCCTGGGTATTTGGGATGACCAGGAGGATATCCAAACCTAGCATAACACACATCCATGGTGTGGCCAGGTCGAGAACAGTGTTCGCATTTGGGAACGTTGTTGTCGGGTTTCTGGTAGCAGACGTCGCTAGTGTGCCCAAGGCGACCACAGTGGTCGCACTTGCGGTTGGATTTCCCCCCTCCTGACTGAGAGCCACCGCGGAATTTGCCAGAAGTGGCGTTTACGAAGGGATTGACGTCGAGAGAGACAGGTACAGAGGAGGAGTGTTGTCTCTCATGTTGAATAATCATGGAGAACACCCGATTTGCAGAAGGCAGAGGATCAAGGAGAAGAATTTGGGAACGCACCATGGTGAATCGTTCATCCAAGCCCTTGAGAAAACGGATGATGAAATCCTACTTGTGAAAGGTTAGAGCAGAGCATGTACAGGGCAGGAAAGGTCGAAAATTGTCAAGCTCTTCCCATAGAGCTTTCAATTTGGTGTAATAGTCAGTAACAACGACTGAACCTTGTTTGAGTGAATAGATTTCTTCCTGTAACTCAGCAACTCGCAATAGGTCTCCTTGAGAAAAGCGTTCGCGAAGATCAGTCCAGATATCCGCTGCGTTGTCAAAGAAAATGATGCTATGTGCAATGGATGGAGAAACTGAGTTAAGGAGCCATGAGATGAGCAGATTGTTGCATCTCTCCCAATGAGGAAACAAAGGGGAGGTTGGTTCAGGGACAGGGATGGAGCCATTAAGAAATCCCAATTTGTTTTTGGTAATCAGGGCCAACCGAATGGATCTGGACCATGATTGGTAGTTGTTTCCATTTGATGCCGGAGTGACGATGACGGAAGTGGGACTCTCGCTGGGATGAATATGATATGGGCTAGATGGGTTCTGACTTGGGTCAGTGAAAGGAGGAGGAGGAGATGCTGTGTGATGCACCTCAGAATCTGATGCAGGGGTTACCATGGAACCTTAAAAGGCTCTAGATACCATAACAGAAAGAAGAATAAAGAAAGGTATTCTGTGTATGAATTTCTGTATATACTGTAAAACAATGATTACAACTTATATAGGAAAAGAATGAAAGAATGTCCTAACAGAATGCTGAGAATAGCAGGGTATATTCTGTACTATTGACAGCTCATTGATTCTAGAATGTGTGTGCTGTACAATATGGTGAAAAATAGAAAAGCCAAACAGGTAAAACAGAAAAGCCAAAAACGGGTAGATAGGAATTAATTGCTGTTTAAGGTTGATTTGTGTTCCTGTTTATGTTCATCTTCTATTACAAACACCCTAATAAAATATTTTAAGAAAAATAATCTTAAAACCAAAATGTAGAAAAGGCAAAGGAGTTGGGAATTAGATTGGGGGATAGCCACAAGGTTAAAAAGACAATGGCAAAATGTAGAGATCTTTCTCTGGATCTTGAGCTTTGGAGGTGAAAGTAGATGCATATATATGTCCTTGAATGGGGAGGTTTGGATGTAATTCTTGGTGTGGCTTGTGTAAAGACTTTAGGGAAAGTGACTGTGGATTGAAAGGACATGACTATAACATTGAGAGAAATGAATCTAATGCTCGATGTCCCATTTTCTCTAGTTATTATTATATATATGAAATGGAGGAAAAAAAACCTTACTTAACCAAGTTAATTGATTGTCAGAATTGATCCACTCCATTGAAGCCACATCTAAAATGAATCAAACCGCAACTAATAGCTAGTAGAAATTGCTTCACAATATTCTAGTGTTCTAGAGTAGCACTTGAGATAAATGACAGAATATTCGTTCATGAAGAAGCTTATCATTTCAGTTCATATAGTAATTAATCAAATATCAAAATTAATTAAGCTAATAATAAAAATATGAATCAATAACTTACAAATATTTTGATATTTAATTAATCATCTCAACTAAAGTAGCTAATGAGATGATTAAGGTTACAAGGGACCTGTGATGCTACAGAGAAACAAGTATGGATCATAGATGAGTGACCTTAACACCAGACAATCAAGCCTCATGATTGATATCTCAGTTTTTCATCTCTGTTTCCTTCTCTCGATCGTTATTTTCTGTTATAAGGATTTTGTACACAGGGGCTTTATTGCAATTCATCTATTCTCCGCTTACACTCTTTAGTCACTTATGTACCTTTAGTTTTTTGCTCATTAGTCCTTATCTCTTGTATATAATGTAGCTTTCTCGGACAGAATAAAACAAGTTACTCATTCTCCTTTTCAAATACAGAATCTCTCTTCTTCCTTTCCTTTTCTCTCTTTTCTCTTTCCTTCATTCTTCTTCTTCCTCGGTGGGCATGGAACCAACACGTGCATTCTTCCCGAAGAATCCTGTTATGATATCACGAGCCCGAAAGGGCTTCTTCCGCTGTTTCTTCCTCCATGACTACCTATGAGGTCAAAGACATGCAAGACCCCTCTAACCCCTTCTATATTCATCCTAATGAGAACCCTTCCATGGTTCTTGTTACACTTCTTCTTTCTGAAATCAATTACTACAATATAATTGGTCAAACACTATGCACATGACTCTCCTTACTAAGAACAAAGAATGCTTCATGAGCATAAAATGTTCATTTGCCTTAATCCTATCACATGGTCCATTAGCCACAAATCTATTTGTAAAAGTAATAAGATCACATTATAAAAGTAAGTGATCTCACACCTATGGCTAAATTGTTTTTAACATTGGATGTTCAATTATAGGACATAATCTATCTATATTTTATATGTATTCTTGACTTAAGCAAAGAATTTAATGCATCAATGTAATTATGCTATCATTTTTGTATTCTTAAAAAAATGAATAGAGTAGCTATATATAATTGATCATGTGCCAGACTTTTCTTTATTTAAAAAATTATATCAATTCTATATTTCAAAATTTACATAAGAAAAAAAATTAATACAATAATAATGGTACTTCTAATATGATATTTAATTTGTTTTATATGGATTCAAATACATAATTAGACAACAATTAATTAAAAAAAGAAGGTATCACAATCTATCTATCTATCTATAAATCTATATGTATTCTTGACATGAAGCAAAGAATTTAATGCAACAATGTAATTGTGCAATAATCAATATAATAGTTATTTGAATATTTATGCTACCATTTTTTTATTCTTAAAAAATGAATTGAGTAGCTATAAATAATTGATCATATGCTAGACTTTTCTTTATTTAAAAAATTATATCAATTCTATATTTCAAAATTTACGGAAGAAAAAATTAATACGATAATGATGCTACTTCTAATATGATATTTAATTTGTTTTATATGGTTTCAAATTGATAATTACATAAACAACAATTAATTAAAGAAAGATGGTATCACAAATGAAAAAAAAGAGAGAAGATCAAAGTATGATAAGATGTAAGTCAATGGAATATAGTTGCTAAAGAAAAAGTTAACAAGATGAAAATGCTACTAGAATTTATTAGAAGATAAGATGCGAGGTTCAAATTTATATTTGAAAATATGAAAAAAAATTAACATGATGACACTTCTATTTTTGATGTGATAATTAAATTTACTTTTGATTAGTTTTAACTTTCAAAACATAATTATATACACTCAAAAAATATTAAATAATTAAAATAGTGCAATAGTAAATAGAATACTTATCTGAACATTTATTCAAGTTTTTTTAAAAAAAAATTAAAAAACTGAATAAAATAGTTATGCTTGGTTGGGTGCTACAATTTTCTTTTTTAAAAAATATATCATTTTATATTTCAAATTCGCTAAAGAAAATGTTAATAAGATGGTGGTGTTACTTTCAATGTGATGCTTTAGTTTTACTTTTGTTATGGTTTCAAATACATAATTATATCGTAAAAATTAATCAAAAAAGAAGGAACCATAGAAAAAAAGAGAAGACTAAAATATAGTAGGAAAATGTTTTTTTACACCCTCTTTTCATACACCCTCCTAACACCCTAAATAAAATAATAATATCTCAATTAAAATTAAAAAAAAAATAAAATAAAATTGAGAAAGTAATCATTAAAATAAGGAGGGTGTAAGGAAGGTGTAAGCAAAATGAGTGTACAAAAATCGGGATTCAATATAGTAATATGCAAGTCGCATCAAACATAATATAGTTGCTAAAAAAATTAACATCATAAAAGTGTTATTAGAAAATGCATCGTACAAATTTATATTTTAAAATTTGCTGAAAAAAAGTTAATATGAAAACAATGCTTTTACTAACGTGACATTTTAGAATTTATTTTTCATTTGTTTCGGAAATAAAATTATATAGAAAAAAACCTATTAAATATAATAGTACAATAATGAAAAGTATAGTTACATAAACAATTTTGCTAGCCTTTTCAAAAATTTAAATACAAAAACCCAACATGATTAGAATAGTTATTCTCGTTCATGTGCTACTAAAAGTTAATACAATGCTGATACTAATTGTAATATAATATTTTAGTTTTATTTTTTGCATGGTTTTAAATACATAACTATATAGACAAAAAAAAATTATAAAAAAAACAAAAGAAGGAATTGAAGACATTAAAAAAACAAAACACTAAGTTTAGAAAACATAAATAATATTTTTAAAACTAGGTTTTAAAATACCCAAAGTAACAATTGAATGGTCATTATCACCGATCACAACTTAAGTCCAGAAAACATAAATAAGAATAAGATCCGCCAAAATCAAGCGTGATATAATGAAGAGAAAAAATGAACAATAACAACCCATGCGTGTAAGTGTGTAGATAATGTATATTGACTACAAATTTAGTGTTATCACTACATCTTCGTGATATAGTGGATCCTCCACAATATTTAATATTATAGTACTATGAGTTCTCCAAAAATAGTTTCACAATCATACAAAAAAATGAATGATAAGTCCCAATAATTTGGCATGCTCAAATTAGGCCACTTGCATCCATCAAAATTCATCCGATCAAATTTCTATTTTTCCTTTATTAGAGTCTAATATCTGTTGTGGACCAAAATTAAGAGACATTTCGATCATGAAAACTATGTCGAGTATGGCATGAGAGCTTTTATTGGGATTGAGCAGGACCCAAAGACAAGGCTCACAAGGTACAAAATACGACTTGCAAACCCTAGTTACTCCATTATAAATACATCACTTGAGCACCACCGTGACGACTGCCACCACCCGTCAATGTCTGGTAGCAAACCAGGTTTGAAACCATAGTGGCGGCGGATTTTGTGCGCAACAGTGAAGAAAGAGGTGCTTGCGGCACTGCTCAACTGTGTTCGCTCATTAAAATAGGTTGAAGATGGAGGTGGTGTGTCTAGCAAACGTGAGAAAGGCCTAGTAAAAAAAAGAAATGGGGCTTGATCAACAAAAATAAGCAAAAAAAAGAGAGGGGGCCTGATCAGCAAACAAAAAAAAGAGGGGGCCTGATAAAAAAAATAAACGGAATGAAGGTCCAGTCAGTAACAACAACAAAAAATGAAAAAATGGTGCAATCAACAAAAATGTGGAAAAAGGTTTGGTAAAAAAAAACCTAGACAGAAAGAACAAAAAAAGGAAGGAAGCAGGAAATGGTGCGCCTAGCAAAAATGCGACGTGTTGGTAGCAGTAACAAGAGGTAGTGTGCCCAGCAAACACAAAAAGGGGGTCATACTAGAATAGGTGGTGTACTTAGTAAAAAAGCCCATCTCGGTCCCCAAAAAAGGAGCTTAGTCCGAACAAACAAAACAAGGGTGGTGCACTTAAAAAAAGGACTATTTTGGTTCACTGAGGACCATTTCGGTCAAGAAACCATCTCAGTTTCGAAGTCCGTGTCGGGCTGGCAGTAGGTTGAAGGGTGAATATGAGGAGCTTTCTAACGCGTGGTCTACCATACGGAATCACTGTATTCCTGGTGCACAGTATAATTTACCTCAATTTATATTTGACGACGCAAATAGTCATGCTAGTATCTATGAATTTGTATATCTCCTATATATGCTTCAAAAAATTATATGCTAAAATTATCTTGTTGCACAATATCACCTGCTCGATATTTCTTCATAATTTACATTATGCACTTATGTCATGTTGTCTATGTAATAAAACTTGCACAATACTTGCTTCATAAAATTATATGCCAGCATTAACGATATTGTTTATTCAACGTTTGCTACTTAAAATACATGCATCCACAAGATTGTATGTTCTATATTTGCTTCAATATTATTATATGCTAGCATCTGAAGGATACTGTTGGCACAATACTTCTTGCTTAATATTTTCTTATGATATTATATATTAACATTTACTATTATTTGCACAATTAATATTATGTTCATAATATTACATGCTCAATGACCAACGTGTATGGATGATAAGTGGCAAGACTAACATGAAAATCATGTCGGTCAACTATATATTAGCATGGAGCCTTGTTTTATTTGTAAACAGGTTAAAGTCAGATTATGGTTGAAATTCTAAAGGAAAAATCCCTGAAAATAGAATGATAGTTGAAGAATAGTTGCAAACTTAGAAGTGTTCTTGGGAGAGAAAATTATGTAAGGAAACTTTAGAAATTTTTAGGACAAAAGAAAGCTTTATGTGAGAAAAATACAGTATTTCTCAAATTTAGAAGCATGAAGAAGTTAACATAGGGTTTTAGGCCTTTATAGAGGGTGAAAGTTGAATTGGAGGAAAAAAATAGGAGTTTCTTAAAAATTGTCTCGTCGTGATTAATATTTGGGTCCCAAAGACACACTAATGATAGCACATAATGCCTGAAGTCAGCACTACAAATTAAATTATAACATGTGACATAACGGCCTCTCCGACATGATGAATTGACAAAACCGACATAAGATACTAGACTTTTAACCTCCTAGACCGAGATCCAACAAATTTGACATGGAAAATTCAAAGGCGACAACTTACTTGAGACAACTTGTCGATTTGGGGGACAACTATTATGGACCAGTATCCCGGCATCTAAGCCTTGTTGGGATTCGGTCATGTGACACCATCTCCGCTCTATTAACCATGATATAACTAAAATGCCATATGCCCATTATATATAGCTATGCTGGACCAAAGACCCACTTCTAATAGCTTCCAAAAGACTCAAAACGCGTATAACAAATCTTAAAAAATCCACTATAAATATATAATATAACCATGTAATCGTGACTTAACCTTCTCAAATCAGGGCTCAAACTTATAAATAAACTTACGTTTAATAAGACTTTACTTGCCATACATGTGTGCTTAATTTTCTTTATCGTCCCACCACCAGTTTTATTATAGGTTCGCGAAGGAATTACATGTGCTTGACTAATGACACCCAAAAAGTTTGTTTATAAAAGTTTGCATTCAATTTAATTATTTTTTTTGCATTCCTTTTATTGTTTGACTCGTGGTTTTATGAAAGGTTAGGTGATAATTAATTTATCAAAAACTCATATGATCAAACACACATGTCAAAGATGAAATTAAAGACCAAAGATGAAGCATATATTCCCCTTTTTCAATTGGTTTTTCTATTAATGTGAAAAGGAGTAGGGCATCGTTCGTGAGATAAGTTTGATTTGAACCATTCTCACTTCATCATTTAAAAGTGTGAAAATATGCCTTGATGATGAAATTTCATGCTTATTAAAGGGGCTGTTTGGTTTGCATTTTCATTTTCTATTTTCGTTTTCAGTCTGTTTCTTGTTTTTTGAAATTTTACAAAGAAAAAACTGAAAATGCTGAAAACAGAAATTTCTATTTTCAGCATTTTTAATTTTTCCTTTGTAAAATTTAAAAAACAAAAAATAAAAAATGAAAACAAGAAATAAAAATACAAACCAAACAACCCCTAATAACTTTTAAATATTTGAACATTGGTGATGGTAGGTAGGTTTGAAATTAGAATTAAAACCTTTCGTTTGCATTAAGCATATGAAGTGGTTGAAAATAGAGACATTCCTTTAAATTTAGTAATATAATATAATTATATAATGTGTCTCTTGATCCTGACATCGCTTTAGATACGTGTCCTTTAAAACCTTTCGCAGTTCATATTGCATATATTTGTATTATTGTATTATGGAGTACATAAAATCAACAAATAATTAATTGACGCGTAGTAAAATTTTAATGTCAATTAATCGAAATTCATATTATTGAGTGATAATTAAAAGTAAGAAAATGCTAATAAGTGCTTTCGGAACACTTGTTAACAAGACCCTTAAAAGAATCCAACACCTCAACAAATAATAATGTACTTATTATTAGTATTGCTGTCTAAAATGGAAATAATTTAATAAAACTAATAATAAGTATTATATTGTTATGTAACTAAATACACGCGTCAACAAAACCATTTACTATGGTATATTAATATGCTGCTGTTCAAGTTCAAATAATTGACCTCTTGGACGGTTCTTACAAACGCAAATCAACAACCAAATCAATAGTAATTCGTCATGCTTAGAGCACGGCGGTTTGGTATGGTAGTTTGAGCCCTCCGACCACTCACCTGGCGGTGAGGGGTACCTGCAAGCACTCCGACGGTCAAGTCAGTAAGGTCTCACAGTATGGGAAGCTCAGATATCAAATAGTAATGAATACGTACCAAAATGAATACAGATCACAGATATTTATAGAGCTTACAGGGCTACTAAAGTCAAACCTGTCACTATCATACTTCCGTTAATTGCGGCGGTAAGTACGGATTTGTAACTGATTCCACGTGGGGGTGGTACTCCTCGAGCTCCAAGTCGGGTGCCCATGTCGTGGTGAACACGACATAGTACCAACAGCTTGAGCCACCCACGTGAGACTTGCACGTGCCTTTCCTGCGGGTTAGGTTCATAACAAATAGAAATATTGTCAAAAAAATAATATGGAGTCAAATGGCTAACATGGTGACTTGGGTGTGGGCATTTATAATCATCAATAGTGTTCTCGGGTGGGAGGGATTGAGACCACCCAATTTTAGAAGTCCCATCATCCCTTTATATATAAAAATCATGAATCTATATATTAAAAAATGATGGTGCCACTCTCAATAGAAACGGTGCTAATCCCTTCCACCGTGTTCTCGAGGCCTAAAACGTGTCTTGAATCCCCATTTTGGGTTAGTTTTTTTATTGTAATGACTTGACTTGTTTAGGTGCTAAATTATCTAGTTATTATTAGCTCGGTTTGTTTAGTTCGTCATATAATTGGTCTGTCAAAAAAGTGTCAGGCCAATTGACCCATCATGACTATACGAGTTAATTTTTTAACTCAGATTATTTTTATATTGGCATGGCAAACCACGAGTTAGCTAATTTAGCCTACCAAAAATGAAAATATATTTTTTATTATAAAGAATTTCCTAAAAAAAATAATAACATCTAATAATCAGAATTCACTCATCTTACCGCTCGAGTAACACACCAAGGCTCGAGCGCCAGTATCCGTTGAGCATTGGATCCTTACTGCCAGAGTTATGAGTCTGGCACTCGAGCGCCACACCAAGGCTCGAGCGCCAGACACATTAACCAAGCATTAAAGCTCATTTACCAGCGCATTAAAAGCCCGCGGTCAAGCGCCCCAGACCCCTGCTCAAAATACCTATAAATACAGCATTCTAGAGTTAGGAAGAGATATTGGATTGTAGAGAGAAAAACACTAAGTACATTACTTTAGTCAGAGTTCTAATACTCTTAGGTTTTGTTTTTGAAGTTCATGGCCTTTTTGGGTTAAGCTTTCTACCGGGATTGAATGTAATTACTTCATCTCTTGTTTCTTTCAATTACTAGTTGTATGTTATATACGAATTTGAGTTCTTCTTTTGTTCTTTTTTTCTTGGGTTAGCTTGATCACCTTTTTTATGTCTTAGTTTATTTGCATAGTTGAGAAACTTGTTTATAAATGGATTTGGTGAAAAACTCTCATAAAATCTTCTAGTCTAGAGATAGATGGAAGTGCTTATGATTGCCAAAATACTCTGCTTAATGCAAGACTTGGTTTCTAGAGTGTCAGATTGAGCTCTAGAGATTAGTGTTTTAGAATCAAGTGACAAGATATTTGCATTTGTGACATTGAGTATGCATCTTTTCTTATAATATTTAACTTTTATTGAAAGAAACAAGGTCAAGTAATGAAACTTAATCCCAGGTGAATCTTTATTTTATTTGTTTAACATTTTACTAAGTTTTGATTTTATTACCCATTCATACTTCAATATGTTTTTAACCCTCGTTCAACTCAATTCTTAATCAAATAAATTCAGTGCTCCTTCAGGACGATACATGTTTTATCACTATACTTGAAACGAGTTAACCAAGTGAAGCTTTATAAAAAGGTTAACATGTATACAATGATAGTTATTAGGAAAAGAACCAACAATCTGATGATGTGGCGTATGCTAAATTGATATTTTGAATAAGAAAGTTTTACATCAATGAAGGCGCGATTTCTGTCGGCAAGGAACATTTGAGACCAAAGAGAATATAAATATGAGTTCGAGATTCAAACAAAGGGTTAAAAAACATACAAGAAAAACACTCATGCCAATGCCACTGGAGAGCACATGGTGATAAATACTTCAAAGTATGTTTTAAGTATGTTCACTTTCATATAAAACTAGGAGTAGATGTAGCATAGATATCTATCTTCATTTCTTCAGTGTAGACTGTCAATGACAGAAATCACTATATTTGTGAACTTTCAAAGAACAAGGCACAAATTGTTTGAGAGTTATGAAAGATAGAAATTTCCTTCCTCAAATTGAGATTGAGAATCAAAACTCAAAGCCCGCGCTTACCAAAATTTTGAGTAAACAAATCCATATAACTGATTTGATCACACATTGCTATTGCTATGTATAAGCCAATTTGACTAATTTTATAATGTTCATTTTTGTTTATTTTTTATATTCTCTTTAATGGATGTATTTTTCCAAATTTTAGAAAATATTTTAAAGAATTATGCATTCATATAATAATGAAATAAAAGATATAAGATGTTATTAAATCCATCATAACGGGTGAGTTTTTACTTTTTAATCAAGAATCTAAAAATCACCCACCTATTAAAAAGCACTAAATTTTTAGCGCGGGAATTTTGCTGTTTATAATAATTTTACATGGGTCAAATAAAATTGCCTTTCTAAAGATGGCTTGTAAAGAAGGATTTGAGTTCTTTTATGAGAAAATTAAAATTTAGAATTATTATTGTTAATAAAGAAAAACCTTTTCAATCAAATTTTAAATTATTATCTAATACTAGCTAGTACACACGTCACAACTCACAAAAGTTCAATTCCAGATTTCCTCACTAATAATTAATCATTCTCAACAACTAGGAAAACCCCTTGTACCATTTTTTTCACATTTCCCCTTAATTTAGCAAAGAATTCGTTTAAAAAACGTGTCATTAATCTATTTTCAGAGAATAAATTCCTACTTTTGACCACCTCCAAACTATACTTAATAAAATAAAATAATAACAGAAAAAAAAAAACAAAAAAAAAACCCAGAAGATTACTTACAGAAGAGAGAAATGAAGAGATAATTAGAAGACAAAAGGTAAGGTGTGATGCACCTAACGAGTTGTACCTCACTTTCCCTCCCTCTCTCACCAAATTCCTCCTTTTATTTATTTTAATTTTAATTTTAATTTTATTTTCGCTATTAATTCTTCTTTTATTTCTTCCCTTTCAGTCTCTCACAGAGACTTTAATCAAAATTAATCTCACTTCTCGAAGTTAATTAATCTCAGCGATGAAGCGCAGAACAGAAATGAAGGTAATACTAATCAGAAAATTCCAAACCCTATTTTATTTTACCTTTAATTAAATTTATCGGTATTTATTTATTTATTCATTTATTTTTCCTGAAAAATTCCTTTCGTTTAATTTTCTGCAGAGGTTACGAACGCAACTTGTGCTCATCGCTGTTTTTCTGTTCACCTCTTCGTCTTGCTTGAAGGTTTTTTTCTGAATTAATGCTCAATATCGATTAGTTTCTTTCTTCTTCTTTTTTTTTTTTTTTGAGTTTTGAGTATTATTAGCGAAATTATATTGTTTTTTCTATTTTTTTGGTGATTTCTGACTGAGTCCGAGTTAGCAGATCGGAGAAACTTGCGGGTCGGAAAACAAATGCGATTCGGGTCTAAGTTGCCAAACGTGCCCGGCAAACGGGAATACCCGACCCAGATGTTCTCGGATTCAACCTACAAGCCCATTTTCCAAGGTTTGATCAATCTCTGAGTTGCAAGTTTTCAAAGTTTAATTTAGTTTCATGACATAGTTACTAAAATCGAATCACACTGTGATTGCGGTTTGCAATAGTATTTTCCAATTGAAGTATCATAGTTTGAATAGTTATTGAAATCGTGTTAGACTGTAATTGATGATTATTGTTTGTAATCGCAAGTGCAATATTATGATTTTGGCAGTTACGTAAATCTTGGAGTCTACATGCCTTATTCGATTGCGACCATCTTTATGTCGTTACTGAAATTGCATCAAATTATATTTACGGTCTGTGTTAACCTATTTTACCGTGTTTGTAATTTGAAACCGGGTTGGAATTTTTTGGATGGTAACCATTGAAATTGTGTCCAATTATGATTGTAACATGTATTATATTGAGATGATTATATTTTTAGTCGATAGGAGATTTCTTAAAAAATATTTTGAGTGGTGTGAGGAGTTTTGTGTTAATTGATTTGGGGTTTTGGTTAAGGTGAAAGGTTTACCATTTAACCGGTATTCATGGGTGACGACGCATAACTCGTACGCTTTGGCCGGAGCGAGATCGGCGACGGGGTCGATCATTATAGCTCCGATGAACCAGGAAGACACAGTTGCTGATCAACTCAAAGTAAGATTCTTCTTTCTTCTTCGTATTTACTTATTGTATAATAAATTTATAAAATTAAATTTTTAAAAGCGAAGAGTCGGTAGAAATGTGCAGTTATGGATTATAAAATTCAAAAAAAAAAAAAAATAGAGAGAGGATAGAGACTAGAATTTTAAAGTAACGATATTTATATTTAAGAATTTTTTTTTGGTAAGTTTAGAGTAAAAATATAATATAATTTTTTAACTTAATATAAAAAACAAGTCTCATTTTGTTTCAGCTAAAATTTTTTACATCTCAAAATTAATTTTAATTTTTTTTAACGTATAACTAAACAATTAATTGTTTTTCGACCCAACATTTTTTCAAACGTATATTGAAGTTGCTATCAAGAACCAGGATTGAAACTAGCTCCATCTCAACTGGCATTAATTTATTAGTACTAAATTAGGGAAATTAATAATGGGAATATGGTATATGACAGCTAAGAGAAGTTGATTATGCTTGTTTTTCTATTAAAAGTAGTAGCTATTTCAATTTTTTATGAGAAATGTTAATAAGAAGTTTTTTTTCTAATATAATTTTTTAAGTTAAATAAGTATTTTGTCTTATACCCTTTCTCATTTTGACTCTATATATAAAAAATCTTACATTTTAATCGTTATATAAAAGAATATATCAATAAATCCATACTATCATTGCATTTTGATATTGAATTTTGTTGAATTAACTAATATTTTATCCAGCGTAGCATCATATATACTACCTTAGTAGTTAAGGTGGATACCTCAATAAAATCCAACACCATTATAATGAAAGGGACAAAATTGTAAATATTTTATTTTCTTATAAGAACCAATTAAATGATAGCAAAATAATATAGGTACCAAAAAAAAAAAGTCTAGCATAAGTACTAAGTTTTCTTAATTTTTAACATTCTTTTTAATGTCCTTTTATTAATGATTGAATTGAGATGTAATCCATAACTAGTTCTACTATCAATTTAGCAAATCTCAGTTGAATTTTGTTTTATCTAATAATAAAAAGTTTATGAAAAATCAAATAATGTGTTATGGCATTATTGATGTCTCATTTTTTTCTCTATTCAAACGAACAGCATAGTTTTTAAAAACTATTCAATTATTGGCTTCATCATTTTATTCCTTTGATTTTTTTAATTTGTTTGCATTTGATTCTCGTGTCAATAAACATTGTTTAAATTGGTCAAAAGAAGCCAAAGATATTAATTTATTAATTTATAAAAATATAATAAGGTATACTTGCTTGTTCCGGTTGAAATATAGAATTCAGGACAGAATCTAAACGACAGTGGTTGTTGGATTAGTTGGTAGACTCAAATTAAAGTTGTATTACAATTTAGACAAATAGTTTTATTTTAAAAAATAAAAAACAATTCTCATGAAAACATAGAACTTATTTTACTCTTTTAGAAAACACAAATGGTCAGCCAAATCATGTGGCAACTAGTGTTGTACATGATAATAATAATTAATGTATGCATGAGTTGTCTCTATGTCTTTCTTTTTTCAAAAAAAAGAAAGAAAGAAAGTGAGCATATGTCCTAAAACAAAAAATAAAAAATAAAAAAATAAAACACACTAGTGCACAACTAGTATTCACTTCCCACAACTCATAATTCATTCATAATAAAAACAATTTTTTTTAACATGTACAATATTATAATATTAAAAAATTAAAAGTAAAAACATTTTATACGAACGAACAAATATTTGATGGATTTTGGTCCTCTACTATAATAAATACAATATTTTTATAATAAAATATTTTTAAATTTAGTTTCTTAATATGTTTAATGGTGTATGTGTTAGAAAAATCGTTAAATTGATAGTAATGCAAAATATGTTGGTCTTAATGGGGATGACTCGTGAATTTCTACTGTACCACAACATCTCATGCAATATTTTGAGTGTAATGACATCTAATATAACTTTCTTTTCGTGATCAATACACCTCCCTTAGTTTTTACTAATTATCCTATTTACTAAATAAAAAAATTAATGCCTTTTATTTTTTTTAGGAAATGGATTATATTTTTTTGGGCTTAAGTAAGTTTTTATTGCATACAAAATTAGTACTTTTTTTTATTTCAGTCCATACAATTTTGTTTGTTTTTTAATTTAGTCCAACTAACTTAATATTTTTATTTTTAGTCCATACAAAATTGATATTTTTTTTTATTTTAGTCCATACAAAATATTTTATTTCATTTTGGTTCATCTTAGTTTAAAATTTTTGTCTTTAATCCAAGATGTTAAGCTTTTTTATCACATTTAAGAGACCAAAATAATTAAATAAAAAAGGTTGAAATTCCAGATAACTAAAAAAAAAAAAAACATACAAGGACTAAAAAAAACATTCTAGAAATGATAGAGACTAAAAATTTATACTTATTGTGAAACAAACTTTATGGGAACTAAAAATACAAATTTTAAATTAAACTAGGCCAAAATTAAAATTTTTTTTGTAGGAACTAAAACATAAAAACGTTAATTTCATATGAACTACAATAGGCTTTTTTTTATTTAATAATTTTTTTCGACAAAATTAAAATTCAACCGTTAAAATGGAAGAATAAGCATCTTTATGGATCAAAATTCAAAAGAACAATTTGTGAAATCCCAATTGTGCTTGTTAGCGGCTGTTTGTTTTATTTTTCACAATAAGTGAAACTGACTTTTGAGAAAGCTTTCGTCTAATTTGGATTAGATTTTGAAACTATTGCGAATGATATTAATTTTAAAATTGTGATTCTTAACTAATCAGCATTTCTTTATTTGTGGTATTGACAGAACGGCGTTAGAGGATTCATGTTAGACATGTATGATTTTCTAAATGACGTTTGGTTATGTCACTCTGTAAATGGCAAATGTTATAACTTCACTGCATTTGTAAGTGCTGGCTTTAATTTCTGTTTCCTTCAATAATTCAAAACTATGGTACGTTTCACACATGTTTTACGTTCTCACGGACTAAATGTGAATTCAAAACGTAAAAGTTATTATATAGTTTATATTTGGATAAGATAAACGTGATTCATTTTAACATAACTAAAAGTAGTTCTTATGTTTGGGATTTACATGTGATTTGATTTATTTCCAAATTTAGAAACAATCAAATCAGGTCAAGGAATCCAAGACGTAAGCTACTATTAGTGTGCATATGTGTACGGTTTCACATTCGGACAAGCCAAACGTAAATGAATCCACATCAACCCAATATAGTAGCTTTCACATGTTAAATCAGTGTTTGGCCTATCCAATCATAGTAACTTTATGTGTTGGATCAACTTTTGATCCATCCTACATGAAATCACAATTTGAATTTACATTTAACCTTATTTGACGTGAATTCAAGCACATGTTGAAATGAATCTACCTTCATCTCATCTCAATGTGAAACAAACACAAAGTCCTTGTTGATGTGGTTAGGGCTATTCAAAAAGCCAAAAGAACCATAACAAATTATTGACCAAACTGAACCGCACCCTAGAAAGACGAGCCACTTGATGAAAAATCGAACCAGAACCAATTTTAAAAACCAATCTCAAACCGGTTTGAGTAAATTAAAATGGTTCAGGTTCGGATTGGAATCAGGAACTAGATTAAAGCGTCTTGAGGTATGAGCATCTTGTTTTTTTGCATGAAAACTAGTTCAAACTGGTTCTAACCAATTTGGGTTCGAATCAGTTTGGGCCAAAAGGGATATGATTTTAAATTGGTTTGGTTTGAAAACCCAACCCATTTTCTTGGTGTGGTGCGATTTTGGTTTGGTTCTTGGGTGAATCTGAACCATGAACAACCCTAATTGTGGTGCAACAATTAACATTCAAATGTCTATTTCTCTCTGCAGCTACCTGCAATTAACGTACTTAAGGACATGAAATCTTTTCTAGACGCAAACCCTTCTGAAATCATCACAATCTTCATAGAGGACTATGTCAATGCTCCTCAAGGACTAACAAAGGTTTTCAAAGCTTCGGGCATTGACAAATACATGCTCCCCGTGTCTCGAATGCCCAAGAATGGTGAAGACTGGCCAACCATTGATGACATGATCCAGAAAAATCAACGGTTGGTAGTCTTCACATCAAAATCATCCAAGGAAGCTTCCGAGGGTATTGCTTACCAATGGACATATGTTGTAGAAAACCAATGTGAGTTGCCCTATATTTTGCATTTTTACTAACACTTGCTCCTCCATTTCAAAATGACTGTCATTTAAATTTTCTTGTTTTCTTAACAATCTTTTTTTTTAATAAAAATTAATATAACGAATGAAACAATTTTACTAAATAATCCCTAATAATGCTTCGCTGTAAAGTATTTTGTCTAATCTAACTTCTTCGTAGAGTTTTCTCTCTTGATCCTTTGTACAGCAAAAAAAATAGAAGAATTTTGACTCAAAACACATTCTTATAATACACTTCTATACCGACAAAGATATTTTCTTCGCTACAGATGATTACAAGCGGAGAAGTCTCTCTTGTACTATAATACTATAATTCATCATAAAAATCTCTCTCATACTTTAATATTAATCCAACTTGTTTGCAAAGTTTTCTCTATTGATTCTCTATAAGGCAAATAAAACTAGTTAAATTTCGTTTCAAAACACACCATTTTAATTTGTTTCGTTTTCATTGTGTTAACTAAACAAAGGTATTCTTCACTTTGTAGATGAATGCACGGTAGAAAAGCCTCTCTCGTACTTCATTATAAATGTATTAGAATCAAAATACTAATGGTTGACTATTTCATTGATTTTTCTTTCAACGATAGAATTAGAAAAACATAATTAATAGTGCACTGAAAATCTAATGTGTCATTCACTATGAATAAAGCAATTTTCTTAAAGCGATAGTCATTTTGAAATAAAGAGAGTATTTTTTAGTGTCGTCAGTAGCCGGGGTCACACCGCGACGGCGACAAAATGGAAAAAAAAAAAAAAAACATGGAGTAGCCACCATGTTGGAAACTTATTTTATATGATGATTGTGTGTGTTGGAATTTCAGATGGAGATGAAGGCATGAAACCTGGTTCATGTCCAAACAGAGCAGAATCACCATCAATGAACACAAAATCAAGATCATTAGTTCTTGTAAATTATTTTCGTTCCACTCCAAATCGAACTCAATCTTGTGCAGACAATTCAGCTCCATTAATTAGCATGATGAACACTTGTCATCAAGCAGCTGGTGACCGTTGGGCAAATTTCATTGCTGTTGATTATTACCAGGTAGTTAATTTATTTCTCATAATTTTGATTAAATCACTAATCATGCTGGATAATAATTAAAAAAGAAATAGTTCATAATTTATTGATGATGATGATGATAATGATGTTATAGAGGAGTGATGGAGGAGGAGCAGCAGAAGCTGTTGATGAAGCAAATGGTCATCTCACTTGTGGGTGTGATAGTATTGCTTATTGCAAGGTTTGATTTCTACCACCTTATGCTTAGTTTCTAACTGCTACTCTGCGCACCGCAAAATTTATGTGCGCACTACATGCCTGCTCACAAATTAATTTTAAAATTAGCAAAATGGAAGTTGACTCCCATTTTTTTGCACGCTTGAAAATTAACTTCCATTTTGTGTAGTGCCCTCAGATACTAGTGTGATGCGCATAGTACTGACCTTAGTTTCTAGTTACAATTTGACCCTAAATCATGAAATACTAACAAAAGGGATTTAGCAACCGAGAAAATTGGTTATTAAACTTGTTTACTCGATTGCAAAATACGTTAGCAACGCCATAAGTAAAAATCAAAAGTCTTATGTATTGTTTGGTTTGCATTTTTATTTTCTGTTTTCATTTTCTGTTATTGGTCTGTTTTCTACTTTCTGAAATTGTGTAATAGTGTATACAGGCAAACTCTGCATTTGGAACTTGTGATGTCCCTCCCATTTCTCCACCACCACCGGCTACAGCGGCAGACGCCTCCGGCGGAAACCAGCAGAATACGAATACTCGCGCAAACGATGCTTATATCGGTCGAAAAGCCAATCTGGTACACTTGGTTGTGTCAATTTTGGCTACGGTAACATTCTTGGCGTGGTTATAGAATGGCATCAGTTTGGTGAAGTTTGAAATTAAATCATGTGAAAATATGTATGTAAATTACACACATTGATCTTAGATACCAATTTGATTCCAAGTATTGTATGGAATCCGAGTCATTTTTCATCGGCATTTTATGTTGTTAATTTTTTGTGTCACTTGGTTTGTTTCATCATGAAATTAATGAAAATATCACACCCACCAGAACTTGTCATTATATACTCCCGTCGTTTTTTTTTTTTCTAGACTTTTTTTTTTTCAAACAATTACAGTGTTTTCTTAAGAAAGAGTCTATATATCAATTACGAAAAAAGATACATTAAAAGTGCCATCAACATCAAAAAATTGTACAAGATGTTGTAGAACAGTAAATCTTAAGATACCATTAATTTTAGTTTTTTTAATTTTAACCCTAACTAATTATTTCTCTTTCATCATTAATTTCTTTATCAATCGTATTTTTATGTTTATCTCTTTTTATTAAATTATAATAAATTAATCACTCAACTACTACACTCTTCAAGATAATTTTATCTATTATAATAAATTTTTATCATAATTAATCATTTCTTTATATATGTGCATTTATGGAAGGAGTACTCTGTTACTTGCATAGTGTGGTTCAATTTAATGCTAATGAGTCACAAGTAGTACTTTCAATTTAGAGTGTGTTTGGTACAACTAGTTTATAATTTATTTAGCTTATGAGTAAGTAGAGATATTTGGTTACAACAAGTTTATAGCTTATAAAAGCTATAAGCTAGCGCTAGCTTATGAAAAGCTACTTCAAGTAGCTTATGGCTTATAAAAAGTAGTTTTCAATAATTCTTTCTTATTTTACCTTCTAGTCATTTATTAGTTATTACATGTAATTATTACTTGTACTTTTAAGTCATTTAATAAATATAAGTTATATAATAAGCTAATTTTACCAAACATCTCTACTTAATTATAAGTCACAAGTCATAAGCTATGAGCTACCGGCTATAAACTATAAGTCATAAGCAGCTAGTGTTACCAAACAAAGCCTCAGACTAATAACTCTATTAGGGTCAGCTCTATTGAATAGCAAACTTTTTTATGGAAAAATTTAAAAAAAGCTCAAAGTTTATTTAGATTACCAATTTATGGGTCAATTATAATTTGGTTTCCTTTAATTTATTTCATGTCTGATTTTTAAAAAGTGCATTTTGCTTCTTAGTACTTTTTGAATGTAAAATTTACTACATAGCTAAGGTAAGAATTGTTAGTTAATTCGAATAAAATCTATTACTAATTCAAATTCTATAATAAACCTAAATTCAAAAGATATAAGAGACAAAATGCATACTTAAAATTTTTTATGCTAAAACATATATGATATAATGTAAAAAAAAATCAAATTATAATTACCTAATCCCTATGTTTATATGGGTATAATAAAGAAGTAAATAACCTATTTTGTTCGCTCTAATTGCAAATGATATGAACTTTCAAATTAAATTTTGTAGTAAATTACCCATTAAAAAACATAAGAGGCAAAATATATTTAGAAGTTTTGTACAAAGGCACAAGTGACATAAAGTACTAAAAACTAAATTATAATTACTCAACTAACCCTATGTTTTTGTGGGTATAAACAACCCATTTTGCTGGCTTTAGTTGCAAATTAAATGACATGAACTTCCCAAATTTGAACAAGCTATGCCAAAAATCTCCCTTTTATGATAATAGAAGTCGATATCAAGTGAAGATATGAGAAATCCAAAATGGGTTAATTTGTGGGGTTCTTTCATATAAAGACAGAGGACAAAATCCAACTATAGTGGCCACCTATGAACATGCCTAGTAAAGATGGATTCCATTAATGGAAGCCATTACCAGCTGTCAATCTCTCATAATCACACAACATAAGTTCCCCACCATAACAAAAAAAAAAAAAAAGAACAAGAGAGATAACAGGACCACTGCATTGATGGGAAAATAAGTTGACGTTTACTGCCAACTAGTAGTATTTGACATGAATTGTTGGTGATAATAATTCATTCTGTCTTTTAATTATATTATATGTGTAGGTGTTAAATTTCTTGTTAATGAAAATTAAGACATTTTATAGTCATTCAATAACCGTTTTGTGCGAGTTCAACTTCATAAAGATAATTATATTATGAAAATTAAGCGATATTTTATGGTCATCTAATAATCGTTTCGTGTGAATTCAACTTCAAAAAGAAGATTAATCACTATTTGAGAAGAGAAAAAAAAAAACAAAAGGAAAAATTGCTTAATCAAATTTTTTCCTCTTATATGACAAATGTGAGTTCGGCCCCTGTTCAAGTTTTTTGGAAACTTTCAATCCTCACAATTTTATAACATTCAATTTTAGTATTTACTTTAGTGTTTTTTTAAAATAATATTCAATTTTAGTATTTACTTTAGTGTTTTTTTAAAATAATATTCAATTTTAGTATTTACTTAAATGTTTTTCTAAAATACTAACAAATGTCACAAAAATGCAAAGACCAAAAGCTCTAAGAAGAAAATATGGAAGAACTAAAATCGCACATTGATCATGCAGGCAAAAGAATAAAAAAAGTAAACTCATGAGTATGAATGTCATTACTCATTTGTTCTAGTAAAAGCAATTTTGACAATGCAATTTATTTTAAGATCTTGATATACGGTATCTTAAGAACATTTGTTAAGGTTACTAGAAGTAGAAAAATAATCACAAGAGCGCATCATTCTGTCTCTCAGAAATAAAAAAACTACATATTCCAATATATTTTTACTATATTTGAGTTCTTAAATAGTGCCCTTAGAACACTAAATATCATTTATCTTTGTTTTACACGACCACTCAGTAAGTTAATCGGGTGGTTAAGTGAACAAAACTTTAAATAACAGTTCCTCAACTCGAATTCATTTGACTTATAAACTATGCATATCATTCTCTTATTGGATAAAATCGAAAAATATGGCTAAAATTTACATAATCAACCCCTGGCTACAATCATCCCTCAAACCAAAAAAACAAAAAGACATGGGACAGAGAAAGTGAAGGATCCTCATTGTGGGGTTGTGTGAGTAATATACAAGGTATAGAAGGCACAAACAACCTAGAGCAAATTCTTTTGCCTTTTTGCAAATGACAGGTTGTAAAGTGTACCACAATCAAATTTTTTTGGGTCTTTAAAGAGAGACAGGTATGCAAAATTTATTGCATTTGTATTTGATGGTTATTTTGATCTTTGTCTCATTGTTTTTGAAGCTTACAATCATCATCAGCTGCAACAGTTGCCTCCACTTTGGAGTTGGACCCATCTTCTACTCTATCATTAGGTGAATGTATTGCTTCCCTTCTGACCCTGCGATCCTGTAACAAAATAGCACTTGTTCAATGAGTTAAAGTCAAACATTTCCATGGTGAGAAACACCAAATTTCACAAATATTACTCTCTTTTATCTGTCATCTAAGGTTAATTCACACAGCTGAAAAAAAATAATTAAGGTTCTTGATTATATCAAAATTATTCCTCCTATAACACTGTTGGAATTGTTGGAATTAGCCACAGTGAATGATTCCACTAAAAGAATGTGCATTTTTAGCCGTGGAAACTTTGCGATGACCACGACACCGTCGCTAGTTCGTCGCATAATAGGCAGGGGTTTACCAGAAAAATAGCGAGGGATTTTTGCGAACAATAAGAACTTTTTAGAGAAAAATAAATAAAAACTTTATGATAAATAAATGTGTAGAGTAGTACATGAGTGAGAGTATAAGAAGAAAAACAAATAGATACTTTATTGAACTTCTAAAATGACAAATAAAAAAAAACGAAAACTTTTCAATAGAGCAACAGATAAATACGAACTGAGGGAGTAAAAGTGCACCAATATGGATTTGAGTTGAGGGAATAAGTAATATCACATTGGTTCTAGTAGGATTGTCTTCCTATTCTTGTGGTCATCTGAAAAAAAATATATATCACATTTGTTTTACCTGTGATTTCATTTATTTAAAGGTTTGTAGGTAAGGTGAAGTATGAAGAACCTCACATTGCACAGAGGTTACTATGAGAGAACAAAATTTAAATATCTCTCAAGTTGTTGAAAAATGAAAATATTTAGTCACATGAATTGTCATGCTTTAAATATGCATTCACAACAAAAGTTCCACATAAACCATAGTATGCACTACCAACTTAAATCAAAACACAATTAGAAACTATATTTAAGACCAGAACTCGTGTTAGGCTGCAAATGGAAATTTCATAATATGGTTATTTAATTTGGAAAACAAAGTACTGCTTGTTAATTATCTTATCTTATTTTTATTGAAATTTAACATATGCTTCATCTCAGTTAATGAAACAACTAAGTGCATGCTGTTCTTGGTTATGCATATTAACTAGCACCAAACTGAAATTGAATTAACTTAAGCAGAAATGAGTGTTACCTCTTTGTAAGGGGAATCTTCAGCTTCAAGCATGTGTATTACATGCCCCATTTTAGGGCGCTTTTGCGCATTAGGGTCTGTGCAACGCAAGGCAACGAGAAGCGCCCGCTTAAGTGCCCTTGAAGATGGTTTCTCAGGGAGCTTGGGATCCAACACTCCCTCTGGATTTCTGTTACTAACCATCTTCTTCAGCCAGTCAACTAAGTTCACCTGAAAATCTTAAAACTTCAGTGACTCACGAAGAAGGCGATAACAGGGAGATTCACAAATCACAATGGTGAAATAGTTCTAAGTTTAAACCTCTTCCGGAGGCCGACTATAATCAACTGGATTCCTTCCTGTAATTACTTCCATAATAAGAATTCCAAAACTATACACATCGCTTCGCTCGTTCAACATGCCAGTACTTGCATACTCCGGAGCTACATACCTGCCAAAAAAAAGAAGAAAATGAATTGTTGGCAACCCATCTTGTAAAATACTTCAAGGAATGAATGGAATAACAGAAAAGGGAGAGTTTACAAACCCGAATGTACCCATGACACGAGTGGTTATATAGCTGTTGTCAGAGCCAAGGAGTTTGGCGAGACCAAAGTCTGATACCTTTGAATTCCACAGCTTATTAATCAAAATGTTGCTCGATTTAATATCGCGGTGAACAACTTTTGGTTCCAACCCCTCGTGAAGATAGGTTAACCTGTTGAAAAACAAAAATTAAACCTGGTAAAGAAAGCAAAACAGAAATAGAAAAACTAAGTGTGTGTTTGTTTTACCGTTAGCACACTGAAAATACTTTCACACGGAAACAAGAAATCATTGCTTCTATTGAACATGGTAAGATTTTTTTTAAAACAAATCATAACAATCTATATATTGCCGGAACACCAGCTGAAGAAACAAACATGCAGTAATTAAGTCAATTTATTGCTTACCCTTTTGCTGTTCCGAGAATAATGTTCATTCGAATTTCCCATGTCAGAGGACTGCAAGGTCCAACATCTCCATGCAACCACTGCTCTAAGTTACCATTGTCAACGTACTCATACACTAGCATTCTGCAGGAAAAAATTATCATCAATTTTTAGTTAAAATAACTTACAAACCCAGAAAGAACAAATAACTCTTGTATGGAGCAGAAAAGATTACAGCAAGAAAAAAAACACAAAAACAAAAACAAAAAACAAAAGAATACCTATGAGCTCCTTCAGCACAATAACCAAGCAACCTCACCAAATTCTTGTGGCGAACTCTTCCTATAGCTTCCACTTCAACCTTGAACTCTTTCTCAGCTTGCCCCCTAGCATTATGATCAATTATTCACACACCAATTTCATCATTAATAAACTTCATGTCACACATGGAAAGCTACTTCAACATAAATAAATCATAACTAAGTTACCAAAAACAAAACAGAGTAAATGCTCAATTTAGTCCCAAAATTTTCACACTAAGTTAATATTAGCTCTTAAACTACAGAAACTTCTGTATTAATCCACAACCTGCTAATTTGTTATGTATATTAGTCTATTGAAAGAGATTAATATGCTCGACAAATTACGAGTTCCAGGACTAATACACTCTAAAAATCGTAAGTTTGAGTACTAACAACCCAAACAAATTGGCAAATTATGAATTAATGTGAAGGTTTCTTTAATCTAAGGACTAATGTGGAGTTCGTGTGCAAGTTCAGAATAAATTGATTTAGTGGTTTTCTGAAAATTCAAAGTACCTGTTATTGAGCAAGTTTTTAATAGCAACATGAGTATTATCCTTCAAGATACCATGATAAACGATTCCATAACCACCTTCACCGATAACGTTCTCAGGAGCGAAACCATTGGTAGAATCCTCAAGCTCCCGGAGAGTGTACCAGTGACCCCAACCCAAATGAGAAACTTCTGGAATCACAGTAGGAACCTGATCAACTGGTCGGGTTTCCGAATTCGGGTCATTCGAACCAGACCTTACGAATCCACGCTCGGGGTACGCAATTCGATGATTCTTCCCAATCTCAAACTGAATTCTGTTGAAACCGAGGGCGTTGTTGTTGTCGTCTTCGGGAGGGAGGAGGGACTGGCGTTCGGTGGATGGGAGAGGGTCGGGTTCGGGGAACGGGTCGGGTTCGATGACTCGGATCTCTTGGATCTCCTTGGAGACGTCGGGGATGGAGGAGGAAGGGTTGGATTTGGAGCGCTTGAAGGCGAGCCAGACGGAGATGAGGAAGAGGAGGAGGACGATGGCGGCGCCGACGACGACGCCGAGGACCACCCAGAGACGGAGGCCGAAGATGGAGGTCGGGTTGGAGAGTTGGTCGTTCATTGATGCTGTGGGAGAATGATCGGGCATTGCTTTTCGCTCTCTGCACTTTCTCTTCTTGCTCTTGTAAAAACAAGAGAGAAAGAGAGAGAAAGTGAGAGAAAGTAATAGAAAGTGAGTGAAAGAGTGAGGTGGAGCTAGCTGGGAGACACAGTGGAGAAGAGAATAGAAAGAGAAAAAGGAAGGAAGGAAGGAAGAGGAGGGACAAGGTTGCTCTCAAATTTTGGCTGGGAACTATAATTGTTCACTTCCGTTTATCTGCATTTCTTGAATTATTAATTCAACAATGGATTAATCACTGTTAAAGTGTTTATTTTTAATTAGAGTAACGTTAAATCTTATTAAATTTTCTGAAAAATCTTTTAATTCACTTAAATTATTTATCTTTTAAAAAGTGAATACTTAATTAAAAATAAAATATATTTATTAAAATTAAGTAGGTAAGAAGATTTATAATAAGAGTTTTTTTAATTGGTATAATATTGCACAGGTTAATAAATTGAATAATTCTACGTCTTCTTAATTCAAGTTCCTAAAAATTTTCCTAATTACTCGTCAAAGAATGTTTTCAATGCTTTTATATTTTCAAGATTGAAAGTATATTTAATTGCATACTTTATATAGTATGGTTTTTCTAACCTGTACAATATTGCACAGGTCAATAAATTAATGATAGAAACATTTTATTGAGAAGTACAAAAATTTAATTAATTATGTTTTACATGTAATTAATGTAATGATTTTTTTTCTTATTATGGTTCTCTATTCTGTACAATATTGCATATGTTAGAAAAACTCATATAATATTAGGAGGATATAACATTGCTCTAAGAAAACACAGTATTAATTGCATGTTAAACTCTATTACATTAATTTTTTATTTTTTTCAATAACTATTTTGCACTTACTCTCTCCGTTTTCGATTATAAGCAAAAATTACCTAATTCACACTCTTTAAGAAAATTAGTTGGCTTCATTTAATTTTTTTGAATCTATCAAAAAGTCAATTTATTTTCCTAAATTATCATCTATTAAGTTACTCCTTCTCCTCTTGAAAACCACTATAATAAATAAGAGAGTGAATTAAGTGGAGGGTATAATAGATAAATTTTCATTAAATATAAGTCAAAGTAAGTAAATTTATTTATATTTAAAAACATAGTATTATGAAAAAATTTATTTATATTTGAAAACGGAGGAACTATAGTTTGTTAAGTGGGCAAAAATCCTTATAATAGATTACTTATTTTTTCAAATATTAAAAGTCATTAAATTAAATTTTATCATTTCAATGCAACTTAAACAATGATAAAGAAAAAGAACAATGAATATGAGGTGGTGATCAATACTAATAGTTTATATATTATGTCAAAAAATAAAATTATTGTTATTATCACTCCTATATAGTTATTATTATTTTTATTTAAATATTTTAATAATTTTTTAAATATTAATATTTTAAATTTTTAAATTAAAAATATATGCTAAATTTTTTTTTAAAAAAAGTGATAATAGAAAAAGAAAAACACAATAATACCATCCAAGAAACAATTGTAGAATACATATAAATACATGTATAGTATGAGTATGGCTACAAATTTATCTTGTAGGTTAATTTGATAGCTAAAAAATATATTTAAATTAAAATTTCTCAAACTCAAATCCATTTAATTATAATTTCGTTTGGCTTATTAAAGAAAGACTGAAATTTAAAATTTCTATACTTGGCATAGATTATAGATTAATCATAATAAATATTAATTTTCAATAAATTATCAACTAAAATGAATCCGCGTATAGAATGGAGGGGAAGGCAGCTGGCATGGTGGGGCCTAGTGGGAACACAATCAATTGCAGTGTGTCTGTGTGGGAACTACGCTCTTTATTATGTGCAGAATGCTACGTGTGTTTGTGCGAAACTCTGATTCTGTCACTGTAAAAAAAATCTATTAGCGTTTCTCACGATTTCACAGCAACTGTAATTTTGGAACAGTATTTATATATTTTTCTTCATTTTTACTACGCGTCACTTTTTGGCTTGCGTCTTTCTTTTCAATCTAACGTATTCCTTTCCACTATTGACTACCAATAGCGACAAATATGGAGTACTATTTTTTTACTACCTCCGATCCTATTCTATTCTATATACTGTTAGTAGCATTTTCCTTTTCGTAAATGGAAAATGTGCCTTTTAAATATGCTCATCAACTTTTTTGGAAGAAAGATAGATGCACGTTAATTCATCATTATCATTATTATAAATTTATAATAAATAAATAATCTAATAAAGAAGATTAATAAAGAAGATGCCCAATAAGTCATGTGTTATTTAATACTGTTTTCGGTCTTTTTTATAAGAAACATTTGATATATTTTATACGTATCAATCAAACATAATAAGTGATATTCTTTTTAATTAATGATGTGAGAAAATTATTAAAATATTCATATAGTTAATGCATCCACTTGTATGGAAAATTGTGAGTGCTCTGAGAGTAACAAAGTATTTTTACTATTTCTTAGCAATTAATACGCTTAGAAAACTCACAAAGTCTTTTATAAAAATGACAAAAAAGAAATTCTCATTTTGTCTCTTATAAAAATGACCGGAGGTAGTAATATACTCACTCCGTCCCAAAATTTAAGACCCCCTAGACTAATATTGCAAGAATTAAGAAAAGTGGTTAATTTAGTTAAATACATTAAATTTGTCTAATAAAAAGTATTAGTTTTCAAATTTACCCTTTTAATCTTTTTTTTATCACCTCTCTCTTAATTAATATTCATCAAAATTAGTTGAGTAGCAAGGGTATAATGGTAAAAAAAATAAATGTGCACAAAAATTCTCCAAGTGTCCTATAAAATGGGACAAACAAAAACTCTCTAGAGGGTGTTACATTTTGGGACGGAAGGAGCATAAGTTAATACCAACAAAGTCTCACATGGTAAATAGTTGTGATTTTTAAACATGCTGACAGAGATTTAGTAGTATAGTCAATAGTTAGTTATCATATAGGTAGTTTAGTTTAGAGTATTTGAAAAGCTTTATATTGGTTATATAAACCCATATTTTTCATTGTATATTCATCTAATTCAATCAATCAATGTGTTAATTTTCTATGAAAGTACTCTTATGTTCTTTGACCTCCATGATGTGTGATCACAATATGCTAACTACACATTCATATATTCTGAATCCAACCCTAATTTTCATGTTAAGGTATCAGAGCTCTCTTATGGGGAGAGTGATGATTCCAATTCCACTGCCATTAAAAAAGAAAAGAAGCTTTCTCGATTTTGCCACAATCTAAAATCACAAATTTGGAAATGTGAATTTAGTTTTGAAGATGAGGCTTATTTAGGATCTTCTTGACTCTATTACAATATTACTGTGTTTGAAGAAAAATCCTTCAATTTTACTTCTAACTATATTGTGGCACTTATTTTAATACATACATACATCAAGTGTGACCAAATTTGAGATGTCTACCAAGGGCGGATCTATGGATGGGTTGTTGGGGGCAATTGCCCCAACTACCATTTCAACCGTTACTAAGATTATATATACATAAGTATATCAAATAACATAATTTTAGTTTGAATAATACTTTGCCTCCATTCTAAAAATTTGTAACAAGTTATTAATAATTAATAATTAAAGTAGAAAGTTACCAATTCATTTTTTTGGTACAACCCAACATTCATTTTGAATAATTATTTATATTAGGGGATAAAAAATATTTTATCATCATGTTAAACATGAAAAAATCATTTAGTATATTCAAAATATGAGATCTTTTAAAAAATAAATATGATATATATTTATACTCTTAATAATAGTATGTTATCTTTTAAATGTTACAAATTTATATAAATGAGCTTAATTACATTGTAAGAGGTTCGCGCTCTACACCGTTAGACTTTTTTATTGAAAATTACACACAATTTCCTTAATTTATATATTATTGTTACACTAGATTCTTCTTAGTTTTATATACCCACGTACACACAATACCCTCAAAATAAAAAAGCAACAAAGCTGAAGGAAGATATATATAATTTTTTAAACATAGAGAGTCCGAGTTAATTTTCGCTAATTCAAAGAATTGTAAGTGTAATGAACTCTTAAATATTGTGTGGGGTTATTGACTTATTGTCACTTAATTTTTTCTATTGTCACTTCTCTTTATCTAGTTTAATAATATTTATATATCCATACTCTAATTTATTTGTTTGAAAAATATATTTTAAATTAAAAAATATTGAAAAGTGAATAACAATAGACAAATTATTAGAGTGTTAGTAGCTTCACTCATAAATCGTTTTGGAACTTGAAGACAGCCCACAAATGCAAGGAGCAGTAGATACTGCACTCTATCTTACCAAATACCAATGTTAACACTGATCTTACAATTCCTTTTGGTTCCAATGCTACTTGTGCTATAAGTTCTGAATATGACACAGATGGTGGTTTGTAGTAGTTTGGAAGATTATTGTGAAAGTTGGAAATTTCATTGCTCACATTTACTGGAAATATTAGAGAGAATTGTTCATTTTTGTTTCGAGCATCTAGATTTGTAGTAGTTTGTAATATTGATTTCAAACTTGAGGTATTGAGCATACTTTTAGCGGGGGCTATTAGAGTTAACAATGATTAATTCATTTAACTCGTATAGTTAGTAGTTAGTTATCATATAGGTATATTAGTTTAGAGTATTTGAGAAGCTTTGTGTGGCTATATAAATCCATGTTTTCCATTGTATATTCATCATATCCAATCAATCCGTATGTTACTTTTTTATGGAACTCCTCTCATGTTTTTTGAGCACTATGATGTGTGGTCATAATATGTTAGCTTCACAAGTGTATATCTCAGATTCAACCCTGATTTTTCTTTTAGTTGAAAGAGGTTATACACACTTTGGTGATCTTTTCGCCTTAAAAGGAATTAGTTTTTGGCTGTCCGCTAAAAAATATCCTTGGTTCATATCAAAAAAATATTAATATAAAAGGTAATATAAGAATTATGAGGTGCGGTGTGATGATAGTTTACCTCATTCCTTTACCATATACACAAGAGTTTGATCCTTTGTTGGTGAGAATAGAGCGATATCCTTCGCCAGGGAATACCCTAGATAGAGAAAAGAAAAGGTAATACAAGAGTAGCACAAGTAATGTCATGCTTGACAATTATGTTGATAGCACATAGTAAAAGACATGATCAATATCTAACCAAAAAACATCCCTTTTAACCTTAATTGCAACAAAAAAAACACCCACAGGACAATAGATGCATCGAGGAGAATTCCTAGAAGAAAAGTGATTCTAAACAATTCTTTCTTGAAAAAGAAAAAACATGGGTAAAATTCAATTAAGAAAATAGTCAAACCTTTTGGTTAGAACAATACACCAATGTTAAAAAAAAAAAAAACCCTCTTTTTGTTGTTGATTAGAACAATATAAACCACCTCTTGAAAAATCTTTTACAAAGGTACATGGCATCATCCTTCCTATATAATTAAAGCACTAGTCTTGTAGAACCAATTTGGTCTTTCTCCATTTGTACAAAGACATGAGAAAAAGAGCTAAAACCAACTGATAATGCAACCACTCAGTGATGGGGATGTAAAACTTCCTTGTCACCAAAAAATCCAATCAAACACAACATAATCATAGAGAAATATTAATAGAACATGGGTAAATAATAACCAGAACAAGAAAATAGTAGTAGCAAACATATTCAAACCAGTGGGAACCAAATCCGAACAATGTACCGGATTTCTCCTTGGAAGAATTTTGCATTATTAAAAATATACTTTGTTCCTCTACTTCCATATAAATACTGTCACAACCGCGGTTGCGGCGGGAATGGCGATAGTTAAAAAAAGAAGAGTCGTCTCTCACATTTATTAAAGAAAACCTTTGAAAAATTTAAAGAAGGTCTTTGAAACCAAATTCAAATTCGGGAGACGATTATGCGTAAAGAAGGTACTAGCACTCCACAACATTCGCTTAGCAAGCGGTTAGATTTTAATTAATGTCCAAAATAATTAACTTTGAAAATATTAATATCACTATAAAAATTATTTATTAAATTAATATTTATTTATTAACAAGAGGGAAAACTTTTATTTTTATTTATTTTGGCTTGACAGATTCAATTCCCGCTCCTACGTATGGGAGGAATCAAAACCACATAGCTCTTAATGATTTTAATTGGTATTTAATTATTACTTCGTGAGAATCCAAAAAGGAAGTCTCAAGATTAATGACGCTTAGTTGTTGATTCTGGCTAGGGATTAAGTTGAGTAGATGATCTTTTGTACCGATGATCAGAGTAATTGCAATCAAATCAAGGAGTTACTCTGTTTTTACCTTTAATTACAATCTGTCTAGTGTGTGTGTTTGAGGGGAGGGGTTTGATCTTCGGTAGAATATATTTAGAAGTAGGTTTAGAAGTAAGATAGTATGGTCTAAACTGTCCCCCCCCCCTCCCCATTTTGTATGTGCACTATGTGTTTGAAGCTTTGTCTGAATGATGGTCCTTGAAAAACAACCTAAAATTACTTTCTAGTACTGTATTTTTATTGTTTTATTTTACCGAATACGGCTTCTATCACCCTTGCTTAGTAAAGTAAGTTTCTATGTTCTCAGCGCTAAATTTTGCGGTTACTAAAATTATGTTCATATGTTTTATATATAGCAACAAAATACATGAACAGGTGTGAAAAGGTTCCCTCGAACTGTCTCTGATTTTTTTTACATTTTTTTTTGTTTTAGTGACGATATGTAAAGATAATGTTTTTTTAATCATTTTTAACCTTATTTTTTTATATTTATTTTATAATAGAAAGTAAATAAATAATAATTAAAAAATCAAGAATTTGAGTTCATGAACCGAATCAAACAGTTCGTGAACTTTAAACAAACCGAACTTTAAACAATTCAAGTTTGACTCGAGTAAATTTTTATTGAGCCGAACTGAACTAAAGGCAAATTCGATTCGGCTTGAATCATTTTCAGCCAAATTCCAAGCATTTAAATTTAATTTTAAATAAAAAAACGTATTTATGTACCAAAAGTATCGCCAACAAACAGTCAAAGACTAATCACTAATCTTTGACACCACCATAGTAAATTTTGCCTAATTCAAAACTTCTTATGCTATCATCTATTCTATTGATATATTGACACATTATTTAAAACAAATTAATATTTTTAGTTATAATTTGATAGTATTTTAACAATTTGATTAAATTTGGTTATAACTGTACGCCTATTAATGAAATTAATTAACCTCATTTATTTTGTTTCATTCCAAATTAAAAAGTAATGTTTGGCCCAAAATTTACATTAGCATATTTGTTATAAAAGATAAAAAGATAAATATGTTCATTAAAAATAACAAGTAAATTATCTATTAGAAATGTTTTAAATATTTCTCAATAAATAGTGAAAGTAATTTATTTTATGTAAAAAACATAAAATTCTTCAAGTTAAAATTCTTCAAGTTACTTATAACCAGTTTCTTGATTTAGAAAAGTTGATAATAAATCTTTTTAAATCTAAATTAAATCCAAGCGCAAACAACTACACTCAAGAGTCGAGATTGTGTGGTAGACACAAACTTTAACCCTCTAATTGGGATGAAAGTGAATAGAAATAAAAAGGGGAGAAGAAAAGGGTAAAAAATGAGATTTTCTATTTTTTTGTAAAGAAAAAAAAAGGTGGAGAAAGAAAATTTTAGCATGACACACACCAAAAAAATTCTCTTAAAAAATGAGAATGTTTTTTGAAATTCAACAAAAAGCTCTTACAATCTAAAAATACCTTACACATTCATTCTCTCATAATAAAAAGACCAATTTGATATTCTAAGCTGATAAACTTTCTTTTCTTTTTTTTTTTTTTCTTTTTTTTGCACTTTTTCTCTTGATTGACACTCAAGGAAATAAAACTACTACTTTCTCTTTTCTCTATTTTTTTATCAAATGAGATTTTCTAATGGCATATCACAACTTTTTTCTTTTACACTTTTTCTTGTCTTCCAAACAAAGGATAAAAGAATGATATGCCATTAGATAAGCACTCCAATTCATCACTTTGTTGTTTTGGTATTTCATTACCCATCTGACAGTCGAAAAGGTTTATATGATAAAGTGTTCAAGTGTAGTCTTGTCATCAGCTAATGTAGAGCCTAATTGCCTATCCAATACCAAAAAAAACAAGATTATTCTAAAATTAGAGACCACGGAATAAGACAAGCAAAAATAATTAAATATCTAAATAATCATTAATAAAATAATTTACTCGATGCCATGAACTATACATAGAACTGAATGCAAGGGCAAAAGACTGGGGATGACAAAAGTCATCTGTTTGAGTGAAATCTTAATAATACAATGTTCAAAAAAAAAAAATTGTACAACATCTACTATATAAACAGGAGTTGTGACCACTGAGTTAATCCTAACAATTCAAAGGCCATTTAAAAAAAATAAAAATAAAAATACCGAAATCTTATGGGAAATTCAACACCAAAGAATAAATGATAAGGGAAAATTATAACCCCTATGCTTTGAGGTCGCATGAAGGTGAGGGGGTGTGATTAAAGGAAGGATGGAAAAAAAAAAATAGTGGAGAGGACTCAACAGTTGTGGGAAATCACTGATGCTTCTGTTAGATGGTCACTTAGCACCCAAAAGATTTGTGAAAACTTTTGGATCACCTTGAGCAATCATATTGAAAATGGAATCAAAAGGGTCCATAAAGTAGAAAGAGCAATTAGCTGCCTTTCAATAATCATCATAGTCATAGCTATAACCATGATCCTCGTATTCGTATGTCTCATCTGCATTTTCTTGATACAGAGTATTTTCGTATTCTCCATCCATATAACCATCATCATACTGGTCTGCAGATCCCAGTTCATCATCCTTTATTTTTTCCTCCAAGTTATCATGATTATCAGAGGGTAGGTCGAAACGTACTTTCTTTGTCTCCGGAGCCGCCTGTTAAATATTAATAGTAGGAGTAAAAAAATTGGTCCAGCTAGAAGTGCAAAAAAGAAATCTCCTTTTACAAAATAAATAAAAGTTTCAAAATAAGATCAAGAAAGTAACTACAACCTTGCATTGCAACGTATGAATCTCTAAGCATTAAAAAGCAAAAACAGTTGGATAAGAGAATTACAGGTTCATCAAACAAGTCATTCAAGCGATCTTCATTGACTCTGGAGCTGAGCCTCTGCAAGTGATACATGTATAAATTTATCATTAAAAAAGTACATATTTTCATAAAATCTTAGGTACCCAAATTAACAAAAATATTATTTATTGCTCAGAATTTGACCATACAGCAGGAAGTACATAATAAAATACAAGCCATAGAGGAGACCGATGAGAGAAATCCTCGTCTCATGTACATCAAAGTAAGCAACAAAAATACAAGGCTTAAGCTTAAAGAATATGTGAAACCAGAAGCCAATCATTCCAGATAGAACAAAACTTAAGGGCATTCCTTTAGGTGCTTTTGGTGCTATTCTCCAACTAAAATTGGAGTATCATTTCAGAAACCCATTTTGACCTTTTAATACCGATATTTATTATGTGGGTTAACGAGGTGAATTCAAACTTTGATAGGAGAACAAAACCGATAGAAATGCACCCAAGTTTTGTCCTTTACTCCTTTCAGATATTATAATTATATTCTCCTATACGGTTCTTTTCCATATCATATAAGAACAATTTGTGAAGACGGAGAAACATACAAAGGGATAGGTGGATAACAGGACTTCAGAGATAAGTAGAATGAAGGAAAAAACAAAGCTTCGACTAACAGAAGACATAGGTGAAGCAAAACAGCCAAAACCCTCAACATCTGTAATGGGAAACCCAAAACACATCACATCAAGTGTTTTACAGTTACACCCTTTGGAAGTCCAATGCCTAATCTTTATCCCAAAATAACTGCTTATCTCTAAAAAAAATTCAATTTACTTATGCATAAAGTAACAGACTCCTAATCATAGTTATCAATCTCGGATAGCGGTGCGTTGCGGCCGACCCCCAAAACGCTATAGCGGGATAGCGGATAGCGGGATGACCGCTACAACGAAATTTAGGTTCCCTAAAATGACTAAATATGCCATGTCATATTATACTCAAATAGTTGCATAAAAATTTAAAAATACCTAAAGTTAAACACACTTTTATTGTTCATAATGAGTAATTATAATTTCATAGTTTATAATCATTTAAAAGCATGCAAAAAAAAAAAATCTAAATATTCAATAAGTCAAACAAAACAAAAATATTCCAAAAAGTGAATGCTAAAGGCCTAAAACTGGCAGATGCAGAACAGAACTGAGGGAAGCAGACATTGTAGAACAGTGCAGACAGAACAGATTGATAGAACAGAACAAAAGGAAACAGAACTGCAGGTTTTGCCGGAAAACGGAGCGAAATCTGCTGGAAAAGAAGGAGGAAGAAAGCACGCCGCGTGCTAGCCCTGTTTCGTTTTCCTTGTTCACAAAAAACAGATACGTAGGTAACAACAGGTGTTTTGTTTTACGACTTTACGTATGGAGAAGACGTCTTGCAGCAGCCAAACACAAATAAGAAATAGGGTTTTTTATGTTTTAAATAAGTGGCAGTGGGCCTTTACTGAGGAAAAGACCAAAACGCCCCCTTTAAGTGACCCAAACAAACACATTTTGCAAATAAAAAAAACCCTAAAAACGTTTTGCATCCCATCTCTCATCATAGCGCCGCAACAGAGCGCTATCTGCCCGCAATTTCCACCGCTATCGCGCCGCTACAGCTGCGACGTCAAAATCGCAATTGCAGCGCCCCACTGTGGCGGAAGGGGACCGCACTGCACCGCGACACCGCTATTGCGGCCGCGATTGATAACAAAGCCCCTAATTGCATAGACACTACCATTTCAAACAGAAATTCTCCCAAAACATAACCCTATGTTTGGATGGAGCAATTGAAAATTTTCAAAAGATTAGAAATTCTAGAGAATTTTGGAAATACCTTCCATTTAAGTGAAATTGTGAATGTTTACCATCTCATCGAATATATCCAAACACTATATTTTTTCTCCAAAGCATTTAAAATCCTCTCACAAAATGAATTACCCTCTTAAAATTCTTCATCCAAACATAGAGTTAATGCTCAAGATGGTCTGAACGACTCACATTAACAAAAACTATTATGCATAAGCTTATCACTACGTTTCATAATCTAGTCTAAGCATATAAATAGAAATCCGTTGAAAAATGATCCTTATCTCTTGAAAATGAACTAACTATAATCCAGTGGGAGAGCGAGCTTAGTAGGCTTGTTCTATTCCAGAAACACCAATCCAAATTATGATAATGGGTTTCAGAAACTAATTCGGAAAATTCAATATTGATAAGAAAAGTTTCAGTTCAGATACCTCAATCTTTAATAAGTCAAATTTCAATTCTCGACTACCAACTAGTGACTTCCACAACAATTGATGGGCTTATTAATTATTAACAAAATAAGCACATTCAACTTTTTAATGGTGTATTGCAATGTTTATGCCCCAGGATCATTCTTAAGCAGCAGAAGACATAGAAGACAAATGAAAATAACTATATAACTAGTAGTATTCAACATTTGGGAACAAAACTAGCAACTTCAAGATTTGAAATGACAACTACATAAAGGAGAAAGGAAAACTACACTAAATATAAGTGCGTCAAAGCAAATTGGAAGGCATAATAATGATTTAATTTTAGAAATAATAATAATTGTGGATGTGATTCGCAATAAATACCTTAGTTTTCAACATTTGGCGAGTGGCTTCCACAGCAGATTGAGCAGGACCTAAGCTTTTTGCCTCTTGAGCTCGTTTCTGTTTCATTTCCTACAATTGTGCATTTTAACAAAAATAAAAAAGACATTACCTTCAGGTGCTATCCTGGTTTTTGCAACATAAGTATACTGTGAAGGGAAAATAATAAAATAAAGAACCATCTACTAAAATGAAGTACATGAAAACAGTCAATTTGAAACCAATACACACACACACACACACAAATATATGGAATGTCTTGTCTTCTGTGGATAAAGTCTTCCTTCAGGAAATTTAATAGTTTTTTTTTTTCAACACAACTATTTGGATCATTAAACTCAACTTTCCACACATTAAATGACCAATTCTAGGAAACATAATCTGTTAAAGAATATTTCCAAACATAGATTGTTAGAGTTGCGCATCAACTAGGAAAATGGAAAATTTGCGTATATAATCCCCAGGTAACCCTTCCCCCATAATAAACTAACTTTTGGGGTTGAGTTAGACCCAAGTCATTTCTTAATATAGATGAAAGATCATATCATGATAGGAACCAGAAAATACAGTAGCAGACTGTAAGGAAATAGAGATGCAAATTAAAGAAGGAAATATGAAATCTGCCTTAATGAATAAGAAAAGGAATTATGCAGAAGAAGATAAACTTCTAATGCCCCAGAGCAAAGCTCCATACAGGGAGCACGAAGGCATCTCTATCCCAACAAACTAACAAAATGATCAAGATAATTCCCCTTATAACAAAAAAATAATTCTCAACAGTATTCTCTCTCCAATAACTAACTAGCCAACTCAGCACACATCTCTACTCTTCCCTCTACCCAATATGGTGCAAGCCTCAGGTCCCTTGGGAAACACTTGGAACGTAAGCTCCATTGGGCCTAATTCCTCTTGGATCCTATCATATCATCAATTAAGTCAAATTTCCAAATACCATAATATGCCTAATCTAGGAACGTAATCTGCTACAGAATATATTTCTTAATATAGATGAAAGATCATATCAAAACTTTCTACATTTAAAATCACGTTTATCCATTTGAGAAATCTTGAATCTTCTACACAACTAACAAGTCATTCCTGGTATTAGCACTCACCCGGAGAAAGACTCAAATCATAAAAGTTTAAGTAACTGCGGATGCAAATGCATATAAGCATCTGAAAGCACTGATTCTAAGATTGATGGGTGAAAAATCTACTAATAATACCAGTGAACACTAAAAATTGCAACAACTTTCTGCATTCATATTCGGATCTGATAATTATTGCCTAATAGCCAAATCTGAGCAATGCTCTTTACCATATACCACATTGTAATGATGAACCAAAAATATAAAAATCAATGTCTTTTTTTATATTTTGAAAATTCACAGTTTGATAATTTTATGAGGAACTAATAAAGCAAAGATTAAAATGATATATGCATTAAATATTTTGATATTGTCAATATGAGACATAAAAATTTAATAGTAGACTTCAATAACTTTTAATAAGTTATTTAATAGTCTCAATTTACCCTAAATCTTTCATTAAATAACAGATACAAATACAAACACACAGAACCTCACCAGAAAATTAATTCTAATGTTACCTTTCTGGATTTTGCCACAGCTGCAGAAGCAGATGCAGCAAGTTCTCTTGCTGCTAGCAAATCCTCCGAACCATTTTGGAAATTAGCCTCAAATGCTATCTTAGCAGCTGCTGCAGCGGCTTCCTTGGCTGCTTGTTCCTGCATAACGGAAGATGTTTCCAGTAAACATTAATCTCCAACTTAAGCTAAACTAAGAGATGGCAAACCAGGGAAAACAAAACACTAAGTATAAGCAACACGCATCAAGTTCAGAGTTTAAATCAAGATAGGATCTGGACAAATCAATCAGAGGCTTTTATTCAGCAATGTCAAAACAGAAACAATAAATGGAACTAAATTTTCAGTACCTCAAGATACTCTCGATTTAATTTTTCCCATATAATCTTCTTGTAACGCATTTCCGCCTCAAATAGAAGGTAGCTATCAACCTAGGCAGAATATAGAAATTTAGCAGCGGAAATAATCAGCATACTAATATCAGTCACGTGATCGTGATGCATTCAGAACCAATGAGCATAGAAATTCATTAAGTTCATAGACAAAAGAAAACTAAAATTTTCTCACGCTGCAAGAATAACACAATCTCAAAATCTAATTCAAAATCTAAATACTTTTTTATACAACTAAAGGCAGCAGTGGAATCCACTACCCATCACCTCTGTCCCTCATTTTAGCAATCATATTTTCTTTATCTCACAGTCCTCTTCCCTTGAACCTTGGATTCCTGATTCTGGCACCATCTATCATAACGAACCTCTTTTCTCCCACCTAACTTATACATACATACTACCTAGTATTGCTTCAGCTCATCCTTCACAAAACTAAAGTCCAAAGCATAAGTTAAACTAACCCAATTCTCACACTTTCATTAGATCAACTTCATTTGCATCAGCAAACTCACCCACACCTTGTCTTACTCTGTTATCTTTTGCTAATGACTCCACTCTTATTTTGTCTTGTGCAGGATAGGTTGCTAGAAAATCGATTGGAGTAAGGTGTGAGTCTCAAAGATCATATCAACTCATCACAATTGCAAGTCTTAGAGCCTGTTCCACTATTGACTATTAAGTCACCAGATATTTTCATCTATGTTTGGTCATCTTGGCTTCCAAAAAGTTGCATCCCGTGGCACTTACTCTATTTAAATTATCAGCACTGGAATGTGAATCCTTACAGTTAGGAAAGCATGTCGTAAGTTCTTTTCCCAACAAAGTCAATAGAAGAGCTTCATGCCTCCATCTCCTTTTACTTTGGTCCATTCTAATAAATGTAGTCCTATTAGTGTCATTTCTACTTTCGGTTACCAATTGATTGACAGTTTAAACAATGATTTTTCTCGTTGTAAAATATGAGATTGTTGTAACAGATTCCTAGTCAATTAAACTGATTTGCATGTGTTGAAATTAGGGGTTTTAGGTATTGGGAGAGAAAAAGAGATGAAAGAGATATTATATTGATATTAAGAAGGATGCATTACAATGTGGTGTCCATGATAGAGCTCTATCCCCCTATATTTATACTAACGATTCTTACTAAATAAGGAAACAAATAAACTGATAAGAGTAATTATGGAAACTAATCCTATAATAATATATATGATGATTATGATATGGTAAGTTGGTAAAAATATTATTTGGTACTTTCTAATATCATAACATAATCCTCATTAATCACCTCCTTATCATCAATATCAGAGAGACTTTCTGGTTCATCATTCGTATCCTCATTAATATCATCTTTATGTGACTCAACGCGATCACCGCCTTTAGCGGCCACATGTTCCTTAGCACCTGTAAGCATTTTAAGAAAAATTAGAATCACAAAACTTAGCCCGTTTAAATTATAGTAACTGAGAAAGACATAAAACACCAACCAATACTTTGTGGCTCATAGTCATGTAGTTCTTCCATCAGTCTCTCGCATTCACTATTTGATGCTTTCGCAAACTAACCAAAAGAACAAACTAATGCGTAAGATTTTTTTGCCGACCTAGTTCAATGTTGTCTGGAAAGAGAAGATACAATGTACTATTGACTGGTTTGATATTAGATGCTCATGTATATGGCTTATGACATGATACTGTTCATGTATAGATAAGAATTAGAGGGAAAGCACATATATAGGGAACATATCAAGTGAGAACATTTGCTTATTATGAGAAATGAGAACATTAATCTTGACCATTAGATCTTGTTTGAATGGTCAAGATTCAAGTAATAAATGCACATAAATTTTTTGAATGAGCATCTGAGTGCATTTATTGCTTGAATATTGACCATCTAACACTGAAATATTCCATTACAGCTAGAATACCTATGAATCATATCAGTACTTGAAAAGGCATGGTCATGATGTTCTTGTTTGAATTTGAAATATGACATCAGCACATAGCTGAATTTTGTCACACTTTTTAAATGAAAAACATACTCCCATAAGACCGAGTCTAGGTGTACTGAATTACTTACATCATTTGATTCATTAGCATTTTCCTCAGATTGTGATTTTGCCATTCTCTCTTTCTCGGCACGCTGGAATGCAGGAGGATCCATCCCACCACTGAGTCCACCAGAGAGTTTATCAAACTGCAACAACCAGTTCAACAGTAAATAGGAACAGTCAACAGCCAACAGTGATAAATAAAGCCAAAAGGCTGCATCAGGAACAAATTACTCACGTCCTTGTAACATGTTTCACATAATCCAAGTGCAAAGTAGGGCACATCACTATCCTTGTGTTCGCATAGTAGACCTTTTGAAATAAATTTGTTCGGTTCACCGTTTGGTACTTTTGTTGGACTTTTTTCATGCTCTCTAGCCATCGTATTCAACTCCTCAATCTGTGAACATAATAGATTGATGAAATTTCCCATTATTATATTTTAAAGGAATTAGAACTGAATAGAAAAAGAATAGTCATTAAGATCATCAACTAAAAACGAATGACCAAAATGAATATAACGTAATATCTTCTGTTTTCAGTTGAAGTTTTGAAAATGCAATTGAAGTCGAAGTTAGACATGTACAAATTGTGAGTTCTACACCTAATAACAAATACAAACATAGCAAACTTGAAAGTTCATAACTGATATATTTGAGGTTTAATAATTCAAACATGCCTCAAACTGCAGAATGCATCAATATAAAAAGGCCATAAGTCTCCCACATAAATAAAAAAAATAAAAAGAGGGAAAAAGGTGAAGCATAGGATAGTAACATTGAAATATCTAGTATCTACAACATCAATTTACAGATCAATTAAAACCATATTCCTAGAATGATATTCTCGCCAAACCAGGCTATTGATCGTGTCAAAGATACGAGACTCTTGTAGAAAAGTAAAATAGAAAAATTTTATAAAACATGCAAATTTTACGTACTTAAGGTGTTGGAAGTAGCACTATCATCAGAAATATGAGTATTATGTATTATTCTTCTGTTTTTTCTTTATTTTTCTACACTCACAGAGTATCATATATACACCATTCTACTTAAACACATACACCTCAACAACAAAATGGAATTGCAAAAAGGAAAAATAGGATCTTCATGTCATTGGGGTGAGACATCCTTAACTGTTTTTTCTTAGTAAACCAGATTCCGTTGCTTCTCTTAATTATCATTTTCATTCAATTACCAAAAGAACCAGTGTTTCATATATACCCTCATATTTTTGGGTGTAATTGTTTTCTTGAAGGTGTTGTCCAGGTCTAGATATGCAGTCTGCTAAAGCCATCAAAGGTGTTTTTGTGGGCATTCCAGATTGGAGAAAGCCAGAAAGGATACCGATTCTATTCTCCAGTCAATAATCACTATTAGAAATCGGCAGGGTTCACATTCTGAAGAAACCCTATATTTTACTTTTCCCAGTTGATCCCACTATCCTGTCGTTTGAGAGGAAATTAGGGCCTCCAGACACTAGGAGGTGCAGAGCCTAAAAGATATGCAGGGTCAGTTCTATGTTGTAAATTGGGGAGTTCTTCCCAAATCTTTCATATATAGATAGCATGTCGCACGTGCTTAGAGCCCATTTCAAAAATGTATTTGGAAATCCAAAACTCCAAAATATCCTACGTTTATGCTCTTAAGATTTCTCAGATAACATGACTTCACATAACCATTAAAAATTACTTATTTAAAAAATAAAGTCTGATAATTTATTACATAACCCAAAAGATGAAACACAACACATAAGTAGCATGCTTTAAATTAGACAAGAAAGGGGAAAACAATATGCACATTACATTGATTCTCTGTTATTTAGAAGTCAACTCACGACACCAGGATATAAGATGCTGCTGAGCAACATAGTGTACATACCACAATCCATGGGACTGATTTCAACCCACAATTACTGCATAATACTGTCATAGAACAAGTAACAAGATAGGGATAAAGAAACACACCGTCAAGCTAGCAGACTCTGTATTCTCAAACTCAACCAACCGCTTAGTCAATGTCGCTTCACATACATGAACAATTCTTAGCTGTATGGCAAAATAGTAAATTAAAAAAATATTAAATGAGAAGAGAAGTAGCGAGGTACAACTAATTACTAGAAGATTGAGCGGCATACTTAACATTCCAAACCATCAAACTAAAACCATTTGTTACGGCTAAAATGATCATTCTCTTCAGCAACATAAATGTTTAAACGAAAACAAAATGCAATATTAACCCACAAGACAAAATTTGTATTCTATCTATAGTTATAAAATTGGACTACAGCAATAAAGAACTTATTAATCACACCTAGTAAAGAAAAAGACTAGTAGTGCAAAAATTGAAGAAACAAAAAGTCAGATAATCAACGAGTAGCCCACAGTAGCTAAAGGTTTTAATTTGCATAAATAAGTGTGAATGAAGCACTAGTCTTATGGGACACAATGGCCAAGCAAGTCAGATGTCATTGTTAAGGTTGAAAAGAATTCTACAAGAAAGGGAAAAGAAAGTTCATGATAGGAGGGAGCTACTAACCGCACCACACTTCGCACGGTTTTCAAAATCCAATAGTTCATTTCTAACGGATTCTAGAATCCGAGCAAGCATCTTTCTAACTACTGGATTCTTGAACACATTTTTAGTATGGTATAGCTAGAAAAGGGTGTGGCGTGAATAGTGGCTTTGATGATAGGACACAGGCTCAGCCTGCTGGTCCTGATGTGGCTCTGGAACTTAACCCAACCAATAAGCCAAGGGCATGGGTGGTGTATACTCGCAACAAGAAGAAGATGGACATAAATCAGTGAATTGAGGCAATCGAAGGTAGCATGGAATCAATGGAATAAATGGAGGGACTTTGGACACAATCCTAGTCAAGTTGGATAGATTGGCGAATCCAAATCTTAATCTGTGTAATGGGGCAAGATCGTCTCGGAATTCTGACGGCGCGACACAAGAGGAGTTCTGATTGGCCGCCCAAAAAGTAGAATTACCGGCATTTGATGGCATAGACCCGACTGGACGGATTACGCGCGCAGAGACCTATTTCGAGGTGCAGAACACTTCTGCGGAAGTGAAGTTGAAATTTGTGCGGCAGAGTATGGAAGGGAAAAACATATACTAGTTTCAGTCATGGTTGGATTCAGAGCAGATTCCATCTTGAGATGCTTTCAAGAAAGCTGGTGCCTCACTATGGAGGCATGGTTGGAGAACCCCTTCGAGGAGTTGGCGGATTTGAAGTAGACGGGTACAGTGGAAGAATTCATAACTGAGTTTGAATTTCTTTATTCACAGGTGAGACGTCTACCTGAGCATTATTTTCTCAGTTTCTTTATGAAAGAATTGAGGGATGACATTCGTTTGAGAGTGCAGACCCTGCACCCAAGGACTGTTGGGATGCGACGCGCTTAGTGCACTGTGTCTAGGCTGATATTTTGGGGGTCGTTCAAGTATCGGTGGGTCAAGACAAAAGTGTTGGGAATTCTGGGGTTGCAAAGAATTTCAGAGAGAGTTCTTTAAAGAAAGAGAACACGTCTTGGCAGAATGCGACCCGCTCCAAGGCGATTTCAGGTAATGATGCTGTGCTGCCGCCGATGAGCAGGGAATCTCTTCCTCTGTTGGGTCATCGATCTCCAGTACCAAGAGACCGGTGACATTTGAAATAAATATCCCACCTCAACCAAATAAATATATAAACTGCATAAAACAAACATTCCTTCATGAAAAGACTTCGGATCAAGGTAGAAACGCTATTACAAGAGAGAATGAGAGAACAACCCGAACAGTCTGAATAAAAGACAAGAAATACTCTTCAAATTAAAGGGGGAAAAGTAGGGAACCTGAAACAAACAAGAAAGCCTTCACAAGGAAAAAAAAGGAGAAAGGCCCATTTATTGACAAACAAAAAACACCAAAGCCTTTTCCTTAAGACCCTTTTAGCAACATATAATAATAATAATAATATTAATTAATCAGAAAGGCAAAAAATGCAAACTTAACTTACAATATCTGACTTAGAGCACTTGAAACCATGTGTAATAGCAGACACATATATTGCAGCACCACATAAGCCACTAGGCTTCCTCCCTGTCTGTTCTTCAAACATTAGCAAGATCCTCATAAAAATAAGAACAATCTTTTCTATTTTTCGAAGGATTAAATATACTTTTAGTCTTTATACTTTGCCATTACTTTGCTATGGACCAATTTCCTTAACGGAATGAAAATGTACAGACCAAAACTTTTGGTTTTGGTCCCTACACACTTTTATTCTGTTAAGGAATTAGACCCTATAGTTGTTTTGATATTAGTCCCCACGCTTTAATTTCATTAAAGAATTTGTCATTGCCATTATGGCTACGTAAAGCAGGGACCGGTTCCTTAACATAATAAAATTGTAGGGACTAAAACTAAAATTTTTAAAATATAAGAACTAAAACCAAACTGAGATAACGTACGGGGGGAACAGAAATATATTTAAACCAAAAAAGAAAAAAGAAGCATGCAAGATCTACATCAAGTTACCTGCATCCAATCACGTTTCATTTGGGCAATAATATTAAGTGCAGTTTCAGAGACTTGCACATTTCTTTGCTTTAACAAATCTGCATGTAAATCAATGTAATAATTATATTCCCTTGCTCAGAGAAAATAATTGGACAGTTAAAAAATTAAAAGTAATTTGTTATGTAAAATTTACAATGTTCCTATTGGAACTAGTATTAGAATGTCTAGAAATTAATATTTATATTCATGTATACAGCTAATACCTAGGATTTGTCATGCATGTAAATAGGAACTAGAGTCACCATTAATATCTTTGTATCATCAAATTGTAATAACTTTCAATGTATATTATATATCAAGCAGCTGAGTGCAAGATTCACTCAAAACATTCAGAATATAACATTTTCCTTCTTAACTCTTGCAAAATTCGATCTTTAAGGGTTACAAATGCTAACAATATATACAAATTTACATAGGCCAGTTTTTGCTACTGAAAGTAATCAACAACACTTCAAAATGAAATGTTTAATAATTCCTTTTGCTAAAGGACCAAAGTAGGAATTCACTAAAAGATACAGAACCAAAGTTGTGTTTTAGCCTCTATCTTATTTCAGAAGTGAAAAAACACAGTACTAGTTAGCTTCAGATAAACTATCCCCCACAATGTAAAGAAACTACACTTCACGCGACATAATTCATTGATTCAAATAAAAAATGGTTGAACTAAAAAAGATACTTACTATTTGTATATTTGTAAATAAAAAGACTGGGGTCAACCGGTTTTTGAACAATTGGATGCTCTTCGAGCCTTAATACTTTACAAAGCTGCAAAAAAACTGCACCTAGCACATAACTGCATAACGGCCATCAATAGGAATAGACAACACTCCAAAACACAAATTTGAAATAAATCAAAATAAAAACAAAAATACATAAACAAATTTAAGGGTAAAAACATAAGTAGAATCAGACAACCAGTAACAAAAGAAAAGCATACTCACACATTTGTCCTTAAATAATTTGAAAAATCTATAAGAAGGTATGGCTTATTATTTTCCCTGCAGAAAGACATAAATTTCAAAATTAAAATGAAATGTTGCAAAGATTTCAGATATGGTAAGATCAGATATAATAAAGGAAGAGGAAAATTCCATTAAACACATGTTGCACTTGCACCATAGTCACAAAGCACTACAACCAATAACAAACATTAGCTACTCGCGAACTTATCACTTCACTAATTAACCCACTGGACAAAGTGCTAGCCGCAACCACGATAACTTTGGGAACTCAAACAAAATAATCCCAACCCTAAGAGAATGTGATCTAAACTACCACAATAGCATTTGGCCCAATCTTGTTTTAGGCTTAGAAGCGCTACAAATAAGAGCTTTAAAAGAAAAGCTAGAAATTGTTAGATAAATTAAACCCAAATCCCCAATTTCAACCTCAAAATGAAACAGACACTACAAAGAAAAACCAGCTTATAAGCTAGAAGCTCCAATTTTCAACTTTTCACAAAGCTTTTTTTTTCATGTTTTCCTTCAATAAAAAAAAACAGCTCATAAGTAGAACTGATTTTCATAAATCCTGTTTAGCACAGCTTTAGGTTAGAAGTAGAAGAGAAGCACAAATAAATTGAGCCAAACATAGCCTAAATAGAATATAAAATTAATCAATGAAGAATGAACCTAACTCAACAATGTAACTGACAAAAAGGACAATCATAAACATAAACTAATATTAAAAAAAAATGTTAAACCAACTAAAACGAACAACTCAAAAAACATCCCATGGTCACAGGTCACAAGCAACCAAATATGACAAAAAAATGAACCTATCCAAATAAAACCATGGGAAGTATAAAATTTGCAATAGTTCAATTTTACCCTACACAAGTTTTAATCACTCATTCCTATCCACACACTACATATAAAATAGACACTAAGACACAGCTTTTTCTACATGCCCTTCGACAAAACAAAGTTTTAACCTCTTTCCCGAACAATCAAATATCTCCTTTAAAGCAACCATTTTTCACTCAAACAAACAATATTGGATATGTTCATGGCCTCAAAATTGGCCACTTCAATAAATTGGAAGCTTTTATACACACCCATAACTGCAGGCTCAAAAATCATAACCAACGGACAATCAGTCATACAAGCTTAGTATTTAAATGTCGCTGTTACGATGAAAGAATATTATCGGTTAAAAAATTGGAAATAAATTGTTCGAGGCTTTAGACTGAATTTATTTTCTAACCAGGATCCTTTCATACACTGTCATGCAACTCCAAATGAAAAACGTATGTAGAAAACTAGGAATAATGCATACTACAAATTTATAGCATAAAGATATCTTACCGGAATGCAATATAGAGACAAGAAGCTTGTACTTGCTCTGATTTACGCCCCCTGGTGAAGTTTCTTTCCAGTGCTATCTTCACCAACCATACACAATGATTCAATTAAAAAACCAAAAACTTCACATGAATGTTTAATAAAAGGAAGCAAGCCTAACATCAATGAAGTTCAAAATAGTAACATACTCTATAAAAGGCTAAAGCTTGGTTGGCCATATTTTCATCATTTACTCCAAGATTGAAACTTAAATATTTGATATCATCATACGCTGCAATCTCAGATAATTGTCACATAAGAATACAAGTTAGTAAGTACAAACTATAAATTATTGAAGGCACAACCACTGTATCATCATCCTGTATAAGCACTTGAAAGATAACTGTCCAAGCTTTCTCTTTTATAGATGTTTTCCCTATAACTCTCATTAATCACCAGCCCACACTATCAATTACATTAGCTATCATAAGCAATATAGCTTTATGAAAATATATTTTGTATTTTACTTTCCTTATCTGTATTTCAATATAACTTTTAAACGTTAAATACCCAAATTCATTATTGCACCATAAATTTGAAAGTTAGGAAAATAAATAGCAGAACTTGACAGATCTAGGACAAGCAAATTATATGTTCAAATTCAATATTTCTTCATAAAAGGTATGATTTGCAAAATGAAAAGTTCAATTAGGAAACAAAAGAATTATAAACCATGAACTGTGCTACATTCATAGTATAAAATCACTATTGATGCATAAGGAATACCTCTATCTAAAGTCCTTTGGCGCGAAGCAGAGAACTCACTCTGAATCGTTCTTACATAGGTGCCTGATAATTTGCTCTATATATGAAATGAAACATACAAATAAGGAAATTATACATGGGAATGATGAAAGATATAAACAAAATGATAGTATAGAGAGAAAACAAACAAATAAAAAATTCATTAAAAACATGAAAATCATATCTCTCAAGAGACAACCTGGAGACTTATAGGTATCCCAATATCCTTCCTTTTTTTCAGACAATTATAACTTTCTCAATGAACAAAAGAGAATGTGCTGCAACAATTCCCTACATCACCTCAAATTCTAGGTATCCCAATATCCTTCCTTTTTTTCAGGGTAACAGGTACCCATGCCCCTTACATAATGTTTGGTTGGAGGTTTTGGAGGGTAGGGGAAGGGAGGGATTATTTACAACTTATGTTCAAAAATAATAGGAGGGTGGGAGGGAAAGTGGAGCATTATATCTCCCCTCCAAAAGTGGGGGATTTGGAGGAGAGGGAACTTCAACAAAGCAAATTACTCCCTTCTTCCGGAACCAAACACAAAAACATTACTTTCCCTCCCCTTCTCTCCCCTTAGCCATTAGTCGCTAATATTTCTAGCCACTAATTGCTTAACTCATTAGTACCCTCAAAACGAAAACAGAGGCAAAGGAATATTCTATAGGATGGTATGGAGTTAAGATCTCATTCCAATACCTCCCCTCCCCTTAGCCATTAGTCGCTAATATTTCTAGCCACTAATTGCTTAACTCATTAGTACCCTCAAAACAAAAACAAAGGCAAAGGAATATTCTATAGGATGGTATGGAGTTAAGATCTCATTCCAATACCTACAATGATGGAACAGAGATAAGTGTCTATTTTGTACTTTGTGTTATTGGGGAAGCAATGGTAAGAAATACAAGTAAGGCCCTCCCCTCAAACACAGAAAGACAAAAATGTGACTTCTTAGTCGATTCCATCCCTTAACCCTAGCTTTTTTTGTGGGGAGATCTGTCTAATGAAAGACCATAAAGTGGAACCGACTTCATCCAAGTCTACTCCCATTCCATCACATTTTTAAACATCCAGACAAAACTACCATCAATTTTAATCATTCAATGGCTTCCCATAAATCCACACAAGGCCCTAAAAATTGAAGTCCTCCCTACACAAAGATAGTTAGATTCCATTCCATTACCTGCCCTGATGCACTTTTCACAAAGGTGGGTTCTTGGGAAAAATGGTAGTCTTCCAACACCTTACCACATGAGCCACAACACCTGGCAAAATTCAAGAACAAAAAACTTACAATAACCCAACATCACACCAAAAATATAAAATAAGATATAAGATTTAAAAAAAAAAAAACAGCTTTGAATTTTAACACAGGGAAGAAAGATATCCGTGTATCAATGAAACGGTTACTCACAGCGGACCATCGTCTACTCGCAACCCAGAAACGTTTTGCAAACAGTGATCACAAAACACCATTCTTCTTTCCTTTGGTTTCGGTCAGTCAAAACTCTCGCTACAGCCAGTTACCAGTGAAATCTGCAAAATCAATATGACAGAATTCTAATCACTTCAATCAATAACAGAAAATCACTGTGCTAACACAATCATAACTTGAAACAGAACCCATGAAAGAAAAACAAGATTCAATTGAACCATTTAGGGCTTCAAGCACTAGCTTTTGTTCTAGCTACTGATTCATGAAGCAAAGTTTTCTTCATAAAGTATTAAGAAGAAAAACCAAAGATGCAGAAAGAATTACGTGAATGGAAAATTTAAGCAACTAAGTAAAAATCAATGGAAGCCTCCTATCCTACGGTACCTCTTCAGTTTGGGCAAAAATTGGAATTGCAATCTCTCGCTCTCAACTTTTCGATCAACAATCCAAAGTTGAAAGGCGAGCCAACCAAACAGTCACCTATAATAGTTGTGATTAATTCACCATTGAATCTTTAATCGAATGATTAAAAGCAAAAGACGACAGGTGCGGATACGGTTTCGAAAGAAGTGAGTATCAGACCCTAATTGCCATAAGTATTAAGTATTCAAAAAAAAAACAATGCCTGAGTGACAGTAACAGTTAAAAACGCCGCAGCCATAGAGCCATTGATGAAGCAGTGTGATTTGGAATATAGAAAGGAAAAGAACCCTAGCGATGAAAGATGAAGAGAAGAGCGAGAGGAGGAAGAGAGGATGCTGAAGCATTACCTGCATGAAGAGAAAAGTTGGTCTGCACTGGTGGTCCGTTAAATCCTATCTATCTGATTTATTGATAGAATATTCAAAGGCTCTGATTAAAACGGGGTACCTGTGACATTGATTTTTGGTTATTTTGGAAGCACACTGTGTAATTGCTTTAGGGATGAAAAAAAACTCTCAGCAGGTGATACCGGCGGATAATACATGTCGTGTATATCTATCATTAATACCTGCGAATATACGTGGATATTCGTTATTTGTTAAAAAATAAAAAAACATAAATGTATATTATTTTAATTTTTAAATATTTTTTCTTTAATTTCTAAATATAATATTAAATATTTAATATAAAAAATATTATAATTTTATTTAATTTGAAATATCTTTAAAAAATATAATATTTTCTTACTTAACTTTTAACTTTAAAAAAAAAGTGAACATTAAATGATATTTATATTATTTATATTATTTGAACACTTACTTTTTCTTTTTCTTTTTATTTTATTCTAATAGTGAATATAATTACTAATATGAAATTTATATTAAAATATAAGTTTAGGTTTACTTATTTTTTAAAAAAATATTTTTTCAATAATTTTTAATTGAATAAAGTATTTACGGATATCCGACAGATACCCGCAAACCTGTGAGGACGGGTAGCAGGGTGTTACTACCCGCCCCCACCCCCACCCCATTGCCATCCCTACTTAAGTTTGATTTTTTTTGTGCTACTTTTCGCACCACACAACATTCCTAAGCAGATCACACGTTGCTATTTTTTCTAAAATTACCCATCTCACGTAATTTAAGATTCCGTATGAGACACCAAAACACACCACACCCGTATGAAATTTAAAAATCCGTATGGAGTAAAATTATACGGATTCTTAAAATCCGTAACCTGCGGATTCTTAAAATCTATATAACAAAAAAATCAAAATAGTATACGGATTTTAAAAATCCGCATGGACGGAATTTTAAAATCTGTATATTGTTCATTGTCTTCAACCTACACAAACCTTCATTAAAATAAACAAACCAACTCATAATTCATTGATAATCCATATAAGTATGGAAATCTAAGCATCTAAATGAATTGTGAATAAATTATGAGTTTGTTTGTTTGGTTGAACGAAGGTTTCTGTAGACGGAAGACGATGAACAGTATACGGATTTTAAAAATCCTTATGGAGCGAATTTTAAAAATCTGTATACTATTTTTGGTTTCTTTTGCTATACGGATTTTAAGAATCCCTATGTTATGAATTTTAAGAATTTGTATGCGATGAATTTTAAGAATCCGTATGATTTTACCCCATATGGATTCTTAAATTCCGTATAAATGTGGTGCGTTTTGGTGTCCCATATGGAATCTTAAATTTAGTGGGATGGGTAATTTTAGGAAAAAAAATAGCAATGTGTGATGCACTTAGGTGGTGCGAAAAATAGCACCCTTGAGTTTTTGACACCCGAAATTTTGCTCTCATCGGAAGACTCACCCACAACAGATCTCTACTCTATCTATTAGAGGACAAAAAATCAAATATGTAATTTTTATTCTCTTTTGTTCCTTTTATTGTTTTTGGGCTTTTCTCTGAGACTTGTTGAGCTGGATAGCCACTCGCTGATCCAACCCTAGCCATGTGTATATATCCCTCTTTGTATCATTCATTCAATAACATTTTGTTTCTTTTCTCTCACGCGTCTCTTAAGTTTTCCTATATGGTATCGACGAGCCTTAGTATTCAAGGAGATTAGGGTTGTGTTGTCGCGGCGATCTTACCTCTTTTCCTCCGTTCCCTCAATCCACCACCACAAACCTCTCTTCTTTGCTTCTTATCCCACTATGGCTGACTCAGAAACCTCCTATTCAACACAAAAACCAAATGTGTCTCAAGATCCTTCTAGCCCCTATTTTCCACATTCGGTGGACAACCCTAGCAGTGTGGTTGTCACTCCATTGCTCGAAGGCAAAAAGAACTATAAGGTTTGGTCTCGTAACATGACATTATACATCAAACTTCTTTTGTTGAGACCCTAGAACAAAATTTTGTGGTTTAGAGAAAACATAGACATATTTTAAATGTTACTCGTAGTATTTTATTTCATTCTAAATTGCCTGAAGCTTACTGGTGCTATGCAACTGCCTATGATCATGTTATAAATTGTTTGCCTAGCAGAGCTCTAAAGAAATCTTCCCCTCATCAACTCCTTTATGGTAAGCCGCCTACTTTGTTGGATTTAAGAGTGTTCAGGTAGGGATGGCAACGGGGCGAGGCGGGGGCGGATTTTGCCCTCCCCATCCCCGCCCCCGCTAAGAGCGGGGCGGGGATGGGTTCGGGGAAAAACAAGGCGGGGATAAAAAATCCAGACCCAAACCCACTCCCGTCGGGGATCGGGGAACCCACGGGGAATTTAAATTCACATTTTTTTAAAATATACAATTTCTTAGTATATTTTTACGCAAATTAAATACTTGAAAATTTTTAAAAATTTAATTAATTACTTTAATTCACATTATATGTAAAAGTTATTAGAAATATAATAAAATTTTAACTTTATTATGATTGATATTGCTAATTATAATAGCATTATGTGTATATAAATATGAAAATAAGTATAAATATATAGAATTATAATGGCGGGGCGGGTTCGGGGGCGGGGCGGATAGTTAAAATCCCAAACCCACCCCCGTCCCACTAAAAGCGGGGGTGGGGAAAACCCAAACCCGTCAAAAACCTTGTCAAAGCGGGGATTCCCCGTCAACGTCGGGCGGGGTCGGTTGGGTACCCGCGGGCTTGGTTTTTATTGCCATGCCTATGTTCAGGTGTGTGTGCTACGCTACCACTCTCACCCAACACAGACATAAACTTGACCCCAGGACACAAAAATGTTGTTTTTTTGGGTATTAAGTCTGGAATAAAAGGGTTTTTACTTGATTTATAAAACATAAATATTTTCATATCCAGAAATGTGATTTTTAAAGAAGATTTTTTCCGTTCTCATTAGGGCAAACTGGCAGTGTTGCCTCTGATTCCAATCAACTTTGTGAAACACATTTTGAAAATTTCTTTTATGACCCATGGCCATTTGAGCAAAATGCTCCTATATCAAATCTTTCACATGAAATTGTGTTTGATACATCTCAGCATACTACTGCTAACATTGTTGATTCTGCTTCTACCAATGAGATTGTGCATGTTGACAGTGATAATCAAAATACTTGGAAATCTAGTAGAGTTAGATATCCTTCTAAACGCTTAGTTGATTACCATGTTTATTTAGTTAAAGGAAGTGATAATTGTAGTGTCACAAAAGCTAAGCCCGCTCTCCTATTCTCTTTGTTATGATAAATTGCATCTAACTATTGCAAATATATCTTCAATATTAGTGTACATTCATAACCGACTAGTTATGTTGTTGCCTCGCAACAACCCCATTGGGTAGAGGCTATGAATGCAGAGTTATCTGCACTCGCAGCAAATAATACTTGGAGTTTGGTTAAATTACCCAAATCTAAGAAGGCTATAGGATCAAAATGGGTCTATACAATCAAATATAAGTCTAACGCTGAAATTGAACGTCACAAGACACGCCTTGATGCAAGAGGTTATAATCAAGTAGAATGTATGGATTACTATGACACATTCACACCTGTAACAAATTTAACAACTATGCGTTAATTACTTGCAATTGCTTCTGTTGAAAATTGGAATTTACACTAATTAGACATGAATAAGACGTTTTTACATGGTGATTTAAAGGAAGATGTGTATATGAAAGTTCCACAAGGGCTTAATGTTTCTGAAAGTTTGGTATGCAAACTGAATAGATCTTTATATGGGCTTAAACAAGCCAACAAGATGTGGTTTGAGAAATTGTCTTCTTTTATGTTAAATTTGCGTTATAAATAGTTTAAATATGATGACTTTCTATTTAGCAAAAAATCTGGTCCCTTGTTTACTATCGTGCTTGTTTATCTCGACAATTTGATACTTAGTGGAAATAATTTGCATGAAATTATGTTTTTAAAACATATTTTGCATGATATATTTAAAATCAAAGAAGTGGAAAACCTAAGACACTTTCTAAGGTTAGAAATAGCTCATTTTAAACGGGGTATATTTCTTAACCAAAGAAAGTATGCTTTGGACTTAATAGAATTATGTGGCCTTCTCGCAAGAAAGCCTGTAAGCAATCTAACGGTTAAAGATAGCATAAAGGCAGTTGAACAAACAAAATTCTACGGTGATCCAGCATGTTACAGACGCCTCATAGGACACATGTTATATCTGACCACCACTAGGCCAGATATAACTCATGTTGTCAAGTCAGCACATGGCCAAACCGAGAAAGGGTCACTACCAACCCTTGCTAAGAATAATCCACTATTTGAAGTCCAACCTTGGGGCTTACTCTATCCGACAACCTCCCAATACATCTCAAAGGGTTCAGTGACGCAGATTGGGCGACTTGTACAACTATATGGCAATCAACGACGGGTTACTGCGTCTTCCTAGGGGATTCTCTCATTTCCTGGAAGTGTAAGAAGCAGGGGACAGTGTCACGATCATCCTCTGAGGCCGAGTACCATGCTCTCGCAAGCACCGTATGTGAGCTCCGGTGGTTGACTTATCTGCTACGAGATTTAAGAGTCCAATTCCATTATCTTGCATTGCTCTTCTGTGACAATGATTTAATCTGATATATCACTCAAAATTATGTTTTTCACGAGCGTACAAAACATATAGAAATTGATTGTCATGTAATGCGAGAAAAATTACAGAGAGGCATGTTGCATCTTCTTCCAATAAACGCCAATCATCAGCTTGTGGACCTGCTCACTAAAGCATTGGAGCAGCTGGGTGTACATAGCATCTACTTTCCAGCTTGTGGGGTATTAGAGTACAAAAAATCAAATATGTAATTTTTTTTTCTTTTGGGCCTTTTATTGATTTTGGGCTTTTCTCTAAGACTTGTTGGCCTGATAGCCACTCGCTAATCCTACCCTAGCCGCGTGTATATATCCCTCTCTGTATCATTCATTTAATAACATTTTATTTCTTCTCTCTCACGCATCTTTTAAGTTTTCCTATACTCTCTCCACCGGAATCAGTCGAATTCGTTCTAATCACGTTCTGAAACCGGAGATTGAAAATATAGGTCATAGATCGGTGGCGAAATCGAAATCGGAAGGAGTTCCTCCGCATGGAGATATACAAGGTTAAGCAAAGACGGCTAGCACCACATTCCTCTTTGATGAGGTAAAACTCATTTTTGTGATTTATACGTTTTTAAGGGATTAGTCTTTGACTGTCGGCTGAAATATACCTTGTTAGGCACCAAAAAAATATTAAATACGATATTTAAAGAGTGGGACTATTGCCATTCTTTTAATTTTTTATAATTTAAAAATTATTTTTAACCTATTAAATTAAGATCTTATTGCATAAATATTATCAAAATATTTTAGAAAAAAGAGTGACAATAGTCCACCCTATTTAAATTTTAAGCTTACATAATTATCTCTTGTTTCAATTTTAGTTTTTATATAAATATAGATATAACTTACTAATTTTTTTTGCATAAAATTTAAAAATAATATAAATATAAAATAAAAATATAACAATCAATAAAAACCCTACGCTTGTTACTAGAAGTGCAAAAGAAAATGCAGAGACGTTTTTCCTAAAAGATAGTCAAGAAAATAAGCATCGAATTAATGAGAGAAGACATTCATAGTTGGTTGAAGATCAAGCGGTGGTGATGATTTGGGTTAATTTAAGGGCTCCTTAGCAAATATTTTTAAAGTTAACGTCACTTGAAAAACTTAGTATTGCAAATTAAAAGAGTAGGATCACCGGTGGTCCAAAAATGATGGGGTTTACCCTAAATGTAACTTGAGAAAGAAAACGAGCGAAGGAAGGAAAGACAAAAAGCATAGGGTTTATGTCTTCTGCCTTCTTCAAAGAAAAAAATTATGGTGAATTGGGCCTTTGGCCCATAAATTTTTCAAACAATGAAAAAAACAGGCAGCCACTATTAGTACCACATAGGTTCCTTGGTTTACCATATATAATTTTTTTTCAAAAATACACATTGCTCATAAATTAGATTTTAAAGTAAAAATCACACCACACTCGAAACAGAAACTCGTTTCTGAGCAAAATATGTATTTATGTTCCACAAAACATTAATCAGAAACTAGTTTTTTCTCATTCAGAAATTAATTTCTAAGCTAATGATTTACAAAGTTACCAAAAACTACTTTTTATCTCGCTCAGAAACTAGTTTCTGAGCAAACGGTTACCATGCTCCTAAAATATATTACAGAAACTAGTTTATGAGCGAAAAACAAAAACTAGATTTTGTACTGAAATTAAAATTAGAATTTGAATGAAAAATAGAAACTATGATTTAAACATTATTTTAAACTATAACTTAATAAATCAACAAATAATAAATAATATATTAATTAATATATAAAATAAAGAATGAATTATATCATTATTACAATTAATAAAATTAATTCTACTATTTCGGAATTTGTGAGGTAACAAAAACTAGAATTTGGACGTAACAACAGATTAGAATTTGTAAGAAAAAGAAACTAGAGTTTGTCTAAGACAAAATCTAGTTTGTGAATTTACACACCCCAATAAAACACAAGAATCTCCATTCAAACACACTACAATTTGAAACCAACAAGAAATTTAACAAATCAAATATCAAATCCTTAACCCTAAACAATAATAAGGATAAAAATTTAAAAGAAAGAACATAAAAGACCTGGATATGTACTCATTTGGAAGGACCCTAAATTGAGATGAAGAACACGCCGTCGCCGCCGCTATCCAAGGCTGTCGCCGTTGCTGCTGTCCATAATCTTGCCAGCGTGTTCTTACGGCGCCTGAACCACAATTGATGGTGGCTAGCAAATTTGTTCGAAGATGAGACCGAGAGAGAAGATGAGAGCGTCGAGTTGCAGCGTGAAGATGAGAGAGAATGAATTTTGAATTATGAGATGAGACAAAAACTAAAATTTATCTCGGTGTGCGATATATTAAAAGTGTGTAGTGCATTTTAATTTAATAAATAACTGAAACTAATTTCTAAGTAGGAATTTTTTCTAAAATTGGTTTCCCGCGCCCTGCTTAAGAAATCCCCGGCTTAGCACTTCTCAGTTCTCATATTTCACAGAGAGAGACTGAGAAGTGAGAGAGAGAAGTAGAAAGAAATGGCGGACGAGGAGCCCGTAATCGGGAAGCGACGGCCCAGAGGGGCGGAGGCCTCAGCACGCAGCGCAGCCTTGGAGCGCCTCAAGGCCCGCCTTCGCGGCGGTCGACGATCTGATGACGGTGGGCCACAAATCAGGTTAGAAAACCCTATCTATGACACTGTCCCCGAAGAAGAGTACAATGCACTCGTAGCCAAGCGCCGCGAACAAGTGCGCGGCTTCGTCGTCGACGATGAGGGTCTCGGTTACGGCGACGAAGGTGAGGAAGAGGATTGGTCTAAAGCTGGTTTCACTCTTTCCTCTGACGAATCCGAAGGAGAATCGGAGAAGCCCAAACGGAAGAAAGTGGAGAAGAAAGATCCTCAGCCGAAACGATCCTCTTCGCTCACCGCTGCTGCTGCCATGATGGGCAAGCACCGCTTGTCCTCCATGTTCACTTCATCAGTATTCAAGAAAAGTAGAGACGACAAGGCCTGTGATAGCATCGTTGATGACGTTATTGCGGAGTTTGCTCCCGATGAAAACGATAGACTACAGCGCAGGAGAGGGCAAGGACTTTCCTCTACAGGTGCCAACAATACTCCGCAGATTAACACATTCAGTGAAAGGCCATCTGTTGATTTCACCGGAGGTTCTGTGATTTCCTCAAATGGTAATGCTGATCCGATTGAGGTTTTCGAGAATAATGGTTGTGACTCAGTGTTAGAGCAAAAATGCGAAGCAGTTTGTGAAATTGAGGATTCAGTACAAAGAACCTCTGAAAATGACAAAGCAGCAGATAATTATCCAACCAATGAGGTTTTAGTTGAGGGGAAAGTGGTCAAGGATGTTGAAATAGAAGCAAAACCAGCTGGAAAGAAGGAGGTGTTCACTTTGAATGTGAAAGTACATGGAGAGGAGGTTGACCTGGCTTTGTGCGCAACTGCTGGTTGGCAGGCGGTTAAGGATGGTGCCGGCAGAGGGGAGGGCAACGTTGCTGATCCTAAGGATGTTTTGCACTACCAACAACACACAGAGTTTAATCAGGAGGAGGATGGATCGCTGCTTTTCTACTTACTAGATGCCCACGAGGAGTTTTATGGAGCCAATATGGGCAATCTTTATCTATTTGGGAAGGTAAGTGCCGGTTTATTTTGCATTTTCATTTTATATTTTAAATAGGTATTTACTCCAAAGGAGGGGATGAGAAGGAAGGAAAAATAGTGTTATGTTTTGTTTGTAAAGGAGGAAGAGAGATTTTACAAAACACTCAAAATGAATTTTAGTTGTAATCTCAAACAAACAAAAAGTAAACTTAAAGAAAGAATGATAGTTTTGTAATCTAATAATTGCTCATAAAAATAGAAACAAGTTTGCTCTGATAAGTGATAACTGTTTTTTATTTTTATTTTTATTTATTTATTTTTTTTCAGAGATGCATGTTAATTCATACTTTTCTAGTTTCCCTTGTTACAATGTAAGTGTCTGCTAATATTTTGAACTAGCAATTTCACTTTGTAAGTTCCTATATCATTCTTATTCTTGTTAATAAGTTGATTCACTTGGTAAAATTGTGACATTTTACGACTTCGCATGCTCTTTATTGCTTTCTTTCGGTGCCCTTTATTAGGGTAAATATATTCTCAAAGGCATTGATACCTCTTGATGTTATTTATCAATCATACAGTGGTATTCCTAGTACTTATTCTTTAGGATGGCTTTTACCATACACAAAATCACATACTCACATTTTTCAAGACCAATCCAATGGTTGAAAATACACTATGTGACTTTAAAATGACATTTTTTTAATATGATATCATTGGCAATGAAGCCATTTGTGTCGATGCACAACTTTTTTGTAGTGCACCTTAAGTAATACCATCCTTTAATGAGTGACAGAGTGTCAATGTAACTGAAGTAAAATGCGGATTGTCTTTATTTGACAATTTTCATCTTTATCTTTTCATTCTCAATGCATGATACTGAATATGTTTTCTTTCACCCATGAGGTGTCAGTTTTAGTTTTCTGATTGATTCCAAGGTTTCAGTTTCATCAACATGGTTAGTTGTCAAGTCATAATGTAGTTTTGCTATTGTTTTTTTTTTGGGGGACTTGACCGATGGAAATTTGAGTAGAATATAACAGTCAGTTTCTCATTATTGCCATTGTCTAACTTGGATGAGGAAAACAATTTTGACTATTAGCATTTTGGATGATAATTAGGTCAAAGTAGGGAATTCGCATCAGAGTTGCTGTGTTGTTGTGAAGAACATGCAAAGGTGTGTCTATGCAATTCCAAGTCGTCCGTTGCATTGCACTGATGAGATGATGAATCTCGAGAAAGATGTCCAAGAGTCTCGAATTTCTCCCGCTGATTTCCGTAAAAAGCTGCATGTGAGTGTTGAATTTGTTGGCCTCTGGCATACATTTTATAACTTTTTGCTCTTATTTTTGTTTGGTTTGAATTTGTTTCATGCTTTTCTGTTACGCTGTGGTTGATAATTTCTTTCATGTCCCCCCTCCCTGTTCTTCTTGGAATTTTAGGATGCGGTATCTGGTTTGAAGAATGAGATAGCAAAACATCTGGTGGATCTAAAAGTTTCTACCTTTAGCATGGCACCTGTAAAGGTTTGCTTATTAAAGAATTCCAATGCATAAATGATTTATGTGACGCTTTTGTGTCATTTGATTTATTGACGTTCTTTGTATTTTGATTCTGTTTTCTTTTTCTGCAGAGGAAATATGCATTTGAAAGATCTGATATTCCTACAGGTGAAAATTATGTGGTGAAAATCAATTATTCATTCAAGGTATTCATGAATTCTATGAACATTTTTTTAGCAAAAAAGTAGAAAGTGATATAATAATATTTCTGATTTATTTATTATGCTGTCATGTTCACCTTAAAGACTGCTGCAAACACTAAATCCATCACTTCTCTAGTTAAAAAATAAAAATAGAAGTATTTTTCTAAATATAGAGCATGAGCATGTTATGCATGCGTAATTTGTCTCTTTTTTACACGATTTTAATCTTGCAGGATCCAGTACTTCCGGTAGATCTCAAAGGAGAAAATTTCTGTGCTCTTTTAGGAACTCGTTGCAGGTATTACAAGCTTTTAGGGAGTGTCCTGTGTGTTGTTTTGGATATAATGAGAATATGCTGTTTAAAGGAAGATGCCTTCCTGAAACTCAGTAACTCAAATTTTTTTCAAAAGTGAATATTATGACCTTTTTTCATTGTACCCATTGCATCAGGGAACTTAAGTATATGAATTTAGTAAACTATAACTATTGAAAAATGTCATATCCGTCAAGGAATTCTTATGGTAGTTAATTTGACAGAACCTTGGAGATTTCAATTAGTGAAGTTGCTTTTTTAATAGTTGCCCAGATCTCCAAAACAGAATGTTGTTGTAGCTGACTCAATTTAGAAAGTAGAAACTAAAATGTTTCTTTTGATGAACAGAAACTATAAACTTTGTCCACTAAAGTCTGTACTTTAAATAGTTGAGTTTCCTGGAGAAGAGTATTATTCTACTATCGTGCTCAGAATCAGATTCTAAAATGCTTTGCTGGCACTGAAATCCCATATTTGTGTTAAGAGTGTTCTGTTCTTAAGATTGAACAAATATTTCAATTATTTTTTTTAGAAAAACTGTTGAACTGACTGTATCACCATCTGCAGTGCACTTGAGCTTTTTCTGATTAAAAGAAAGATAAAGGGCCCTTCATGGCTACGCATTTCAAACTTCTCTACAAGCTCAGCTTCCCAAAAGGTGAGTTTTTTAAGTTACTGGAAGCAATGTGCACGATATTGTTTCTTATTCTAAAGACACTATGTTTTTAATCTTAGCAGCCTGTTTGTGCTTACAGGTTAGCTGGTGCAAATATGAAGTCTCTGTTGATTCTCCTAAAGACATAAGAATTTCAACATCCTCAAAAATTGCTTTTGAGATTCCTCCTGTGGTTGTTGCAGCAATAAATTTGAAAACCATCATAAATGAAAAACAGAACATAAATGAAATTGTATCTGCATCAGTTGTCCGTTGCAACATGGTTAAGGTTGTTTACAGTTCTTTTTTTAGTGTTTGGATTTCTCACCCTGCTTTGGTTTTGTTTGCATTAGTTCGCTATCTTATCTTTTGTCATGAGTTCAAGTGCATTAACGTGTTTGTGCGTTAGTCTGAATTTAAATATATCTATGTATGCAAATCTGTTTTACAGAAGTACTGATTTACTGTTAATATGCTAGTCAAGTTTGAACATGGCTGCAAAATTATCAATGATTTGCCACTTTTATATGCTATATATTTTTTTACACATCATATGAATGCTAAAAGCTACACATAGGGATGGCAAAATGGGCCCGGCCCGTCGGGCCGCCAAAAATAAGTGGATTGGGCTCAAATTTTTGACCCGCTGACAAATGTGGCCCGCCGGGCTACAAAGGTTGCCCGCCGGGCTAGTGAGTTTTTTTTTGCTTAAAAGTGGAGGGAGAGTTTTTTTTTTAAAAAATTGATAGTGCCTAACAAAAAATGTCTAAACCAAACAAAAAAAACATAAAAAAAGTTAGGCCCATAGTTAAAGATAATAAAAAATCAATTTGTTGTAGGTACAAAAAGCAAAAATCAATAAAAAAAGGCAAATTCAGATTATTTTAATTCATTTTTAATTAGTACGCCGGGCTGGCAGGCCGGCCTTCAGGCCGCCTAATTTTTAAGCGACGGGCCGCCCCGCCCCACTTTTTGGGGTGGAAGGGATTAGCACCATCTTTATTGGGAGTGACACTATCTTTTTTAATATATAGATTTATGATTCTTATATATAAAGGGATGGTGAGATTTCTAAATTTGGGTGGTCTCAATCCCTCCCACCCTTATTGGCGGGCCAAATGAGCCGGGCTGACCCGTTTTGCCACCCCTAGCTACACATGCGTTTTGAACTCCAAGATTATTTGAGATTTTGTATATTTCATTTTTTTCTTTTTCTGTGGTTATTGATGCATATGAGTAACCCGGAGCCAACTGAATCTTCAGTTGTTTCCTCTAATCCAGTTCTATCAACTGGTATTATAGCTCCTGATTCATGGGGCATTTCATTGTGAGGCCAAGAATGGAGTCTGTGGAGAGGGGTTTGCAAGAACTGCAGCAAGGAGAAGAAAAGGCTGAGAGAAGAGCAATGATTGAAGCATTCATCCAGAGTACTAAAACTTTGGCCCAAGAAATCTTGCGCAAGCTGAACCAATTCTTGGAAACGCAATGTGGTGAGGCTGCCAAAATTTTGCAGTTACTGAACCATTGAGAATTTGGTGGAGGGACAACAGAGAGATGAAGGAAGATCGAAACACACTTGATTGCGGGGAAAGATACCTACAAGACAAGATGGAAAGGTGTTTTCAATTGTGTGGGTTTGTGGGATACCAAGCGCGGAAAGGATGAGGGCAATCATGGTAGCCATGGAAGGTAGGGCACTGTCATGGTTCCAATTGTGGGAATCTTGTACTGGATACCCTCTTGGGAAGGGTTCAAGAATCAAGATTGCTCTAATCAAGAGGTTTCAGCTCTTTATAGAAGGAGGGGTCAATGTTTGAAGAAAGTGAACAAGAAGAACGAAAAAGGGGTTGATGAAGAATTTCAAATGGTCGTAGCAACAAGGCTATAAAGGAGGATGGAGGTGTCAAGGGGAGATGTAGACAAGCAAAAATGATTGAAAATACTGAATTATCAGCTTGCTGTCCAAGAAGGGTTGAGAATGGATATGAGGATCTTAGGAGTTGATGGTGATTTGGAAGTAGTCGTTGTTGTGGTCATTATGGTGGTTGTGAATTGGGAGGTCCCTTATTTTCACATCCAAACAGGACATGCAGCTATTGTCATTGTGGATAAACATGTGTCTTTTCCATTTGTTCATATGCATTGGTTGTGGAAAAGAAGACGTATATGGGACCCAGGAGTAGGTTCCTTAGCAGACTAGCAGTACCAGTTATTGCTTCAATTCAGAACACTGCACACCTTGATCCAACCCTTCTCCTTGAGGTGGGAACTCAAAAGCTGGGTTGAATGTTCTGTGTGTTGAAAGCAGGTGGGAACTTTTAAAAATGGTCATTGGTTTGAACATTGTACTTATATATGCATGACCACACGTTATTCTTTGACTTCAAATATTACTTTCTTTAAAAACTTTTAAGCTTTTCTTGTAAATTGTATGATTGCTTCTAGGGAGCAAGTACTATGGTTGACCTATGTTTTAACTATTTTTTTGTCCAGTGAAAGAGCTTTGTTAAATCGCCTGATGTTAGAATTACACAAGTTGGATACTGATGTTCTTGTTGGACATAATATTTCTGGATTCGACCTGGATGTTCTTCTCCACAGATCCCAGGTGGGAATTTCGGCTTCTCAAACAATTGCTAGTCAATTATAGGATTTTTTTTTCCTCTTTGAATAGAAATGAACTAAAATTTGTCTTTCAATTTTAGCCTTTCGGATAATTCTACACTGTTGAATTTATGACATGAATGAGAAATTTTTGATTTAGATGATGTGAGCAATTACATCAATCAGGTAGATACTCTTAAGGTGTAAATATAGTGCGAAAATTACATGAACCAAAATCACTATGTTAGAGTTTATTATGAAGGTTAAGAAGATGGCTGAATTTGTCTTAAAAAGAAAAGAAACTATGTAGCTATTCCAAAGCCTTTTCAATCTGGAGTTACTATTTTATTTTTAGGTCAATTTTCTGATGTTTGTTGCTGGTGTGTTACTGTTTGATGCTTGTATTTTTGAATTCTGACTGCTTTATCGCTTATAAAAAAAATGACTGCTTTATCCTGAATTTGCAATTACGTATTTCCTAGTTAGTTTCATCAGAGGTATGGAAGTGGCTTTCATTGCCCCTGAAAGACCATATCCATAAATTCTCTTGATAAATTGTCCACTGAACTTTTATAAAAACAAAAACCGGCTGCACTTCATTCAATCTGCACTTTGGTACTTTGAAGAGCTGCTGCACCTAAACATCCTATGAAACTTATGCAGGCTTGCAAAGTACCAAGCAGCATGTGGTCTAAACTTGGTCGCCTCAACCGTTCTACAATGCCTAAGCTTGATAGAAGAAGCAAGACTTTTGGTTCTGGAGCTGGTCCCGGTATCATGTCTTGCATTGCTGGCCGACTTCTTTGTGATACATACTTGTGTTCCCGTGACCTATTAAAGGAGGTAAAATATTCGTCAAAACTTGTGCTGATTAGGTTTTTTTTTTTTTTATATATATATTTCTAAGCAACTATCTACTTTGGTTTTTCCAGGTCAGTTATTCTTTAACTAAACTTGCAAAAACACGACTGAATAAGATTCGGAGGGAAGTTGCTCCGCATGACATACCGGAAATGTTCGAAACAGCAGATTCCCTAATGAATCTTGTAGGTGCCTGCATACTTAAACAGCTTTCTTGGTTTTTATAAACTTTATTTTTTGTGAAAACAAGTTGAAGTGCTCATTGCGCAGGTTAATTGTGTATTGCTTTTTCAAGTAATAAATACCTCATTGTGCGTAGTTGTGTAAATTTTTGTTTCAATTCTGATTTTCTGCTTCACTATTCGAACACTTTTTCTTTGAAAAAAAAAATGGGAATTCACTTGGTTGGGTATGAAAATTTGGATACACTCTGCAATAAGTTCATTCACATCAATATAGAAGTATGGCTGTTATGGTTATTGAATTTAGCACTTTATGTTCCCATACTTTGTATTGTTGACATAAGCAGTGGGGTTTAATTTGATAATGCTTTTGGGTTTACTACTGAGTGATGAAACTTGAAAGTTATAGACATTGGTTGTAGTTTGTTATGGTATCTTTTCAACTTTTGTGGATATTGTTTGCAAAATTAAAGCAAGTCAAATGGTTTACTTTGTGGTTTTGCCATTTGGCATGTTTGATTGAAACATGATAATTGGTGTATTTGCTTGTATGCTTGATGTCATAGTATTCTTGACTTGTTCAGATTGCATTTGGGGAATCGGATGCATGGTTGTCTATGGAACTCATGTTTCATTTGAGTGTTCTTCCGCTCACTCGACAGCTGACTAATATTAGTGGTAACCTATGGGGAAAAACACTTCAGGTGAGCCTTCATATCATCTATTTGCTAGATTAACTTGATATTGGACATGACCTAGCGGCAGAGCCACACGTCTAATACTTGCTCTTTCAGGGTGCTCGGGCACAAAGGGTGGAATATCTTTTATTGCATGCTTTCCATGCAAAGAAATATATAGTGCCAGACAAGTTTCCAAACCCTGCAAAAGAAACAAAATTGCCGAAACGTAAAGTAACTCAAGGTGTTGAGGATGGCAACTTTGATGAAGTAGATGTTGATGATGCAACCCATGATAATGATGCTTCTGAAAGTGATAATAAGAAAAGCAAAAAGGGTCCTTCCTATGCTGGGGGACTGGTTTTAGAGCCAAAGAAGGGTCTATATGACAAATATATATTGCTTCTTGACTTCAATAGTCTTTATCCTTCTATCATTCAGGTTGGTAATCTCATTCAAAATGTTTAATTTCAGTGTCACTTTCATTCCACCTTCGAATTTTGTGTATTTTATTTACTAGTCCTTCTTGCTTCTATTAGTATATTATGGCAGTTTCCACTTTCCACTATTTGCATCTAACTGAACTGAGTTACAGGAATACAATATCTGCTTTACAACTGTTGAAAGATCTTCCGATGGATCCTTTCCTCGTCTTCCAACCAGTAAAACAACTGGAGTCTTGCCTGAGGTAGAACTTCATTTAGAAAACAGTTTCATCTTTTAAATCATATACTCAGAATTATAGGACATGCTATATCATTTTATTCTTGATGTTTTGTATGCTGCTGCTACTACTTGCTTCTGTTTCCGAATTCTGTATGATTTTGCTGTTGAATTTTGGTCATGTTGTGTTCCCAAATTGAACTGCATTGTGTGTTTGACAAGTTGGTTTCTGTTTGTTGGTGAGATTGATTACACGTATCTACAGGTCATAATGTTGTCATAATGATCCTTGATTCCGTTCTGTATTAAGTCTGAAGAGAGATGATTTACCTCTAAATCTTTTTTAATTGTTTGACCTATAACTTTGTTTAGTCTCTACATCTTACTTTTGGACTATTTTCAATATAACCAACTCCTATTGGTTTTCATTTAGATGCATATGTATATTTTTTCTAATTTGTTTGTTTTGGTAGTTGCTGAGAAATCTGGTTAACAGAAGGAAATTGGTAAAGTCAAGGATGAAGACTGCAGTTGGTCTTGAAGTTCAGCAACTCGACATTCAGCAGCAAGCACTGAAGCTTACTGCAAACAGGTTAGTTTGTTTTCTTTTGTCTACTTTTGAGTGTCTGAAATTGGTATTGCTTTTTATTTTTGTAAAATGTTACGGTGTGTGATGCAGTATGTATGGATGCCTGGGATTCTCCAATTCAAGATTTTATGCAAAGCCACTAGCCGAGCTCATAACCCTACAAGTAAGGATTATCATAACCAGTGACTACCATAAATGTATTCTCTCATTGTCATTTACATGTCTAATGATTGTACAGGGAAGGGAGATACTGCAGAGTACTGTTGATCTTGTTCAACATAACTTGAATTTAGAGGTTATTTCTAACGCACTCCATCTTGAAGTATCAGAGGGCTGTAGGATGTACTCCCTCCGTTTTTTAATATAAGAAAAAAGTACCTAACTCTTGCTAATTAAGAATGTTGGTTAATTTTGTTTATTTTTCTTGATTTCACCTAAAGTCTAAACAGAGAACTTTGTTTTCTAAAACACCCTTCATGGTATTTATTGCAGAGTATACTTTTCTATTTTAAAAGTCAAGTAGTTCATCAAATGAAAAAAATATTTTAGAAATAATCACATTAAATATGAAGTTGGTCAAGATTTGTTTATTTAGAAACACCTCACTTGTGTCAAAATTTGCTTATATTTGAAAATGGAGGAGTATGTGAATTATTCTATGATTGACAGTAATTGCTCTTAACTGTTACACTCCTGTTTTACAGGTGATCTATGGCGATACTGATTCAATTATGATTTACAGTGGGCTAGATGATATTGAGGAAGCTAAGAAAATAGCTAACACAGTTATTCAAGAGGTAAAATTTGATATTAGCGGCCCTAAGCTCCTTTGAACCTATATAATAAACTGTTGGGGTTTGAGGTTTCACTTTCTCTAATCTTGTGGCATGTGCGACTTGGTATGTTGGAGCCAGATCCAGTTTTTAAGCCTTGTTATTCCCACTAAAAAATATATTTAAAGACTTCTTTCATAGACTTAAAATTTAAAAGAGCATTTAAGTTTAAATTTTGTGTGCTTCCTGGTTCCTGTCATTAGTGAGTTTGCTTAGGTGCTGTAAAGATGGACACTGCTGCAGTGCTTCTTACCTTGTTGGTTTGCATTGTTGGCAGTTGTTGATGATTTTGTCATATGATCATGTTTCAATAATGGATGGTTTTCCTTTCTTCATCTTATCTTCTTGTAATGTGATTTCTCCTTTAATTGTAATTAGGTCAATAAGAAATACAAATGCTTGGAAATTGATCTGGATGGTTTGTATAAGAGGATGCTGCTTCTTAAGAAAAAGAAATATGCAGCTGTAAAGGTGCAGTTTAAAGATCGCACACCATATGAGGTACACTTATCTTATTCTTTGGGGTTACGTAACATCTTGGGAAGAAATATCTATGGGATTAATGTATGCTGCAGGTTATTGAACGTAAAGGTCTTGACATTGTTCGTCGTGACTGGAGCTTGTTGGCTAAAGAAGTAGGAGATTTCTGTTTGACTCAAATTTTGGTGGGAGGGTATGTTATTAATGTTGCCCAATCTGACTATTTTAGATGCAATATTTACTCTTTTATGTAGTAAGTATTAAGTGTTATGGATCCCATGCTTACAGGTCATGTGAAGATGTCGTTGAATCAATTCACAGTTCTCTCATGAAGGTAAATTATGTCTTGCAGTATAAGACCGCTTCTATAGTAACCTATCACATGGTTGGATAATTTAAAAGTAAGACACATATGGAAGCTTTTGCGCTCACCGCACTTTTGCTGTGAAGTGGAATGCTATTGCATTGTGGTGTAATGCCCAGAAGGCCTATATGTATATTTAAATTTTGTTAGATTAGTGGACTATGTGGGTTGCTTTTTTTCTTAGTGGTGTAATTGTTAAATCAATCGACCAGGAATCACAGTTTTAGGAGATATTCTTTTCATAGTAGATTGTGTCCTGCATTTCGACATGCACTTTTAAAATTTTAGCTTGAGTTTTATTTTTGATGAAAAAATGAATGTCAAAGTGAATACAGGTACAAGAAGAAATGAGAAATGGACAAGTACCGTTAGAAAAATATGTCATCACAAAGACTTTGACAAAACCTATTGATGCTTATCCTGATGCCAAAAACCAGCCACATGTCCTTGTGAGTCCAAGCTATTTCTATTTTTCTGTTACGTGAAACACTATGATCTATGTTTTCTTTACTATGATCTGCTCAATAATGAGGATGTCTTTCTTATCAATATATAGGTGGCACAAAGATTGAAGCAACAAGGTCACTCTGGTTGCTCTGTTGGTGATACAATCCCTTATATAATTTGCTACGAGCAGGTTTGTCATTTAGTCACTCTCAGTTAAAGGTCAAATGGTGCAACTTTGACAATACCTTGTTTATATGACGTTGGTCATATGCAATTTTTCTTCTTTCTGATTTTCATTTTATGTTCTGCTTTGAGTAGGGTGGTAGTTCAGGTAGTGCAACAGGCATTGCTCAACGTGCCAGACATCCTGATGAACTAAAACGAGAACAAGGGACATGGCTGATTGACACTGACTACTATTTGTCACAACAGGTATTTTAGATTTCAGTAGCTAAATAGAGGAATACCCACGTGATGTGCGGATGAAAGAATGAACCTGTTACAAATAACATTGTTTGCAGGAGATAAAACTAAATTAATTTATGAAACATGTCAATGATGTATGGAATTAAAGTTGTAACTAATATAAGAGAATTATCGCAAATTGTGCTTTTGTTGGTTGAATAGAGTCTATGCAAAATATTTTTAAACATTTCATTTTCCTCATGAGCTTATAAATTTATATTGCATTTATCTTTTACTTATTGTCTTTGCGAGAAGATGTCTTTGTTTTAGGACATGTTGCTTTTGATCTGTTACTTTTGCGACGTATGTTTTTTTTTAAGTGTCTTTTTGTCATTTACGTGTAACTGGATTTTTAAATTTATCATGAAATTTTAGCTTTATTTTTATTATTAAAATAAATTTAAACCATTAGTATTTATAAAAAAAATTATTTATCTAATTTTTTGCTAAATTATTATGAAAAAGAGGAAATCGGCTATATGATTTTTTTAATATCCAGCAAAACTATTATGGATGTGATGGATATATTTCGGTTATGATATTAATCTTTATTTTAATCACGTATTAAAGTTGCTTATGTTTAAATTCCAGTTATGTAATCATAAATAATTCATAAGATTATATTTAATAATAAAAAGAAAATAATAATCATCAAGAGCTGTATACAAACTAATAAAATGTAATTGTATTTACCACATTGAATTGTATTTAAGTTTTGAATATATGATATTAAAAATAAATGCTGGAAAAATTTTAAATTATTTGAATTTTTGCCAACCATTCATTCATTAAAAAAGGAAATCAATGGATACATTTTGGTTATGATATTGGCTTTTATCTTAATAATGTTGATTGGCTCAATTTAATGTGTTTCTGCCGTGTTTAGCTATTGTGTTGTGTTATGGTGCTTGAATTGTGGCATGGATAAAAAAGTTGATGTGGCAACATGAGAAAAGATTAAACTGCTGATGTCATGAGTTGACTTATTTCCGTTTGTCTCAGCTCTTGTATATTATAATAGATAGATCATAGATATATGATAGATAGCTAATAGATTAGATTTTATAAATAACAATGCTTACCAATACCAACAACTGTACTAGTGTACTCTACTTGAGTATTTCCTTTTTCCTCTTGCAGATTCATCCTGTGGTGTCTCGTCTTTGTGCATCAATTCAGGGCACAAGCCCAGAAAGACTGGCTGATTGTTTAGGGCTTGACTCGTCAAAGGTAAAGCATACTTTCTTATCTGTCTCAGCATTCAGAGGCATCCATTTTATTTTTAATTATTTTGTTAACAATTGTTCTTCTGCATTGGCAAACTATAATGGTTTACAGTTTCAACACAAATCAAGTGAAGCTTTAAACGATGATCCTACAAGCTCACTCTTGTTTGCAGCTGATGACGAGGAGAGGTACACCTTGATTCTGAAGTTTCTGTCCCTTTATTTGCTTCCAATGTTAATTTATGAGATGCTTTCTTTTGTTTCCTTTAAAGTTTGTAATTCTTTTAGCAGATTTGTAGATGCTGTTTGTTATTCAGATTTTAAGGGTGTTTGTTAGCCTATGCCAGTTAGTATTAGTGACTGTTATAGGTGTAAGTTACTTGAAAGTTGACTTGTGTTTATCATATAAATGTGTTTGGTGCTAAGTGTAATTCAGCTAGTGATTCAATAAAAAATTTCTCATTCTTATTAAGTGGAATTTTGTTTTACAGATATTGAACTATTCTGTTCATGTTCTTGTTGTAATGATTCGTGATACTCAATGCATTGCACATGATAAAAAATTAATTGCAGGTATAGGGGATGTGAGCCATTGGTTTTGTCATGCCCCAGCTGTTCTGGTACTTTTGATTGCCCTCCTGTGTTCAAATCTGTTTGTTTGATGGGAAGTGAGAAGCCGACCGGCGCGGAGGAACCTGACTATAATTTCTGGCGGAAGCTGGGCTGTCTCAAATGCCCAGATGTTAGAATTTCTCCTTCAATGATAGCTAATCAGGTCCAGCTAATTTAAGATTTTAAGGCCTCTCTAAAGATGTTTAACTGCATTTCAGATCATGGATTATCATCAAAGTAGATTATGTGTACTGACATTTATGATCATGTTAATTTGATTTATAAAGAAGCATTTGCTTAAAGTTCATTATGCTTCATGTCAGGTCAAGAGGCAGGTAGACAAGTTCGTTTCAAAGTACTATAGTGGCGTATTAAGGGTATATCACCTCCAAAATATATTATGATTTTTACTAGCCTGTGAAAATTTGATATCACCATCCTGGGTTGTTTTTTGCGTACAGTGTGATGATGAAACATGTAAGCATACAACACGAAGTGTCAATTTTAGGTTAGTTGGTGATTCTGAGAGAGGAACTGTTTGTCCAAATTATCCTCGCTGCAACGGTCATCTCCATAGACAGGTTTTGCTACAAGAACCTGTTGAATCTTAACAGTTTCTTTCATAGATCCGATTAGTTAGATGATGTCTTAATTCTTTGATTTTGTGAATTAACTAAATATTTTTTCTTCCAGTACACTGAAGCAGACTTGTACAAGCAGCTCTCATATTTTTGCTACGTGCTCGACACTTTTCGTTGTATAGAAAAGGTAACTCACTACTCTGTAAATGATTTGAGGAAAAGTATAATGTGAACAACTTTTTAAAAGCTGAAGCAAGCCAGTTAAATTTTGTGGAGAATTTGTTAATCATTTATTAAATTTGACAGATGAATAATGATTGTTTCGTTATGCAACTTGATTAATCAATAGAAATAAGATTTTTGTACTCACGTTTTTCGTACTCACTTTATACTCATGGTTACATATGTTAAAATATCTAGTTATACACGTAGAAGTTTTGTTGAATTTTTATTTTTACGTTGTAACCACATATTTCTATAAGTGTAACCACCAAATCCGAAAAAACACTGTAACAAAAAAATAACTAATGTAACCACTTTTTTCAACAACGTACGTAACTAATGAATACATTGAGTACAGAAAACCTTGAGTAAAAAAATCAGGACTCTAATCAATAATTATTAGTCACCTTTTTTTTTTCTGGAACACTTTTTCCAGATGGAGGCTAAAACTCGAATACTCTTAGAGAAAGAGTTGATCAAAATTAGGCCAATGATTGATTTGGCAGCATCAATAGTAAGAAAGCTCAGGGACCGTTTTGACTATGGGTGGGTGAACATGCAGGAACTGTTCAGTTTACAAGTTTGACAAATTCGGCTTATATAGGGCTGTTGTACCATGTTTCTTTTGTTAGTTGTAATAAATCAGAATGTTAGTCTTCTGTCAAATCAGTGTAAACCTTCTCATGTACAAAAGTTAGTAACACCTTCTGTATATAAAATGAATATCAGAGAGCGAGCCAATTTTGATGCTCCTCTGTGTTTCTCATTATCTCTGGCTATTGTTCCATTGATTCTAAGTGATTGTGTATGTGCCTTATGTTCTAACAAATTGGTATCTAGAGCCTCAAGATTCTGAGGCCTCGATGTGCGTATTTGTGGGTGTGTTTATGTGAATCTTCCGCTACTGCTTTATGAAATGGTGTTATGCCAGGGCATTTACATGTTCTTGATGGCAAGAACTGGGCAAAGTGGAGTGTGCAGATGAAGGCATTGTTTGGTTTTCAAGATGTGTTTGACGTTGTTCAGAATGGCTATGCTCCATTGCGTGAGGCTCAATGCATAGTGTTTAAAGATTGCAAGAAGCGTGACTGTAAGGCACTGTTCTTTCTGCACCAATTTGTAGATTCGGCTCATTTTGAAAAAGTTGCAGATTGCAACAAGCATGGGATATCTTAGCCAAAGCTTGCTCTGGTGATGTATAGCTCAAGAAAGTGAAGTTACAGGTCCTTCGGCGTCATTTTGAATTACTGCAGAAGGAGAAGACCGAAAAGATTGTTGATTATTTCACCCAATTGCTTTGTTTGGTCAATCAGATGATAAGGTGTGGAGAGACCATTACTGATCTTGCCATGATTGAGAAGGTCATGCGCATGCTCACACCACGGTTTGATTATATTTTGGTAGCTATAGAAGAGTCGAAGGATCTTGCAGGGATGAAGATTGAGGAGTTGAAGGGATCATTAGAGGCACATGAACAACGCCTTAATGAGTGCAATCCTAAAAAACCAGGCATTCAAGGCACAGGCTGTGTCTAAGAATTCTAGATTCCAGAAGGGGTGGAAAGGGAAACAGAAAGTGCAATCAAGTGTCAAGGGTGGCGTGATCAAACCTGCCCCCCAAGATCAGTATGATTCTGATGAGCATCATCAAGATTCTTTTAGTGCTAAGCGTGCTAGCAGCTCCAAGAGTGGGAGAGATAGGAGGAGGTTTGATAAAACTAAGATTCAGTGTTACAATTGTCAAAGGTGGGGACACTTTGTTAATGAGTGTAGTAGTGACGATGTGTGAAAGAAAAAGAAGAATCCAAAGGGCGAAGAGGCACACATGGCAAGGGCACAAGAGGAGTCTGATTCTGTTTCAGATTCTGATTCGGATGAAGTCTTGCTGATGACAACTACATGGTGTACAAGGTCAGATTCAGAAATCTGGTATCTTGATACCAGATGTTCTAATCATATGGCTTGCCATCGTGATTGGTTAGTGAATATGGATGAGAGAAAGACCAGGAAAGTGAAATTTGCAGATCACAACACTATTCTTGCTGAAGGGTCAGGTGATGTGGCTACCAGAAGGAGTGATGGGAAGACAACAATCATTGAGAGCGTGTTGTATGTGCCCAGTATGAAGTGTAATTTGCTGAACTTTGGACAACTAGTTCAAAAGGGATTTTCAGTTGTGATGAAGGATTATGTTTTGGAGCTGTTTGATTCCAAACATGCTTTAATTTTTAGAGCACCATTGTCAAAGAATAGAACATTTCAAGTGGATATTAAAGTTGCTGAGACCAATTGTTTTTTTGCAGTAGCATTAGAAGATTTCAGGATGTGTTACTAATTTGTCTCTATGTTGATGACCTCTTGGTCACAGGAAATAGCAGTGATCAAATTGCAAGCTTCAAGAGGTGCATGAAAGCAGAATTTAACATGACTGACTTGGGTGTGCTTTCATACTTCCTTGGCATGGAGATTGTTGAAACAGAAAAGGGAATGGTGATGCACCGGAGAAAGTATGCCATTGAATTGCTGAAGAGGTTTAATATGCTCCATTGCAATTCTGCAACTACACCCGTGGAACAGAATGAAGTTAAGAAGGAATGATGCAAAAAAGGCTGTTGACAACACCCTCTTCAAACAGGTTGTGGGTTCCTTAAAGTATCTGTGTAATACTAGACCTGATATTACCTTTGGAGTTGGTTTGATTAGTAGGCTTATGGATGATCCACATTGGGCAACTGCAAAAAGAACTCTGCGATACTTAAAGGAAACTCTAGAGTTCGGTGTGCTGTTTCCTAAAGAGAATAATTAGAATCAATCCAAGCTGGTTGGGTTCTCTGACTCTGACTGGGGAGGAGATAAAGTTGAGAAAAAGAGCACCACATGTTATATCTTCAAGTTTCTTAATGCACCAATCTCTTGGTGCTCTAAGAAGTAGCTCGTGGTGGCTCTTTCCTCTTGCGAGGCAGAATACGTAGCAGCCTGCTATGCTGCGTGTCAAGCACTTTGGCTTGACTCATTACTAGAAGAAATCCAGATTGAAGTACATAGGCCTGTCTGGTTGATGGTTGACAACAAATCTGCCATAGATCTAGCCAAAAATCCTGTATCTCATGGTAGAAGCAAGCACATAGAGACCAGGTTTCATTTCTTAAGAGATCAGGTGAACAAGCGTCATGTAGAAATGCTCTTTTGCATATCCGATCCAAAGTGCAGATTGCTAACATTGTGATTAAAGGTTTGCAAATGCAAAGATTCTTTCAGCTGCGAGACACGCTGTAGCTTTAACATTCTGAATTATAGGGGGTGTGTTAGTTGTAATAAATCAAAATGTTAGTTTTCTGTTATTGGTCAAATCAGTGTAACCCTTCTCATGTACAAAAGTTAGTTACACCTCCTATATATAAAATGAATATCAAAGAGCGAGCCAAGTTTAATGCTCCTATGTGTTTCTCATAATCTCTAGCTACTGTTCCATTGATTCTTAGTGATTGTGTGTGCCTTTTGTTCTAACACCTTTTATTTTGGGAATGATGATGCAAGTGAGCAGTGCTATTTAGTGATGATTAACATCTTTACGCGATTTTTTTATGAAGCCGTTATAATTTTATTGATTTACACTTGTCCATAGAACATTTGTGTAAATGTTTATCCATTAATTTCTAATAGAAGGAATTGAGAAGCAAAATATTCTGACATACTTCAATACATAAGGTATATTTTGGTATTTAAAATGAAAATGCATACTTTTATACTCCAAAATGAGGTCAGATAGCTATAAAAAAAATAACAAATGAGTGATTGGTTTAAATGATTCTTGTTTCATTCTTTTTATGCAAGCTGAGTTGATTTGAGTATTGTGAACAAAACCAATTATGTTATGAGATTTATGTATGTTTTGGCTCAAACATGATTGTTTTTCAGAGGACTGGACAAAAACATGTTATTGCACAACTTTTATCTGCCCAACTTTCTAATCTTTTAGATTATCTGAGTTAATCAATTATGACTTATAGTGAGGCTTGTAAACGATTTTTTAATGAATATTCGATTATGAGATGTATAATAAATTTAATAAGGCTTTAAACAAAGAAATCGTAGCCGTGATTCTACATTACTAGATACTTGCATTGAACTCAGATAAAATAGTTAATATTGCTGTTTTAAAGTTTTATATTTGGTAAGGAGAATAATTTCTGCAACTTGGTTCTATGTCTACTGCTTTACATATCGATGTCAATTTAGCTGTACAATTAGTATTGCATGACAAAAATGAAAAGTTGCACGAAGAGCAAATTGCTCATAGGCAAACATAATCCATTGCCCATAATTCTTAAAACAATGCTGCTTACCCCTAACACAAATTAAAAATCATGTAAATCAATTTAATCACATATATGCTGACTACATGAAAGAAACCTCTATCACAAGCCTTTTTCCGATGGTTGAGATTATAGACTTTTCTGTTGTGTAGCCTGTACGAAACCTAAAAGTCTCTCTTTTAGGTTAAGTCAGAAATTGGCGCAACTAAGGATACACAGTAGAAAATCCGAATTGGCTGATGCAGGAATTTTGATTTCATTCCCCTTACTAATGCAGCTCCCCAATTGGTGCCTCATTGAGCCACAAGGAATGAATGAAGTCATATAACTTTGCACTTACACTAACCTGCTCAAGGTATCAAGTAAGAGTATAAAAAATAGTTCAAGATGAAAATTTTGGTTAAATTCCTAAATAAGTACTCTAGATAACAAGATTTATAATTTTAGTCCTCGGAATTTTGAAAATCATAAATTAATTCTTAATTTTTAAATAAAAAGGACAAAAATGACTATTATTTTGTAAAATTATGACTATTTAATGTTTTTAAAATTTTAAGAATTAAAATGAGAATCAGACCCTCTCATGCTCCTACCCTCTCATGCCACCAAGAAATAACATCTTAACCATCCATTCATCTTTGCACAAAAATTGAGAAAGAGAGAGAGAGAGCGTAATGTAAGCAAAATAAACGGTCTAGATTATGCAGGAGATAGCAGGAGTTGGAGAGGATCCATTTTCTTAAAGGAATCGACTATTACAATCTCAAACACTAATTTAAGAGTTTATTCATGAAAATAATAAACAACAATTTAAAGCAAGAGATCACCTTATAAGGAGTTGGATTAAGTCTTCTCATGTGGTCAGGTCGCATCTGCTCAATTTGCTTGATGCAACGCTCTCTTACGTCCTTCAAAGGTGGCAAAATTTCTCTCTTTTTACCTGCAAGAAATAATGAGCATTTTGCAAATAGGAAAAATTCATAATTGATTCATAACTTGAAAAATTAAAAAGTGTATAAATAAATATAAATATAGTAGTATATTTTATAGTTCTTACCTGAATTTCCTGCACAGTAGCACCGTAGAAGCTCCTCAACATGCCGTGGTACCACATATGCTCTCGTGGATTCTTGGAAGGGATGACGACACAGGATTCTTTCTCCCACCTGTAATATGTAATAGAAAAATTAATATACATTTTTGTTTTAAAAAAATATACTTTAAAATATGCGAATATTTTTTTTTGTTTTTGTTTTTTTTTCTTTCACAAATGACGATATTAAAGTTTTAATTTAAGACTTTATTTTTACTAGTTACTACGGACAAGGACGGGTCCAAGGGGGCGAGGAGGACCTCAGCCCCCCTCCGGTATTATTAATACTATATATACATATAAAATATTATTAATATTAATATTATACAATGAAATAAATAAAATAAAAATATTTGTGTAATAATTATTAAATTCTAGACTTTTGATATGATACTTTTTGAACTGTTGTATTAATGTTTTTGATACTGCATCATATTGATAGATATTAATTGTAAATGAATTTGTTACATTTATAGATTATTGGTCAGCTTGAGAAATTTAGATTGAGTTGCCCATTTTGTAGAATATTTAACATGTTATTACATTGATGTATCACTGTAGTATTTTTTTTAGCTTTGTTACTTTTATGTAATAAATTACCATTCTTGACAAAAAAAAAATCGTATTAATTTGTTTATTATATTCACTAAAATTTTATTTATTATTAAAAAAATTCGGCCCCTCCCTCTTGTTCAAGCTCCGTTCTAACTATTGACCAAATCCCCCATCACGAGCCTAGTCTTAATATCTTAACTTATGTGTACAACAACAATTGTGCACCCATATAAAAGCAATTTTAACCGTGAAACTTAATAAAATATCTTATCTCAGTCCCACTAAGACATACAATCTTTTATTATTTTTAATTGAGTACTAATTTGTGTACTACCATGTTTGTATGTATCACTTATGTACCACTAGTTAAATACAAAAAAAATATATGATTAAATTAATACATGAATTAATTAATTATTAATAATATAATTTAACCACATATTTTTTTTACTTTTAACCACATATTTATATGAAATATGTGGGAATTCTCCTTCTTCTCTTTCTATGAAATTCCGTCTTTTTATGTTCTGTTTCTATTATTGTGCAATTTCCCTTTCTATGATCTTTGTAACCGCTTGGTTGGTTAATATAACTTCATTTCTATGTTTGTTCATCGATCTAGTTGTTATCATTTGTTGAGATTTATATTTGTTATGCTACTCTTGATTTAAATTATAATATCTTATAATTTTTATCATTATAAATAAATGATAGATGCACCTTAATTTATTTATTTATTTATTTTTTTGGTGAAAGCACCTTAATTTACTTTACACTACATACATTCTCACTTTATAAGAACTAAATCTACATATACTTTTTTAAGAACGTAACCAAGGGAGTTTTACAAGTGGAATTAGACAATAAGTAACCCTCACTTATTTCAAAGAATCTAATAAGCAATTAATTTTAAAGATGATGTGATAGAAACTAAAGAAAGAGCTACAAGAGAAGAGGTGTTTAAATGTTGTAAGAGAAATAAAATTTAAGAGTATAATTATTGCATTAAAAAATACCTTTGGAGAGGGTTCATTTTCGTCGGTCATTATGTCTACCAAAGCATAACCTTCTTTCCCATACAATCTATAAATCCGTTTCTTACATGGAATAGAAACCTAAAATCAAAGAAAGGAATTGTTAGCGCCCTACATTCATTGGAGATAGAGTCATGGTTAGGGGTGACAACATGAACCGGCTCTAGTGGGTTGATCCGTCAAAAATAGGCAGGCTGGGCTAGATAATATGGCCCACTAACCTACACAGTCCACCTCATTTAATCCACTAGTCCACCAAGCTACAAAAGTGGTGGGCCGAAATGGTTAGGCTAAGAGATTTTTTTTTAAAAAAAAAAAGTACTAATAATGCATAGCCAAAAAAAGTTGAAACCAAACAAAAAACAAAATACATAAGGATTGATGATTCCACTAGCATAGTAGCCTTTATAAGGTCTAATCGCATGAATTAGGAATTGAATTAGGTCTAATCGCATTCTTCATATGTTATCATCAGAATCTCATCAGTTTTGATGTGAGATTCTATTATGTTCTCTTTTCACGTCTAGGACTGGCATAAGCCTGACTAAATGTTGATGTGGACACACACTAGATGTCCAGTACTAGATGTGAAGGAGTGTGTTAAAATATTAATGCAAGTCTCAAATTGTTTAGGAATATGGCCATAATAAAATATGATATAAAGATTGATGATTCCACTAGCATGTTCTTAATATGTTATCACAATCTAACCAGTTTCAATGTGAGACTCTGATATACTCCTTTCAGGCCCACGACTGACATCGACCTCCGGTACTTGACATGAGAAAGTGTGTTATAATATTGATGTAAGTCCCAAATTGTTTAAGAATACGACCATAATAAAATATTATCTATAAGATGTGATGATTCTACTTCTACTAGCATGTTCTGTTTTAGTGTTCAAACCTTTGAGACATCTTCGGAAAGTTTGATACGGGGCTCATTATCTATTTCAACCAACTTGAAAACAACACCTAAAGCAGCTTGAGCATAACATGTAACCAGGTGTGTTCCAATTCCATAGGCATCAACCTCATGACCCTGCAGTGAAAAAAATAAAAATAAAAATCCAGTCTAATTAAAAAAAAAAGTAAAATAATTAACGGCAAGCTGTTTGAAGACTCAAGGTTGAATGGTAATTAGTTGGAGCTTGATTGATTGGAAATTAAAAACATACATGTAATTATAAGAACATATCTGTCATGTAAATACTATTGTTATCAACTGCATTTAATTATATTTGCATAAATTTTAAATGATAACTTAAATTAGCATTTTTATCTATTTTTTTTCTTTTTAAAATCTACTTAAGATAGATGTTTTATGAACACCCATAATTCAATAAGAGTTTTTCTATAAATCATAATGTAGCACTAATTCTATGTAATATAAGTGTTGAAGTAAGAAGCTCCCATAAGTTTACTCAATTAGCTAGTTCTATCTCTGTTTTTAAGGAAAAAATCTAAAATACTTATGTAATATGTATTTTAGATTTACACAGTGAGACACATTTCACTTCATGTTAAATAATAATTTACACAGTGAGACACATTTCATTTCATTACAGCTTAATTCATATAAGCCATAAATAGGACATGTCATATACCGGTCATTAGCATGCATATTCATTAAGGTTTCAAATTGCAGTCACGATCGTGTTGTGATTATAATAGCATCACATTTAATGTGATCATTGTAAACAGTAATTACAATTTGATGCGATTTGATTAGTAAATACCTAAACCTTAACATTGTGGCGTGCAATGTCGGGAAGTAGATTCAGATTTAAAACCATCTTTATCTATATTATAGTGCAGATAAGAGTTTAATCACTTGTGATTATTGCATTTGGAACCAATAATATAAAAGCTATTAAGTAACAGTATACATGGAAAATTTACCTGTTTGTTTAAGGCATCTAATGTTTCTTCATTGAGATCATTACTTGCTGTGATAGTCATTTTTCCAAAACCAGGTAATTTGAATTCCTTCTCGATGGAGCAAAAGAGTTTTCTGACCTCACAAGACAAGTATGCAAGGTCACCAGAGTCCAATCTAATGCCAATTGCTTTGTATCTGCACAAGATATAGATATCTGTTAAGAACGCGAAAATTGCTCTAATTCAAGGCAGAACAAACTTTCTAAGAAGATAATAAAAAAAAAAAGAAATTGACTATTTTTATTGATTGATTCTTCCATACAACTTGCACATTATATAATGCTAACAAACCTATTCTAGATTATTCCTACAGGGCTAAGTTCATTACAAATAATACTACAATTATTTATAAATCCTAATATATACTTGTATAGTTATATCCTAATATCCTAATTTACTCATGTGTAAATGTAACAATATCATCTAAACTTAGCAAGGAAGCACAATAACATGACCTATAGTTGTGTATAAGATAGTCCTCTCGAATTTGGGATCACCTATAGTCCATGCGGTACAAGCAGTCCAATTTAATTAATAACATACCTCTATGAACTATATATAATATGGAGTTTGGTGATAATACTTTAAAAACGTGAAAAAAGTCTTTATAATTTACATGGTGTGCACGATAATACAAACTGGCCCAGAATCATTAACCAGAGCTTCAAGCCCAGAACTTCATCAATGAACCCAACAATTATGGCCCAAATTCTAGAATGATAGAAGCTGCCAAAAGAGGAAATGGTTCTCACATGGAGGGTCACCATTTTTTACCTTCAAAAAAGAGCTTTCTAGACAGCATCATGGTACCCAGATATTTTTATTATTTTATGTATTTTTAGGTCCTTTAGGAGTAGTATAAATATCCCATTGTAGTATGGTTTTAGCAAGAAAAATTGAGTGAGTTCTCATTTACAAAATTGAGAGTTTCCTTTCTTTTTCCTTAGCCTCTGTGCCACAAACTGCCAACATTTCGGTAGAAAACGGCGAATGAAAGCACTGCTCCATCCAATTTTAAGGGAATTATTGTAAAGTGCACAACACATAATGTACCAGGACTCTTTTGCACGTTTTCAAAGTATCAACATCAAACCACATATATCGTATAGTTACGAGGATAATCTATTTTTAACTGTAACGGATAAAATTATTTTGTCCATAAAATGTGACTGTTCTATGGAACAGACCAATGGTGGTCCCGAACACAAAGAGAGACCATATAACAACAAAAAGATGATGTTGTGCATATTTTGTTATTTGTTGACCAAATATGACTCACATTTCAATGAAATATAAATAATTATAAATTATTTGAGGTACAAATCTTAATCATATTCAATGAAAATAATAATTTGTTATTTCTATTGAAAGTACTTTCACAATGAGCTACAACTAACCAAACACGCATATAATACATGTAATGTAACCATTTGCAAAAATGAAAAGAAAAAGAAAACAGAATGGCCAGAAAAAGATAACAAGGAAGCAATTCTCAGAAACAAAAATAAGAAAAGCAAAGAAAATTATGTTCCTATCAACTGAAATCAATTGGAAAAATCAAGAAACAGCTATGAGAAACCTCCAGTAAAGTGACAATAATAAATGTGAAAAACTTGTTGACATACCCTAAATCACTGAGAGCTAATGCAACTGCACAAAAGTTTGGGATTCCACTTCTCATGACCTGTCAACAGATGCAAATGTGATTAATTTTCAGAAATTGCCAAGATTTTCTTAAATAATTAGGGATAACCAAGAGGTTAAGATTTATACATGTCAAATATAATTATTAAGAAAATATAAACTATCTAGGTGCGATAGGTGTTAGAATTTCATTTTGGTAACATGCATCGTTGCATCAACATCTCGAGTCTCACATAATAAACTCAAGTATTGAAGGTTAGTGGCGTATGTTACTAAAATGAAACTCCAACTTTGAATAAAGAACAACATAAGTCACACTAAATGAATTATAATTTTGTCAATTGCAGAATAACTTATAAAAAGGATCATCAATTTTTTCTTAAACGTGCCTTGTAATAAGAACAAGAGTGAAATTACTAAGAAAATGTGAACCTTACTTACATCATAAGTGTCTACAAGGGTAAGAAAGTCATCAGGAAATGCCAATGCATATGATATGAATGCTGCCAGTTCACTTTGATTGGTCTCTGCAGAAATGCTACCTAGTGAATTTGACCTCTGCATAATGGCAACAAAATACAAATTAAATATTCACAAATCCATCCATAATCTTAGAAGACTGTGAAACATAATTATGAGCTTGCAAGTGAATATAATGAATTTCATATAAACATAAGTATTTATCAAAAACAAGAATTATGAAAAAAGTTGATGGAAAAACTTGCAAATTTATAAAAGTTTATGGAAAGGAGATTATGGAAACCTGAATTTTGCTCAGCCATGTTTGAACCAAATTAACAAAATCTTCACATGTTTTTGAACCATCTTTTCTACGAAGTCTTTTGTCTTTAATCTCCTTAAGGCTCTGCAAATTACAGGACAGACTTATACAAGTAAGCAAAGGAAATAATTACCCAATTCATATTCATATAATGAATAAAAAGAAACTCTAGAGACTGAAATTCTATCATGATGATAATTATAGTTGATCTACGAAATAATTTCAAAGTTTCAATTTGTTCTTTCTCTGAATTCCCTGTTTTGAATTTCACTTGTTACACTTTCTCTCCAAAAATTTTAATGAATGACTTAATTGATTGCACAACAATTTGTTTTTATGGATTGCAAAAAGGAAGTAAATATAAAAATTGATATCCCCATTTAATTTATTGCACATCGGTTTCAATAACTGTCAAAACATAATATTAGAGCATAATATCCCAAAGTGGACTGTAATTTAGAATGACTTTACAAATGATATTACAACTAGAATTAATTGGAGCTGTCTTGGAAATTATCTAAATTTGTCAAAAAAGTTCAATGAAATGGAACTACATACCATATAAGAGCTAACAAAGGCATGGGAATGTGTGCCACGAAGGGGAATCCCGAATAACCTTCCTGCTGCAACATTGCTATTCATGTGCCACATGAAAAACTCAAGTTACACAATAACAAACTCAAGATTCAAGAAAACAAATCTCGAGAGAGGCTGGTTTGATGTGCGCGTGTAATATATATAAACTTCAAAGAAAGTTAGTGCGGTTTTCCCTAATTTATATCATGAACATTTACTATTTCCAACCAAATTTAAAACACACTAGAATTGAAGTTGTTTAATAAATGAAAGTACCTTGTTGCATCAAATCCTCCAATATAACAGTACTTTGATGCACCTACTCCACCATCAGGCCCCTACATTTAAAATAACATTTTTTATGAATATTGAGAAAGGAAGTTCTTCATTAATTTAATTACAATAAAAAACCAAAAAGACTAATTAGAAACCTGAGCCCTTCTTAGTCCAAACTCAAGTAGAGTTTTTGATTTTCCAGCAACAAAACGATGTCTTGCAGCATTAGTAGAAACTAATGATGCAAAATTGATTAGATTCACAAAAGGTGTTTCCAGCAATTGAACAACCTGAACATGAGAAAAAGTAAATTTCATACAACAAGAAGATAGTCCTTGAAGGAAATAAGAACTAAAAGAGAGTATTTTGGTCGCTAATAGCCATATCACCCCTTTTTTTTAATAATCTCATCATCCCCTTTTCAGAAAACATATTCAGGAAGTGAATGGGTCAACCGGACAGGTTTATCTGGAAAAATGTGCTTCTGGACAAGTTTTTTGCAAAAGAAGAGTGGCGTGATTGTTAAAAAAAGATGACACAGAGATTAGCGACCGAGTAATTAATAGTAACTGAGTACTCACGGCAATTGGACCTTCAACTCTCAATAATGGTACTTTAGGAAAAACAACAGATCCTTCAGGAATGGCATATATCTCAACATCAGAACAATCAATTCCTCTAAGATAGTCAATGAAGCCATCCTATGATTTAATCAATAGTTACCAAAGTCAAATTCTCTATAAAAAGAAAAAATGCTAGCTACATCAAGCTTTGCTGGTCCCATGCTATTTACAAAGTAACATGCAATAAAATTGTACAGAAACAGAGTTCTATGATTCTTTTATCCATCATTTATTTTCCTTTTATTTGTAGTTTCATAAACAGGTTACTTGGTAGTGTTGATAGAGTTGACATTACTGACAAATCAAAACAAAGAAACTAAAAGGAAAAACCTATGTTGTTAACGGGCATTATATCTTTATAGGTTTTAATTGCCAACAGTATCACGTGATACAGTTACAATACAGCGATTCTGGCAATCGTCACAACTGCATCAAGCCGTGATTGCTGACCGTGGTCAATTATAATGTATCTGTTCATGTCTTAGTTATTTTAATTTTGAATTCAGCTGCTACAAATTTATTTATAGTCTCTATTCATCTTTCCTATTACTGAAAATTTCAAGGGTGAATTGATTCTTTCTTGAGTTCATAGTCATAGGCATGATGAACATCAGAATATGGTTTACCTCACAAGAAACAGACAAACTTTTTTTGATAAAATCAATGTCGGCTTCAGAGAGCTTGTAATTAGCAATGAATCTCATGCATTCATCCAAACCAGCGAACACAGTGTATTCCCCGCCGAAGGGATTCTTCCGAAAATACAAATCGAACCTGAAAGAAAATTACAGTCACAACCCAATCTTATCACAAACACGCATCAAAATACAAGAAAGAAACTCTCGCAATCAAAGTTTTAAATTGAGATCACAGTTGCATTGCAGTCACAAATGACCATACTGCTCTGAATCCAAAATGTGATAAGATGTCGTCATTTTGGACGACAAGCACATAATCTGATGTGGTTTTGGTAGTTGTCAAAATTATGATATTATGGTGTGAGTTAACGAATCAGACAGCTTTCAACTGATGAAGTAATGATATTGTGGCGTGAACGTGATATGGCAGATTGAACCACAATTTCAAACCTTGCTTGCAATGAATCCAACATTACCATTGTTTTGCTGGCAACACATCACTTGATGCACTTACAATTACAATATTGCGGATTTTACCATCACGGCATCACCACAACAGCATCACAAGTGATTGCGGATTAACATTGCATTTGGCCACATTACACCTCAAAACAACTGCAATTTAAAACTTTCACATACGTTATAGATAGTGTAGCATGGTATCGCGAATCGACCCCAAACATGATACAGTCACAAATGCGATTTCGATAACGGAAAAAACCATTATCGAAACCATGATATTAAAGCGGGATGTCCCAAGTCACATCGCAATTTCGAACAAACAAGGTCAGAATTCAACAATTGAATTGTTTCTTAGGCAACACATCACCAGATACAGCCAGGATATCGCGGTTTTTGCCATTGCCACAACAGTATCAAACCGTGATTGCGGTCCGCAACAACAGGTTTGCCCACATTACACCACAAAACAACCGTAACCGCAAATTAAAACCTTATCAAAGAAGAGATTGGATTACTTACACGGCACGTTGTTGATGCTTGCCGGCTTTCCAGTACGCGTAAGCCATGGTGAATTGATACAGATCGGTAAGCAGAGGCGTCACCATCGGGTTCGTGGGTCCCGGTATGCCCCGACCCGAATCCTTCTTGTGGTCCCCATTCGCTGCCATTGTTTCGCGTTATTTTTCGAACTAGGCTCTGCTTTCAAGTGCGAAGTGAAGAATGTACAGAGAATTAGAAAGAAAGACAAAAGAGAAAAACAGAATTGCTGTGAAGCGTGAATGTTTGTTTGACGCAAGAGAGGCAAATGATTTTTTTTGTTTGTTTGTAATTTTGTGTATTTTTTTTTTTTTGGGCAATGAAATTAGTTGTGTATTCTGTTCTGTGAGCTGAAACGTTTTCCACACACGTGGCGGATTTTCAACATTCCCCTGTCGCTGTCTCTTCTAATTTTGGCTTTTTGATGCAACTTTGCTTCTTTTAAAATGATTTTTTTTTTTTGCATTATTCGCCATTTTCTGTTGAAACACATTACCATTGTCGTTATTGTTTTTACTTATAAGAGATAGAATTTCATCTCTTCTCTACTTCACGAATGACTGAAAAGTGGTAAGATCAAGATTCATGCACGCATTGCCGTATATTAGTATACAAAGTTTTGTGTCTTTTACCAAAATTGTGGCCAAAGTATTCCAAAATCTGACAAAGAATTAAGAATGCATTGACTGAACGCCTTAGAATTCGAATCAGTTACGTTGCTGCAACGGAGATTCCTATGGATTGAAATAGGGGTGACTACGGGTTGATTTCTGTTAACGATACCCGAGCGGATGAAATTATATATATTGGTTTAATTTAGATTTGTGAAAAAAAAAAAGAAAACTTCAAAATTCGAACCAAATCAATCGAAAATACTACATATTGTTAATTAAAATTAAAAATAAAAAATTTAATATTATTTAGTTCACAAATAATTATAAACCTCAATTAATTTACATTTTTTAATCAAATTTCTAATTTATAGCCCGAATAATACAAAAAATAACATAATATAAAAAGAAACAAACTAATAAAGTGTAAGAACTTGCATTGTAGTGTAAGAGTCGCTTAATAAAATATTAATAAAATATGGGTTAAGCACACTTGTTGGGTTGCTTGCATTGTACATTCTATAATTAAAAAATAGTTTATTTTTTTCTTATATTTTACGTGTTTTTACAGTTCTTATACTTAGTTTTTTTTATTTTAATTCATATACTGTTGAGAAATTTATTCTTAGTGTGTTACTTTGGCTCAGGGCCAGCCCATAGCCAACCAACTAAAATAAGGGCCCTGAGCCCTCAAATATTTAGAAAAACAATAGCCTTTGGACAAAAAAGAAAAAAGAAAAACAATAGCCTCCAAATAATTTGTTATTGTTAATTAAAATTGTTATGAAATTAAAATATATTTAATTTAATTTTAACAGTATGTTAAATATAAATAAGTATTATTTTAAAAATATTAAAAATATTTTAGTTCCCTAAATCTTGTCTTATGTGTAATAGTATCAAAATTTTCAAAGTCTATATTTTGGCCCTTATACTTTTTTAAACGTGCATTTAAGTATAAAATTACATTAAATGATAGACAAAATCATCGTTAATTTAGACAAAAATCGTCATTAAATATAACTTTTTTTGTACTTAAGTGCATACTAAAAAAAATACGTGAGACAAAAAATACATACTTTAAATTTTTTTATCCTAAACACATGAAAAAAGTTAAGGGGAATAAATTGTTTTAAACCCTTAAAAAATTATACTGGTGAAAAGTAATACACTAATTAATATATTAAATTTCATAATTAGTTCTTTTCTTAATATATATATATATATTGTTTTTTTATTTTTTTAGTATACCGTATCCTATTATTTTTTTGGTACATATCATGTCCTATTATAAACATGAAAGACATTCTTTAGGTGCAAATATGTTTGCTCTTTTAACTAAGTAGTATTCTCCATGTAATGTTAGCAATTCACTATTTCAACAAAATAAATAATTTATTTGATATAAAATAATAATTTAACAATATAAAATTTTAAAAATGAATGTTGCAATAAAAAAATATTTCTTTGATAAAACTCAATGTTTTATTTTATTTTTTTAAAAAAATAAAACATAGAGTTAAATTTACCAAAATAATGATTTAACATTAAAAATTCTTCAATATGTAAAATTTTGAATAACCACAAAATTCATAAATATTAAAATAAAATGAATAATTCATAAACGAGAAGAAAATTTGAAAATTCTAGCGAATTGCTATTTTTACGAAGAAAAAAAAATATATATATTCAAGATTTCTAGTGTTAATTAGAAGATGAAAAGAATCTAGAAAAAGGCCATACACTACCTTAATTAAATTATGTTACAAATTAAAAGTAAAATAAATTTTCAATAAACTTAAATAATTTTAGTTGATTATTATCCATAATTTTTTTTTTAAAAAAAAAAAAACCTATATCACAAATTTGATTTTGTCCTCCAAATTTGTTGTGCCACTCTACTTTTGAATACCCCAGAGTTGACTTACAGACCCATTAACCAAGACCTCGGCTGAGTCAAGTCTAATAACACGTCCTACCTTTGAATACAATAGCTTATAATCATTTAAACTTTCATAGTTATAATTTTTCCTTTATGCAAACTGAAACAATTTTAGTGGCAAACATCATGTACAGTTACTTATTTGCATCTAAAACTCAATTTCTGCTATCCACCAAATACTATTTAGTAAAGAATTTGAACAAAATAAAACTCTTCAGTACTGCAAAGGGCATACTCACATGAACACGGCGTGCGATACGTGTTATCTTAAGCTGAAATCGCCATAGGAGATTTTACAGGTACAAACAGTTAGCAGTTCTGTCTGCTTAATTACATTGTAAATACTTAATCAAGTTGAGATGCTTGGAATAAAATTCTGCTCCCAATTCCCATGTCAGATAGCCCAGATTCTTGTTAACAAACACCAAAAAATGCTCAAGGCTCAAGGCATTCCTGCTTAATTTTACAAGGAATCTAAAATTCACAAAAATATTGGAAGCCAGCCAAATTTCAAAAAACTGATTTTTCAGTCTTTTAGTTTACTTTTGCAGGCACCTTTTCCCTTCTACAACAGTCTAGTTGAAAAGCTTTTTGAGATATGCATACATATCAAGTATGTTTTTCTTTTACCTACTTAATTGTGACGAAAGAATGATGTTAGGCTCGCTGTTTCTTACGACAACTCCTGTTTGATTTCTTCCCGCGATGCACGTTCGCATGGAGGAGCTGTTGTCCCTAGGCTCGGATGTTTGCATGTCAAAGGGAAGTGATGCCTTAGCCGCCACACCTGAGTCGAATTCTTTGACACCTGAGGTTTTGGAGAAAAGGGTTGCATAGAGCATGAGATTTTTTGTATGAAAATGAAAAAATTGAATTAAGCTTGTTGAATATATATCATGGATCAATGGAAGAATTGAATTGGAGTATACAAGAAACATGCACACCTTGTGAACCACTTAATGTACTGGTTTCTGAATGGATTGCTCTTGATTGCTGGAATATGTCTTCCCCGCGCATTCGCTTGACAGTTCAAGGCAAAAAAACGTGTAAAAATGATGGATATTATAATTAGCATTAAATACACTTGGCGTAACTAAGATCAACGTGTAAGAATAATCCATAAAATATAATAGATATGTGTAATTTTCAAAAAACAAAGGAAAGTTCAGGTGTATTTAACGCTAACCTCAGGGAAGGTTGGCGTAATTAGCTCCTATACTTTCAACTAGACATGACATTACACATGGTTAAGCTTACCTCAGACGGCCTTCTGCCGAGTTGAAGGGGTTTTACATGAGCTTGAATTTGGGATTCCAGCCCAAAAGAATTTTCTGAATTGTTAATATAAGAAGGATAGGGCACTGATGGCTGATTTGGAACAATGTGTTTGTTTGGAAGATTGGATACATAGTGCAATGGATTCTCTTGGGGCAGAGGCAGAGTCATGTTTAAAGGGTTAGACCTGTTTCCATCACTTAATTCCATACCAATCTGAGACAATTGAAGGGGCTGTAACCCTTCAGGAAAACACATAGGATGTAGACTCAATCCATTTCTCATTGAAAGCATCTGAAATGTCATAAAGGTCACATACAGTTCAGATTCAAAAGCCAATTAATATGTTCGCTTGGTAACTAGTTCCAGTTTGAATTCCCAAAAACTAGTTGCCAGAAAAAAATTTGAACTCCCCGAAACTAGTTACTATTTGCAAACGGTAACTAGTTACCAAAACTGTTCAGTTTCTTAGACATATACTGTTTAGAGAAAAAGAATCTCAGACAAGATAACAATACAGCTGATAAAAAAAAAAAAAAAACTAGAATATCAAAATTCATGAGCTAATTAATAGTTTCATGTGAATTCCAATTTAAGTAAGGAAGACAAGAAGTACAGGAGAAAATTAAGATCCAGTCCCCAACATAGGACAAAAATATAGAAGCATTTATAAAATAAAATGTTTATCGAAAAATAAATTTATAAAATAGAAGAGATACAAACCTGTACTTGGAGCTGAAGCTGTTTAAGGTATTCAATAGCTTCATCCAGCATTGAAGCCTTGTCAGTCTGCCACTCACATAAAACAAATTCACTACAGTAAGACTAATTATAAATTATAAATTATAAAATTAAATATGCACCCTCCCTCGAATTAAGGAATAAATTTTCGGTACTCTCCAAGTATGAAATTATATTCACTAATAATAAAATGTTTAAGAGTAGGTTCCAGTTAGATTACAACTCCTAAAATGAAAATTAAGTGATACTAGTTATCAGAAATCATGGAGTGCGTCAACAAATCATTACTTTAGTCTCAGACTCAATAAGATTATTTCACTTTGGTCCTTATCATTCAAGGAATTTAAATTTAGTCTTTGACTCTGCAAATTTATTTCGCGTTAGTCCATTACTAGACTAATGTTACATTTTTTTCTATAAAGTCAAGGACTAGAGTGACTTTTTTTTAAAAAACAAAGACTTGATTAAGGCCTAAAACAAGGTTATTAAAATAGCATCCAGCGGATGGTTAAGGAGCGCTGCTTTGAGTAACAGGTCCCTTGGTTCGAACCCTTTGAACGCACTTTAGCCTATAAAAAACACGACTGAAGTAAAACTCCTAACTATATTTTCCAACCGAAAGTTTGAAGGGATTTGTGTACCTTGTTAGAATTTGGAATTAGATTTTGCAAAGCCTTCATTTTCTCATTGATCCTACTCCTTCTTCGCTGCTCAACATACAAATCCCAGTTCATAGAGTAAAAGGTCACAAGGAAAATTACATAAATTACAATAAAATCAAACCTAAATGAGACAAACACTCAAATAGCAACCAAAAGAAATTAATATACCTTTTCAGATAAATTATGAACTTCTGCTGCTCTGCTTCTTTTTGATGAACTCCTTGAAGGAACAGACTTTGCTGGAACTTCTTCCGGCAATGCTTCAAAACCCTCCTACATTCAAAAATTGTTAATTAATTAATCAGTAATTCAAAATTGAATATATCAAAAAGATGCAATTTTTTACTTCAAATCCAAACCAAAGCAACAAATTCATCCCAAAACTTTGACCCCAATAAAAAGGGTTTTACAAAGATCCGGAGTAGAAAAAAAACCAAGAATCAGGATTATATTCTTTTCTTTTCTTTTTAATCACACTCTCAGTTAGTTATAAGATGGTCTTTCAGTCGATTCACATCAAATCGCAACAAAACACTATTTAGTAGTATTTGTTATTATTTTGATTGAATAATTTGATCAGACACTCACATCACATCACATGAACCACTAGCGATCCAAAAGTCGAGACTCGAAAGAACCACCTTATACGCAACAAACACCGAGAAAGTAAGCGTCGGTTTACTTTGCATTTTTATTTCTTGTTTTCATTTTTTTTATCTGTTTTTTTTTTACAAAAAAAAACTAAAATGGTGGAAACAAAAAAATCTATTTCCAGGGGACAAAACAGAAAACAAAAAATGCAAATGCAAAGCAAACATACCATAATCTTCTACCTGGAACCAAAACTAGAGATATAAAAGGAAAAAAAAAAAAAAGCAAAACTAGAAACTTCAAAGGGCCAGTTTGATTTGGATTTTGTTTCGGTCAAAAGTAATTCTTGACCATAGCTACAAATACTTACTATTTCTATTGAATTTCATTGAATGACCTTAGTTTTTGTGCATGCTATATCTCATGCTATATCTCAACTGTTGAATTTGTCTCGGTTGATGTGTTTTTCAATTTTTCATTATGTTAAAATCTAAACAGAGAAACACAGAAAGACATAGTACAAGAAAGATGGAAACTTTAAAAGTAGAATAGAAGCAACACCTCACTTTCACAGTCATAGTCATCAATCTCATTCTCACTCACTCCCACAGACGAACAAGACACATTAGCAGCACCTTTGATGGAACTTGAAGTGGCGACGAGAGCGGTGGAATCAACGGTCGAGATCTTCCCATCGTGGACCGGCAAAGAATACTGTCCGTTGATGTTCTGCTCTGCAACGTTGGAGTTTGAAGAAGAGGAACGGAGGAGAATCTGACGGAGAAAAAGTGAGATTTCGTCTTGTGAGGAAGAAGAATTGAGATTTTTGTCAAAGTGGTAGTACATATTATTATTATTATTATTATCCCCCATTTTTTTTTTTATCTTAAGGGTGGGAAAAGAAAAAGAAAGGAAGAGAGAAAGGAAGGAAGTGTGTTGTGGAAGAAAGTGGTAGAAGAAGAAATGATGAAAGTAACGTTATGGGTTGTGTGTAGAGAGAAGGGGAAGTAATGGTAATTGAACAACTACTTTCAGAAACCAATGGAAATGGAACAAAGGAAGGACATGATCTGGGGAATTGTGGGCGGATTTTGGATGTATCGTAATTACTCCACTATTACATTATTTTGTTTTTCTTTTTTTTTTTGAAATTATCACAATCTCCCCCATATTTGTTTCTATTATGTTCCACTCTTCCATTAAAATGAAATACCGAGTAATTTTTAATCTTCTTAAACTATATTTTTTAAAATTTATTTACTTATTTATTAAAAAATATTTTTAATGTATTTTAGAGTTTCAAGATTGAAAGTACATTTAATTTTATACCTTATATGATAATAAAGAGAAAAATAAGAAAATTTTTAGGTGGCTTTAATATTACTGTTGAAGGTTTTACTTTCATAATTCTCTAATAAAGATTTTTTTTAATAATTTCCTAATAAAGATTTGTACCTTCTTTCTTAATTATAAGTCTCTCAAAAAATATCTTACAAATTAAAAAAGTATTACTATTTATAAAATATATTGATATTTTTAAAAAATTATTATAAATATTTAATTTTATCTTTATTTAAAATTCATTTTTATTTTAAAATCAATTTTCTCTATCTTCATTAATTAAGAATAAAAAAAATCAAAATAAATGTGTTAATTTCTTATGTTAAGAGCTTGTAAAAAGGATCACTAAATTTTTTTAGGGGACTTATATTTAAGAACAGAGGTAGTATCATTTTAATTTGTCACGTAAATAAAATTTTACTCCTTTCATTCTATATTAAGTATCTTTTAAGGTTGTTACACGGTTTAAGAATGATATTAGTTTTCTTGTTTTTATAATTTAACTTCCTATTATACCTCTTATTACTCTTAATAATTAGTCGGTCACATATTTCTAAATATTTATTTAAAAGTTAACTACTCAATGGTACTCCATATTTGATCAAATATAATTAATGCGTCTTTAAAATTATAAAGTGACAAATAAAGTGGGATAAATTTTTCTCTCTAAAACAACAATTAATTTGGGATGGAGGTAGTATATTTTTATTTGGATTTTTCTAACCTGTGCAATATTGTACATGATATTGCACAGGACAAGACACTAAAAATGGAAAGTTTTTATGGAAAAAATCAAAACTTTAATAAGACTATGTATAACATACATTAAATGTTGTCTTATATTTTTTTCTTTGATTTCTTAACCTGTAAAATATTAGAAAACTCTTTTTTTTTTTATTTCTTTGACCACTTATATTTTTAATAAAGTATTAACTACTCTTTTATAGGAAGTTCAAAAACTATATTGATAAAAACAAAAATAACGATTACATTTCTTAATCTTAATATGCTTAATATACTTCAAGTAGATACATAAATAAAAAACCAAAAAGAATATTAAACTATGACATAATTATTAAGATATAATTCGAATTAAAAAACACCACCAAACATATTTTAAAAAATACACTTAAGTTTTATCATTTATAAAATTATATTTGTCTCTCTTAAAAGATAGAATCACTATAACAAATAATCAACAAACATTAGATGAGATAAATGTGTCATACATAAAGAAGATTGTTATAATAGGTCTATATAACCTCTTTAGAAATACTTTTATGACTGCATAATTAACTTTTGACAACATAACTGATGTGTTCTGAAAAATTAAAATGGACACGGTATAAATGATATAGAATGGATACAGTATAAATGATACCTTATTAGGAGACAATATAGTGAAGTTCACGGGAAGAATCCGATTTCTGAGTGTTTCGGCGACGGCGGAGGTGAGGGACCTACATAGACTCCAATGCTTAAGTCAGTATAAGGTCAATATATATGGGGATAAGTAATATGATAATGTGTATCTTAATGATAAGGTATAATGTCTATTTATATCATATAAATTACTACCTCCGGTCCAAAATATAAACTCTTAGCCATGTTTCACACAGTTTAAGAAAAGTAATTAAATTATTGATTTTAGAAGCATTAATTATTTTTGTCTAGTTTTAATCTTATAACTTTCATATTTTACCATCTCTTATTGGTGGTATAACTTTGGAAACATCAAATAGTTGAAAAAACATAATAAATATCTCTAAATTTATGTGTAACTACTTATAATATGGACCAAAACAAAAAGAGGCTAGTGGCTTATATTTTGGACCGGAGGTAGTAAGTTAGAGCTTCGTTCCTAATTGAGCCTGAGCCTAAAACTTTGACCGAAATCAGGGTCCACAACAATGACATTTATACAAGATTTTATAAAAAAACATTGTAAATATAGAAGGACAACATTTTAACAATTTGATAATATTTTTAAAATATTGCTAAACATTTTTTTGCAACATAATATATAATATATAACATTTGTCAAAAAGTCTCACATCGGCTAGTGATATGGCGATTATAGAGTTTATAAGGGTGTGACAATCCTCCTACAAGCTAGCTTTTGGGAGTGAATTAGGCTCAAACCCAAATTGTAAGATGATATTAGAGCCTATCCTAGATCTGTTTGTTGGGCTCCAATGTTTGTTGTTGAGTGTTTGTTAGTCCCGTATTGTTGAGCCACCTGTTTGTTTGTTCACCCGTGTTTGTCCACGCTGCAGCTATGTAGTTGTGGGCGTGAAGGAGGGGTGTTAGAAATTCCACATCGGCTAGTGATATGGCTATTGTTAGTTTATAAAGGTGTGACAATCCTCCTCCTACAAACTAGCTTTTAGGAGTGAGTTAGGCCCAAACTCATTGGCCATAGTAATAGAAGGCAAATGACCAGAGCTTGAGAGAGTAAAGAAAAGAGACTCATTACCCGTAATGTGGTCCATGAACTAGAGTATGCAAAGTCAGTTATCCTAGCAAATGAATTACCTGTGTGCACAACAGAGGCAGTGGAATTGGAGGCTTGACATGCTTGACATTCCTTGTCACACAGTGCTTAAAGAGCCAAACAGCACTCTGTGAACAGTGCAAGTGAACAGTACGCGCGAATAGTACCGTGAACAATAACGGCAGCGGAAAAATGGCAAACACGCGGTAACAAACAGCGAAGTTGCAATGCCAAACAGCCCTACTTCACAAAACAAAATACCGCCGAAAATCAATATTGAATAATAGACGAAAAAATTGAGAAAAACGGTCTTAATTTTTGAAAAAAAAAAATACACCAATGGATAGTGGGTCCAGCGGAAAAAAAAAACAGATTTGTGTTGCCTCTTGTTAGGTTCCAGATACCATGTTGAATAAGAGAAAAAGTAAGAGATATAGAATGAATTCCGTGTGTTTTACATCAGCACACCAGAAGTCTATTTATAATAGGTTTACTATCTTTACAATAATTACAAGAATAAGATATTCACAGATTCTAACCGTCAAAAAAGTTACAAATACACAAAAGTAATATTTTTAGTAATTTGATAATATTGTTTTAGAAAATTAAAAATATTTCTAATTATCAATTACATAGTAGTATTTGTTTTAAAAATAAATATGGTCTAAGAGTACTAAATATCATCATAAACTTATATAATTTCCATTTTTTAAAAGTATATTCTCTCTCGTTCCTCAGTTTCCACCCCGTCACCGTCCCCACTCCCCACAATATGGATGTTTTCTCCCCCATCTCCATTCCCCGCCTCCTTACGGGGACCGCGAGATCCCTGCAGATATTAAAAAAATTCTAAAAAGTATAAAAATCCAAAACATAAGTAATAAAAGAAAGAAACAATGTAAGAGTTAGAACCAACGGCGCAATAGTAGGAATGATGGTATAGCAATAATGAGCAAGAATGACATGCATGAATGAACGAAGCACAACAATTGACGTAAGCAGGTAAAATAACTAAGAGCGGGGATAATAATAAATAAAATTTAATCATATTTTTTTATGTAAATGACTATATTAACCATTTTAATTATATGTATATTTATTATATTAATTATATTAAATGAGAATATTTATGTAATTTTATATATATATATATATTCGGGAATGCGGGAACCCCACAGGACGGGGAGCATGGTTCCCGACCCCATCCCCAAATCTGTTTTGGCAGAACTTTTATCCCCGTCCTTGCCCCCACGAAGAAAAATTCCTAATCACGGGACCTAAATGGGACCATTCGTGCAAGAATCTTCAAATCCGACTGATAATTGCTATGCTTATTCTCTTATCATTACCGCCAAGAACACTAATTTCTCAACCAAAAAATCATGGAAGTGAGTTCTTGAAAAAAAAAAATCCTATATACACACTCACGAAATCTTGTTTCAATGTTTAAATGAAACAACCGAAAAATATACTTAATTTTATATTAACCAATAAAATATATTTAATAATATTTTTTATTTAATAAAATGATAAATTTAAATTTTATTGTTAACGTGTCTATTTGTATTTACTTGTATAAGAATTAATGAATTTTTTGCTCTCTTATAATTAATCAAGAATTAAATGCTACATAAAAAAAAATAATTTTTACCAATAACTAATATACTTAAAAATAATACTATACTTTTTTTTTATAACTAAGATAAAAATAAAATGATTTTATTTCTTATAAATAAGACAAAATATAGTATTTAGCAACTATGTCTAATAGACATGGAAATAAAAACCTAATACGCACGTATCCAACCGAATTCGTTCTGACTTTGACGGAAAATTCTCATTTTGATTGAATTTTTTTTTGCAGATTCAAGTTTTTTCATCCCCGCTTTTGACTGGGTGGGGTCGAGTTTGGGATCTAACTACTCATCCTGAAAATATAGTTATATATATTCACACCTACTATATATACATAATACTATTATTATTATTTTTTAACCAGTCAAAGAATATTTATAAGAGTTTAGAGTTTTTATTCAAAATTTTACTACCCAACCATTATATATAATAATACTATTATTATTAATAATATTACTGATCATAAATTAATATTTTATTTTATTTTTAATAATTTTTATATATAATATGAAATAAAGTGATAATATATACTTATATACACACACTATTATTATTAATAATATTATTAATAATAAATTTATATTTTACTCTATTTTTAATAGTTTTCATATATAATATAAAATAAAGTGATAATTTGTTTTAAAAAAGTATTTTGAGTATTTAATTTATGAAAAATATATTTATAAATTATTTAAAAAAAATTAATGTGAGTATGAGTTGTCGTAAGATCTTCGTGAGTTTTCTAATTTTCAATGGGATAGAATTGAGTTTGAATTTTTTATTTTATTATAATCACTATGCTTTGTTTGGTTGTGAAGATGGAAAACAAAGAGAAGAAAAACTAAAGAAAAAAAATAGAAAAAAATTTTTTAAAAATGTTTTAAAACTTAATTTTTTCTTTTATTATTTTTTTTCCTTCAAATCCAACAATAAAAAATAGATCGTATTCCTCTTTTCTTTCGTTTCATTTTTTTTTCCCTTCTATTTTCTCTTATTTCAAATTCAAACATATCACCAGTCTAGCTATTGTAGATAGGTGGGTCCCATGTTATAATGATATGCTGTGTCAAGTCGTAGCCACGCGCCGTAACGTCTGATGAAGGTTCACTTTCCTCTTATAAAATGCTGTTAAAAAATGATGATTAACCTTAACTGCGACAAATACGAGGCCGGTTGCTGTTCATGTTCCTGTTTCTCTCTCACTGTTCTTCTTCCTGTTTGTGCTGTGTCAGTCAAGTGGAGTGCACTTCCCGTGCTCGCACGCTCCATTAGTTGCCAGAGGCACGTGACCCGCATTATCATTTCCATCACTGAAAATTACTCAGGTTACAATAGAATTTAGAGTATTATTGGATTAATTTATTTTAAAAAATAATTATTTAATTTTATAAACTGTGTGATGTGAGACGGTTTTTAAAAATAAGTGATTACTTTTATCGAAAAAAGTATTTTCAAATATGCATTTATTCGTTAGGTGTGAGTTTGATTGGACGATGATAAAATTGGTTTTAATTATAATTAATTTTATAATATTAATTTTGAGCAGAAATAAATTTTTTTTAAATTAATTGATTAACTATAACATAAAATAATTTTATATCTAGAAAATTAGTATCAGAAAATTAATTTTTAAAAGTAATATTATTTAAAAATTTCATCAAAATTAAAAGTGTTCAAAATTGATCCAAATCATTATTAACCGAAAAAACCAAACCAAAAAACCAAAAATTTTCATTGATTTGGTTTGAATTTCCAAACTTTTTAGTCAAACTAAACGAAACCAATTCGAACCAAACTTATATATACATAATTTTTTTTCATAAAATTATTGCAATATTACTTTTACTTATTATACTAATAAATATTTAATAATATTAATATCATAATATTTTTTTTTATAGTTTTATGATTTTTTTTGTATAACTACTAGTTTCTGCGCCCTTAGGAGGAGACTAATCCCGTTCGCGCTGTGTGGCTGACGCTGACAAAGGTGGGATTCGAACACAGGATCTCCCGCTGTGGATCGTCTCTCCTATGAACTTAAAGGAGTCTTACACAGCTAAGTCAATCCTTAGGGTTATAGTTTTATGATTTAAATACTCTCTCCGTCCCATAGTATAAGCCCCAACTACCGAAAAGTCTTATCCTATAATATAAGCCTTTACACACAAAAATTAGAAGCATTTATTATATTTTTTAACTTTCAAAGTCATTCAACCAATATAAAATAATTGAGTTTAAATTTAATTAGTGTAATATCTCAATAATCTAATTAATAATTCTAATTCTCATAATTTAATCACTTTTCTTAAAATGTGTGAAATATTAGTTGAAGCTTATATTATAGGACAACGAGAGTATAATCTTAATATTATTTTTATTACTTTTCAATTGAAAATTGGATTCTATCTCCTTTTAATCTATGTATCTTTTTTTCGTGAAATTTATTCTATATATTTTGTGCTGTATGTATCTTTATTGCTTTGTATTCAATATTTATTTTTAATTTTATTAATAATTGGTACAAATTAAAAAATTGAAAATCGATTCAAGTCACATTGAAAAATATGGGATTAGTTTGGATCAAATTTATTTTAAAAGTTAAATCGAACCAATCTAAATAGGAAGCGTAAAATAAGTAGTACTTAACTAACTTTCTTAATTATTATGTATTTTTTAAAAGAATATTTTATATAGGAATGGAGGTAATATTTTAAGAAATACAAGTATTGTAAAAAAAACTCACTTAGATCAGTTAGCTAGTGATTAGGATTTGGATAGTTTACATAAAATTTAGAATTCAAAGTTCATTTGCTTTTATTGTAAAAAAAAAAGATAAAATATTATTTCTCATTTCTTCGAGTCTTATCTTTTTACTGTTATTTCTTTGATATATTTATTACAATGTATCTTTATTCGTTTGAGATTTTCATCTTGAGAAAGGGATAAAAATAAGTTTCTTTTTTGTTTATTTAGTTTGATTCAATTTGATTTGAAAGAAAAAATCATTAAGCATAAATAATAAACAGTAATATATTATACATTTTGATAAACATAAGATTTAGGTATTGTTTGGTCCAGCTTTGTTTTGGTTTCTCTTCCTCTTATAAATAAAAGTTGGGCTAGACATGATTTATGGTAGGAGGATGAGATTAGCACTATCTCTATTAGGAGTGACACCATCCTTTTTATACGTAAGAATCATAAATTTATATACTAAAAAGATGATGTCACTCCCAATAGAGATGGTACTAATCCCATCCATCTTTATGGTAAACTTTTTAAATTTAAGCTGGTTTTTTTTGTGTACAAAATGCAAAAAACTGGCTTTTAAGCCGGAAGCTAAAAATATAAGCTTTTCAAATAAAAGAGCTGGCTTATTTTGTGGGCTCATCAATTAATACCTGAATTTATTGTTATTTAAAATTTTACACATTTAAAAAATTTAAATGTTAAATTATTATTTTGATAAATTTATATTGTGTTTAGTTTTTTTTTTTAAAAATATAAAAATATTGAATTTTATCAAAGAATGATTTTTTTATTGTAACTTTTTTTTTAAAAAATTATATTGTTAATTTATTTTTTTATATCAAAGAAATGTGACTATTAATGATAAGTAACTTAAAAAAGTTGACACAAAATACTTTTATCAAATAAATAGCTTTTTATTCATAATTAGCTTATAAAGTACAAATTAATGAAACTGTCAAACAACTTTCAATTTTTTTTTAAAGCTCTTATTTTTGGCTTTTACTTAAAAGGCACTTATAAGCCAAAAATAAGCCGGGCTAAATAAAGCCTAATAGGATCTTAATACATTAAGAACCTATCAAATGTATCTTAACAAAACGAAAGTGAAAAGGTCTCTAAGTCTTCAACTTGAGCTGCATTTTCATCATCCGAAGTGGCACCTAATCGTGAGATATACGATCTACATATATCTCAGCAACCTCGTGGCCATGAAAATGATTTAACAGTATTAAAGAGATCTAGGTTGTAAAATCTCCCATAATGGATAGAAGCAAACATACAATCCAAAGATAAACAATCAAGAAGACGGTCATTTCAATACAATAGTCAATCACAATCATTTGGTTAACTATTATTATTATTTAGTCTTTTATGTTGGTAGCCTGCACCCTTTTTTAAAATCGAGTTTTTCCAACGAAGCATTCTTCTGTTGAACAAAGTCTGCCCGATACGGTCTTGCACTCGATAATGTATACTTTAGTCTTTTCATATACCATTCAAAGTATTCAATCAATAAATCTTACACCCAAAAGTGTATACTCAAGAAGGTTCTCAATTCAGTTTCAAATTTAACATTGCAAAGTCATTACCAATTTTATTGCAATGTTAATTTGGACTTCAAAACCTCATATATGAACATTATAATTGTACACCGTAGCATATTTCAATAACTCAAACCTAGCATCATATACATATTTAATCAAACAATCATCCTTGCTCAACTCACAACATTCTAGTTTAGGGTTTAGAAAACATTTAGGCAAGTCCATTAGGGTGTATGAAAAGCAATAAAACATGATTTAGACTAAAAATGGTCGGATGCTAGCGGGGGACTTGGCGCCTGGGCGCCACTCTACCCATTTTTTCTCTGTTGTTCTGGTGCTTAGGCACTAGGTGCCCAAAGACAGCCCAATGCTCTTAACCTTAGTTTTGTATTTTGGACTTAAAGAAGGTTATACTCATCCAAATGGAATGTTTCTTGTCCCGTTGAAAAACTAACATAATTGCCTACAACTTTTATGAGAAGTGATGAACTAAATCAAGCTTCTTCTAGGTTCAAATTGAGTTAGTATCCAACAGCATAACACATGCTCACCCCATTTGACACTGTCTCGCTAATTTGGTCATAGCAAAAGTTGTACACCTCCAAATCAAGTGAAACTAGTGACATTTGAAAGATAAAAGGATTATCTACAATTCTCATGACGACTGCGAGAACAGATTTCTCCATTTAAGCAGTCAAACGTGATCACCAAAAACGGGAAAATATGATCAATAAATCAAACATGTCATATTACACACAATTTCAACCATGCACTCTAAATTCATTCAATCACACCTCATAGTTCAATAAAAGACTCAATCAAACGTCATTTTCAACATCAAACCATATCATTAAGTCATTAACTTTGATCATGCAAATCATCACAAATTTCTTTACATGCATGGATATAACTTCATCAAATAAAACATTATACAGAGAATCTAATTTCACATTCCATCTAACCAAGCAATTTACATATATATCCATCTATAGTATGGAATTATAATCAAATCACACATGCACCAAATTTAGGAGATCAATTTATCACTCCCTCAAGTTATCAATGGCTGCTCAAGTGAAGTTTTTAGAGATTTGGGGTTACTTTGTCTTCCTAGCTCTATATTTTTCTTCCCATTTGTTCTTCCAAGACCCATTTCCTCTAATTTCACTTGGATCCTTCATGCATGTAGCTTCAATGGATCTTTTCCTTGATTCCTTGGTTTCCTGAGACCCTCCTTTGCTTGTGAAGATGGTAATTTAAGATGAAGAAGTGGTGTGAAGCTTGAGAGATGGAATGAACGAGTGCTTGTGTTCTTAGAAGTTTTGAAGAGAAGATGGATCGGAGTGGGGTGAGTGGCGTGAGGATTGAAAGCATGGATTTGAGAGGAAGTGAAAAGGTGTTTGGGGAAGAAAGCTTTAATTTCGATATTAACAGCGATGGTAAATATGGTCGCAAAAAACACTAATTTCAAAAATATGAAAAAATTGAAAAAAAGAGTAATTGACTATTTTGGTCCATCACTTTGTAGCTACAAGGTGTTTTAGTCCCTGACTTTTTAAATTGTTTAAATTAGTTCCCGAATTTACACTCTGTAGGTCACTTTAGTTACTGACGTTAAGTGACATTGATGAAATGCCTATGTGACACGTTAAGTGCCTATATAACACGATATTTGACACATATGAATCCATGTAAATGACTAAATGATGTTTTTTCTTAATCTTCAAAGTTATGCATTGGGGCTTAAAATTAGGTTACGTTGCAAGTGATTTAAGGGATTAATTGAGTTACCTATTTCGAGATTAAGCAAAAAGACATCATTTTATTGCTTAAATGGACTTGTGTCAATTAACGTACCGTATAGGCACTTAACGTATCATGTAGGCATTTCGTTAGTATCACTTAACGCGGAATGCAAAAGTGACCTAGACCGTCGCAAATATGAACAATTTTTGAAAAACAAATTGACAAAAAAAAATCCCCACCATGTAGCAATGACCTAGACAGTCGCAAATATAATGATGGCTAGGACTGGTAACAAATATAAACAACTTTAAAAACTGAGAAAAAAACTCTTTTCCTTCTTGCTAATTAGTGACAGCCTAGACCGTCGCAATTTTAGCGATGGCTAAGGCCATCGCAAAATACAATAATTGATAAAAAATTAAAAAAACCGTCACTAATAGCCAATTTGCCATCTTTATTTAGTGACGGAGTCAGGCCGTCGCTAATTTTGCGTTGCTATATAAATTGCCTCATTCTTGTAGTAAACAATATAGATTTTGAGTTTGCATTATATTGATAGTTTTGATTTGTGTTTTAGAAATAAGAATATTGATATAAATACTAAGAAATAAAATCAATATCTCATCAAAAATATTAAACTATATGAAATATTTGATTCTTTTCTAATGTATATATTACTTATAGAATATTATTAAAATTATATGCAAGCTAGAAGAAGCTTTTCAAAACTAAAATTGATTTAATCATATATGTCAACCAAGTTACAAAATAAATTAAATTTATTGGTCATATTATCTTTTAGAATAAAATGTTAGAATTGCTTAACTATAAAAGTTTGATAAATATTTTGCAGCATAAAAGGTAAAAAACGTAATAAAAATTAATAAATTATGTTAAAATTGGTGTCGATCTTACTGATTTGCTTCAGGCCTAGAATTCTTAGATTTGGCCCTGTATTTGATATATAGTGAAAGCAAAGAAGTTGTACACTTCAAATTAAAAATAGAATAAAAAATTTGGTTAAAAAATGAAAGCAAAAACAAAAATTAATTCATATCTATTCAAATCAAAATGATTTAAAGGGGTAAGATTTAATTGATAATCTTATTATCACGTATCAAATCTTGAAATTAATAGGAAAACAAGGCATGAATGTCACCTGTATAGAAATAACACGATAGAAAACACCTAAATAAAAAGAGTGATGCTTATTGGTGTGAAAGAATAACAGAAAAAATCTTCAAGGATTCACCAATAACCAATCATCTTTTTAGCTAGTGATGTAGATATTTTGTTTATGCTAAAATGCTTTTAACTTAAAAAAATAGGGATATAAAATATAGGGTCTTTATATACAATGTCCTAAGGGTGCTAGTTAAAGTTACTAGATGTAGAAAAATAATCACAAGAGCACATTGTTTCATTTCTCGAGAATACAAAAAAACTACACATTCCAATATCTTTTTACTGGATTCTTAAATAGTGCCCTTAGGACATTAAATACCATTTGCCTAAAATATAAAACAAAAACCAGAAAAAAACTATTGTAGTTGATATAAAAAACAAGAGTTTTTTTGACTAAATATTATCAGTATTATTAAAATCAGACTAGTTGGTCGAATCGATTCAATTAAGAATTGAACTAGTAGCCAATGGGGAATAAGCAAAAAAACTGTTTGGCCTTTGAACAGGTGATAAACCAGAAAAACCATATATATTTGAAGTGTGAAAATCAATTATAACTAGTTCAACCGTCAAAAGCATGTTAATAATCAATTTATAACTAGTGAATCGTGAACAATGACCTGAATCGCTTCAATGACAGGTTCTGGTTTTTTAAAATGTTGGGTATTATTCAAATGATTCAAAATACCTTTAAAAAATAATAAAAAAATAAAAAATTCAAATGATTCAAAATGGAGCAAGAAAATATATAATGTATGGTATAACTCTTCATCAAGTCATCCCAACAAGAATTCAACCATTGAAAAATAAAATCAAGTTTTCCATGCATGTATCACAATCAGGCATATATCAACTACCTGTTTAATTATTTGCACAAATGAAAATCCATAGCTAAAAGAGGAAAAAATAAAAATATTTTTTCCTTTAAAATGACATGAAGCAATTATGCATCATCATCTTCTTCCTCGTCTTCTTCCCATTCAAAATCTTCACCATGCAAAGCTATTTGTTGGCAGATGGGGCACGTATTCTTTATCTTCAACCACTGTAGAATGCAATTAAGGTGAAATTTGTGCCCACAATCTACTTTCCCAAGTTCTTCTCCATTCACATAGTCTTCCTATATATAGTTATTAATAAAATTTGTTATTATAATACAAAAAGAGAAAGATAACTACTTTCACTAAATATATATGCACCCTAAAAGGAATAACTTATAACATCACTTATCCCTATAAAAAAGTTTATTGAGATTTGTGGTCATTTTCTTCATCAGAGTTGGGGATGGAAAGTATTTATAGGAACCAAAACAAAGCACAGGAAAGTACCAAAACTAAAAAAAAAACCTGTGAATTCTCTAAAGACTAAAAACATATGTAACACCCACAACTAAAAGTTTTTTCAAGTACACCTTAAAAGCAAAGTTTTCAACGATTATTACTCTAAAATGAATTAAAAAAAAAACCATGTTCTAACCTGGCATATGCAACATATTTCATTTTGAGGAGATCCCTCAACAATTTCCCGTTCAATGTTTGTTAAGATCACTTCTTCAGGGAGTCCCATATTTCCATTGCCTAATTCATCTTCCAGGGCAAGAAAAACGTGCTGTAGTTTCAAATCATTATCATCATAACAATATTTTTATAAATATTGGAAGTAATGGTAAATAATTTTAAGTTAAATTCTTTCTTCTATAATGGAATTTAATTAGTAGCTAACTATCTTTATGAGTCATATTCTCTTTTAATGAGACATTTGGCAAAAATTATAAATAAAACAATAACAATAAGTTGACACTAATTAAATTACCTCAAATTGCATGTTTGCTTGAATATTTTGGTTAGGAACACTTTGCCCAACTACACTGTCCATCATAAATAAGTGATCAAGCATCCTATTGATTTCCTGTGAAACACATTTAACAAATTATATATCATATATGGTATTAGAGTCCAATTTTTTCTTTTATAGTTTATTTTAACAAATGAACATCTTTTGCTATTAAAAAATATATAAGAATAATCATTTTTAATTTAAGTGAAATGTAATAATATACCTGTAAAATGAAAGTGCCACCATTGCGCATATGAGATAGAAGAAGCTGTTACATAGACACATGAAAGATATATGTGACTAAGTGAAGATCAGATAGGTAATATTTCCATGAAAATGCATAATATTTGCTTTGAATTGTTTAGACTAATACATTTTTGTTTAGACTAATACATTTTTGTTCTTAACGCTTACTTCCTAATTTAGGGATTAGGGTTTATTTAGGGATTAAAAGCCTCTACACCCAAGGAATTGGGACTTAGGTATTAGAAGTGTAATTTGTTTAACAAATTAGGATTGAGACATGTATTGACCCATTTAGATTGAAATTCTTTGAAATCAAAAAAACCTAAATCCTAGCATATTCATCCATTGCATTTTTTCTCTCCAATTTGCTTAATTGAGTTCTTTTAGGATTTAGAAATTTAATTTTGTTTAATTCATAGTATTAGAATTTCATTCAACTCAATTATATAATCCAAATTTTTATAACTTGCAACGAACCGGTACACTTGCTAAATCCCATCTTTAACAAGACCTTTAGCAAAAATTATTAAAAAAATAATAACAATAAGTTAAGACTAATTAAATTACCTCAAATGGCACGTTTGCTTGAATACTTTGGTTAGGAACATTTTGCCCAACCACCCTATCCATCATATTCAAGTGACCATTCATCCTCATAATTTCCTGTGAAATAAATTTAAGAAATTAAATTATATATCATATAGTTATATAGGATTTAAAGAAGGGGCAAGGGAAGGTTATCCTATATTCATTATTTTAAAGTGAAGAATGACATTAGGGACTACAAGTATGTTTGGATTTGCTTATTTTTCTAAAAATAATAGTTTATTTTTTAAAAATTATCTCTTATATAATTTATAAAAATAAACGATCATTTTTACAAATAAGTTAATCAAACCCACATTGCATGACATGCATTATAGAAGGGTGCATCTTTTAGAGTGCAATTTGTTCTTTTATAGTTTATTTTAACAAATGAACATCTTTTGCTATTAAAAAAAATATATAATAAGAATAATCATTTTAATTAAAGTGAAATGTAATAATGTACCTGAAATTGGAAAGTGCCACCATTGCGCACATGGTGTACAAGAAGCTGTTACAGGGACACATGAAAGATATATGTGACTAAGTGAATATAGGTTAACCAATAAGCTTTGAAAATAAACTTCATGCTTTAATTTACTTGACTGTAACAAAGCATCATCATAGGCATGAAGTATAAAATTTGTGTAAAACAACTACTGCAAAATTCAGGTTTCAAATGATTTTTTTCAAGTTGTCATAGCAATAGAATAATTATTATATAAATAGTAAAATCATTATATTATAAACCTTTTAACATAAATTTTAAATTTACGCTTTTTTAAGTAAGTTTTCTTATTTCAACTTTTCGGAAACTAAATATTTTGTGCAACATTTCAAATAATTAAGACAAAAAAATCTATACAAGAAGAAATGACTATTTACAAGTATTTATATATATGACATTATATTGTTATTATATAAACACTTATGAAAAAAAAATCATTCAAATTTAAATACACATTATCTAAAACTTTATGTTTGGATAAAATTGATTTATACTTATATATGTCACAAACAATATTTTTAATTGTCTTTATATAATTTATATTAGCCATTGCATTAACTCGTGTACAAAGGAGTTAATTATTAATATGAAACCATGATTTCAGTTGCATTCAAAGTTTTCTTCCTATACTCTTGTTTATTTCTTATCAAGATTTTTCTCAAAATATTTTCTTTTCTGTTTTAACTATGAAATATTACAATTTAAATAACCAATTAGCATTAAGATACACTAATTACAACCGAATTAATAAGTCAAACAAATAGCTAACTATTCAATTGTCAAGGATATAAAGGAACCCAAATTAATATCGACCTCTAACATGAAAGAGGTAACATGAAAAATGGTTTGATAATGAGGTGAGGAAAGTAACTCGAGATGGGGAAAACACTAGCTTTTGGAATGACAATTGGGTGGGAGGTAAACCTATAAGTGAGAAATGTAACCGCCTTTTAAATGTAACAGTTAATAAGGAAGCTTTAGTAGGTGAAATAGGGAATATGAATGGTGAAAGGAATATGGAATTGGAATTTTATTTGGAGAAGAAACTTAATTCAGTAGGAAATTCAATTGGTTGATAAGTTACTTGAATTTGTTAACCCAATTTAGGTTTAGTATTCTCAATCTGATAGGTGGGTTTGGAATATGGACCATTCAGAGAAATATTAGGCAAAATCAGCTTATAGTATAAATGGCTCAGTGGAGCAGGAAAATTCAATCTATTTTTAATAACTAAAAATAAACACATACCGTTCTCAAAAAAAGGTTTTAGAAAACTAGTCTACCAAAAAGATTTTTAAATTTTAAAATTCAAAACTGTTTTAAAAAACATAAATCAAACAAACACTTAAAAGCCTCTAGTTAGTCCCTAATAACTTTGTAAAAAATCATTCATTTTTGTCATTTTCTTATCATTTTGCACAGTCAAAAACTAATATGCGCGTCACCTACAACTACAATATCAAAGACAAATTTAAAAATTTATTCAAAATAAATACGCACCTCATGTCTAAGCCTGATTAGCATGATATAATTGTGAGTAGAACTTTGTGGAGAGATTCGGGACGCAAGAGTAGTGGCCACATCATGGTGGCTCATAAAAGGCAGCAGTGTCCTCATATAATGTTCAAAAACCTGTATCCTCGGGACTTGTGTCGGAACATATGGCGGAAGTATATTGGTTGGGGAAAAATGTGAAAGAGCTCTAGTATTATTATTCCCAATAAGGTTGTTCATATTCATAATATTCCCAATATTATTATTATTGTTATTTCCTTCCAATGAGAAGATATTCAATTCAAGTTGAGAATCATGTGTGAACCTACTACCACCTATATTGAAGATATTATTATTCCTCTGGAGGTTTAGAAGAAAATGTGCCATAGGTGATTGACTTCCACTTGCTTCTCCCCTGAGATTCGTTGGCCTCATCGGAGGTTCCAGATATGGAGGGACAATGATTGCAGTTTGAGGTTGTGCCAGTCGAGTAGTGAAGTAAGGACCAAGGGAGTTGAATTGGGCATTATTCAACGGTCTCAGGTGCCTTGTTGATAGAGTTGGGTGTACGGACCGATTCTCAATAAGGGAGATGTTTGGTGGTACAAAAGCCATTAAATTAAAACGAGGGTATCTTGGTATCTCAGCTTGGGTTACAATTCTTGAACTTTCACTAGGTGAAAATTCTAATGCGAAAGCATCATCTCGACCTCTCTTTAATTGAAGCCTCGTGTATCTTGAGCTTGCTTCTCCTGTGCTCGCAGAGTTGCCACTACCACCACCCTCATTTTGAGTATTGGGTGCAACATTTGAATTTGAGCCTTCTGGGATATCAATGGCGGCATGATCATCATTTTTTGGAAGAGTGGCGAAGACATTGGATCCAAAAACTCTTGTACTTGTAAGTTGTGTTGCTGGGATTGAAGTTGTATCCAATGGCCTAATGGATTCACACGACAAATCTTGATCATCAGGTTGATCATTTGGTGGAGGATTATCAGTTGTATCTCCATGAGGTTGAAGATTATTCATCTCAGGAGGGGGGTTGACTTCATTTTGCAAGCTTGAATTATTACCACTCAATTCGCCCATCTTTACACCTGTGAGTTGTCACAAAAATAATATCATGCAGTAATAGATTCGTTTGGAAAAATATTTTGTTTAATCTATCATTACTGACTACTACCCTTTTTTCTTTCAAAAGTAGGAATACTTTTGCATATCTCACTTTTTGGGTTAAGAGACATATAGAAAGAAAGATAGAGAACACAAAGGAAAGAAAGAGAAAGAAATTCTGAGGTGATTAAAAAAAGAAAAAAAAAGAGAGATTGATATGAAAAAAAATAAGAGAAATAAAGTTAAAAAGAATGATAAGTGTGACAAAATAAGATACAAAAAGCTGAAGAATACATATAATTATTGTTTTCCTAAAATGGTTAAAAATGTAGATACATGTTATATAACATATGCAGTATTTAATTTAAATTTTTGTATGAATAATTTGTCAGTCTTTTTTGTTATAAAATCTTTTTTATAGTTTTTAGTGGTACTTCAACAAACAATTAAAAAAAGAGAGATAAAAATCAGCTAGACACACACACGCACACAATATATACATATATTACACAAAAGAAAATATATCTAATTTTTTGGTACATACTTGTTGGTCTCATTCACTTTCCTTGTGCTCCTAATAATAAATTTGGTTTCCTTTAGCAAAATGTTGTGTGTGTCAAAAAATTCATAATTTAACTCGTAGTAATTTTTTCCTTTTTTATCCCTCTTCAACAAATTTAGTTTATTTTTTCAACCAAAAATAAAATTAAAGAAAAAGAGACAATACTTGTTATAATACTTATAAACAGGAGAGAATAACTCTATATCGTAAATCACCAAACAATGATACGTACTCATAAAGAATTTCTCACAGAACTAGACGAAACTGTTTTTTTTTTAATAAGCAAATTGGATTAGAATTATTATTGATGAGATAAAATGTCGGATAAACCTGTAAAGAATGACCTTATATTTTATAATTAAATATGTTTATTGTCCCTGTACTTTAGCAAAAATTTGCTTTTAGTTCTTAAACTTTAAAAAGTTTGCTTTTAGTCCCTAAAGTTTGTAAAATGTTTGGCTTTGGTCCTTCTATTAAGTTCTGTCAAACCCACAACTCTCTCTTCTCTTGCTCCATCGATTTCTACTTCTATTAGAATCTAGAAACACATGGTGGTCTTCTCATTTAAACGACGACCTCATGGTGGCAACCATTGATTCACTTAACAAAGAAACGAGAATTTTAATCTGGCTCTGATTGTGATGATATTCCCTTCCCTTCCCTTTTGTTTCTTGTGTTTGGTTTGTATGATTTGGGGATTTAGGTTTTCAATTTGGAGATTTGGATTTTCAATATGTTTCTTGTGCTCAAAATTTTGGATTAGGGTTTTTAATGAGGGGAAAGGGAGAAGAGGAAGAAGGAAGATGTTGGATTTGGGTTTGGATTTGGATTCGGGTTTCGATTTCTAATTTTTGGGTTTCTAGGTTTTGAAGAACAACTTTATGAAATGGAGTTTAGGAATCAAAAACAGATTCACGTGAAAGTTCACAAAAACATATTTGTTTTCAACACAAAAAAGCCCTAATTTCTAGCACCAAAATTGCAGAATCAACATATCAACCCGATGGAACAACAATAATGAGACAAATTGTAAATACTATGATATATAATTTTCAAAGAGTAAGAAAATAATTGACCCAAAGAAAAAGAAGAAGAAGAAATACCTAATTGATAATTAGACACAAGAATTAGGGAGCTGGGCTAAGCTGCGTTGCTCTCTCTATATCCAATCGATCACTGGTACTTTTTTCTCTTTATGCATGAATGATATGAAATAGAGGGAGCTTCAATATATAGATTCAATTTGAGGGTAAATTCGTCAAAATATATAAACTCAAATATTGTATTTGACTAAAGTCCAAATTTTCCACATTTTCTTTTAGGTTTCATTAAATGTAATTCATTGCTTATTTACAAGTCTATTGACTTTACTTTTCTGTAAGTTATCAATGAATCACTCATTTCACTTACAAGGTAAAAATATAGAATTACTTAGTGATAAAGTGTATCACTACTGCAACCGTATACATCTTACACACACTTATTTATAGCAAAAAAAAAAACTAAAAAAATTTAGCATACAATAGGTGTGGGATGTAAGTAAACAATAGTGATCCATGTAACATTGTCCGGTAACAATATAATTTGAGTGATGTACCATTTCAGTCCCTAACTTTACGAGAATAATTCACTTTAGTCCCTGACTTTGTGCGGAAAAGTCACTTTAATCCCTGACTTTATAATTTACATGTCACTTTAGTCCTTGAATTATATGATCGTTCATTTTAGTCCCTGAAAGTGAGGGACTAAAATGAATGATATAGTGAAAGTCATAGACTAAAATGACCAATAATAGTGAAAGTCGGGGACTAAAATGACTAATTTCGTGAGGGATTAAACTGACTAATAAAATACAAAATTAGGGACTATTTTAGTATATAATTCAATATGATTTTGACTAGATCAGATGTACATAAAAGATAAAAATTAGTGAATTTAGAATATTTGATATTTATTTTAATTGGTAAATATTATTAGTCAACTTTTTGAATACTGCATT